>LR990659.1:1256963-2456963 GCA_905147715.2 Xestia xanthographa | reverse complement strand
GCTAGATGGGTGATAATCATGATGACATCAGTCCGACAGCAAATGTGGGGATCCCCAACACCCATCTGGTCGAAAGATCCTATTATTTTCAATAAACAATGATGAACACAAACATATTAGCACAATGTGAGTGTATAGATTTACCCCTTTCTAACCCTTCAGTGATTACAGGCTAGATGATGTTATGTTATGTCTACGTACAGACGAGCACCAATATGTATGCCATTTTCTAAATTTAAAAGCAATTTTCGCGAGAAATAATGATTGTAACTTGGGTATAGGAAATTTTCCATAAAAAAAATGAGTTCCAGAATACTATGATCGTAACAACATGAAATTTTAATCGGAAAAGTTGTTAAGTGTTTACATACCTATATTGGTGCTTGTTACTGTACTTAATTAGATACAACTCGCCGTGATCCGTGGCTAACATGATCTGATACTGTGATCGCTGGAGACGAATCCCTTAGATCTGCTTATAATAACCCGTTTAGTCTACATTTGACAGATTCTACTTATGACATCATATTCTACATTTGACAGAATCTATATTTGACAGATTCTACAATCGACAGATTCTATATTTGACAGATTCTACAACCGACAGATTCTATGTTTGTCAGATTTTGAATAAGTTATTAATTAACAGGCAACAATCATTTTTATCATATTTATTACATTTTTTCTCACACTTTGCCCGTTTCTGGTAACAGACAAATACAAAGATAGATAGACAAACGACAGTGTCATGATCCTTTATTGTTTTATTCTTTTGTTCACAAAGAAATAGATTTTTTTCCAGCAATTCGTTTAAAGGGCAAATGCTATACAAACAAAAGTAATTGCAAAGATAACAGCGTGTTTGTATAAGATTGCGTATTTATAGACCAGTGAGCCGAGAAATAATGCAACGATCTAGAGAACGTTTTCAATATAAATAGTTCTTTAATGTATTTGCAAGTTTATGAAACAGAAAAGAACATTCATTGAATGACGCACGGACTAAATGCGGTGGATAATTTGGTTAATGATTAAAAACAAAATAAAACAGCAGCTCATTAATATAAATGATAATATTTATCAGTCGTGCTAGGCACCTGGGCTTATCCCAGTTGTTAACGTTTCTTTGTGCCTATTGGTCTAGGTTTGATATGTCTCCTGCTGTTAGAAAATTATGAAGGGAAATTAATGAAAATAAACGGAATTATGGAGGGAAGTGAAAACAAAATAACTCAGCAGCCCATTAATATGAATGATAATATTTATCCGTCGTGCTAGGCACCTGAGCTTATCCCAGTTGTTAACGTCTCTTTGTGCCTATTGGCCTAGGTTTGATCTGTCTCCTGCTATTAGAAAAATATGATGACAAATCATTAAAATAAACGGAATTATGGAGGGAAGTGAAAACAAAATAACTCAGCAGCCCATTGATATGAATGATAATATTTATCCGTCGTGCTAGGCACCTGGGCTTATCCCAGTTGTTAACATTTATTTGTGCCTATTGGCCTAGGTTTGATCTGTCTCCTGCTGTTAGAAAAATATGAAGGGAAATTAATTAAAATAAACGGAATTATGGAGGGAAGTGAAAACAAAATAACTCAGCAGCCCATTAATATGAATGATAATATTTATCCGTCGTGCTAGGCACCTGGCCTTATCCCAGTTGTTAACGTCTCTTTGTGCCTATTGGCCTAGTTTTGATCTGTCTCCTGCTGATATGGAGGGAAGTGAAAATTATGTTTTTCCTCTCCCCCGCTTTTCTGATTAACTTCTTGACGGGATACATGACAGTTAAATTATTTCTCTGGAACTTCGTCGAGCTTCAATGTCTTGGTGCTTTTCGGATGGTTGCCACTATTGATTCTGTTCTGACTTTCAGGAGATTTAGTGGTTTGAGAAAAAAAAGTGGCTAGCATGTCCCAAAAAAATAAACCACCGTCATCATCCACAGCCTGACCCATCTTACCTATAGAACAAATGAAATTGTTTATGACATCATGTCACACGGCACGCAGGTCCGTTATGCAAAATGATTAGTTTGATATTTCAGATTGAATTATTTTTTTGATGAAGGTACAACTTCCATATTAGCAAACTAAAAAATGAACTTATCAGTCAGTGCCTAAAGTATTTACAATGTAACGTTATGACTTATTAGTCCAAACAAAGCAGAAACAGTGAAGCTTAGACTTATTGGTCTAATAAAAGCACAAACTGCCAAAAAAATGTCTAAATCATAACCAAGACACTCCTCAACATCATAATTCGACTACCCACACAGTCATACATCAGTCTACGCGCATAAGCGAAGGCACACACTAACGACACCTCGTTCACAAAACGAGCGCACATTAGCGATCGACGCAGAACCGTGCGTCCACGTATGTGCGAACAATTTATTTTTATAGCGAGTCATCTTGTGTGTCCGGGCGATAAATTCTTTATGCGTCAACGTATGTGTCATTTCGATTGAGTGTCTAAGGGTTTTGCGTATTTGTTTTTTGTTTGTCATCCCTCGTTTTCATGGTACGTTTTATCAAATATTATGTGCCTAATGGGAAGCAACGATTATTATCGTTGCTTCCTATTAGGCACGCTATTGCGGCCGCTATTGCGGCGTCAGTAGCATTTTAATGTCCTCCAAAGTGTAGCTGTACTGGCTCCGGATACTCATAAGTTGGCCATGATCTAGTAAAGAGCACCGCATTGATACTAGGTTTAGGAACACTCGATGTCAAAAGAGGAAGGAACATTTATCCCCCATTTTGCCAAATAGACTTTGCAGTGGCCTACGTGCTTAATCGATTGATTGCTTTTCACATAAACCACCTGTAGGTAGGTCCGGCTGGCTTTCAATGACAACTCTCATTTTTTTAACAACTCTCTGTTCCCAAACCACTGTAACTCCTAGGAGCCAGAATCAACAGTGGCGATCAATTTAATTTCAATGAAGTTTTACAACCGTTTGATTTTATAATCTCATAGTCTATCACTTTTGCTTTGTACATTTGCCAGAACGACAACCCAAACCCGAATCATTTCTTAGAACCGACAGCGCCATAGAAATTTCCAGATGACTGCATTGCGTTGACCCTAATTTGTCCACCAGGCACAGTTCTAAGCTAATCCACTGCATACTACATTCAATGCAGCCAACAACATTCGATTACCCAGCTATTTTCCAAGAATGTACCCGGAGGAACCTCTATCCTCCAATATTTACGGTTCATTCCACTTGGCTGCCCTCTCGGGGCTGTTGCAGCAACATATAATGGCGATGGCAAATTATTGCTCAGCGCATCGGCGCTTCAAAATATAGGACAGAATTATATTAAATTGTTAAAGAGAATTGGGGGCTCTCACGTTATTGAATTTATTTCACCTGAAGATCTACACAAATGGCAATCGCGTTTTGTGTTTTCACAACGTCTTTTACTAATGAAAGACGTGAAAATACAAAACATATTTATGTTAATCTAAGACTAACTTATGTTTTCAGTAACTTTCATGAAAATACGTGGCAGACCCAGGAGGTGGGGGGCGAACTCAACTCATTTCTCAAGGATCAAATCTACTAACGCAATGTCATTACTGATCAAAGCGGCTAAATTGTTGTGATGATTTAAATGGTAAAAGAATATAATGCAGCAGAATGTTGAACTGACTTTATTAAACTTACAAGTGACAAGTAAAGACTAAAGACACACAACCATAACTTTTTGAAGAAAGAGTATTAATATACAACACAAATCCTTAGCACTAATATAAAGGCTTGGCAAGACGAAGACAACTGATCATGCGAGTAGGTCCCTACAAACGCTTCCATTAATTGGTTGCCCTAGTTTCTTAAGAATTTGTATGCGTGTAGGAATTCCTAATTAATGTTAAGCGTCTGTACTTTGTTGGGAATTAACCCAATTCACCAAAAGGAGTAAACACCCACACTAATATTCTGCCTATTCACAACTATGTTGGGGTCGGCTTGCAGTCTAACCGAATGCAGCTGAATACCTGTATTTTACATGGAGCGACTGCCTATATTATGACCTCCACAGCCCAGTTAGTACTGGGTAAAACAATAACTTGGTAAGACTGGTTGTCAGACTATCAGGGAACTGACTACCTTTAATGACTGTGAAAGATCTACATATGACAGCCGGGACCAACCAACTGCTTAACGTGGTTTCCGAGGTGCAGAGGCAACTTGGTAGTAAGTCTTTCTGTCTGTTTGTCCCGGCTATTCTCTGAAAAGGCTGGACCGATTTTGACGGGACTTTTACCGAAAGATACTGTTAATGTTACAAGCAGTAACGTAGGCTACTTTTATTTTAGAAAAAAGGTTAGTGTTCCGTGCAAATAATGAAAAACCTTGAAATTGTTAATACAATCCGATTAAAGTAAGGAAGTCGTTTTTTATATTTCTTAATTTCACGCTGATTAAGACCGCGGGGCACACTTGGTTGTTAATAAATGTTTTCCTGCTCACGTTAAGTTTATTGAATTGTAATTTCTAGCTGTTATCAAACAAATACCACACGTGATAGAACAAGGATATTAGCAATCAATACCAATCAGTAATCCTTATATGGCAATCAGAGTAATGAATTTGCTTGATTGATCTCTGAGGTCTTCAGCTGCTAATTGGGGTGCCTACCTATTTGTCGTAACAAACCGATGTGTGTATTCAAATCAAAGTTAATCAAGATACTGGTGTTTTGGTTAGTTAGATTTTGATTTGATTTGATTGTGTAGCCTTATCATTAGTTACATAAACATAATAGCGTAATCAGCCTATATAATTCCCACTGCTGGGACGCAGGCCTCTTCTATAAGAGAGATAATGCGCTATAATCCACCACGCGGGCCCAGTGTGGGTTGATAGATGTCACATGTTTTCGAATTTTTGGTTCTAGGACAGGTCGGTTTCTACACGATATTTTTCCTTCACCGTTTTGAGAGCAGTGGTGAAAACATTTGATTTTTAGGATTTTGTACTTAAAAATTTAAAAAAGGAACCCTTATAAGATCACTTTCTTATCCGTCTGTCCGTCCGTCTGTCACCATCGATTTTCTCAGGAACGGGTAAACCTAGCAAGTTGAAATTTATACCAGATACTAAGGTCTATAGTCCCTATTAGGTGTATAAAAATCAAGGACCTGAGTCCACACGATAAAAAGATATGGGCAAATTTAGATTTTCGCGAAAACTTGTAAGTACCTACCAATTTCAACATTTTTATTTTTCGGACTTTTCCCTTTACTCGTGCTGTAAGACCTTGCTTTTAACCAAAATTGACAATTCTAGGTCAACCGGAAGTATGAACCCTCGGTTTTTTTTACAAGAAATTCCAACAGCTTTCAGTTAGCTTATTTAAATCCAACATAATTGTGACATTTCACGTCATCATCATGGCACATAAAATTTCATTTTGTCGAGTCCCCGAGGTTACTTTAAATACAACATCAAGACGACACACACCCAACTAAAACACTATTAGGGTGACATCAGGCAGTTTACGAGATAAACACGGCAATACATGTTCCACTAACGGATCTAATCTCACTGTGAGCTCCAAATGGCACTAAACACGGGTTGAACCTCCGTTTAGGGTAGTCGGAACGCTTCAATAACTGTGTAGCGAGCTTAAATGCAGAAAATACGGAGAAGCTGGGCATGTGTTTACATGGTTCGTGTTTGTTAAATTATGATGTTTGTAGAGCTTGCTAATCTTGGACAGCTGAAGTTTGTAATATGAAGGAAAAAGTTATGTAAGTAAACCTACTGGAAACAATGGTTTTACAATTGCTGCCTGTTATTGTTTTATGGAGTTAAATAGAAATCAGTGGTGTCACTGCAGTTTGTCAATATTTTCGATTCTGTTGTGCACAAACTAAACTTTATTTAGACTATTGCTATTTTTTACTAAAAAGCAGCGCGAGAAAAGGACGGCTATAGATGAAATAAGTTAGAGATGTCAAACTAGTTTATGCATTGCGCTTCACCGTGTTTTTTTTAGTTGACATGTTTTTACGTGCACCCATCATTTAGGCAATATTAGTTCTATTAAATTTGACAGCTCTAAATTACGTTCGTCTTTATCATTTTATTAGAGAGAAAAAGATAGCAATAGCCTAAATTAAGTTTAGTTTATGCACAACAAAATCGACACCATTGTGTTATTGTTTTGCCACTATGATTTGAAAACAGAAAGAAATCCTCTAATTCGATTTCGAAGCTTAAAAGGAGTGTTGTTTCTCATATTATTTCTTCCGTAATTAGACGGACATAATACCTGAAGTCTGCTACTAAAGAAGGTTTAAGTTTTGATAATATTACAACCTATACCCAAAACTGTATCCAAAAAACCTGATGGAGCTTCTTAGCCACGTTTTACGCAACCTATTTTTGCTCGAACTGTTTATAAAAACCTTTCTACATACTCGTAAAGATTTACATAATTTTACGGGAAACTGAGTGAAAACCCTGCAATTTACGGAAATCGGTGTGCGCCTAATTTGACGATATAATATGAGAGGCCCTCCAACACTGTTTCCTATAAAATTAGGAACAGATGCGTCGTTCCTTTCTTGACTTCATTTCGGCATTATGCAAATCGTCCGCTACTTGGAATACAAATGATTAACCAATATTTTTTTCATGTTTTTCCTTTAAGGTTATGGCAGATAATACATACCATTACGCCTGTTATCCTAAAGAATTAAGCAGAAGTGTATTTTTATTATTTCTACCCCAGTTATAATAAATATAAATAAATAAATATTTGTGGACAATGCACACAGCGCCATCTAGTGCCACACTAAGCAACGAGGCTTGTGTCGTGGACACCAGATAGTTAATATACTACTCTTAGAGGATTCATTGGCCGAAAGAGCAGGGATATCGCACGATCGTGGTGACGCAGCGAATGGAGGGGGCGACACAGTATAAGCGGTGCGCTCTCGGCGCGCGTTCACTTTTGCTCGGAAGTTCGGATGCGACGGACGTTGAGTGCGAACAGTAGTTTTAAATTATTTCGGTGTTTAACGGTGTTTTTTTAGTTATGTTGATTTGTTATTTAAAAATAAATTGTTTTGATTATTCTTTTTAAAAATTAAATGAGCTTCTGATCTATAAGATCAGAAGTGGGATTCGTTTAAAAATACACGCGACTTTGATCGTTCGCCATCTAGTTTTTAGTGTGTTTTAAAATAATTTTGTTGTTTCGTTTGAAAGTGTTTGTTGTTTCGTTTGAAAGTGTTGAGTGTTGTTTAAAGTTTTGTCCAACCACGTGTTACGGGCGACGGGTTGTGATTAAAGCCGTCTTGGATAGTTTAAACACAATTTAAAAATAACTCTCCACTTGTTAATTATTTTATCGGTTTTTAGTGTTTATTGGTTCTTGTGCGTTTTAGGTTAACGCCCACGTGTGTTTGTTTTTAGTTAACGTTATTGTGCTAACTGCTATTTAATCATGTCGGATCGCGAGTGCACGCCGCGTGGAAATTCGTCTAAGCGTAATTCTCGCGACCACCGTCGTAAAGAGTCGCGTAGCCGTCGCGATGATCATACGAGGCGTCGAGACAGTTATCGCGAAACACGTAACAGATCCTCTAGGCGTCGTCGCGATAGATCAGAAAAGTTTCGAAAGTCCACGGCGCCGTAATTGTTCTTATGGGCGTCGGGACAGCCCTCGCCGCAACCCCTTAAATGAAGTGCTTGATTGGATGAACGCTTTAGAGGAACGGTTGACTCCAAACGCGATACAGACCTCTACTCCAATGACGTCGCATCCGTGCACGAGGAGCTACACACCGGCGCCAGTATCGGCGGTAACCGAGGTACCTCTTGCCAATATGGAGTGCAACGGGGACCACCGCCATCGAGGCATCGCGTGAGGCTGACGCTGCGGACAGGATTGTGGGTGAACTTTCATCCCTGATTCAAGTAAGATCAAACCATTACTATATTTCGAGTTTTGATCCCAGTGTCCATGGCTTTGACGTGTGGTGTGCGGAGGTAGATAACGGGGCGCGAATTAAGCCACTGGGGCGATCGGGAGTATCTGGGACGCATTGGTGGTTGTTTACGTGGTGATGCTAAAACGTGGCTTAACGCTTGGGTGACCAATGACCAAACGTGGACCAATTTTAAGGCTGAATTTCGGTCATTGTGTCCGCGTGAAGTAGATATGGCCGCTGTGCTATATGACGTGATGAATACGAATTCGAAAAAAATTACCACGTATGCAGAATATGCCCGAAAGTCCTTGTTGCGGTTGAATATCGTCAAGGGCCTTTCCGATGAACTGAAAGCTTCCATAGTGATTCGTGGCATTTCTGATTTATTGGTTAAAGTCGCGACAACCAACGCTAAACTACAGTCAAAAGAATTTTTGCTCGCGAGATAATAAATGATCTGTTAAGTAAGGGCGTGATCCGCGAGTCACAGTCCGATTACACGAGTCCTATTATTCTTGTGTCGACTATCGAGCTTTAAATGCTGTCACTATTAAAGAGCGATTTCCGTTACCGTTGAGTGACGAGCACATTGATAGTATGGGTACTTTTAGATATTTCACAAGTCTTGACATGGCCACAGGTTTCCATCAGTTGCCAATGAAGGATGATGATTGATGACTCTATTAGTAAAATAGCATTCGTAACGCCTGAAGTGCATTACGAATATTTAAAGATGCCTTATGGGCTCGCTAATGCCCCTATCGTTTATCAGAGAGTCATCTCCAAAACTCTGAAGCAACTTATAGATACTGAAAAAGTGTTGGTTTTCATAGATGATGTGCTTATCATGTCCAATTCTGTCAGTGAAGGCCTGAAAACTTTGCGTGAGGTATTAAAAACACTAACTGACGCTGTATTTCAGTAAACCTCATAAAACGCACGTTTTTGGACACAGAGCTCGAATACCTTGGTTGACTTATTGGGCATGGTCAGGTACGGCCGAGCCCAAGTAAACCCCGAAACCCTCTAATGTAAGAGAGGTTAGTCAGTTCCAGTTGGCGGGCTATTATCGCAGGTACATAGCAGGCTATGCCTCAAAAACCGCTTGTATCGCTAAGTTGCTCAGGAAAGGCGAACCTTTCAAATGGGATGTGGAACAAGACTTGGCACGTTACTATGTCATTGAAAGTCTAACCGAAGAACCCGTTTTAGCAATTTTCGATCCCAATCTGCCTACTGAGCTCCATACCGACGCCAGTGCTATCGGTTACGGTGCAATTTTAATGCTGGAGCATGAGAAAACGGAAGCGAGTTGTCGGCTATTTTAGTAAATCGACACAGGGTGCTCCCGTTATCACAGTTACGAAGTCGAGACTTTGGCAATTGTTCGCGCGTTACAACATTTTCGGCACTATTTAATCGGTGTTAAATCTAAAATAGTAACCGATTGCAACTCTTTACAGTTGACCGAGCGTAAAAGGGACCTGTTGCCACGTGTGGCACGCTGGTGGATCTACATGCAGGACTTCGATGACCCCAGTCCTGATATCCTTGGTGCGAGAGGTGCTAGATGTCGTGCTGAACGGCGCTCATCCTTACGTTGAGGAGACAGAGGGCATTTGAGTTGCTTGCTGGAAATCAGCAGCGACAAGATGCGTATGTCAATGAGCGTCGTCGACAGCTGCGAACATTTGCTGTGGGCAGCGTTATTTCTCACAGTCCCGACAATGTGACTGTTTGCCCCAACATTGTGGCAATTTCAGTTTGTATAGCCCCGACATTGTGGCTATTTGCCCCGACATTGTGGCAATTTTAGTTTGTATAGCCCCGACATTGTGGCTATTTGCCCCAACATTGTGGCAATTTCAGTTTGTATAGCCCCGACATTGTGGCTATTTGCCCCGACATTGTGGCAATTTTATTTCGTGTAGCCCCGACATTGTGGCTATTTGCCCCGACATTGTGGCAATTTTAGTTTGTACAGCCCCGACATTGTGGCTATTTGCCCCGACATTGTGGCAATTTTGTTTTTATAGCCTCGACATTTGGCTACTTGTTTGCCCCGACATTGTGGCAATAGCCTCGACATTTGGCTACTTGTTTGCCCCGACATTGTGGCAATAGCCTCGACATTTGGCTACCTGCTTGCCCCGACATTGTGGCAATGGCCTCGACATTTGGCTACCTGTTTGCCCCGACATTGTGGCAATAGCCTCGACATTTGGCTACCTGTTTGCCCCGACATTTGGCTACCTGTTTGCCCCGACATTGTGGCAATGGCCTCGACATTATGGCCAACTGGAACCCCGATAGTGGTTGCCAGGCGATGTTGTAGTTGTTTCAGTAATGATTGAGGTCCGGAACTCTTTCATTGGTGATACAATTTACCAACTACTGCCTATTTTGGTAAAATTGCTAGTAATTTCACTACAATAGGCAGTTAAAAGTTCAAGCTCTCAGAATACCTCATACAAATCTAGGCTTTATGTTTTAGATGACGAGGCTACCAATGAGGACCAACCGGGTTAAGCCCAGGCACAGAACTTGTCTGTAGAGGAGGGACCAATGCAGCACGAGATGCCAGAGAGCTGACGAGGTCGTTCAGCTGTCAGGAACGGCCGTCTTAGAGGATTCATTGGCCGAAAGAGCAGGGATATCGCACGATCGTGGTGACGCAGCGAATGGAGGGGGCGACACAGTATAAGCGGTGCGCTCTCGGCGCGCGTTCACTTTTGCTCGGAAGTTCGGATGCGACGGACGTTGAGTGCGAACAGTAGTTTTAAATTATTTCGGTGTTTAACGGTGTTTTTTTAGTTATGTTGATTTGTTATTTAAAAATAAATTGTTTTGATTATTCTTTTTAAAAATTAAATGAGCTTCTGATCTATAAGACTACATAGATACTTTTTGTTTGTAAATACATACTTATCATACATATAAACATCCATGACTCGGAAATAAATGTCCATGCTCATCACACAGACATTTGCTCCGACCGGGATTCCGAACCCGGGACCCTAAGAACGTAAGGCAGCCTTAGGCCTCACTACCGCTGCGCCATTGGGGTCGTCACTATTCTGTCGTCGTATAATAAATTCTATGTACAGAGAGCAAAATCTAGCTTTCGGTTTGCAACTGAAAAATTCAACAATACTTTGCCCGAGCTGGGGAATCAAACCCGGATCTCGTGCTCAGCAGCTCTGACCATGAGAGCAATGGGTAACCCTCCACAGCCCAGTTAGTACTGATATTAATATGATACTCCTTGGTAAGACTGGTTGTCCGACTTTTTGTTGACTACCTGTAACGACTGTCAAAGATCTACAAATGACAGCTGAGACCATGGCTTAATGTGCTTTCTGAGGCACGGAGGAAACTCGGTATGTAATGGAGGGTCACCCATCCACGGACCAACCTCGGCAAGCGCTGCTTAACCTTGAAAATGAAAACCGACCCGTAACAGTGCGGCTGTAATTATTTTTCAATAAGCTCCTCTCTTTCACATCTACACTAATATTATAAAGAGGAAAGATTTGTATGTTTGTGTGTGTGTATGTTTGTAATGAATAAACTCAAAAACTACTGCGCCGATTGTGTGAGACTGCACGAACAGACTCACGATGTCCGCGATTACGCGGAGCCCTAATCAAAATAATATTTGTTCAATCGACAAAGTGAAAACACCTATTAGATACACTTACCCACCACGTTGGTACCGGTGATGTGGCGTATTCCCTGGTTCCGTCTTATCTGGGTGGGGTGTAAGTATAACTGTGGTTTGTGTGGTGTATGTATAGTTATGTAAGATTCGACAGCAACCAAGGGACGCGCGCGGCTCGTACCGTCGACTCCCGGACAAACCTTCCAAGATCCCACACGTGGCACCTTTCCCCAATGTCCAACTGAATTTTATCCCGGTTGCTAACCCAATCGGGGATGTACATTAGTCCAGCACTGAATTTAGGAATTTACGGCGTTCAAAGACACAAAAGGCCGTCTACATAACCAACAAATTACTCGCGGTCAAGACCCAAAATGGCGAGATTTCTCAATTTTCACTCAATTATCAACAAAATATCAAACACCGAACAGGATTGCATCGGATTAACAATAACTCAAAGTTTTCAAACAATAAATACGCGACAGCCGCGTGCATCAAAATTACAAGCACGGAGCGACCATTATTCAACCAAAATTGCACTGACAAGCTAACGTCATCGCACAGACTCGCACAGACAACGAAACGTAATCTGTCAAACGTCAAAAGGTGCGTTCAGAGTCTTGGTGGATGAAACACCGATTTAAAAAAGTATTTTACCATTAGAAAGCTACATTCACCCTGAGTAACATAGGCTATATTGTATCCCCGTAATCCGACGGGAACGGGAACTACGCGGGTGAATTCAATATTTTAAAAATCTTCTCTACTCTTCCAAGACATTACAAACACCATTCCGCCGTGACCTACAAAAACTTAAATGCCTTACATTAAAACTTCATTGAGGAGCAAGTAATAAAGCAGGCTTTTATCTATTAATTGAGGACTTGTCATGTTCTGCCTATATTTTGTTATTAAAACTGAACTTTACTAACTAACTTTGTGTAACGATCGCACTTAGGAACATTTATTAGCGATTTACTGTGTCAAGTGTTAGGGGGTATGCATATGAGACGGTGAGAATGGTGTAGCTTTAGACAATAGCTTGTTATAAAAGTTAAAATTAATGTTAAAATCGGTTTACGCCTGACAATTCGTTTAGTGGATGTAAATATCACAAATTATGTTTTTTCCTCAAGATGATCAGATAAGATTTCTACAGAAGGTGCGTTGCTACGTGGCCGACACTGACCCACCATGCATAGTAGGTCCTAAAAACCAGAAATGAACGATTCTGTATCCAGAAATGGTCCAGAAGCCTTATCATGATGACGCAAAGAAACCGTAGTGTGCTGTAAAGAATTCTATTAAAAAATACTAGTTTCGCACATAATAGTTTTACTTAAATTAAAGACTTCATTCGTGTTTCGTGTGTCAACTTAAGTGGCAGTGGGCAGGGCACATTGCTCGCAGAACGGATGGCCGATGGGGCCGAAAAGTTCTGGAGTGGCGACCGCGAACCGAAAGACGTTGCGTTGGAAGGCCTCCCACTAGGTGGACCGATGACCTGGTGAAGGCTGCGGGAATCCGCTGGATGCGAGTCGCACGGGACCGTTCAATGTGGCGACACTTGGGGGAGGCCTATGTCCAGCAGTGGACGTCTTTCGGCTGAAATGATGATGATGATGATGATTCGTGTTTTCTTAGTATTAAGAATTCTAAAACATTTTCACAAGCGTATTAAAACAATTATAATTGTGTTTGTCAAAAATGTAATACAATTGCTGTATTTTCTATGAAAAAAAAAAGCACCATATTGAATCTCCGTACTACACTACGCCCGGACAGCTCAAGATCAATAATGTGTTACCAGTTACCTAAGACTTACCTACAGTCGTCTGTGCCGAAAACCTGGGCTCAAAACTAAACTCAAAACCATCTTGAAATGTTGATCAACCGCCAGTCTGTACAAGTCTTTACCTTCATTAGGAATTTATAAGTAGAGGAAAGCAATGGGAAATGGGCCGACAGTGTTTTGATGAAAGAGAGTACCAATTTAGGATTGTTCCACTCTGCGCCACCAATTTGTCCCACCATTAGGAACAACGTGGAATGTTAAAAATGTTGGTATACACTCGGTGTAACGCTCTTAGATCGATCTAAGAGCGTTACGCACTCGAGTGCGTAACACTGAAATTCAACGTCAGACGAAAGTCTACGACGTCGGTGACCGGGTGGTGTGGCTCAAGTGGACCTGGGCAGGACATCTGGCTAGACGCAGAGATGGCCGATGGAGCAAGGCTTTGACCGAGTGATAGCCAAGATTAGGTCAAAGAAACCAAGGCCGTCCTAGAGCTCGTTGGGTCGAAGATATCGTTAAACTCGCAGGAAACACCTGGATAGGGGATGCACAGAACCGGGAAGTGTGGCAGAAAAAAGGGAAAATACCCAGCAGTGGGTGACTCCGGCTGATATGATGATGATGATGATGATGATACACTTGGAAAATGTTCAGTAGCAGCGCGGTGTTCGGATTTGTGTCCCAGTTGATGGCAATGAGATCGCTAACTTAAACATAACTGGTGAAAGTGGCGAAATGTGGGAGTACTACTAACCTCGGGCAAATACAGGCGTGATGATATTTTTTGTAGAATTATTACATTCCGTTAATTTGAAACAATAAAAGTATTTATAAAAAAAAAAACCGGCTAAGTGCGAGTCGGACTCGCGCACGAAGGGTTCCGTACCATTTTCAATACATTAGACAAAACGGCAAAAAAATCACGTTTGTTGTATGGGAGCCCCCCTTAAATATTAATTTTATTCTGTTTTTAGTATTTGTTGTTATAGCGGCAACAGAAATACATCATCTGTGAAAATTTCAACTGTCTAGCTGTCACAGTTCATGAGATACAGCCTGGTGACAGACAGACGGACAGACTGACAGACGGACCGACGGACACACGGACAGACGGACAGACAGCGAAGTCTTAGTAATAGGGTTCCGTTTTTACCCTTTGGGTACGGAACTCTAAAAAAAGATAAATCCAGTGAAAACTGAGATCATTTTCTTTTGATATAACATAACACCACGACTGTCATCCCCGAAGAGTTTGGCAGAGGTGTGTCTAATAATATACCCATATTTAGCCAGTTATGTTTTAAAGTCCAATGTAATAGGGGGCGACCCTATTACCAGCCGTCATCTTCTTGCCCTTATTCCATGTTACTTGGGGTCGGTGCAAAACGTTTTTTTATTCCATTCTCCCCTGTCAGCCTGTAATCGGACACGAATCCAGACTCCGTGGCTGTTAATTAGATATCTCTGATGTATAATTAGATATTCCTGATGTGTAATTAGATATTCCTGATGTATAATTAGATATTCCTGATGTATAATTAGATATTCCTGATGTATAATTCTAATTACACTTTTCCCAACCCAGAAATCAAAGCCAAACAGTATTAGTACGATATTTTTACAATCGATTCGAAAAGAAGACGAAACGTGGGGATAAATGGAATATTCCCCAATTTGCTGGCACGGGTGAAGGAATTCGTACAAATAACGAGGATAATTCAGTAACTTTCTTAAGATGAAAGTGGGTTAAGATGGGTTGTATTTATTTCGTTTTAACTAGATTAAATTTACAAATGCTTTGAATTATCGACATTGAGTAAGGGATGGCAAAAAAATTGTACAAAACCTGTAAAGTATAAATATATACGTAGGTATTCACAAGCTGAGTTAATCTTTTTCGAGTGTCCTTTAAAGTCTCAATTAAATAAAAACTATAGGTTTATTTTTTGCCTTTGTACATTTTTTATTTTATTGTAAATTTTTATTTTATTGTAAACTAGCTTCTGCCCGCGACTTCGTACGCGGATCCTGTTGCTTATGCCAGCGACAACGGAGTCGTCAAAATCGAAGACCTGAAACGTCTGATGTCGAATTTTAAGAGCCCGGGGACGGGAATACAACGGGATGCGCGAGACGATTCGAGACGTTCCAGATCTTTCATTTTTGTAAGTCAACAGGAAATGCCCATCAGACTAAATATTTTTATAAGTCAACAGGAAATGCCCATCAGACAAAACAACACTTGCTGAGACGTCATTCCTATGTGTTATGGTGTAGCTGGGCTCTTGGAGTTCCACAACAGGTGTTCCAGATCTTCGATTTTTATAAGTCAACAGAGAGTGCTCATCAGATTGAACAACTTTTGCTAAAACTTCATTCCTATATATATGTTATAGTGTAGCTGGGCTCTTAAAGTTCCACATCAGGTGTTCCAGATCTTCAACAGAAAATGCTCATCACGTGGAACAATTTTTGCTATGGTACCATTTTTGTATCTCTTATAGTTCAGCTGGTCTGTTGCGGTTCTGCATCAGGTGTTTGTTTCCATGATAAAAGTCAACAGGAAATGCCCATCAGACCGAACAACTTTTGCTGAGACGTCATTCCTATATGAGTTATGGCATAGCTGGGCTCTGGGAGTTCCACAACAGGTGTTCCAGATCTTCGAGGTGTTCCAGATCTTCAAATTTATTCTCACAGCAGAAAATGCTCATCACGTAGAACAATTTTTGCTATGGTACCATTTTTGTATCTCTTATAGTTCAGCCGGTCTGTTGCAGTTCTGCATCAGGTGTTTGTTTCCAAGATAAAAGTCAACAGGAAATGCCCATCAGACCAAACAACACTTGCTAAGACGTCATTCCTATGTGTTATGGTGTAGCTGGGCTCTTGGAGTTCCAAATCAGGTGTTCCAGATCTTCAAATTTATTCTCTCAGCAGAAAATCCCCATTACGTGAAACAATTTTTGCTATGGTACCATTTTTGTATTTCTTATAGTTCAGCTGGTCTGTTGCGGTTCTGCATCAGGTGTTTGTTTCCAAGATAAAAGTCAACAGGAAATGCCCATCAGACCGAACAACTTTTGCTAAGATGTCATTCCTATATGTGTTATGGTGTAGCTGGGCTCTCGGAGTTCCACAACAGGTGTTCCAGATCTTCGATTTTTATAAGTCAACAGAGAGTGCTCATCAGATTGAACAACTTTTGCTAAAACGTCATTCCTATATAAATGTTAGTGTAGCTGGGCTCTTGGAGTTCCACATCAGGTGTTCCAGATCTTCAAATTTATTCGCTCAGCAGAAAATGCCCATCACGTGGAACAATTTTTGCTATGGTACCATTTTTGTATCTCTTATAGTTCAGCTGGTCTGTTGTGGTTCTGCATCAGGTGTTCAAGTTTCCAAGATAAATTATAGCCTATATCTTGCCCAGACTTAATACCTATACAACAACAAAAAAATCATTCAAATCCGTCCAGCAGTTCCGAAGATTAGCGTGTACAAACAAACAGACAAACAGACAAACTGTAGCATTCGCACCACGCCGAAATACTGTGATGGCCTTCTGCTACTCAGGGAAGACCTGGATGAGAGGTCTGACGAGTTACACGATAAAAATAAGAGGTTCACTTTGATCTAGGCAGCCAACAGTAAGGATATGTGCAGAGTACGTACCTCAGACTGCAAGCTGACACTCGTTGAACTTCCGGATGTCCATGAGCTGACGATGGGGCCAGGGTTTTTAGATAGCAATATGTAGATGAGATGAGATGATGATCACACGGAGTCGGTTAGATCTTTCGAGCTGGTCGCGAAGTCGCGCGCGTGTTCCGATCGGCGTCCGTTAAGAAGTGACGTTTGCTCTGAGCTTTGACGTTTGCGTACAATGCATGACAACCAAAAAGTTGGCGTCTCGTTACTGCTGGTAAGCCCAGAGACAAAATGTGAACATCGTTTGGGTTTTGGAAATAATTTTGATGGGAACGAAACATCCCGCCCACCAAAATACATATGGTATTTTCTGGTTAAAACATAGAAGGTCTAATTAGAAACGGTAATGAGATTAAAGATACGATTTAGATTGTTAAAAGCTACAATTAGGTAAGATTATCTTATACTACGGTTTGCTTAATTAAGATTTATTAAACTAGAATTTGGTACGAACAGGAGACTAGTCTTCTGTTGGCAAAGGACATAGTTTCACTAGAGGTCGATTGATGATTTGATTGTTTGCATTTTTTACTAATGCACTCCGAGCTACTCCATCAACTCCGACCTGGAGTTCTATGACTCTCGCGAGATTCCAGTGCAATGGGCTACGATTTTCGTCCTTGACTAACACCATCGAACCTATCGACAACGGTTTTGAATGTTTAGTCCATTTCGCGCGTTGCGTTAGCGAGTTTAAGTATTCAGTTTTCCACCGAGACCAAAAGTTCTGTTGAAACGCTTGTATCATCTGCCACCGATGAAGCCGATTTGGATTAAGATGCGATAGATCCTCATCGGGGACAGCTGTTAGAGGCTCTAAGGTTAGGAAATGTCCAGGTGTCAAACATGAAAGGTCGTTGGGGTCAGAGCTGATCGGGTAAAGGGGTCTTGAGTTTAAGATGGATTCAATTTGAACGAACAGAGTCGTCAACTCCTCGAACGTTAGGACTTGATCACCCACAACTCGATATAGATGTGATTTTGCTGCTTTGATTTGTATTTCCCAGACACCACCGAAATGTGGGGCGCCGGGTGGATTGAATTTAAATTCGATTTTCTGCTCGTTGGAAGCCTGTTGCATTAAAGACAAAAGTTGATTTTTAGCGCCTACAAAGTTGGTACCACAGTCCGCATGAATAGTGTTACAGCGGCCGCGACGACCTACAAAGCGCCGTAGTGCAGCTATAAACCCATCGGTTGAGAGCGTCGACACAACCTCCAAGTGGACTGCTTTGGTTGCGAGGCAGATAAACAAGCATAGATATGCCTTGTCCATCTTAGCGCCACGATGGGAACCAAGTTTGATGCGAAATGGTCCGCCTAGATCGACACCTACCACCGAGAACGGTTTAATTTGATTGACTCGGTAAGATGGAAGATCGCTCATGAAGGGTTGAAGCGGCTGTGGGTTTGTTCGAAAACATTGAACGCATTTGGAAAGGCAACGGCGAATGGTACGCTTTGCAGCAATGATCCAAAATTGTTGAAGCAGCAAAAAATGTGTGGTGTTTATGCCTGGATGCAAGTGGGTTCGATGAGTGAAGTTGATGATTGAAAGCGTTAAAGGATGATCAGATGGTAAGAAGGCAGGATGCCTGTGTTCATACTCTAATCCGGATCGAGAAATCCTGCCGCCCACCCTGAGCACTCCTTGATCGTCTAGAAACGGGTTCAGTTTTCGAAAAGGTTTCGATAACACCTTTTTTGATTTTAAGTTGGAGATTTCCTCCGAGAAAGATCGACCCTGTACGTGTTTGACGATTTGCATGAGAGCGTGATGACGTTCCACATTGTTTAAGAACTCCTTACGATTTGATTGATTTGAGATACGAGAATTGTTAATAAAGCGATATATGTAAGCGAGAACATTAACAAGTTTCGATAACGAGGAAAAACGATTCAGTAAGGTTTCGATAATTGGAGGGTCATTCGTCGCAGTCTCATCGGTCACTAAGATAACCATTTTGCGTTCTTCAGCCTTTATAGTAACGTCGTCCTCGTGAAGTATGCTGCTTGAACTAGAAGGCCATGATTCATGATTTTGTGACAGCCAACATGGCCCCGCCCACCATAGCGAATTGTGAAGAAGTTCACTAGGAAATTGTCCACGTGAACAGACATCAGCAGGATTATCACCCGAGGAGACGTGATGCCAACATTCAGTAGGTGTGAGGTCTTGGATTTGACTCACCCGGTTGGCAACGAATGTGGTCCAACGAGATGAATGTGAGCGTAACCAGGAGAGGACAACGGTTGAGTCTGACCATAAGTAGACAGCATCGAGTTGAATACGAGCTAGATAAGTGTCGCGAACAAGTTTGTATAGATTGGAGAGGAGAACTGCCGCGCAGAGTTCCAATCTAGGTAACGATGTGCGTTTCAGTGGTGCTACACGAGCTTTTGAACAAACCAAGAAAGCATGGGCTGCACCGTCCTTATCAGTGACGCGTAAATAAATAACAGCACCATACGCTGTCTCGGAGCTGTCACAAAAGCCGTGAAGCTCACACGATTTTGCTTCAGGGCATGTTATTTTACGTGGGATTCGAAGTTGGGACAACTGTGGTAATTGATCCACGTATGTAGTCCATGTATGAATGATCTCATCGGGCGGCGTTTGGTCCCATTCAATACCGAGAATCCAAAGCTTTTGGATATACGATTTGATTTGAATTGTGATGGGTGATAAGAAGCCTAATGGGTCGAAGACTCTAGCCAGTTCGCTGAGAATGGAACGTTTGGTACATGGACGCTCGGATGGTTTAATTTCGAAAAGGAATGCATCCAGTGACGGATTCCATTGCAGACCTAGAACTTTTAAAGTTGAGGATTCGGAATTATCGAGAGATACGGAGCCAGTTAGACAATCCTGGCTTGGAAGATCCAACAAGAGCTGCGCCTTGTTACTAACCCATTTTCTAAGATGAAAACCACCGAGTTTGAATAGAGCGATAAGTTGATTTTTTGCTAGTTCAGCGGTTTCTAGCGAGTCACATCCGGTTGCTACGTCATCTATATAAACATCCGACAGGATGATCCGCTTTGCCACGGGATACGAGTCTCCTTCGTCTTCAGCAAGCTGTTTCAAGGTACGGCATGCAAGAAAAGGAGATGAAGAAACACCATACGTAACGGTATTCAGACGGTACTCTTGGAGATTATCGTGAGCAGAGGCTCTCCAAAAGATACGCTGATAGTCACGATGGTCCTGCCAGATCAAAATTTGACGGTACATCTGTCGGGCGTCAGCCATGAAGACAACGTTATGTTCCCTAAACCGCAAAAGAATGTCTATAATATCTGGTTGTAACTTAGGACCGCGACCGGTAAGTTGAGAGTCGTTTAAGGAACGTGAGTTAGCGTCTTTGGCAGAGGCGTCGAATACGACACGGAGACGGGTAGTGGTGGAATCGGGACGAAGAACACAGTGATGGGGTATATAGTATTTTCCCATGTTGATTTCCTCTACTGGTACCAATGTCATGTGTCCGGTTTCTATGTAGTCTGACATGAAGTCCACGTAATGGCCTTTTAAATCGGAGTCACGAGACAAGCGGCGTTCGATAGCGTGGAATCGTCGCAATGCAACCTCACGAGAGCCTGCGAATATGGGTTCCGAATCATCTTTAAAGGGCAAACGTACAACATATCGTCCAGAGGAATCACGATAATGACTGGATACAAACTTCTGTTCGCAGAGCGTTTCATCTGGAGTCAAGAGTGACGCTTTCGGTATGGAATCCAGTTCCCAAAAATGTTGAACCAGAGAATTCAACTCGTTATCTATGTTTAATGAGGTCTGTACCAAGGTACTAGAAGCTAAACGAGTTTTGCCTAACAGGAGCCACCCAAAGACGGAGTTGAAAGCGGTGGGTTGGTTAACATTTCCTTTGATTTGTTGGTTGAGAAGTGAATCGGTGAAGACGTCGGCGGCGAGCAATAGATCGATAGATCCCGGAATATCAAATCCGGGGTCTGCGAGTGGCAAGGATTGAATATGTGACCATCCAGAAGTGTTTAATTTAGCGATAGGTTGATCGCCACATATTTTCGAAATGACATGCAGGTTTAAATCAAAGAATATTGTATCTTTAGTACCTACTGCACACCTCACGTCGCCGAGAATAGACGCTGGTGCCTCGCCAAGTCCACATACGGTTGTGTTAATTGGGGTCGGATGTAAGTTTAAACGTGAGATGGCCGATTGAGTAATAAAGTTACTTTGACTTCCGGTGTCAAATAAGGCACGGAACGATTGCATTGTACCGAGAGCATCTTTGACCTGCACTATTGCAGTCGCCAGCAAAACAGTTGTATGCATAGGTGACCTTGACACCAACGACGAAGCGGTTGGTTGGGATTCGATAGGAGTATCGCGATGGAGTAAGGTGTGATGTTTCCGTTTGCATGTGCGACATGAAAATATCGATCTACAATCCTTCAACTGATGGGATGACTTCAAGCAGTTGAAGCACCAGTTCTTCTCCGTAGCAATCTGCATTCGTTCATCGTATGATTTTTTGATAAATTCTGAACATGCCGAAATGGAATGAACATCACTACAGAAAGAACATTTACTGGTATACGGAACGGAAAGACTTTCGGTTTGCTTTTGACCGGTAGCAGCTACCAGTGTGTGTGCCGCGGTGGACCGTTTTGGTTGCGAATTTGAAGTCGAACTTCTCTGCGTAAGTTCGTTTGACTTGATTGTCTTAACGAAATGTGTATCGCGTAATAACGCCTCGCACTTAGAATGTAGGAAAGCTTTTAATTGTACATAGGTAGGCAGTTCGACATCCGAATGATTTTCTTCAAATTCACGTCTTAATTTCGAGTCAAGTTTTGATAAAATATGATATACTAGAATAAAATCCCATTGACCAACCGGCAGATTAACTGTTTTTAAAATACTTAAATTCTCTTCAAACAAATCAAGGGATTTTCTGAACTCGTGAGCGTCGTTGAATTTAAAATCGACATTTAAGATGTCTCGCCAACACGTAAAGGCTAGGTCGCGTTTATTAGTGAAGCGCGCGGTGAGTGCTTGGTACGCGTCGTGATAGTGTTCGTGAGTCATCGGGAACGATTTGATTACCGTCAACGCATCGCCGCTAAGAGATGATAACAGATAGTGAAACTTCTCCGCGTCAGTCAAAGAAGTTGATTTGTGTATCAAAGCGTTGAAAGTATCGAAATATTCCGGCCATTTCTTGACGTCACCGCTAAAAGTCGGAAGTGTTATTTTGGGTAACCGAATGTTCGAGGAAGCATTGCCAATACCGTGAGAATTATGTAAGTCACCTTTAGAAAAGGTGCGATTTATTGACAACACTTTGTAATACATTTCGTCGAAACGTTCCTGAATTTCGTTATCTTCATTTTCAGGATCATCAAGAATCTCCTGAATTGAAAAATGCGCTTCCTCAAAATTGGCCGCAATATTCTTTACTTCCTGATGATATGATAAAAACAAGTCTCGCTGAGAATGGTCACTAACTGCTAACATTCCTACCTCTAAAGCCTTAGTCAAACGCTTATATGCGATGGTTCGTTTTCTACGCAAGGATGGTAAATCCTCAGTAGTATAATGGATGTCAATTGATTTTGACTTAGACTTCTTCAAAGTACCTGATCTTTTTTTCTTTAGAAGTGACATTGTAGGCGTTTACTATGTAGGTCGATACGTAAAATAGCAAAATATGTAGGTATATAAGTTTCTATTACGCGTTTAGTTACTTATGTAAGTACCTAAATAGCTTAACAGATGGATGACTATTGTCGGTCTTTAAACAATAACAAAAACAATTTTATGCAACGTAAACAAGTAAGTACCGGATAGATATGTTACGTGTAGTTCCGGCACAATCTAAATGCACTGCAAACTATATTTTGCTCCGATATTATTAATGAAACTACTCCGTAAGTGAATACAATATAAGATAGATAACGATTAACAGATATAACTACCTACCGAGTAGGTAAGTTGAAGTACTTAAATAAGTTTGTATGATACGAAAAATGTTCTCGATACTGTGCGATACTCGCACCAGCCTATCTGTTCATTCACTTGGTAACGGAAATAAATATTCACAGTGTCTACGCGTTGAGCCGATCGACTGTTGAGCGAGATTTCGACTTACCCTCACGATTTGAGATAGTTAAAAGAAATGATTCAATGGAATATTTTACGATTGCGTATTGTAAAACACGATTTCTAAAACAAGATTAAGTTGTGATTGCGATGTATGATGGGTGCAAATAACCAAATATCGAGCTACGAATTGATTAATTGTGAGCGAAATAAATTATGCACCGATTAAAATGTGATTGCACAATAACTCGATCTCACAATTATTTACGATGAATGTGGAGACTCGACATTTAATTACTTTACACTACGATTTTATAAAATCCTAGTTCGATGGTGATAGCTCATGAACGTTTAAATGTAAATTGATAGATTCGATAGTAGGTTATTCTATGGAAATTATGGAATAGCTTAGACTGCGATGTGTAGGTACCTGTAGTTTTTAGTTAAACAATAGATCGATTGCGATATTCTAAGCTACGCTTTTAACCAGAAATCCCACATGTAAAGATGGCGATTTACGATTAAAATGGAAGTTCCCTGGTTTCGGCACCAAATTGATGTAGCATTCGCACCACGCCGAAATACTGTGATGGCCTTCTGCTACTCAGGGAAGACCTGGATGAGAGGTCTGACGAGTTACACGATAAAAATAAGAGGTTCACTTTGATCTAGGCAGCCAACAGTAAGGATATGTGCAGAGTACGTACCTCAGACTGCAAGCTGACACTCGTTGAACTTCCGGATGTCCATGAGCTGACGATGGGGCCAGGGTTTTTAGATAGCAATATGTAGATGAGATGAGATGATGATCACACGGAGTCGGTTAGATCTTTCGAGCTGGTCGCGAAGTCGCGCGCGTGTTCCGATCGGCGTCCGTTAAGAAGTGACGTTTGCTCTGAGCTTTGACGTTTGCGTACAATGCATGACAACCAAAAAGTTGGCGTCTCGTTACTGCTGGTAAGCCCAGAGACAAAATGTGAACATCGTTTGGGTTTTGGAAATAATTTTGATGGGAACGAAACACAAACAGACAGACTTTTTTTTTTGGATTCGTGCTCTATTACTGTTTCTAAACCCCCCTCAATTATTTATTTTTTAATATATTCAATGTACAGACACAGTTTTTCTACTGTTTTATTATATGTATATATAGATATAGATAAATTTAATCATAAATAATATATTTATTAAAAATAGAATAAAAATAAAATATAAATCTTAAAAATAATGTTGGTATAACAACAAAAAAACAAGTAAAAAGTTAAGTTGGTTAGTTGTTGGTTGTTGCTGTTGTTTAAGTTGGTCTTAAAACTTAAACTTCAGCTATTAGATCCTCGGAAAGTGTCAGCTTATTAGATAGATGATTGCTCTATTTCCTGTGCTATAAATAACTCATGGAACTTAATATGTTTATGTATGTAGGTTTGTGTGGTGAAAATAATTATGATTATCCTCAAATAATACACAAAGCTTACTTCGGCTTTGATGTGGCTGCTTATGATAGTCTGCAGTGGAAACTGTACCTTACGGATGAGGTTAGAGACTCGTCGTGATTCAAATAGAATTCATGAAAAATGTATTTTATGAAACCACCAAGCTATTTGTTCAACAAGGTATATACACTCTATTATTTATGTGCATTGAGAGCTGTCAGCAAAAAAAAAACAATTTGTTTCTTTTCCATAGCACGTAATAAACGATTTCGGGATATAGGTAAACGAATTAGGTCAAAGGGATACCAGATATATCAGCCCTCTCTTTTGTTGCTAAGAATAGCCCATATGTTATTATATAGTTTTTATCTAGGTCATTTCGGTAGGACCAAACCTTTTCTAGGTTAAAAAAAAAAACAGAAAGACTGGCATCCTTCTGAATACCGGCTGGCAAAAGTCGTTTATTGAATGAAATAAGTCAGATAAAATCAGCACTTTTTGAACGTCAAAATGTACAACATGAGACAGTCCCCCAAAATGCCCACACATGGCAACTTCTTAACGTCACACAAAAAATAGTCATTTACCTAAAATACTAAAAGTTGGAGGATCAGCGGTAGCCCAGTGGGGCGGCCCCGACTTACGAACAGTAACTCGTGGGTTTGAACCCAGACAGGCACATTACTTTGTGTAATTTATTTCATCACCATGTAACAAATCTACTTGATCCTATTAAAATAAATTTAATAGGCAAAGATACAGCTAGTTATATAAAAAAACCTACCTACCACTCACTCTATAGTTTTATAGTTCACAGTTAGGAATCACGGGAGCAGGCGTCAGGGTAGCAGGTCGATACCGGAGCAACCTTGAAGTTCAGCTCTGAAGCAGTAGAAACGGCGGCAGCGCAGATCTCAGAGTTCACCAGGACAGCTTTGCAGCAAGGCAGTGCAGAACTCAGGGCCAGACGTAGGACAGCCCTGCGAGACCAGTAGACGGACAGGCACGTAGTTAGCCTCCGAACATCGGGAGTAGAAGTCCCAGGGGAATCTTTAGCTGGATCCCATGGGCAGTTTTAGAATCTCACAGCGAAGACCAAGCTGCTCTCTGATACTCATCAAATCAGATCCAATAGTAGACCTTTTATATATATCCCAGTACCCCTTGTTTCCGCCGTCCGTCAGCTCGTTTTTACAAAGTAGTCTTCCTTTTTTAAATCTTAGTTTTCTTAGTGTCGCTATCATCTCATCTGACAAGTGTAGTCGGCCAGGACATATCCATGAGTGCGTTAAGAATTTTATATTATATAATCATTTAATATTAAGTTATTAAACAATCGTAATAATTTATAAAATACATTGGCTAAGCATATTGATAAAAATAATTTAAATTATACAAACCAAAAAGAGAAATCATAGAGCTAGACCATAGACTGAGCAGAAAGAGAATTAAAAAACTAACCGACAGTTTGACAATTTGACGCTTGACGTAAATATCACAACATGAAAATTATAATAATATTTTATTTCAGCTATTTCCAAGTTAAAGAATCGTATTTAAATCGATTTGCTGAGTGTAGATATATAAACAAATAAAATGCATGATAAATAGTATTATGAATGGTGAATATGAAGCGTAAGTATAGCATAATACTATAACCACTGCTCTCAAAACGGTGAAGGAAAACATCGTGAGGAAACCGGCATAAGTATCCTATAACCAAAAAATCGAAGACATGTGACATCTACCAATCCGCACTGGGCCCGCGTGGTAGATATTCGTGCCCATTCCCTCTCATCATGAGAGGAGACCGTGTCCCAGCAGTGGGAACATTATAGGTTGATGATGTCTAAAAGTTATTCAAAACCTTCCTAAACCATGCGAAACTGGGCTACTTAACGGAGAAAATATCTAGAAGATAGAACAGAAAGAATACCTACAACAAAATCTATACACATGAGCTATACATAGCTATATGATCCTCTTTATAGTGTTGCCCCGCCTGCACTCAGCGCATTAGGCAAGCGCTGAGCAGCCATTAGACGTAATTGTGCAGCAGCTAGATTTTATCGTTCTAAACCTCGTTCAGTCATTTTAAAGGCTCACTTACACACGTCTCTTTGGCGGTTTTTACTTCAACATCATAAATCGCTTTAAAGCGAAAGATGGTTTAAGATAAAGTCATGTTTTAGCATCATTTCCCTAAAAACTACATTGTGATCACCGTATTTCGCACCGTTTGGTTACGTCCCACCTCGTAACTTTCCCATTTGTCTATTACCATATATTTTGTTTTAACCTGATCTATGTGAATGTTATTAATGTTATTTCTTTTTTTTTATTTCATAATCCTGTTTAAGGTTCCGTACCAGAAAGGTAACCAACGGTCCTAAATTGGTCCTATCCATAAATCTAGATTCCGTGGTTGCTACTGAGAAATTCCTGATGGAAAACCCAATAACACTGTGCCCGATCTGGGAATCGAACCCAGGATCTCATTCCCAGCAGTCACATATCTAAATGAACACCGCGCGCCGTATTGTAACACTACAGTAACACTTTCAACGCCCAACTCAAACGTCTCAGTCGAAGTTCTAAGACAGCAATAATATTTGGGCATTCATTAAAGTATTGTTTAGCGTACAAGCTACATCTTCCATTCAGACCCTATTCACGACCTAACCCTCAGATTATATCGCTGGAAAGTTCGCGATTGTTCCACAAGAGCTCGACGGCGACGGCACTTAACAATTAATGGATGTTTTCCGTTTCGCCGTCTTGAGAACGCTTGTAATGAAGAATGATTCGAACTTGTATTCTTTTCATCGTGAAAGGTACCTATTATTCTTTTGAATTTCGTCTTTATTGCGAATATATTTTTTATTCTCTTTGCAAAATCTTATGTACGGAAATCTTGTCCTATGTAGTGACTTGCACGTCATTTACCGTCGTCGGCTATCAATATAACTGTGACATTATTTTGTGTTGAATGGTGTATTGTGGCTTTTATTGTGTTGGAATGTTTATGTATTGTATTCTGTGTAACTATGTCAATGAGTCTCTGTGGGTAAATTGAATTAAAATAAAATATATAAATTATGTAATTATTGATATTAGTTTCCGACTACAATTGGAGTCGGCTTTTCAGCTGCATCCGGTAAGACTGGAAGCCGACCCCAATGTAGTTGGGAAAAGGCTGGACAGATAATGTAACATGAATAAATATAATGAATGGAATTAGCTTAGTGGTTATGAAGTACAGCTTTTGTAAAAGCAAATCATTTTAGAACGTTGAATTGGCCAAAACCTAACTAGTTTTTTTTTTCGAAAAATACTTGCGATTTATTTTTTCTTTAAGATTCTCGCAAAGAAGTCACTTTGATTAATTTATGGAGGTCAACTCAATTGAATAAATTATGCTAATAGTTCGAGTAGGTACTTGAAAATGCGTAAGATTTTAATAAAAAAGGAACCCGCTTAGTAAGTTCTCCTTCAATTATTATTTTGCACAGGTGGGGCGTCAATCAACCTTAAGAACTGAATAAAAATACTCATAAAATGTACGCGTTGGCTTCAGAAACTTCTTAAAAATGAAGATGGATAGAAAATACAAATATCTTCTAGCTACTTTTTAAATTATTAACCTACCCAGCACTCTAATTGCTTAAAACAATTTCAGTTACAATCCAAAGGATTTCGAGGGAAAATAGTAATCTATTGCTCAATACGCATGAAAAAATTGTTTGCTCGTCAACATAAATGACGCAATAAATACTTGTGAACCGCCAAAATGCATTCGGATTGCAAGTGTGACGGAGTTATCCCACTGGTTTTAAATCCCACCTCCTCACGTCCAAATCATCAATGCAAGTCCATCCTATCCTGACGTCTATGGCTGCCAATCAATCGAATTGCATTAAGGATCCTCTGAATCAGACGCCCGAGGTACCAGCGATCAATTGTTCGTGAAATTGGACGCTTCTATCATAGACGGACGTTCCGACATCAATAGATGTAACAGGGAATAGAGAGGGACAGAAAATTAGCTTCATACGACGAGTGAAATCTCACACACAGGCCCCGTTCATATACAAAAACTTTTTTTTTTAAACTGCTTCTTTTATTTTAATTCTCTACAAATCGCAAAACACGTGTTGCTTGAGCGTGCCGCTCTTGGCAAAGAGAGGTTTTCACGTACAGCCAGTGCAAGCGTACTCACGATGGCTCAGTCGCAAAATGTCCACTTCTCAAGGCTCACGATTGGCATTTGTTTCACATTGTAGTTCTGTTCGTGTTTCCGTGCACCCGGCCTCCTGTAATTTTCTATCCTGTCGATGTTGACAGTGATTTTCAGTCATTCAGTTGCATCGTTATTGCGTTAAGGTTCTGATATACGATGAAGATAGACATAATGTTGAAGAGATTTGGTATCTCATTTAAATCATTATCGTCATAATCATTTCAGCCAAAAGACGTTCACTGCTGGACATAGGCCTCCCCCAAGTATTACCACATTGACCGGTCCCGTGCGACTCGCATCCAGCGCATTCCCGCAACCTTCACCAGGTCATCGGTCCACCTAGTGGGAGGTCTTCCAACGCAACGTCTTCCGGTTCGCGGTCGCCACTCCAGAACTTTTCAGTCCCATCGGCCATCCATTCTGCGACTGCCACTTAAGATAGACAATTCTTCGGGCTATGTCAGTAACCTTGGGTCTCCTGCTGATTCTCTTCCAGCCTTCATTATTGATTCGATCATGCAAGGAAACTCCGACCAGAGCCCTCTCCATTGCCCTTTGGGTGATTTTAAGCCTTCTGCTATGGCTCATTGTGAGCGACCACGTTTCGGTCCCGTATGTAGTCACTGGTCATAGACTTTCGTCTTGAGACACTGCGGTAAGTTAGACGAAAAGATACCGCGCAACTTCCCGAACGCTGCCCAGCCGAGTCAGATTCGATGATTAACCTCTTTCTCGAAGTTAGACCTACCTTGCTGGACGTTTGTCAACATGACCTTGGTTTTTTCCATGTTCATTTTAAGACTTACTCTTTCGGAAGTTCTACTGAGGTCATCGAGCATTGTACTGAGGTCCTCCATGGTCTCAGCCATGACCATAATATCTTCGGCAAACCGAAGGTGAGTGATGTACTCGCTATTGACGTTGATGCCTAGCCCTTTCCAGTCCAGAACCTTGAAGACATCCCCCAGTGCAGCGGTGAACAGTTTCGGAGATATGACGTCTCCCTGTCTCACACCTCGCTGCGGAAGGATAGGTTCCGAGGCTTGGTCCTGAAGTTGGACTGACCTGGTGGCGTTTTTGTACAAACACTTCATCAGCTCGATGTACCGGTAGTCACTTTGGCACCGTTGGAGAAACTGCAGTACAGCCCAGGTCTCGATCGAATCGAAGGGTTTCTCGTAGTCCACAAACGTCAAACAGAGAGAAATATAAAAACTACATAATATACAATGATATACATGATAAATTTAAATACTTATAAGAAATGGGGTAAGTTATGCGACTATTCGCGGAGCTACATGAAATCGACTAGGTACTCGTACATAAAATAATATGTCTCAGGTGGCTTTTTCCTCAAGCAATATAAGAAATGTCAACGTCGTACAATGCCACCGCCTCTAAAATGATAACCAGCGTGACAATATGTAATATTACGTCAGTCATACAAGTGTTATAGTGATATTCAACACATTCACGGCACTCTGGTTTATTACTACTGTTTTACCAAATAAGTGGAAATTAGAAGTTACCTGTGTGTTTTAAACTTTTACGATCTAAACACATTATAATACACATGTGAACGGGTATTTTCGCGATTTTCCCGACGTTTCGACCGGATTGCACCAGCCGTGGTCGCGGGAAGACTGAAGTATTGGAGGTACCGCCACAGTAAAGCGAAGGTGTTTATTCAACCAACCTCACTTGATCTTCATAAATGTTAATTAGGGCCGGATCACACTAGGACAGCACACTACACTAACAGTGTCCGCATACTGAGATGATTTCTCTTGACGAGTACACCCGAGGTCCTTGCAAATGAGAAGCACTAATATAAAAGAATGGTTTGGGAAGCGCGAAAGTATCCTAATTTCAATCGCGAAGACGGCTTCAGACTCTCTTCCGCTTGGAATCCAGTGATCACTAAGTGTACTCGTCAAGTGAAATCGTCTCAGTATGCGGACACTGTTAGTGTAGTGTGCTGTCCTAGTGTGAACCGGCCCTAATTAACATTTATGAAGATCAAGACAAGTGAGGGTAGTGTTGAATAAACACCTTCGCTTTGCTGTGGCGGTACCTCCAATACTTCAGTCTTCCCGCGACCACAGCTTGTGCAATCCGGTCTAAACGTCGGGCTTATATTAAAGGTAAAAAATCGCGAAAATACCGAAATAATGTGTATTATAATTAGTTTATTCAGTTTTCATCTCCGCTTTTTTTTGCCATACATTTTCACGGTATTTTCAGTCTTAAGTTTTATAATTTATTGCGTTTTAACGATGATTTATGAAGTCTCATTCAATTCTTGAACCCACAAAAAAACGCTTCTAGAGTTTTTGTTGCGGTCCGTCTTAGCGTATATAGCGTAAGCTTTGCTAAACTGGTCTGCAGTTCCGGTCACTTTCAAAATTGGATCTCAATTAACTTTTGTTTTTCTGACTAGTTACGCAAGATGGTCGACTCAAGTGAATTCATAAACAGCTTTTTAATAATCGAAGTCCATGAACAAGAACTAACACGATTACACGACACAAAATCAAAAGTCTACCTATGAAAGCTACCTAACCATCAAACGTTACATTGATTCCATCTACCGTACAGTAATCTACGACAACGTCAAGTAGAATGTAGGACAATCCCCCGGGGGTAGGGTGACCCGGCCGTCACACGAGCCGACGTAAATCAAATCCGACTTATTCTTACTGAAATAGACGGTTATATCGCTGTCTGACTTGAGAGGAGGAAGATTTTTGGGCTATCATGAAATTCATTGGATAGACGCTTACAACAACAGCCCCAACCACACACAGCCATAACGTCCACTGCTGGACATAAGCCTCTCCCATGATGGGAGGAATATGCCGTAATCTCCACGCTTGGCAGGCGGATTGGAGATCGCAGTGATGAAAGACTAACAGAAAACGCTGCTGCCCATTCTTTGGTCTACGGAAGCGCAAGGTGTTCTACCTCAGACATTAGTCGCCTTATACGACACCCGTGAGTGTAATGGGTTGGTCCTATTTTACTCTGCCGGATATCACACGACTATGCATGGATAGACGCTTAAAAGCATTTATTGCATACAAATACATCTGCCTTGTTGGTGTAATGGTTACCAGCGCAGCTGCTTAGGATGAGGACTTAGGAGACTTCGATTTCTAGGTCGGGTTTAGGTTTTTCCATCAGGAATTTCTCAGTAGCAGCCACGTAGACTGAATTTGTGCACGCAAAACTACACGCATAACGTATCGTCTGTGGCTATATTAAGGCCTTTATCACTTTTGATAAACATTTACAGTAAAATGAAACTGATATTAAGGTTGAAACTTTCAAACATTGTTAATGAAATCGAAGTCTGGCTAATTGTTATGCTAATATTGAAGTTAAATAAAATATACGTATAAGTGACGGTGAATTCGTAGGAATTTTCTCATAACCAATTATTGGTTTCTAGAAACTGGTTTGTGATTGAAACCGATATTTAATTTTATGTGTGTGTTCGATGATTTAACATAGAATTGTCGCATTATTGCCGATGGAAATGTAACACACAACTGGTTTTCAATTCATTTTAACTGTCGTCCAACCGACAATATATATATTCAAGTCAATATTTATTTCCACCGAATAAACACTGTTGAATGACTCGTTTATTCGTAACTTTCAAAAGCTTTTTCTGGTTTTTCTGGTTCCCTATAATAGGTCAATGAGACTCCTTGCAGTATTTAATTTTCTGACTTTACACACGTTCGAAATTTCCAATAACACTTTTTTACCACTTTAATATAAAACCCAAAATTATGCAAATACCGATACTTGAAACTTAATCCATCCTTTCAAAACTGAAGATGAACGCAATACTCAAAGCTCAGCGACATTTTTCAAACGAGACAAATCATTCACTTTCATCAAAGGTCTGCGCGCAGCTTTAAAAAATGAAGCGAGGAATATTCGAACGTGGATAAAAAACTGTCCTTTCCAGGTAATTAAGCAGTGTTTAACGCCTCAGCTGTGATGTTCGCGATTGTTAGCTAAGCGCCCGGATCCTCTCGGGGATCGAGGAGGATTTTTCTCCCTTTTTTGCATAGAAAAAGTTTCTGTGATTAATTTGTTCTGTTTTTTATGGAATGGATATTTTTGCACTTGGAAGTGTAGTTATCTTTTTATCTAGGTTAGTATCGCTTGGCCCTGGAGGCCTGGAGAAGATTTACGTCAGTAAATTTTTAAAGGAATGGGACTAATAGTAATGCATCAAATTCATCCGTTTTCTCATGGGGTAGTAGGCAGAAACTACAGAATGCCATCCACTACAATCTTAACCTACATCCTTTGATTTGTTCACATTCATCCGTAATGAATAAGAGTTTTCACATTTAATAATTATTCACGGCTGGGTATTATACTGGCACGTGTATTCGTATATATTTACGCATAAACTTTACAAAAAACATACCTATTTTTTGTTATAACTTTTGAATAAACAAAATAGAAATTGAAAACATCGCCGCAGGCTCTGATGGCGCTTATGGGGCTAACATTTCTAGACAACAATTCAACACAATTTTAACACGAGTAAATATTTCAACGAAAAACGACGAAAAAAATATCCCTCCAACCACCCTCAGAAGCCCCTGTGAAATATTTTTTGGTAAACATTAAAAAAGTCCTTTGTGTCCCAAAATCACTTGAGCTCGCGAGACCCTTTAATTTTGTCGGTCTTGCAAGCGTCTTGTGCCGTGATGGATGGCACTTGATTCCCTACCTACCTCTAGTTTCTTGCGAAAAAATTGTTTGAAAACCATACTTACTTGTTGAGAAAAAAACTTCTTGCACGCATTGCTTAGTTGTGGTATAAAGGGTGTAAAAAAACACTTAACGAAGCCGAAAGGCACTTGTTCTCCCCGTCATTGCGAACATTTTTTTGTTCTAGACCGTACCTGGGAACCTTCTAGTTAGGGAGATATTGGGGGACAAAGTTCCAACTTTGCCACAAGTTTTATTTAAATACATGTTTTTAATGTAAGATTTTTAAACACTTCCATGACCACCGTACTATTCAATCCATCCACCAGCACAATGTTTTAAGTGCGTTACATTGAGTTCTACAGCAAAACATGATTTTTCAGCCAAAAAAAAGTCGTTTCCCAGCAATAATTTTTCAGTAAATTTACTTAGTACGTGTAGTGTATGTAGATATCAATATATATCGCACTACAAACCGATAATAGTATTGTGACGTTGCCTCGGGCGCACACGTCGCTCGGTTATAAGTACCGGTCCGAGTGGTGGGGAGATCAGTCGTTGTCAGGCTGTCGGACTGAGCGGTGGTGCGTTGGCGAGTCAACTAGTGTTGTTAAATGTGCATATTTTACATTGGCGACGAGGATAAAACTTAATTAAGTGGAAGTGGGGTATAGTGTAAAGTAAAAAAAAAAAAAAAAAAAAAAAAAAGAAAAAAAAAAAGAACCCCGTGGTGAGTTAAGTGAAATAATAGTGTTCCATGGGAGGAATACTAAAGTGCGCGACACTATCAGGTGAGTTCCTTATCTAGACCAGTACAGCCTACCTATGATTTTTAAATAATCATATTTAAATAATTGTGTTATTACAATTACCAAAGAGATGTTATGATTCAAGTAACCAAAACAATTTTATAAGTAATGGAAGTGATGACAGCCTTTAGAGTGTTACGACTCATTAGATCAGTACGCAGCTGCATTGCTAACAGTGTTTTTAAATGATTAACTTGGTTATTTTATTAGTAGTAGGTATCTATTGCTAAACTGACTATTACTGAGGTTTATAGTTTTTATAATACAAACAAGGTATTTGTGTGGATGTAATGTGGAGTGCAAATAATCACAATCACGCCTATAAAACTCGCCAAGTGATATGTGTGATGTGTGTACGTCTGCTATTTTTAACAAAAATCATGATCAAATCAATATCACGCTTTATTTCTCTTATATTTAAGAGATAGGCAGAGGTGTTTAATAGTGGTTACTTTGGATAATTTCAAAACATAATGAAGCAAGTAAGCTGGCGTAGTGCCTGAAATAGCAAAGTTATTTTTTAGTTTTGTTTATGCAGTGTAAACAGTTTATACTGATCATTAAATTGATATTATGGAAGCAGCATAGCTGGTCATTTAATTGACACTGATTGACAATATTCAGGGGAATTATATCCTCAACAGCTTTTTTGGTAATTAAACTGACGTGATAAAAGTGAGCAATGTAAAGTAAATAACACACAGTCATTGGCTAAATAAAAACCGTTTCAGTTTTTAAGCAATGATTTGAAGTGTGTAAGGTGCAGTTTCAATGGGTGTTGTACCAATACAGTGTGGAAATGAACATGAGAAATTAATTTTTAAAAGGGTACCAGTTTGTAACATTTCATTATTAATTGGGATAAGTTACATCGATTAGATAGATGGTATGTTACAAATAAATTATGGGTAGATAGGTTACGAAGTAACAAGCAAGTACTATGTCACCTTAGATATGTATTAAATATTTGGGTAGTACAATTAAGGTCGAAACCGGGACCTCACGCTTGGTTATTAGATTTGTGCTATATGAAACCAAAAGCAGTAGAACATTCCTACTGGTCATTCAATTGACAGTTGTGCACTAGTAGTAGTTGTAATTGTAAATCGTACGTGATTGTTTGTGTCAGGTAGTGCGAACCTACATGAAATTGTAAATCGTACGTGACTGTGTTTTATTAAAGAGCGTTGATGGCCTTGTCCGACATATGTCGTGGGTTCGAAACCAGACAGGCATTTTGTGTTATTATTCCACTCATCACCAGGGGACGCTTTTTGTTAGTAGAGTATACCTACTGGTCATTAAATTGACAAGTCATCAAAGGATGACAGTTATTGCAGTAGAATATATCTACTGGTCATTAAATTGACAAGTCATCAAAGGATGACGGTTATTGCAGTAGAATATATCTACTGGTCATTAAATTGACAAGTCATCAAAGGATGACAGTTATTGCAGTAGAATATATCTACTGGTCATTAAATTGACAAGTCATCAAAGGATGACGGTTATTGCAGTAGAATATATCTACTGGTCATTAAATTGACAAGTCATCAAAGGATGACGGTTATTGCAGTAGAATATATCTACTGGTCATTAAATTGACAAGTCATCAAAGGATGACGGTTATTGCAGCAGAATATATCCACTGGTCATTAAATTGACAAGTCATCAAAGGATGACAGTTATTGCAGTAGAATATATCTACTGGTCATTAAATTGACAGTAACCGCAGTAGATTGTATCTACTGGTCATTAAATTGACAAGTCGTCAAAGGACGACGGTAGTTGCAGTAGAATATACCTATTGGTCATTAAATTGAAAAGGTGAAGGAAAACATCTTGAGGAAACGCCGATCCTAGAAAAAATACTTCGAAAGACATGTGACACTTACCACGCACTGTTTTCGCGTGGTAGGTTAAGAGCATCCATTAAATTGGAAGCATTGGGCATCCATTAAATTGGAAGCATTGGGCATCCATTAAATTGGAAGCGGAATTGCAGTAGAATATAGCTACTGGTCATTAAATTGACAAGGTGAAGGAAAACATCTTGAGGAGACCGGTATGTCCTGGAACGGATGCTTCGAGGGACATGTGATCCATTAAATTGGTAGCATTGGGCATACATCAAATTAAAAACAATTAACAATCATGAAATTGGAGGTATTGGGCATCGGATTGGAGAAGAATCCGGATCATCATCATCATTTCAGCCGAGAGACATCCACTGCTGGACGTGGGCCTCCCCCGGGTGTCACCGCATTGGCCGGTCCCGTGCGACTCGCATCCAGCGGATCCCCGCAACCTTCACGGCGCATCAAACAGCGTATGGCTATTACCAGATCCTCCATGGATCAGCTTGGAAAAATATGGAAAAGCCACAGTACAGGAGGAATGGCGACGGGTTGTGAAGCTTGCCACTACCCCTGATGATACGACCACGACCACTCTGCCAAGTGTTTGACAACGAAGAAAAAGAAGATCTAATCACTGGCAACATACACTGGTCATAGACTTTCGTATTGTGACACTGCGGTAAGTTCAACGAGAAGATTCCGCACGGCTTCCCGAAAGCTGCCCAGCCAAGTCAGATTCGACGATTGACCTCTTTCTCGAGGTTGAACCTGCCTGGCTGGACCGTTTGTCCCAGGTAGGTACACGAAATATAAAGTAAAGTGTGGTGTCTCCGATCTTGATAGGAGTGGGTGTTACATGGGCGTTTAACGTGACCTTGGTTTTGTCCATGTTCGTTTTGGGACCTACTCTTTTGGAAGCTCTGCTGAGGTCATCGAGCGTTGTGCTGGGGTCCTGCAGGGTCTCAGCCAAGACTACTGTATTACCGGCGTGCCGTGGGAGAGTGATGTGCTCGCCGTTGGCGTTGATGCCGGGCCCTCTCTGGTCCGGAACCTTGAGGGCGTCCTCCGGTGCGGTGGTGAGCAGTTTCGGGGATATGACGTCTCCCTGTTTCATACCGCGCTGCAGAGGGATAGGCCAGAAACTGAGCGTACGTATAAAACAACCTCTTCAGCTTTACAGTATTGGTGTAAATGTCAATCAGATTGTGTACGAAGATATAGCCAGATAGAGAAGGAAGAAGCTTAGCTCTTGTCTGGGCTATCAATCATTTAAACATCTTTATTTTATGAAGCAATTTGATTACCGACCACAAAATATTGAAGATATATTATAATATTGATAAAAGTCAAAGAGGTAAGAGAAATTCTCTCGGTATATCTCATGTTGTATGAAGGAGAATGCTCATGGTTATCTGGAATTCCGTACCATGCTGCGTCAAAATCAAACTTTGTTTTCTAATCTACACTTATCATATTAACTCCTTCAAGAGTTCTTTTGTAAATAAAATCGGAGTTTTGGAGTAATTTTATAAAAAAGAAAATAAGTTGTAAAAAATAATTATGTAATAAATAATTTGGTAAATAATTTTGAAGCAAACGTCATAAGTATTTATAACATTGAGTTAAATATACTAGAGATGCAAACCTCAATAAAATGTGTCAAAAAAAAAAAAAAAAAACACTTTTTAAACGCGACGACGTAGCTTTGAAACCACAAACATTTGAAAGAAATCATTTTTTTATTTGTTTACATTTTTTAAATATTCCAATATTAAAACAATATGAAAAACGTTTAAAAATCAAAAACAATTAAATAATATTAAAATCACTTATTTCATCAATTACAAAACTCTCCCACAAATGTGGGAAACTAAAACAAGTTTTTAGTGGTAACACTGAACCTAATTGTCAAAATTCAAAATTTCATTGAATTAATTGTGTTTTGACAGTGATATTAACCAATACACGTGGGACGTATACATGTGGGAACACAGAAACAATAAAATTAGGTACGTGTGGAAAGTTATTGCGATTAATTTGTCATGTTTTTGTGATTTTGAATCGCACTCTTTCACTACGCATTTGCCCATATTTTGTCGCGTGTCACTTCGGTACTGCGTCAAACAGAACACTGAACTGACATAAGCTACGCATATGACCCTGGTCATATGCCCGTGGCAACGCCTTGGCGCAGTAATTGCTAATCTAGTGTAACTTAGATATCTATGATTTAAAATAAAAAGAAACTGTTGGAATGACTGTCGATTTATCAAAACAGTTTCTATAACATGCTACATCTCCAAAGAGATCTAAAAAGACTTATACAAGTAATATATTTGAATGTCTTTGTACATCTCTATGACCGGTTGTGTGAACGTCATGTAAAGGGAGTAAAACAATATTCATACTTCTATACCTTAAATTATATTCCCTGTACAAAAAATCAAATTCCTAATGCGTAATGGCTAAAAAATGAAAAAAAAACATAAGTCATTATGAAAGGAAACGAAAAAAAAATGGAAAGGAATATGGAAATAGGAAAACGAGATCATACTGACCCAGAGGTTAGAGTAGACGATAAAGTTTATAGATAAGTTAGTGGTGGTTATTGGAAGTGATGTTCAAATGGGGTAACTGGGTAAACCCTGAGAAGGTAAAGCATTAAAACAAATAAAAAAGAAACTGGTTGTCTATCTAGTAAAAGGGAGAATTGGTTATATAAATAAAATATAAAATGTAAATCAGTATGATTATCTAAAAAGGAAATCAAAGGAGGAATAAAAGGAATCGGTCAGTCTAGCGATAGACACCGTGAGAGGTGGACGTACGATTGAGCCATTGCTGCGCGTAATAGTGAGACAGTGATATAGCGATTAGTAGTGATAGCCGTGATAGTGAGCACTATAGGTAGTAAGCAGATAGTGTCCTTATAGAAATAAAAATAATTAAAAGAAACTAAAATAAGGGAGGGATGTAGTGTATGTAGATATCAATATATATCGCACTACAAACCGATAATAGTATTGTGACGTTGCCTCGGGCGCACACGTCGCTCGGTTATAAGTACCGGTCCGAGTGGTGGGGAGATCAGTCGTTGTCAGGCTGTCGGACTGAGCGGTGGTGCGTTGGCGAGTCAACTAGTGTTGTTAAATGTGCATATTTTACAGTACGATTTACAGAATGCTTGGTTGACGGTTTCGTGATGAGTCTGTTTTCCCCCCTCTATGTAGAAGTATTGCGAAAAATAATTCGGGGTTGTTTGATTTTATTCTATTTTAAGATTTTTTTTGGAGTAAAAGCAAACAGATTGAAAATAATTTTATAGCGGTGGAAATAAAGTCATACAAAAGTTTTGAACTCTAACATTTTCGATTTTGACACACGAATACTACCTGACAAGCGAGCGTGTGACAGACCGATTTGTTACAAAGTTGGATTACGATTTTCTTCTCTTATCCCGTCTTTCGCTCGTAAATATTTGGGTGAAAACAGTGCAACGCAAAGTGATTGACTCTTCGATTCATTTAGCTGTTATCAAACGTTTAATTTCGACTGAATGATGCTGAATGATAGACAAAAGCGAAGCATCTAATTTAGGCGTAGGTAAAGAATTATGGAACATTGTGATTTTGTAAAGATTTTGTTCTAGATCTCGATACTGTGTTTTAGATTTTGCCTGTAAATGTACCAACTCTAGACGGAAAACATTCTATTATTTTAACTAAAAACTTCATCTTCATGTAAATAAATTTTAGCTAAAATTCTACATATGTGCGTCCCTTGATTTTGTCTTATGTAAATTAATCCTATATTAAACCCAAGATCATATGCAACAGGCAAGAAGCTTCTATCGAACGAAATTCCATTGCTCCATGGAATTCCGAACCCTAGGCAGCAATGTTAGGATCGCAGGTAAAGCCATGTACTGCATTAGATATTTTGCTTTGAAGATGGTATACATACCTTTAATTTACAAATGAGACTAACGATCCGCCCAACTTGACAAAACAGGGCATACATTTAATAAATGTATGCGACTGTCCCTTTAAACTTATTATTGTTTATTCATTTGTTTTTTTTGACACCGGTCCGTTCGGACGTAAACATTTTTTGTCTACGTCTGAACGGACCAAAATGAATTGACAGCGGTCCGTTGAGACTAAACACCCAAACCAATTACACGAGCTAGCGAGCCATGGAATGAAGTATACTAGTAGCCGGACAACAGAACCCGGTGATATGGTAGGCCTAGAAGGGGATGGTGTGACGAGCTGGACTCTTATCAAGAAGATTGGGCCTAAATAGCCAAAGACAGAGAAAAATTAAAAGAGGGAAGGGAGGTCTTTGCCCTGCAGTGGGACACATTAGGCTTATAAAAAAAACACACAAGTTTGACCCATCCGGGGCTGCGGGACTGTTAGAAAGAGATACCGTGGCCCCGGAACACAAAGAGCGAATAAGGAACATGGATGGGTTTTAGTCAGTAAAAGTCTGACACTTCCTCCTGTTCCGCCCAAAGCGGGAGGAGTCATTTGATGATTTCCCATCCGAAAAAAAAAAGTTTGACCCATGAGATACGACTAATGGAGAAGTATATGGATCAAGAAGACATGCTGTGCGAATGATGAGGACATTATACACATATTTTCTGGAATACATTTTCTAGGTGCTTGTAAAAACCGCATCCAGTCGCTCCATGTAAAATATTGGTATTCAACTGCATCCAGTAAAACTGGAAGCCGACCCCAACATAGTTGGGAAAAGGCTAGGCAGATGATGAGTAAAAACCACATCAAAATATGTTGAGTAATTTAAATGATAAACACGATCTCACAGACAGACACAAAAAGCAACTTCAATATTAATACGTAAGATAATGTCTAAAATCGCAGACGGGTCGAGTCAAGGTTACACAAGATTTCAAGCGTGAATTAAAATGGAGGAGCGTTAAAATCGGTGACGTGAGACCTGATATGTCACAGATGTTGAATTTTCACAAAATTTGTGAGGTTTTTCGTGAAAACTGGAGCGAGCAAGTTAGTCGTAGATACCTCACATACCTCACATTACATCATATCAAAGTTATAAGTTTTAAAACACAGACTAAAGTGGCTGACAAATCATGTTTGGTTTTAAATGCGAATCTATCTCGCCTGTGGAATATAATAGATTGCTCTTTATTATGTTCATAATACAAATTACAAATTGCAGGGAATTGTCAGAGAATACGGTGACATAATAGGCGGCCTTATTGCTAAAAGCGACCTTTTCAAAACAATCATTGGATGGGAAAGGCAGAGAGAGAGAAAATACTGTTCGATCATCTCAATTTATTTCATAGATTATCTTGACACGTGCAAAAGTCGTGTTACCATTGCTAGAAAGTAAAACTGAAATATACATGTAAGTAAAAGCTTTTTTTTCCATAGGCGCGGGTAAACCAAAAACACAAATGAAACTCGCGGGGCGAGCGTCGCGACGCATGCCGTGGCAAAACAATTTTTATACGCGCTTATGCTGCTGCATAAGATCTACATTAATCGAAACGGTTTACAACAAGTCAGCTGGTCTCGGGGCACAGAGCGCTGGGTTACAATCTCGTGACTTATAGTTCGATTTCATTCTCCTACCAAGCCAGAAATCGCACAAAATAGAGAGGTCTATTTTGTGCGATTTCTGGCTATGTTCCCCCATAAAAACGTCTGCAGGGACAATCTCTATATATGATCTATATCAGCCTTTCAGTAAATATTGGTTTTCCTGTCAGCGGTGTGAACATCTTCCGTTGTAGTATTGAATTTACTCACTGTTTTACTGTGTACAGTTCCGGTTTGTGAGCGTTTTTCTCTATAGGAAAAACTAGAGATAAACTATCTCTTGATATACTTACCTATTTAGTATAGAGCATGGATGAAGGTAGAAATGGCTGGGGATTGTAAGAGCCACGTGTACGCTGGAAATAAACTAAGGATCTTGTTTGCTAAAGAGTTTCTGAGGGACATAATTTGAGTAGTCTGTGTTTTTTCAATAAGTATGCGTAGGTCATATTAAGGCACGTGTGGGAGACCACTAAACTAACGAGGCAAAGACTCTCTAAGTATATGTCGGGAAAATATTATGAGATAAAAGGACGTTTAACAAAACGAACTCTGATTCTCGTACCTATATCTATACGTAAGAACTGTGCATAGCACGATTTTAATAATATTCCTTACATACAGGAATCATTGAACTTAGCGATTTCTCGTAACAAACAAAAGCCTTAATGCTTACTAAAACTCATTTATGATTTATATCTGCCCATATACCAAAAACATAGCGTGATGACTAGTGATTTCAGGGCACAACAGTTCCGGTAGAATTGTACTTTTCATGTTTTTTCGTACGCGGAAGTATTGGTAAGATTTCGAATTGTATGTAAAGGAATAGAACTCCCAAAAGGTTCGCAAAGAAACAGTAGTTTTTAAAGCCTGAAACTGTAAACGGCAATGGAAAAGTCCTACTAGAGACCTACCTAATAACCTGGCTAATAGTTCAGCACAACATCATGCCGAGTGGTAATGTCGTGAACAAGCGCTGTCAGTTGGGACTGGTCAGCTTTTGGTTGCCACGGCTTATTTGAATTTAATAATTTTATTTTTGATATGTTTTTGTTTTCTATGGAAATATTTAACGCGCACATCTTGCTACATTGTTCTCACATAATGTACCATCTCAACATTAATGATGTAACCAAGATTTTGTAAAAATATTCTGATTTAAAAGAGTGTCCATGGAGTTTCCTGCCCGTTCTTCTCCATAGAGATCTACGCTAGGGAATGGGCAACTACAGTACTTTCAGTTTTTATGTCTTGTGACTGGGACTGTAGCTACATTTAATTTTCATATTTCTTTCGACAATTCAAAAGTGCCTGTAACTGGCCTACTTGAAATAAATGCTTTGATTTTGATTAATCACGACGTGCAAACTGTGAACTTTTTGTCCCATTCTTTTGTATTTATAAATATTTGTAATGCGTTGTATAATGTTATTTTTGTATGACTGTCTCTGCAACAAATTAAAATTGTTTCTGTCATTTAAACAGGAACAGAACATAATCATTATCTCCGTGCACAGAGACAAGGAGGAGCTCGAGGCTAAATAATAACAGCCGCTCAGTTCGATCTTTAGGTTAAGCCGTGCTTGCCTAGGTTGGCCTGTGGATGGGTGACCACCCATTACATACCGAGTTTCTTCCGTGCCTCGGAAAGCACGTTAAGCAGTTGGTCCCGGCTGTCAAATAAAGATCTTTGGCAGTCCTTACAGGTAGTCAGTAGCCCAAAAAGTCTGACAACCAGTCTTACTAAGGGATATCGTATTACCCAGTACTAACTGGGTTGTGGAGATCAGATAGGCAGTCGCTCCATGTAAAATATTGGTATTCAGCTGCATCCGGTTAGACTGGAAGCCGACCCCAACATAGTTGGGAAAAGGCTAGGCAGAGACGAATCATCCATGAAACAATAATTAGGACCTAAGTGGTTCATTACAACCTTTCATCAGCACAAACATTTAACCATAGATGCTTGTTAGCTGAAATATCAACGGCCTACGCACCAATCTTGAAAATTGAAAACACTTTACAATAAGGCAGAAGATCTAAGGCTCCGGAAATGAAACGCTCAAATAAATTGCAACGATATAGCCTGTAGACGTAAGATTGTTCAGATCAGAATTCAAAGATGGAAATGTTTCCGAAGTTAAATACCTAGTGTACTTAATATACACAAAGTAAAGCCGGCTCTTTCCGGCAGAGTAAAGCCGTGTGGTATCCGGCAGAGTAGAATAGAATCAACCCATTACACTCACGGGTGTCGTATAAGGCGACTAATGTCTGAGGCAGAACACCTTGCGCCTCTGTAGACCAGAGATTGGGCAGCAGCGTTTTCTGTTAGTCTTTCGTCACTGCGATCTCCAATCCGCCTGCCAAGCGTGGAGATTACGGCAAATTCCTCCCATCATGGGAGAGGTTTATGTCCAGCAGTGGACGTTATGGGCTGTTGTAGTTGTTGTTGTATTATACACACTCATTTCACCAGTTATGTTTCTCTCTGTCTCATGTAAAAGGAGGCGACTCTATTGCCATCAACCAGGCACAATTCCAGCTGGTACTGCTTTTTTCATAGAAAACATTGTTTCAATTTGTTCGACCTGGGAATCGAACCCAATACCTCGTCCTCAACAGTAGCGATTACGATCATTAGACCAAAGAAGCAGTCACTGTGTACATTCAATGTTTCATATAAATCTGCCATGTTTCGGATAGTCTTTCTGGTTGTACTTAGGTTATAGTCACAAGATCTTGAAGAAAATACAGTTCTTTAGTATCATAATTTTGCCAATTGGCAAAGTCAAGTGTGGGTGTGCCAATAGCTGTGGTAGAAGGTAATTCTCAGTGCAATTTGCGGCAGATTGTGGGCAACGTCGGTTTTTGTTCATTTCACGCTCGGTTTAGCTTTGGAGACCACTGGCTTCGAGTACTCGCTTCGAGCTTAAGGTGACTACAGGAGCTAAATTAGCAACACTATTTGTGGTGGTTCAAACTTCGTCGTTTGAATAAACTTCTAATCAGCTTGCACTACAAAGTGGCTGTTATGTCAGTCACTGCGGGCCGAATATTGCGAAATAAGTGTTTTTTTGCGATTTACAAAAAATCTATTGATTGGACAAAAAAAGAAAACACTATCATGCTAATACGTTGTTTGTAGAATTATTAGCCAAAAAATCAGAATGACCGCATGTTTTTTAGTATGGTTTTTACACGATATAAGAATTTTTTTGAGATAAGTTCATGATTTTTTTATCGAGTAAAATTTGTTGTATTATGTTTTCAAAACACTATCATACTAGCATATATCCTGAAAAATATCATATTGAAAGGTGTAGACTTTTTCAGCAGGGTGCTACACCAGACTTTGTAGACTGCAGACCATAGGTAGATAACTTCAGGAATTCAGGATGATAAATAATAAGACGAATTTTCGTAGTGAAGAGCTGCGTGTGGAGTGTAGTGCGTGTAGAGTGTAGAGGGGTGGAACGTCTTCTCCTAGAGTGTCTTTAGCAGCGGTCGAGTGAATAATAATTCCCAGAATTTGGGTGTGCTATATTTATAAGAAACGCTCCTAGCGCCGCACGCGGCGGCGTCGAGCCAACATGGAAATTTTGTTTGGCCAATCTGAAACGAGTATTGGCTGTATGTGTGTGTAAAGCAACTTTATTTATTTATAACGTAAATCAGTTACATAATATGCAGTTATTTACTTGCTAACGATAATAGTACATTTTGATACAAGTGGAGAAAGTTTGTTATTGCAATCGAGGCGGAATTATAACACACGAGTCGTAGGCGAGGGTGTTTTTGAGCCGAGAATTGCAATAACAAATGTCCACGTGTATCAAATGACGTTTTTCAATACACTTTTGAAGAAATAAAATAAAATAACGAATCATATTTTTGTCACGAACTATGAAACTATGATTTATATTTTCTTTTTTTTTTTCGCGCTTTGGTCTCGCCAGGTTGAAAGAGAGGCAATGGTATGAAGCCGTTAAACAGCCTAATATAAAAAATAGATTTATTTTATATTTTTGAATTCAGAACACAAATAAATGTTAATTTGTGTATAAAAGTAACTATTAGTTTTAAATAATCATGTTTATCTATGATATTCTATTTAAAAACACAATTTGAAAATTCAAAAAATATTTATGCCGTAAAGACGCGTAGTGCTTTGACAAAATAAAAATAAAAACATTCACCTCAGACTATAGACATTGAACCAATTTGGACTAAGTTTAAGTATAGTTATCTGTGGCAATTTTCATTCCCGCACACGTGCAGGAAAGTGGAAAAAATCGCACACGTGTGAAATACATTGCATGTTGTACCTAATCGTAGTGCGTTATGGACCAGTTTTCGCGAAAGTGTATTGAAAAATTTATTACATATTAGGTCGAAGCTTTACATGCTACGTATCATCTTTATTTATTTACGTAAAATATATATATAACTACGTAATATCTTTACATAACGAGTTAAATCAAAATAACTTATGTGTTAGATGATAATTAAGAATCATAATGAGATTCTTTAAGTTAATCAAGATTCTCATGTTTACATAGCTATTTTCTACATGTATTTAGTCTTATATCTAAGCTGTTATTTACACATATTTTCTGGTTTTGTTTATTGCAGTGAATCATATGCTTTTTTGCATTATAAAACTCGCGTTTAGCTCCTGTAGTCCCCTTAAGCGCTGAGCGCAAAAATAATGGAGGTATTGACTGGCCGTCGCTGTGAACCCGATCTACTATTAGAATCCTAATTAAGTGAGGATATTAATACCGACTACTCAGGCTACCTCGATTATTTTCATCGTTTTTTTTTGTTCAGTTTTGTCTTATTATTTTTACCCTCAAAAGTGTTGACGCATATTTTGCTACTTGAATTTCTTGTGATCATTTAATTTCACATGGAATTTTTTGCATCATGCCTAGTGCATTTATAACCAAAATCTATAAATACAATGCGTGTACTCGACGGGGTTTCCTGACTCATAAAATCTTTCGTTTCCATTTGGAAACCCCATGATTTCAGTTAGAGTTGACAGTTTAAAAGGACTGCTATACCATCAGTATCTTTTAATAACTGTTTAAAAATCCACTTCTCCCACAATATATGTCAACCGAGAATAAAATCAAAAGAAAAGTATCACAGACTCCCGTCGCCCTGTTAGCGATAAGGGCTGGTATAGATTGAACAAAGCGCGTATCTTGTTACGCTGCCATCCGTCACTTTGAAACCGAATGCGCGCCATCTAACGGCAAACAATACCAACTATTTCGAAGCCTTTTAGAATTTCGTTCTTTTTGTAAACACCGCATTGTGTTGTATTTGTAAAAGATTATTGTGATGTTTAACTTTAATGTGCAATATAGTACCCATGTTGTGAGTTTAGAATGTTTTTTCAACTCATGCCATAACACACACACACACACACATCACACACCATATCCACACACACATCCAAAACCTCACACACATTCCATCACATCCTAATGACCTTTCAGTAATATGACACGTGTATTAAGGTGTGCATGTCCAGAATCGCTTCGTCGACTTACATATCCGTATCATTTTGATTAATCCTTAACACATTTTAAAACCCCTTTAATTAGTACACAATTTTCATTCTTGTTGAGGCCGAACAGATGATTAATTATTTTCAGACAAGGATTTTGAGAAAAAAGAAAGAGATTGTTATTCCGAGCTGTGTAATTAGGATGTTGTCTGTGTAGTTTCTATTTCACATATTTTCTGAAAAACTAATTTTACTTATGAGGAACAATCGACTATAAACAATAACAAGCAGCGATACAGACATATCATTCTCACCGATATTGCGACTAATGTTGACGGTAGTCATCCATGACAGATTTATTAGTGCCTTTAGTTGCTCCATAAGCCGTCAACACGGAAATATCAAAGACCCAGTCAACCAACCATTAAAGTCGCTGTAAATTAGGTTTCGTTGGCTCAGACAGGCTGCGGGCTTTCATTCTACATGCCGGCCGTGTTTCGAGCAACTGGGAGAGAAAGATAAGCCGAATTGAAACATAGAATATGAAATGTCTTTTTCGTTTGTACTGGTTAAGCTGTTTGGCGAAATTTTGACATGTCGTTTTTAACTACGGTTTGTTAAAACAAGATTGGTTTTAGATTGACTCATTCTCCTACCACTGTCCCTATTTATATGGGTTCGGAGATAGAAAACAATCATGGTGTCTTCTTCTCTCTTACTTTTCTATTAAACGTCATCTCAGTAGGTAGCCTTTCTACGCATATCATATTTTCCTAGTCTAGTCCATTCTTCGCTTCGCATCCACTGGTTCTTAATTATGTAGAAATAACGTGAGAAAATGGTTATTTCCAGGTCTCGTTCTGCAATGTTTGATGTGATGTGTAAGAACGAGGGAAATTTCGTGAGAAACGTTTTTATTACATACGTGGATATAATAGTAAAAGAAGACCAAAAAAGCCATGTGGAAGGATGATGGGTAGAATGGACTCCTTAGATGAAGAGTAATAATTCTTCCAAACACTTAGTATGGTACACTGAGAAAAATGTAAAGCCGAATGTTTCGTAACGAAGGCGGATTTATTCGTAATGAAGGCGAAAAAACGACCACGAGTCAGCCGACCGAAAACGCCTTCCTAGGTTGGAGGCGTTTTACGCCTTAAGCGTAAGGCGCAATAAATAAGCAGCAATAGACTCTATAATGTGTGTTTTAGACGTAATTATTAACAGATAAGCCTTAATTAAAAGCTGTAAACGTGGTAAGTCAGATAGGATCGACGGATTGACGATGAGATTTAAGTTCTGGTAAGGCGATACAAACGGTAAAGAAGGTGCTCGGGTCACACACATAAAATTTTCCGACGTATCATTGTCCCAATTGACTTCTAGTAAGGCGTTTTACGTCTTTCCTTACTGTGGTTTAACCGGTCCACTAAGCGCTTTTAATGTTTATCGACTTCTAGTAAGGCGTCTAACGTCTTACCTTACTGTAGTTTAACCTGTTTACTGAGCATTTTGAACGTTTCCTAAGTCGTAATCAACTTTTAGTAAGGCATCATAAGTCTTTCTTTACCGTGGTTTAACCTGTCCAATAAGCGCTTTTAATGTTTTTTAAAGTAGTAATCGACTTTTAGTAAGGCATCATAAGTCTTTCTTTACTGTGGTTTAACCTGTCCAATAAGCGCTTTTAATGTTTTTTAAAGTAGTAATCGACTTTTAGTAAGGCATCATAAGTCTTTCTTTACTGTGGTTTAACCTGTCCAATAAGCGCTTTTAATGTTTTTTAAAGTAGTAATCGACTTTTAGTAAGGCATCATAAGTCTTTCTTTACTGTGGTTTAACCTGTCCAATAAGCGCTTTTAATGTTTTTTAAAGTAGTAATCGACTTTTAGTAAGGCATCATAAGTCTTTTGTGACTGTCTGTCTCATACCTTTAATTATTAAGCAAATATCTTAGTCTTGATTCTTATTTTAAAAACAACAAACATCTGCCACTTACAAATCCATTAAATTTCTATTTTATGGTTTGACGACGGGACCGTAATTAACGCAACTTTCCGTCCTCTTGTAAACACACGATAAGAACCGGCCAAAAGAAATATTTCAAAGAATTCTTTAGAAACGTTAAAATATCCTATTTTTACGAGCGGCTCTGAATGGCAAAACAACACGTGTTTGCAATATACTCTGGCTATGGGTTTTACTGGACGGACCCTTGAAACAATTGAAATATTCACAAAAAGCTTCAACCAGCGAAGCGCGGGATTTCTGAGAAAGGTTCAGGCAAAAAGAGGCTGAGATGGATAGTTTGGAGAAATCGCGAAGAGGGGTGGTTTGTTCAAGGCAGTCGGTGTAAGACCGCTATAGGGACCGGACGATATCTAGTCTAGTTAAGTTAGGTGGACTTGGTCCACGAGTCTAGGTTTAAGTGTATTGGCGCAAGAGTGTGGTAGTGATTGAATAAGTTAATATAGTTGGGTTGAGAGCCCTAATTAGACTAATCTAGTATGTGTGTGTGTTTGTTGTCGGTGACTGGGTGAGTCCTTTATTACAATAATTATCCTAGGCTGATGGTGCAATTAAAGTTCTTCAAACTAAACAGACAGAAGCGTGTTGCTGGGGAGTTTGTTCCACCATTTCTTCTCCTCAGCTCCAACACTAGGAAGTGGTGAAGGGTTGGGCGTTTTTGGGGCTGTCTATAGGGTTTCAATAGAGTTGATTCCCAACTCTATTGCAAAATGGTTAATGAGTTTTGATTTATCAACTCTATCATCTGGTAATTCTTGAATTATGTATTCATTAGTTCTAACCATCAGTTCAGCCAACTTGCCTTTTGAGATTTTATTCTCAATTCTATTATGGACAACCATATAGTGATTCTAGAATAATAATTATGTTCTTATCTCCGACAAATGATTCGGTCAGGCTGACACAAGCATGTGTTTTGCAGAAGCACTAGTTGTACGAAACGAGCGCATGATCCATGGGGTGGGATTGGAATGGTTTGATACCACATCTATTTTATAACCAGTCTTAGGACTGTTAGGGCCCATGACTACTGGATAGCATGATGATTGACGTTCTGCCGCTGAAAAGCCGCCTTGTCACGTTCACCAGTTCGAAAGAACTGCTTAGGGACAGTGTTCACTAGGAGCATGATGTCGACGTTTTGCCGCTGAAAAGCCGCCTACGTCACTTATGGAAGTGTTGCTCTGAGTGCACCAGGTGTTGATGTGGAATATCGTGTGAGTCACGAATGACCAATTACCTATTACGCTAGCGTAAGGGTTATAAACAAAGACTATTGGTTGCCATATGAATATACTTAGCATCTCCCAGTTATGTTTTACACTTTTGAAACCACTTTTAATATATTTCAATAACTATGAATCCATAGTCTGAATTACTATATCTTTCAATCCTTTCCTTGATCTAATTATGATACGAGGCATTGGACTGCTGTATGTAAAGGGATTCATTATCATTGTCAGTGGGAGGCCGACCAGTCAGGGACGAAGCCTACAGGGTCGTGCGGATGGCGGGGCACGACCTTTTCCCCTCCGGGGGAAACTGACCAAAATACTAATATTAGCATGAATTAGGAAAAACGAAAATTTTATCAGCCTAGGGTAATTTAGGAACAGTCACATGTGGTGCCGTCGTGACCAGGATTCTCGTCATTAAATGTACTGATTCACTTCAGTGCAACGAGAAAGAACAATGTATGGGTTACTATAATAAAAACACAACGTAATTTTAAGGTTCTAGGAATTGTAGGAGACGGCTCGACTGGAGTTACAACGGCTACAATAACTTAATATGTTTAATTAGATAATGGTTTAGTTATCGTGATTGAATTCTTCAACCACTGGCAGCGGGTTCAAGTCCCGCATGATTTATCAGTTGATATAATAATATGTACCTGTATTCCATTGTCATGGATTTTGGGTTCGATTCCACCTGATGCAATAGTTGTTAAGTAATTAGATTCCTGTGTCACGGCTAGTGGGTTCAATTCCCATATGCTTTACGTGGAGGTACCTAGTTTTAAGTAGGTAACAGTTTGCAAGATAGTTGCTTTTGTTCTACTTCAACGGTAATGATGGGTTCGACTCCCTGTTAACGCAAGTGTCGTGTCCTAATAGTACACAGACAGATTTAAATACATGTTTACAATCGAAAGTTTTGTATTGATATGAGTATGAGTGGTAGTGAGTAGAGTAGTATGAGAATATTAATAGTGTTTAGATACTGAGGAGCATGAAGCTTACAAAAGGAGAGTTAATTAATTAAGCGTTACTTTAACCTATTTTATCATAGGAAGTTAACCTAAAACTTTTCAACTTTTAGCGTGTCATATAATTGGACAAATACTCGTGTGGATTTATTTCAAATTTCAGGATATTTTAATCTTCGCTCGGCTGTCACTAGGCTTTACTTGTGCGTTGCGCTCGGGTCAAAGATTCATCAAATACAGCTGACATTGGCTGACTTCAACGGCAGCTGTAACGTGGCTCCAGTAACGAAGCTAAGTTTCACTTTTAATCGACGCTATAGTTAACCGTTGCCACATGGTTTCTTTGTTATCGCAACAATAACTGTATTATTGTTTTGAGCTATAGGGCTATCTAAACCTTCCTAATCAGTTCCAATATTGGTACCTGATATATAATATTCCTGCACATATTTTAATATTCAAGTGAGGACATCACAAAACTGTGTTTTATAACGCGGTTACAACCTAATTGGCCAACAACTGGTTGGATAACCTAGTGTCTTCGATCAATAATAGTGTGTCTCATTTCAAAGTTAAGGTCAAGTTTCTTATTTGCTTAATGGAGTTACTCGAAATGTATTGTGATTTAAATGTTAGATAGGAACTTATTCAATATATCAATGTTTACATGATATTTATTTCAAATCATATAACATTGATTTTCTAATAGAACTTTCCAACTCTAACTGGATTTCAGAACTGCTCTTTCCTCTTGAAATCGGAAGGGGGTGTCTAATTGGAATGAAGTCTAATATGTCTATGTGCGAACTATTTCAGCTACTCCTGGATACAACTACGATCAGCTGACTGAGCTGACTCCGCGCTAAGGTGCATTGGGAGAGACCTCTGTCCAGCGGCAGCTGCATAAGGCTGAGTTTAGAACGAGGGAGCATCGCAGGTAGCTTCGCTCGATAGCACAAATACTCTTATATGAGACTCTGGTATGTAAAACTAAATTATTAGCATGCACAGGTCTTTTGAAATTACCCGAAACGTGGTAAATGACAAGAGTATTTTGAGGGACAATAAGTTCAAATACAGGAATTATGTATCGATTAAAGATACTTCTTCGAAACTAAGCCAAATAATAATAGCAGACGAAGTATCTTACAAGACCAATGTTCCAGTTGGAAACATATAGTAATCTGATTAGGCAAACATAGCAGATGGGACCTTTGAATTTTATAGTTATGTCATGGAAAGGCATGGTTTATTCTATTGTGAAAGCTCATACGCTGTACCGTGTCTCGCGTCTGATTTTCAGAGGGGGGAATGTGACTGTCTGTCTCATACCTTTAATTATTAAGCAAATATCTTAGTCTTGATTCTTATTTTAAAAACAACAAACATCTGCCACTTACAAATCCATTAAATTTCTATTTTATGGTTTGACGACGGGACCGTAATTAACGCAACTTTCCGTCCTCTTGTAAACACACGATAAGAACCGGCCAAAAGAAATATTTCAAAGAATTCTTTAGAAACGTTAAAATATCCTATTTTTACGAGCGGCTCTGAATGGCAAAACAACACGTGTTTGCAATATACTCTGGCTATGGGTTTTACTGGACGGACCCTTGAAACAATTGAAATATTCACAAAAAGCTTCAACCAGCGAAGCGCGGGATTTCTGAGAAAGGTTCAGGCAAAAAGAGGCTGAGATGGATAGTTTGGAGAAATCGCGAAGAGGGGTGGTTTGTTCAAGGCAGTCGGTGTAAGACCGCTATAGGGACCGGACGATATCTAGTCTAGTTAAGTTAGGTGGACTTGGTCCACGAGTCTAGGTTTAAGTGTATTGGCGCAAGAGTGTGGTAGTGATTGAATAAGTTAATATAGTTGGGTTGAGAGCCCTAATTAGACTAATCTAGTATGTGTGTGTGTTTGTTGTCGGTGACTGGGTGAGTCCTTTATTACAATAATTATCCTAGGCTGATGGTGCAATTAAAGTTCTTCAAACTAAACAGACAGAAGCGTGTTGCTGGGGAGTTTGTTCCACCATTTCTTCTCCTCAGCTCCAACACTAGGAAGTGGTGAAGGGTTGGGCGTTTTTGGGGCTGTCTATAGGGTTTCAATAGAGTTGATTCCCAACTCTATTGCAAAATGGTTAATGAGTTTTGATTTATCAACTCTATCATCTGGTAATTCTTGAATTATGTATTCATTAGTTCTAACCATCAGTTCAGCCAACTTGCCTTTTGAGATTTTATTCTCAATTCTATTATGGACAACCATATAGTGATTCTAGAATAATAATTATGTTCTTATCTCCGACAAATGATTCGGTCAGGCTGACACAAGCATGTGTTTTGCAGAAGCACTAGTTGTACGAAACGAGCGCATGATCCATGGGGTGGGATTGGAATGGTTTGATACCACATCTATTTTATAACCAGTCTTAGGACTGTTAGGGCCCATGACTACTGGATAGCATGATGATTGACGTTCTGCCGCTGAAAAGCCGCCTTGTCACGTTCACCAGTTCGAAAGAACTGCTTAGGGACAGTGTTCACTAGGAGCATGATGTCGACGTTTTGCCGCTGAAAAGCCGCCTACGTCACTTATGGAAGTGTTGCTCTGAGTGCACCAGGTGTTGATGTGGAATATCGTGTGAGTCACGAATGACCAATTACCTATTACGCTAGCGTAAGGGTTATAAACAAAGACTATTGGTTGCCATATGAATATACTTAGCATCTCCCAGTTATGTTTTACACTTTTGAAACCACTTTTAATATATTTCAATAACTATGAATCCATAGTCTGAATTACTATATCTTTCAATCCTTTCCTTGATCTAATTATGATACGAGGCATTGGACTGCTGTATGTAAAGGGATTCATTATCATTGTCAGTGGGAGGCCGACCAGTCAGGGACGAAGCCTACAGGGTCGTGCGGATGGCGGGGCACGACCTTTTCCCCTCCGGGGGAAACTGACCAAAATACTAATATTAGCATGAATTAGGAAAAACGAAAATTTTATCAGCCTAGGGTAATTTAGGAACAGTCACACTTTCTTTGCTGTGGTTTAACCTGTCCAATAAGCGCTTTTAATGTTTTTTAAAGTAGTAATCGACTTTTAGTAAGGCATAATAAGTCTTTCTTTACCGTGGTTTAACCTGTCCAATAAGCGCTTTTAATGTTTTTTAAAGTAGTAATTGACTTCTAGTAAGGCATTTTACGTCTTTTCGTACTGGGGTTTAATCTGTGCATTAAGCGCTATTGATGTTTTCATAAGTCGTAATTCACTTTTAGTAAGGTGTTTTACGTCTTTACTTACTGTGGGTTTAACTTATCCACCAAGTGTTTTCAAAGTTTACTAAGTCGTATTTACCTTCTAGTAAGTTGTATTAGAATGTTCCATACGATTAGGTAAGCCGTTTCGTAAGGTAATTAATGATTTATTTTCGAGCAGAAACGTTTTATGAAAACCGGAAAAAAAGCCTTCTAACGGCTGGTAACGCTTTTCCCTAAGGGCATGATTGACTTGCTTTACTATCATTTAGTTCATATTAAGGGCATTGCTCAAAGTGCGCGTTCACTCTTATGCCCAGCGCACACCGCTGGAGGCGCAGCGGAGCGCATTTGAAGACAACAATCTAATATAAACCTTAACAACCTTAATATACGGTCGCGAGCATGCTCTTGTAGTAGCTTGAGGGCACTCGAGTACCGCGTGCGAATTTATTATTATATTGACCGTATATCAAGGTAGTTAAGGTTTATATTAAATTGTTATCTTCAAATGTACTCCGCTGCGCCTCCAGCGGTGTGCGCTGGTCCTAAGTTAGCGCGAGCCAATATCCTTCACATGAACTTCATGATAGTAGATCAGCCAACCGTGCCTTCAGTGAACAGCGTAGCCTGCTGTTCTCAGAAAGCTGCTCTCCCAGTCTTTGTAAGCTTCTGCAATCAATAGAACAAAAATGTATTAATCACTTCAATAATAACTGTTAACGAGATAGGTACTAAAGAAACATACTAGATGATTAGTACCTTCTCAACCCAACATTACAACCTCAACCTAAGCAACTATTATTATGTATACCTAATAAGCCGATAGCGTCTGTATCTTATAGGAATGATGTGGCATTGCAATAAAACCATTCAATAAAAATAAAAATGTATTAGAAAATTAATTTAGATACTTTACTATATTTAGATACTAAAACAAGATAAAAAAGATAGGTACATATGTATTATACAAATTTTCAACATTTTACATTGTGTAAGTCTTAAATAACTCAAGAGCCATATCACACACAAATTTTGCTATTTACAAACATTTACTACACAACAAAAGCTATCTATTATGTATTTGGTTCCGGGATGAACGAATTTTTGAAAATCTATTTTGCCAGGGTAACGTTTCAAACGTTACTCCAGCAAAATGTGTTTTTCTCAAATTACTTTAAAACCACAATTCACACAAATTTTGCTATTAGTAAACAAATTGTTCCTCATGATACACTAATTATTTGTTATGGTCTCACCTCTCAAATGCACAACATTTTGCCAGGGTAACGCACACAATGTCTAGAGTGGCCACATCCAATTTTTTCCACATAACTCCTTTTTGTTTCAACCAGGGAACCGAAAATGAAATTTTAACATTGGGGCCTACTTCTAAAGCATGATTAACAGATAAAAGTTATTTTTTTACCACATGAGAAACTTGGTGACAAACTTTTCCTAACAAACAAGTCATTCAAAATGAGTTGGGCCCTTTGAGTATCTGATACTCATCCAAATAATCTTGAGAGTGCTGTTTTCGTTTTATAGTTTTTGCATACGCGCCTTTGCCGTTATCGCCCAAAGCTTAGCAATTTCATTCCATGGTGTAACTCCTTCAACGGCAACCGTAATTGCTAGTGAAGCGTCCTCAACCCGATCGCTTTCAACTGAAATAAAATGCATTTTTTTAGGAAAGAGTTATCGCAAACCACAAGGTAGAGCATTCTATTATGGTAATAAGTACGATTTTTTACGAAACCCTGTACAAAGCAATAAAAAGTGAAGATTTTTTTATAAATGCATGTGAATATTATAAATTTGGTTTTTTATTTATTATTTATTTAATGAGTACGAGTATAAAAACAAATCGTAACAAAACTTACTTTCATCAATATTAGACAGTCTATTAGAGGACACGTCGGCCTGGCAGGTTCTACGTCAAAGAGGTCGCTTGAATCCTTGGTAGCGCGTCGTTTCCGGAAGGGCGTTGTTACATTTCGTTTAATTAGGTTATTCCTCTTCCTCAGGTATGTATTATAATACATACCTGAGGAAGAGGAATAACCTAATTAGCCTAAGTATACCTGAAGCATTCCTTTTGGCTTGAAAGGGGCCTCCCTGCAAAAACCAAATAGAACATTAAGTTTAGGGCCGCCGGCAGTTTGAGGACTAGGTACTTATTGTTATAACATTATGGAGCACATTTCAAACCTTATGTCTAATTTATAATTTTAATCACCTCTTTAATGTAAATTAATAACTTTAATACACTATAGTAGTTTTAGCAATGATAGCTTACTTACAGCGATATATGCGGCGTAATATATGACTGGTGATTCCTTTTTAAAAAGTTCTCCAATACCTCGCGCCCATGATTGGAAATCACTCCATTTAACTTGAGTGTTTTGATGTGCTTCTAGCACCGAGTAGGTACAATAATAAATGGGGCATAATTCCTTTCTCTGGCTTGCACCAAGGAGGCCACTAACAGCTTGTGGGCTGCTAAGTAAAGCTCGTCCTCGGTGCGTGTTATTTAAAATTTACGTTACTTATCTGAAAAAAAAAACAGTTAATTTTCACAAGTTTAAAAACTTCTTTCTATCAATATACAAAGTTACATGCAAAAGTTCAGTTTTGGAAAAAACTGGAAAAGTACAGGGGGTCTAAAATAGCCGCTTAAGCAGAATCGAAATATGAATCACGTTAAAAAAATTAAATTCTTAAAATGGACTTTAAAGTTGTTATGAGTATAGAGTCCATTTTAAGAATTTAAATTTTTTAACGTGATTCATACTAAGATTCTGCGTGGATTCTGCTAAAGCGGCCATTTTAGATCCCCTGTCTATAATCTTTACACAAGTATTGTAATTAGTGTTAACCGTTTTAATTAAAGTAAATTATATATATACAAAATACAAATAGGTGCACACTATTTAAACATTTATGTTATGATAATGTGACTTCCTATTATGTGGACAACTGTTAGTATGAAATAATAAAAAAAAAACCAACCCCAACATTCACCGATTGATTGCCAGCCTTCCACATGGACAAGTTACCATCAAACTTCACTCTATCACCAAATAATGGGATTAATGATGTTATATCATTTTCTTAAAGAAGTCCCAAAGCGACAGCATCAATTTTAGCATCTAAATAATAAGAGAACCAAAGTAAATACAATGCAAAACACACCAGTTAGTTTAGTTAGCTATGGTTAGTAGGTAGGTAGGTACCTAAGAGCCATAACCGCAGCATGCTACTAAAAATGTAGTGCTACTAGAAAATATAAGAGTAGGTAACCTACCTTACCTACCAACACACCAACAGAAGTTTGACTTGACATCACATCCAAAGAAGACATTTTTCGTTTCTGTTTCCAACACACAAAGACAGGTGTTGGTACCTACATAAACTACTTAATTACAAAATATGATTAGGTTCAACAACCGAGTTTTATATAGACTTACCTCGAAATGTATCAATCAGGGTCGTGCAGCCCCATTTTGTTAATAAACCTATGGTATAGGTACTGGTCTGCCATCGATGCACGAAGCGAAGATGTTTGTCTGGTAAACTGGTTGTTATGTCTGTCTGGTAGTTTGTTGTAGGTCAACACCACTGAGCTTAAAATCAGTACCTTTACCTAACCTACGTGTTACACACCTACAACCTGCATACATCTGTTTGTATGTGCCTTCGACACTGACACAGCCAGTAGCGTTCAGAAAATGAGGGACTAGTAAACGTTTCTAAAATAAAATCCGTTAAACAAGACTCAAAAACTAAACCAACCACTCCAAACTCCAAACTGTCGAGTGTCGACGAGTGTCGATGTCGAGTCGAAGGAACGAGCGATGAACGCAGTGTTGCCCGATGGAAACTGAAGAAATCAGTAGAAAAATTAAAGTTTTAGCAGTAGATCGTAGGAAAAATCAGTAGATTAAAAAAGTCATACCCACATGAGGTAAAATGGACTGGAGATTGAATTTTATGTATAATATTACAACTAACACACACTTGACATTAGAACTTAGAAATACACATATTCATGTAAATATTTACTTATTGTACTTACCTACTTACTTATTGTACCCACGATATTCGATTGAATTTTTTTATGTATGTTTCCGTATAACTTGTAAACCGATTTGAAAAATTAAATTTCATCAAAATCGGATTAGCAGTTTTGAAGTTGGGTTTTCAAGTTTTTAAACTCGTATAATATCGCTTATAAGGTTATTTGCCTTAGTAGCTGGCAGCATTATTGACATTTTCGGTGTACGACCATAAGCGCCTTAAAAAGTTGTTTCTCACCGTAACTAGAGAGCTTTTTTAAACTTCACCCACGAACATAGGTAACTGACTGAAAGTAGTTATGCTAGTAAAACTGAGTAAAATTGACTTTTTCTACTATCAAATTAATATTATATATTTGTGGACATTCCACACAACACTATGTATCTAGCCCCAAAGCAATGCTTGTAATGTGGGAACCAGGTAGCTGATATAATACCTAGATACTACTTTTTTTTTTGTAAATGGGTACATACTTAAATAAACCTACCTAAAGTATTTTATATTATGCAGACAGAAAATAAACACATATATGTACTAAGTTCATCACACTTTATCTCGAGTCTCTATTTGTATTAAATTTTATAAGATAAGACATAAAAAATAATTATTGCTTGGTCCTAAGTAGGTAGGCACTTAGGTAGGTACCCTATAACATTACAATATTAATAGGCAAGTTCGTATCCTGGCTGTTATTGGTTATTTACATTTTGTAATGCAGGTAGTGCTAAATTACCTTATGTTAGATATTACATTTGACAGATTGGGTTCCTCGCAGGTACAGGTACAGGAAGGTAGGGCTTGTGTGAAGAAGCGAGGGCTCTGCCTCTGGCTGGCAAAAAAGAGTCATAAAGCGTTATCAAATTTCTTTCAATAGAACAGCTGATATTGGGAATGGTTTATACAGTCATAAGATCCAATTGGTACCTAGTGTACCAACTCTAATAAAACATAACCAGAGCTTGTACACTGTTACTTAATACTACAAGGAACTTAAATTTATTTATTTTAGGCATACAATTAACGAACCACCAGATTTAGCAAAATGTAACGGCAAAAAAATCACTTTTGATTGCCAAAATTAGTAAATGATCACCAAAATTAATCCCCATTTTAACGTGAAATTAGAACCAAAAATTTATTTTTTTGGTTTATGACCACCCGAAATTGAACTGTTATGCTCTTGCATCCGAGTCGAGGGAGACCCCGTCGCACTTTTTTATGAAATAGTGCCCCAAGTCGGCCTAGGCAAAACTAGTTTGTCATCAACCACCTCATTAAAATTTGGTGCTCAATTTACTAAATTTGGTGATCAATTGATATTTCAGGTGATAGATGTAAGTGGTCACAAAGTTATTTTGGGTGGTCATAATTTTTCCCCCCTTTATTTTATAGGTAAGTATACTTAAACCATAAAGAGATAAACACTAAATACTATTATGTAATACTACTTACTAGGAATCTAAATTAATTTTACTAAATTAATCATATTAGGTAGGTACTTACTTACCTACACCTAAACCACCCAATTTATGAATAGGTAGATACCTATTTTATGGATTGGGTAGATACCCAACCCATAAATAGGTATTCTTGTGTACCTATAGACTATGAGTCTATGAGGGTGTGTGGATGAGGTAGATACCTAGGTAGGTTTAATGTAAATGCTATTTTTTATTTACTGTGTTGATGGCTCTGTGTGCTGTCTGTGTGTCAATAAAAATCAATTCTGTTCTACCTACCACTACAATACCTAATATACCTAGGGTCCTTCGTCGTACCTACATAACACCCCTACCCAGTTCCAACCAACGAGTTCTATGTTCCACACTCAGTTACCTACTCAGCAGGTAGATGTAGGTAAGTACCTAACCTACTTATAGTAAGTATTTCTATACAATATAAGTAGGTACATAGGTAGGTAGCATCGTCATCATCAACTTGCACTTGGCCAGGTTTTTTCATTTTAAGGCACGGAACCCTAACTTGCAGAATGCGTAAGTCGTTAGACTTTGTAAACCTTTGAATAAATTGTCACCATCATAAGACATATATACATACATATTGCCTTACATATCTACGGTTTCATTCACCGAATATTATGTAGGTAGATACGTCGTAACTGACCTTATGTTAAGGCAAACATTGCTAAAATTACGCTTATATTAGCCGAATACGTCGTTATCAGACTCTTTAAACGTTTGATTAAATTGTACCTAACTCGAGTACCTATCATTCGCCTTATCATATGGTGAATTTTGCCGTAAATCTTCGGTTTCATTCACCGGATATGTAAGTCGTTATAAGACGTTATTCACCGTTTGATAAGTCGTAACTTAACCATGTTTTGCCTTATGATAAGGTGAATATTGCCATATTTACGTTTATATGTGCCGTATATGTACGTCGTTATGAAACCTAAGGTTACCATTTGATTCGTCGTAATCTGAGCATATTTCGCCGTATGATAGGGCAAATGTGGCCACATTATACGTTTATATTGCCGAATACATACGTCGCTGAAAGACTTTACGTTTACGTTCAAATTGTTGTAACTAAAGTATATTCCGCCTTATGATGAGGTGAATATTGCCATATTTACGTTTATATGTGCCGTATATGTACGTCGTTATGAAACCTAAGGTTACCATTTGTTTCGTCGTAATCTGAGCATATTTCGCCGTATGATAGGGCAAATGTGGCCACATTATACGTTTATATTGCCGAATACATACGTCGCTGAAAGTCTTTACGTTTACGTTCAAATTGTTGTAACTGAAGTATATTCCGCCTTATGATAAGGTGAATATTGCCATATTTACGTTTATATGTGCCGTATATGTACGTCGTTATGAAACCTAAGGTTACCATTTGATTCGTCGTAATCTGAGCATATTTCGCCTTATGATAGGGCAAATGTGGCCACATTATACGTTTATATTCCCGAATACATACCTCGCTGAAAGACTTTACGTTTACGTTCAAATTGTTGTGACTGAAGTATGTTCCGCCTTATGATAAGGTGAATATTGCCATAATTACGTTCATATGTGCCGTATATGTACGTCGTTACGAAACCTAAGGTTACCATTTGATTCGTCGTAATCTGAGCATATTTCGCCTTATGATAAGGCAAATGTGGCCACATTATACGTTTATATTGCCGAATACATACCTCGCTGAAAGACTTTACGTTTACGTTCAAATTTTTGTGACTGAAGTATATTCCGCCTTATGATAAGGTGAATATTGCCATATTTACGTTCATATCAGCCGTATATGTACGTCGTTATGAAACCTAAGGTTACCATTTGATTCGTCGTAATCTGAGCATATTTCGCCTTATGATAGGGCAAATGTGGCCACATTATACGTTTATATTGCCGAATACATACCTCGCTGAAAGACTTTACGTTTACGTTCAAATTGTTGTGACTGAAGTATATTCCGCCTTATGATAAGGTGAATATTGCCATATTTACGTTCATATGTGCCGTATATGTACGTCGTTATGAAACCTAAGGTTACCATTTGATTCGTCGTAATCTGAGCATATTTCGCCTTATGATAGGGCAAATGTGGCCACATTATACATTTATATTGCCAAATACATACAGCGCTGAAAGACTTTACGTTTACGTTTAAATTGTTGTGACTGAAGAATATTCCGCCTTATTGTAAGTTGAATAATGCCATGCTAAAGATTATTTATGCCGCTTTCTGAAGTTGGTTTTATGACTTATGTTTACGTTTGTTTAGGTTTTATTGAAGTCTATATCGCCTTAATTTGAGTTAAATATTGCCTTAATTACCGCGATATTCACCACATATTCGACGTCGTAAATTTAAACCGTTTTTAGTAGTAGACTACCGCTGTATTAACAGTAGAAAGTTGAATTCCAAGACTACCTTACGGTAAGACATTTTTGACGGTTCGTGTTTATCATAAAAGACGTACCATTTTAACGGAAACGCCTAGCTAAGCCAAAATAATCGTAAGCGTTACAAAATCGCCTCGCGTCATTACAATTTAGCCGTCGAAGGCAGAATTCACCTTAGGCCAGAAATCAATTTTTCTCAGTGTAGAAGAAGATAATATTCTGCGCCGACGACCCCAAATAAATTGGGACAATAGCAGGCGGCAGGAAAATGGATAATGGAGTTGATTCTGCTATGTACAAACTAAACTTAATTTAGGCTATTGCTATCTTTTTCTCTTTAGTAAAACGAGAAAGAGACGGACTTAATTTAGAGCTGTCAAATTTAGTTGCACGTAAAAACATGTCGACTAAAAACATGGTGAAGCGCAAGGCATAAACTAGTTTGACATCTCTATCTTAGTTCATAGCTATAGCCGTCCTTTTCTCGCACTGCCTTTTAGTAAAATATAGCAATAGCCTAAATTAAGTTTAGTTTGTGCACAACAGAATCGACACTAATGTTCTGCAACGGTCGATATATTCTCACAGTGTGGGAACCTAAGTAACTGACTACAAAATTAACCTCGCATATTAGACAGACTGTGCGTCCATATAACCAAAATAAAGTGCCCAATAAACAAGCCCTAATGTTAGCCTGCTGTGATCCCCAAAATTATCTACACTGTGACCTTGTAACCTAATTCCGGACGTGGAGGTTGTGACAAACGGTGTATCTGTCCTTGACGACTAGGGTTTCCATATCTCGGGATTTGTCCTGAGATTTCAAGATTTATTAGTTTTACAGAAGCCAGCACATCAAGCTAACCGAAACTGTCTTTTCCCAATCAACCTTGAGACTAATGCTTCAGCGATAAAGTTCAAAATCGAAAGAAGAAATTCGACAGATTGTAGTAGCTTGTTGTGCTGGCGTCTGTACACAGATAAATACAGAAAATGAAGGAAAAGAAAAATATGTAAACATGAACCCTGAAAACATATCACTTCTTTTTTTGGGCAGTCGTGTAATAAATCTCTTTTACCTGATTAAGACACAATGTAACGACATACATACTGGATTGAAAATGATTTTTAAGCTTGAATTCCTGCTACGCTGATGTCGGTCGCGTACGTCGGTCGCGCGTACGAGTATAAAATTGTGTTCCATAAAGCACCGTACTGCGACGGCGACATACGACCCAGACCGACAGCCGTATTTTGTTCTCGCTGACGTCACGACCGACCGTACGCGACCGACATCTGCGTAACAGGAATTTAGGCCTAACTCCTGGCAAAATGGCGGTTGGATTTTTTAATCTTACAATTTTTCGTATTGTTTTTAAAAGACTTCTCAGGATTCATATAAGACAGCTATTTAGTCACATAAACAAAAAATATGATCGTAATATCAACATAATGAATCATGATAAACAAATAATCTACAATAATTAACTGATTTAGATTTTTCCGCTCAATGTTTTGAATTACGTTTGCCAATACTCGAGACTACATGGAAATCGGGCTTTTCGTCAGGATTTTATAATTGTTGATTTGGTGACCCTACCCTGACGAAGGCACAGTGTCCTCAGACCACTGTCTGAGGACACTGTGCACACTTGCCGTTGCCCTTAATGATGCATTCAAAGGGCCTCTGATAAGGTCTAGGTTAGATAGGATGAGTGTTCACATTGTGCTGCGTTTATAGTTATTTGGTGATTGTGTTTTGTTACTCTGTGGCTAAACGCACCGATAAGAAAAGATTGGTTTTACAGTCCTGTCAGTTTGTTTACCCTCATACTTTGCGTTTCTGCCCACCCAAAGTATAGTACGTCACCGTTCGCTTAGCGTGAGGGCTCTGATGTTATAAAATTGTCTATGGAAATCGTATTGGGAAAACAAGATGGAGGCGTGAATTGTCTCGTGCATTCATCTATACTAATATTATAAAGCTGAATAGTTTGTTTGTTTGTTTGAACGCGCTAATCTCTGGAACTACTGGTCCGATTTGAATGATTCTTTCAGTGTTGGGTAGTCCATTTATCGAGAAAGGCTATAGGCTGAAAGGCTATATAACATCACGCTGCGACCAAAAGGAGCGGAGCATAAATGAAAAATATTGCAAAATCGGGGAAAAATGTATTCCTTTTGTATTCTATCATAAGTAATAAAGCTAATTAAAGCATCGTTTGTTCGATTAATTAAAGATTTGAATAAAATATTTGCGATGTGTAATTTTTAATTTGATTAATTTGAACTTTCTGCCTATTCTAGTTCACCTTCACGAAGGTTTTCATTTGCCCTTGTAGTTAAAATCTAATATTCAGTAAAAATGCTCATAATAATCCTTTGGTTACATAAATTCGGCCACACTAACGAAACTAACAAGGTACGATTTACACTCAATTAGTAAAAATAACATTGACTTTAGTAAGTTTTCGCGTGCTGCGGAACGGCATAACAAACCGGTTATCCGCTACTAGAGTACCTTTCATTAACCGGACCAGCTTTGCACGGTAAGCACTCGATATACGGATCAGTTGGCTGAATCCTTCAGAAATTTGGAGTTGTAAAGATTTTTGGGGGATTGAATTTGTTTTTGCTATAATGGAATGTGATTATTGAGACCGTTTTTAGGGTTCCGTACCCAAAGGGTAAAAATGGAACCCTATTACTAAGACTTCGCTGTCTGTCCGTCTGTCCGTCTGTCTGTCACCAGGCTGTATCTCATGAACCGTGACAGCTAGACAGTTGAAATTTTCACAGGTGATGTATTTCTGTTGCCGCTATAACAACAAATACTAAAAACAGAATTAAATTAATATTTAAGGGGGGCTCCCATGGGGTGCGATGTCAGAAGTCCTCCACGTGTGTCTGGCGGCTGCTGGTCCCTCTCGATACGTCTGGAGGGAAGAGCAGCTGCTGGGCCGGTGCACCCTGGACGCGGCGGTATCCTTCTCCGGGGAATGAGAGGAAATGAGAGTTTTCTTTTATCCCCCGGGGAATGTGACCGCCGCGGCTAATGAATCTGACAAAGGTAGGGTCCTTTCAGGACCAACGGTGCGTTCCTCTGCGTGACCCTCTGTAAGGCAGAGGGCACAGCTGAGGAATGAGGGCGGGCTCGGTGTGCACTCACCCTGCCTCCGAGCAGACAGAGAAGGATCCGTCCTCCTCTGTCACCGTCATTCTCGTAATCTGGCTATCGAAGCGCTGTGGATCACGTCTCGCGGTTTCGATAGGGGACCGAGGGTCTTGGCTTAACCGCCCGGACCGCGAGGTAGAAAACCTCTATAAAAAGTTACCCCGAATCCCAAGTGGCGACGCACCGCGAGGGGATGTATGGCTGACGGGTGTTCCATGGAACAAATCAGTCGCTAGTGCACTCCTCGCCAGGGTACCTGCAGACCCCCATGGCGAGTAATAAATACTTAAATCTGCCCTTTTAGGTACAGGGGTCTCTGCCTAGATTGTATCTTATTTCCCCCACACTCGTGGGAACAGTTATGGATGAATTAAACAAAAAAACAAACACCGCCGGCAACGGCAAGACGGAGGAGAGGAGGGATGCGGCGTCGGAGTCCGACGTAGCATCCAGTGAGGTGAGCGCGGGAGGCTCAGAGAGCTCCCGTCGCGCGAGGGCTGGAACGACCGCGGAGAACAGTAAGTTCTTCCGCAAGCGGCCCAGGCTGGATGGCGACCGGGGGTCGTCATCCGGAGATGAGGAGGCCTCGGCCCGAAAAATCCCCACCAACAAGCGTGGGGGGATCCGGGGCAAGGGGAGGGGGCTCCCTGCCCCCGTGAGGTCGGCAAGAGTTGCCGAGGAGGTGCGCCCCCCGGGCACTACTGCTCCCGGGACTGGCGACGAGGCGGGTGCAACTGGCAGCTCCGAGGCGGAGCGTAAGGCCAGGTTCACAAAGGCGGTTGAAGCCGCTATAAGAGGCGTGGCCTATAAGGTGAAGACAGGCACCAAACTTAAGGCCATACCAGCGGCTTCCGCCTCCATCTTGGCGGCAGCGGAGGCCAATTTTGCGGGGCCTTCCCCTCCTCCGCCTCCGGTAGGTGGAGAGGAGTTGGTCAAGCTGCGGGAGGAGGTGGCCCGCCTAACGGCCGCCATGGAGGTTCTCCAAAAGGAGAACGCCAAGCTCCATGCAGACCTGGCCAATCTGCGCGAGGCTGGTAGCCGTGCTGCGCCTCCAAATGGGGGCCACCAACAGCAGCAGCAACAGCGACAAGCCCAGCCCATGCCGGTGGAGAACCAGGTCCTGAACCTGGTTCGGCAGGAGCTGGCTTCCTTTCAGGCGCGGTTCTCCGTCCTGGAGGGAATTGTTCTGCGCCCCGCCCTGGGTACAAACAAGGCAGCCGCGGGCCCGAGCACGATGCCGAGCACGGCGTCATACGCGGCTGCTGTGGCTGCCACACCCGGGCCTGGGCCGTCGAGCCAGCCCTCCGGCAGAACTGTGGCACCCCCTCCTGGGAAGTCGGCTCCTGCGAAACCGGCGCCGACTAAGAAAGCGCCCAGGAGGAGTAAGGGCAAGGCTGCCGCACAGGCGGGGACTGTGCGGGGTTTCAGCGCAGGTAAAGCTGCTGGAGCCCAGACCTCTGAGGTGCTATCGCTGCCACGTGGGTCACCACGTGTCAGTACAGTGCGCCTCGGAGGTTGACCGCAGCGGACTTTGCTTCCGCTGCAGTCAGCCCGGCCATGTGCCCGCAGCTTGCTGCGCCACGCCGCACTGCGGTGCATGTGCGGCGGCCGGCAAGCCAGCCGACCACCGGGCTGGGAGCAAGACCTGCGCTCCGCCCACCAAGGCCACCAGAGGCAAGGGAAGGCCCTCCGCCGCCACCACCACCACCGTCGCCACCGCCGCAGCCGCAACTGCCGCCGCCGCTGCCACTGTCGCCGCCACAGAGGGGCCCTCGCAGGGGGCTAGGGAGGAAGCGGTAATGGAGTGCCAATAACGGCCCCATTACGCTTCCTCCAAGCGAACATCAACCACTGCGCCTGCGCTCAGGATCTGTTGCTCCAGAGCATGGCGCAGTGGTTGATTAACATTGCTGTGGTCGCTGAGCCGTATTTTGTCCTCCCCAGAGAAGACTGGGTGGCGGACCTTAGCGGCTCAGTGACCATAGTGTCGTCGGCCGCCGCCGGTACCCCGACCCTTGAAGGTGTCAGGAGGAGTCGGGAGTGTGTAGCAGCCCGGTTCGGGGAGATCGTAGTGGTGGGAGTATACTTCTCCCCGAGCCGAACTCTCGCCGAGTTCCACAACTCTCTCGCAGAGTTGAGTGTTGTCGTCGGAAACCATTCCCTCCCCGTGCTTGTCCTCGGGGACTTCAATGCCAAGAACTTGGCTTGGGGTTCTCGTTGCACAGACGTGCGGGGAAGGATGGTGGAAGACTGGGCCCTGGAGAAGGGCCTGGTCGTCCTAAATCGGGGTTCTGTCCCCACGTGTGTGCGGATGCGGGGCGAGTCGGTGGTGGACATTTCGTTCGCTAGCCCCGCTCTGTCACCGCGTGTCATTGACTGGCGTGTTATGGAGGGGGTGGAGACCTATTCCGACCACCGGTACATCCGGTTCGACGTCTCCACCCAGACCCCAAGCGCACCGGTCCAACAGGCCCCGAGTGGTCCGCGTTGGGCGCTGAAGCAGCTGGACCTGGAGCTCCTCCTGGAAGCCTCGATCGTGCAGGCCTGGGTGACATCACCGGACAGGCCTGCCGACGTTAATAATGAAGCAGGGTGGTTCCAGGAGGCCATGTCGGACATCTGCGACGTGGCAATGCCCCGTGTTCGGCCAAGAAGCGCCCGGCGTCAGGTGTACTGGTGGTCGCGTGAGCTGACATCTCTGCGCGAGGCGTGCGTGGCTGCACGACACCTGTACGCCAGGCATCGCAGGCTCCGCATCCGCCCACCGGATGCGGCAGCCATTGAGGCGGAGCTTTATGATGGGTACAGAGCGGCGAAGACCGCCCTCCGCGAAGCGGTCCTGCGGGCCAGGGATCAGGCCCGCGAGGAGTTGCTGGGGACTCTCGACAGAGATCCGTGGGGGCGCCCTTACAAGTTGGTGCGGGACAAACTCCGCCCCTGGGCCCCCCCACTGACGCAGAGTCTCCGGCCTGAGCTCGTGGAGGATGTGGTGAGCACTCTGTTCCCTTCGCGAGGGGAACACCCACCCCCGCCTATGGCTCCGCCGCCTGCGATGCTGGAAGCGGACCAACAGGACGACGACGACAACGCTCCGGAAGTGACTGGGGTAGACCTGAGAGTGGCGGTACGCAGGCTCAGTGCCAAAAATACCGCCCCGGGACCCGACGGTTTGCCTGGCAAAGCCTGGGTCCTGGCCTCGGAGGCTCTCGGGCCCCGACTAGAGGGGCTCCTTAGCGCATGCTTGGAGAGAGGCCAGTTCCCGCTTCGTTGGAAGACGGGAAAGCTGGTCCTCATTCGGAAGCCGGGGTGCCCTGCGGACTCTCCGTCCGCATACCGGCCCGTGGTGCTGCTCGACGAGGTGGGCAAGCTCTTTGAAAGAGTAATTGCAAACCGCCTCGCCGAGCACCTTGCGGGGACTAGGCCGGACCTTGCGGAACACCAGTTTGGTTTCCGCAAGGGGCGCTCTACGGTGGACGCAATCATGCGCGTGAGAGCCCTCACGACGGGGGATGCGGTGTCCAGGGGTGGGGTCGTCTTGGCGGTGTCTCTCGACATCGCCAACGCCTTCAACTCCATGCCCTGGAGCTGCATTAGGGAGGCACTCCGGTATCACCGGGTGCCGACCTACCTCCGTTGAGTGGTCGGGGACTACCTGACGGATAGAGCCGTTATCTACCCCGGTCGCAGCGGAGAATGGAACCGGCGAGAGATATCGTGCGGTGTTCCGCAGGGATCGGTTCTGGGGCCGTCCTTGTGGAACATCGGTTACGACTGGGTGCTGCGCGCCGACCTCCCTAGCGGTGTCAGCGTGGTTTGCTACGCAGACGACACGCTGGTGCTGGCACAGGGGGGGTCGCACGAGGCGGCGGCCGAAGCAATGACACGCGGGGTTGCGATAGTCGTTGAGAGGATCCGGCAACTGGGTCTCGAGGTGGCACTGCACAAGTCCGAGGCCATGTGCTTTCATGGGCCTCGGAATGCGCCACCTCCGGGATCCTCACTGATGGTAGGAGGGGTATCCATCGGCGTCGAGTCGACGTTGAAGTACCTGGGACTTGTCCTTGACAGCCGGTGGAACTTCGTGGAACATTTCCGACGTTTGGCCCCCAAACTGGAGCGGACTGGGGCTGCCTTCAGGCGGCTCCTGCCCAATCTGGGGGGGCCAAACGCCTCCTGCCGGAGGCTCTACGCGGGAGTCGTGCGGTCCATGGCCCTTTACGGGGCCCCGGTGTGGGCGCGTTCTTTGAGGCGGCGTACCGCCCACTACCTGAACGCGCCCCAAAAGGTAGTAAGCAACATATTAGCATGATAGTGTTTTATTTTTTTAGTCCAATCAATAGATTTTTAGTAAATCGCAAAAAAAAAAACACTCATTTCGCACTATTCGGCCCGCAGTGACTGGCATAACAACCACTTTGTAGTGCAAGCTGATTAGAACTTTATTCCAACAGTATTTCAAAAGAAGTTTGAACCACCACAAATAGAGTTGCTAATTTAGCTCCTGTAGTCGCCTTAGTCGAAAGCATTCTAGATTACTAAGGAGTCATGAATGTTCCACTATAAAACTATGTAGAAGATTCGAGAATAATCCTAGAATGATATGAAATGAGAAAGTTGAGGAACTTTCTCTAAGAATTTGCGCAAGTAGTCAGTCTGATAATGACGATAAATCGAACCGAATCGAAGTGAACTATATAATGAACAGTAATTAGTGGTGAAGTTTAGTGTTTTGTGTTAAATAAAAGTATTTGGTGTTCTAATGGTAGTGTTTCAATTGATCCCATACCCAGCTTGTAATAATAGTTTGTGATTCACGTAATACAATGGTCGATTGAAAACAAGAATAGAATAGAATAGAATAGGATTAATTGATGTGATGATAGTTGATTGCTATTGGTGTCGATTCTGTTGTGCACAAACTAAACTTAATTTAGGCTAATGCTATCTTTTACTAAAAGGCAGTGGGATAAAAGGACGGCTATAGCTATGAACTAAGTTAGAGATGTCAAACTGGTTTATGCCTTGCGCTTCACCGTGTTCTAGTCGACATATTTTTACGTGTACTCTTTATTTGTATGGAAATATTAGTTCCCATAAAATTTAACAGCTCTAAATTACGTCCAGTCTCTTTTTATTAAAGACAAAAAGATAGCAATAGCCTAAATTAAGTTTAGTTTGTGCACAACAGAATCAACACCATGATTCACAAAAATGTAAATTAGTCAAATTATCGTCATTCTAAAGTAATAACCCTAAATACAGCTTAAGAGCCATTTCACAAAATTTAAACGCTCGAGTTTAGGTAAAAGACCGCAGCTTTGTGTATGTGTGCGTAGCTATCCACACTTACACAACGCGAACAATGCAGCGCGAGTATCGAGACGGACTAAACAATCTTGGGCCGTTACAATCGTAATGCACCTTGGTTTGAGATTTAGGCAAAAATGTAATTTATTTATTCAGTCTTTAATCTATTAAACCCTTCTAAACTAATAAAACACAAATATATGTTATGTAAATATGTTTTTACGTGTATGTTTCTATTACATATTTTTCAACACACTTGCTCGTAAAGTGAGCCTAATGTGTGCAGTAATATTACACACTAGTGCATAATAGAATTATGCCTACAATGTTAATTTAGTAGGTACCTAACTGCAAATAATATGCGAGTACACAGAGCATTTTCAATTTAACCGGGTAATACAGTTTTTTTTTTGTAACAACAAAGAGGTTTTATGTCGCTGAAAACCCATTTACGTTTTTGGAATAAATAATTAATGTGTCCATAATTAAGACGGAAAAACATTTATTAATATCAAATTATTTATAATTTACAATAATTTGTTATAGGTGAAATGTATTTGTATTTTATCACTAAAATTATAATTTCGAAGTAGGCTTTATGGCTTTAAGTATCACCTTACATTTGGCGAGTGCAAAAAAAAAAACTTGCGCGCCATTTCTCATAATTTTCATATTTTGTTTGTATCGCATTTGTTGCTGCATGTTTGTTTTTTCCTCGCAAGTGTGTAGAAAAAGTGCGTATGAAACTCGTGAGCAACTTGCTCACTAGACATTCGGCTGATTTACGCCCTCGCCGCAATCTTGATTTCGAAGCGCGTACTCTTTCTGGTTCCTTAACTACTAAATACATTAAATTCAAGCGTTAACAGTATTTTTCAGTAACGAGGTTTTTTCATATTCTTACTTTTGATCGACTGATTATGCTCTCAAAGTTGAAAGATTTTTTTTAAGGATACCTACTTTGTGTAGGTGTGTGTATCTATGATATATCATGAATTGCATCTATTTGCTTTGTTCATAAACTTCTTCCGTGTCGATGGCCATCTAAATTGATTCCTCTCAAAAATTTACTACCGAGTTCCTTTAGTAGGTATTTAAAAAAGAAGTACTTACTAACAAGTTTTAATTAAAATTAACAGTAAGTCAGTTTATTAGTATGTTGTCTTGTAGAAGATGTCAGGAATATACTACGACTTCACGTTCTCATGTAATGTTCCCTGATAATGCCAAAAGAATACGCGCTGACGTGAGCGAAGCCGCGGGCACAGCTAGTTGTAACTAAAACAATCAATTTTATTGAATCAGTCTTTCCACTAGGACCCTGCACGGCGTCTCTTCTAAAAGTACTATCCTCCTCTATTCGATTCACGCGATTTCTCATTCTAAAATGAAAACAAAAGAGCTATCAAATTTCAGACCCCAAATATTTTTAAAGGAGTGTTAAGTGTTTTCAAACCCTTCAAATTGTAATTACGGTTCTATATTCTATGTCGATATAATTATATGTTAAGAAAAGAAAATTAATATGTCAGTGTCAGGTTGTACGTTGAACAAAATATGATTCGCGATCGTAGCAAATAATGGATTTGCGGAGTTATAATCAAATCATTAATGAAATAGTCTTTTGAAAATTTGAATTTCGCGGGCTACCCTTGCGCTTTCACCTTACGCGATCGATAACTATGTATATGAATTGCAAATAAAAATAATATCCACCTCGCTTCTGTTTTTTATTTTCTTTTAAGTATTCTTTCCTTATATTGACACAATGATAATACAACCCTTACGCCTCATTGCTAAAACTGATAAAACAGAAATATAACTATTCATTTACAAATTACTAAAATAATACTTTACTTAATAATAAACGAAATTCTAACCTAATGAAAAAAAAATACAACGAGAATCAAAATGTTGTAGTCGTAGTATAACAATGCGTTTACGATAGACACGCTCGAAAATCGGGACGCGGAAAAAAATGGCACAGGTCCTTCGTCGATGGGCGCTCGGGCCGTACTAATCGGTGCTCGCTTATGCGTCGTAATTTATTCTAATTTAGAGTGATGTTAAAAATTATTTTGTATCAGATTAAATGAATTGATTTTAATAAAACTTTGGAATTAGTTTAGTAAAAGAACATAGTTTATTTTTACATTTTTTTTTCAATGTAATTACGCTTTATTCAAACCAAAAAATCACGACAAAATAGCAGTATAAAACGTAAAAATTGACCTAAGACTTTATTTTTTTACAAATTAATGTTATTAATTATCGATATTCTAGTAAATTATTTGTCGACAAAAGTATATGTCTGATGCTTTGTGTATTTATATGAGTGAAATTTACAAATATTTATGATAGTATTAGGAGTCTGAAATTGACTCTGCGAAGATTTTTTAGTAAACTAGTTGTGGGAGATTAATCACTACATACTAAAAAAATAAGTTTTTGTAAATGTGTTAAATTAAGTGTCAATAAGAAAAACTGATCTATTTTTAACATGTATTAAAAATGCCAGGGTGTTCTCTAAGATGGTAATTTAGGCGACTAAAGTCTTAGAAATTTGCGCGAAAACGTGAAATGGCTCTTAAGGCACAGTGAGTGTGTACTCAAGTAACGCTCTTATAGCACTCCGTCACGTTTCTACACACCCGCAGTACCTACTCACTGGAGACAGCTGATCGATGACGTCACGGTCCTCGCATTCGGTTTCAATCATCATCTACTTCAGTACAGGCATAGCGGTGAACGTACCTATGTGTAAATGTTTCATGTTGCAGAAGTTTTATGGTTTATAGACCTTAAATGGCTGCTTTAATAGAATCATAACATGAATTACGTTAAAAATTTAAAATTCTTAAAATGGTCTTTATGGTCATAGACACAGACAGTATTATGAATTGTCAATTTGTCAAATTATTTTCCTAATAAGATGCTGCGAAAACGGCCATTTTAAGCCCACTGTACTATATCCTCGTGTAACCTTCATACCTATCTACACTCACATTTCGTTACCTATGTTTAAGTCCTTATGTAATAGGTAGCGAGCCAATTGCCATCAACCGGGCACAAATCCAGACTCCGTGGCTGCCACTGAGAAATTCCTGATTGAATAACCCAATTTGCCCGATCCGGGAGTTGAACCAAAGACCTCGTGCTTAACAATCGCTAAACCAACGTATCGTTACATTAATAGCGCCTTTCTTTTTTAAAGTTAAGCTTCATAGGACAATCATCTATAAATAACCTCAAAAAGACATTACAGGCACGTTTTTCTTGCAAAATAACAAATGGCAGGTCGAGGCCTTAAATTCAGGCAGCGTAATCTGTTCTTTCCACGTCCGGCGAGTACGCACGCAACCTTTCGTTCTATGCCTTCCTGGTACCTCTACTTTATTCTTGTTTGCCTAGTACTTCAGTTTTAAACTTTTCCGAAGAAAACGGATGAAAACGGGAAATTAGATTACCTTCCTGTTTGTTTAAACTTAGAAAACTTTATAAAATGAAAGTTTTAATTAAATTTTAGGTTCTCTTATTTTCTTCTAATAATTTTGTGATGGTCATCCATTGTTCATTGACTACTTTACTACGTGAAAATAACTGACATTGAGATTTTTCGCACTAAATAGTAGATTTTACAACAAGTGCACAAAACGAACCATTTTTATCCGAGATTTTTAGCAGCCCGAGCCGAAGGCGAGGGCTGATAGTAATGTCGAGGATAAAAATGGTTTTGTGGACGAGTTATAAATTCTGCTTTTCACTTCGATTGCGAGGAAATAAAACAGTAGTATAAATTGAAGAAATTAATAAAAAAATAATTTAAAAAAATAAAAAACCTGACTGCGTAAAAAAAAAACTAATTATTTTAAATTAAAAAAATAAAAACTGAAAAGAATAAAACAAGCTCAGGAGACAGGACATATTGACTGCAACAGTCGGGACCCATATTGAATGTAATGATTTTAGTCTAGATTATTTAATGGGTCCCGACTGTTGCAGTCAATATGTGATATGTCCTGTCTCCTGAGCTTGTTTTATTCTTTTCAGTTTTTATTTTTTTAATTTAAAGTAATTAGTTTTTTTTTACGCAGTCGGGTTTTTTAATTTTTTTAATTATTTTTTTATTTTTCACTTTTTAGTTTTTTTTTTTTTTTTTTTTTTTTTTTTTTTTTTTTTTTTTTTTTTTTTTTTAGATGGGACCATTCGCAGACACAACACGTTAAGGTTGTCAAACTGCTTAACCGGACTATCCTGTGGTGGCCAAAAATTACTTTAAGGCCCCCAGCCAGGGCTTACAAGCTAGGATTTTTAATTAAATGAACAACACTAAGGGCACTCCCTGTGGAGTTCGGGCCTCGGCTTAGTGAGTCATTGAGGGAGGGCAGCAAGGGTGGCTGGGTCGGATTATTATTTTGGGAATTTGAAGCTGCATGCTCAGCGGCGCGGGCTGGCTCGTCGAGCAAGGGTCGGTCGGTGATGTTACAGGGGGGTCGCGCTCGCGGTACGTCACGGTGGCGGGGTCGGTTTCGAGTTCGCGGTTTGTATCTGTGTTTGTTTTTACGTAGAGTGCTACTTTCCCTACAGCTTTCTTGAATGAGGGTGGTGGGGTCATCGGGAATGAGTAATGTATGCCTGGGGCGGCGAATCTTGGAGATTTTAGATGGGGCATAATGGGCGGCTGAATAGATCAAGGGGTTGGTATGCTTCTCGGCCTTATCAAAGAAACTCTTAGAAAGACGTTTCATGAACTGTTGAATGGTTGGGATTTTAAGATCTACGTGAAGTTGCTCGTTCCTAAGGTACCACGGTGAGCCCGTAGCCCTTCGGAGAAAACGGTTTTGTAGGGTCTGCATCCTGTGGATTAGGTAGGGTTTTGAGTGCGCGAACACGGGGCACGCGTATGTCATGATAGGCCGAATGCACGCGGTGTAGATACGCAATTTGCACTTAAGTGACAATTTGCTGCGTGCATTCAGCACATAGTGGAGCCTACCAAGAGCGAAGGCGGCACGCGAGCGTACCGTCCTTATGTGCTCTCGAAAGTTTAGGCGTTGGTCTAAGATGACCCCCAAGTATTTGGCTTGCGTCTCCCAAGGGATCGGCTTGTCAAACATGGTGATCGGACTAGGGTTCGGGGGAACAGTGCGGTGGGGCCTGGTGAAAAGTACCGCCTGGCTCTTGTCGGGATTGACTTCTATTCTCCATCTCCGGAACCAATCGCCTAAGGCGTTTGCGGAGGTTTGGAGGGTGCTGGCGATTTTTGAGGGATTCCTTCCAGAGCAATAAATGGCCGTGTCGTCAGCAAAAAGGGCTAACTGGGCTGTATTGCTCTTTGGGATGTCGCTAGTGAACAGCGTGAAGATTAACGGGGATAGCACCGAGCCCTGAGGGACACCGGCGCGAATCGGATGAGGGGCGGAAAGCGCACCCTCGATGCGGTACTGGAAGGTGCGATTCGACAAAAAGTCTCGGAGGATGAGAACTAGACGATCTGGCACACCGAGCCGATACAGCTTGTATATCAGCCCGTTGTGCCAAACTTTGTCGAATGCTTTAGCAATATCGAAGAACAAGGCACCGGTCATCATGCTTCGCTGGAAGCGGTCGCTGATGTGTTCTACAATGCGGTGCACTTGTTGGACACAAGAGTGTTGGGATCTAAATCCAAACTGCTCTTTCGGAATTAAGCTCTTTGCCTCGGCGTAGTCCTTGAGACGCTTATAAATAAGCCTCTCGTAGATTTTGCCTATGACATTGAGAAGACTAATGGGGCGGTAGCTGCTCGGGGAAGATTTAGGCTTGCCCGGTTTGGGAATGCCAATAACGGTAGCCTGTTTCCACGACTGAGGGAAAATATTATTGGACATGGCGCTATTGAAGATAGCGGTTAGTAATACTATGAGGGCGGGGGAGAAAAGTTTGAACACCTTGTTGGTGATTCTGTCAGAGCCAGGGGCTTTCCTAGGTTTGAGACCTTTTATGATGTCCTCTACCTCGTCTGGAGTGACTGGGGGTAGTGGGTCATCAGGGTCTTCGACAGGGGGTAAGGAGGCCCGGCGTTCGACTTCAGCATCCACCTTAGCAAGGTGAGCTTGGTCTACTGGCTGGGTGCTGGGGGAGCATTGAGACTCTAAACTGTCGGCCAGACATTCGGCTTTATCGTCGTCGTCGAAGGCGACACTCTGATCAGGGTTAATGAGAGGGGGCATGGGAGTGACCTCAGAGGAGCGGAGTTTCCTCTGCAGGTTCCAGAAGGCCTGATGGGTCGGTTCTAGATCGTCGAGCATCTTGTCCCATTGTTCTTCACGCAGTTTTTTGACGCATCTACTTACTTTGCGTTGTAAGCGACGCATAAAAACTTTGTTATTGGCACAAGGGAAGGCTCTGTAAGCACGGATAGCCGCGTTCTTCTCGGTCACCAGTTCACGTACGTCATCCGGAAGTTTCCAGCGGAGGTGATCCTCCGCCGGAACCTCCCTTGAGCATCCGCTCAGGATTGACTGAACGTGGCCAGTGAACAAGCCGATCGCGGCCTCCGTGTCGGCTACGGTTACAATGTTGTCGGGGATTTGATCTAAGTGAGGGGACTCGGTGGATTTCAGCAATTCGCTTACTTTCCCCCAGTCCGTGATCACTTTGGTGGGGGGGGGTTGAGAGGGGTCAGAAGGACCGTATCTGGGGGCAAATTCTATAATCACAGGTCTGTGATCCGAATTGAGCTCATCGATCGTTTCCATAGAATGTAATCGCAAGTTTACATTCTTCAGAAGCGCGACGTCTAGCACATCGGGGGTGTGATTAGGGTTATTTGGAAAATGTGTGGGATGCATCGGAGCGATGACATCAAAATCGAGGGACGAGCAGAGGTTGTAGAGGACATTACCTCTGGTATTGGACAAGCGGCTATTCCATGCGGGGTGCTTTGCATTAAGATCCCCCGCCAGAAGGACGGAGTCACTTAGGTTGAGTAGGGTAGTGAGGTCATCCTTGATGGAGGCGTTAATCGCCACAGAATCGGTGTTGGAGTTAGGAGGCGGAAGGTACGCCGAGATAATCGTAATAGGTAGATGACCTGTCATGCCCAGCCGACAGACAGAGACTTCGAAGTTGGAGAGGGTAGGGGGGTCTAAGGGGATGCAGTACAGACTAGATTTATAGTAGATGAGAGTACCTCCCTTGTGACAGCGAGTCCTGTCATTGCGTACTAACCTGTAGTTGGCAATTTTAGGGTCTCGCTGGTGGGGTTTGAAGAAGGTCTCTTGGACTAGGAGGATGTCTAGTTGATGGTCGCGGAGGAAAGTGGCGATCTCATCACGTTGGCCATTCAGGCCTTCGGCGTTGAAGGTCCCTATTTTTAGGGATTTCGGTTTGAATCTACAAGGGGGGAGGAGCTCTATGGATTCCTGTTATGGGGGAGGTTATGAAGGGATTGCGTAACATCCGGGTACGCGTTGTATACTTGGAGCAAGGCGAAGAAGTCGCCCTTGCAGGCGATTATGTCTCTCGCCATTTGATGCCCTCTTGGGGAGTGGAAGACTGCAAAGGTGCTAGAGATAACCCTGAAGGGGTCAAATGGGTCTAGCGCTGGAGCGTTGTTTGTCATAGGGAAAGGGGGGGGGGCCGAGAAGGTGTATGGTGCTTGGTGCACTTTGGCTGGGTGATGGGGCGCTAAGGGCGCTGGAGGACGGGGCGCTGAGGGCGCTGGAGGACGGGGCGCTGAAGGACGGGGCGCTGAGGGCGCTGTGGGACGGGGCGCTGGGGCAGTGTGTTGAAGGGGGGGTCGAGGCGCTGAGGGCGCGGTCGCTTTAATGATCGGTCTGGGGGGAGGGGGAGGCGTGACTGCCGAAGCCATCAGAGGTGGGATGGGCTGGGAGAGCGGCGATTGAGTGGGCCTCAAAGCCGGGAAGTGGGCTTGATGGTTCAATGCGTTCCAAGGGCTGGGACGCTGAGGGCTGAGAGAGGTGGGGAGTTTCTCAACTAGAGAAGGGCACTCTCTCATTTGCGTGTTTCTAGCACGACTGGTCAGTTTTGGGGCTGAGGATTTGGGGGCCTTAGGGCACCCGCGGTAATTTGCGGGATGCCCAGACTCGCCACACAGCACGCAGCTGGGAGGCTCCGTGCAGAGTGTGCGGTCTTTGGGACGGGTGCAGTCGGCAGTGCCGTGGTCTCCCAGACACTTAACGCAACGCGGTTTCCCGAAACAGTTGCGTTGGGCGTGGCCATAAAGTTGGCAGTTATGGCACTGGGACATAACGCCACTTTTGTGGGGTTTTTCAATGCGGATTCCCGAGAGTCCGCATATCTTATTAACTTGGTGGATGGGGTGGTGCCCATCCACGGGGTCGCATACGACTAGAACCATATTGTATGATTCCGAACTTGTGCGGCCGCCAACTTTGCGGTGCATACGGTGCACCTCTGAGACGGGGATGTTCTGTGACTGAAGGTCACTGAGAATCTCCTCAGGGGAGATTTCAACCGGGACGTTTTTAATAACAACCCTGGTTGGAATGTTCTCACGAGGGGTGTGGGTGTGGTAGAAGATGCTCTTGGAGCGAAGGAGCTTTGTTAGCTCTCGGTAGTCGTTAGGCGTTGGTACGCTGACTTTAATGCCCTGCTCAACAGCACGGGCACTGGTGTAATGAATCGAGCGTTCATTACATGCTCTCGACACCTCTGTCCATCTCCCCTTGTCATGTATGAAAACGGGGGGGGGACGGGCGTATTTGGGCGGGGCAGCCTGGGTGGCTGTAGCCATAGGGCTCGGGGGGCGACTCTGGGGAGAGTCCGATGGGGCAACCTGGGAGGTTGTCTGTGAGGCAATAGCCGGGGTGGTTATGGCCATGGGGGTGGGGGGGCGGCTAAGAGAAGGGCCAGCATCCTCCTCCAATGGCGTGGGATTGATTTTTTTGGCCTTAACGACCGACGACGAAGAGGACTTTCCCTTCTTCCTCTTTCCCTTTCCGACGACCAAATAGTCGTCTTCAGAGGACGAGGTGGGGGTAGATTCAGAGGCGGAGGTCGCCACGGATTCATCGTCCGAGATGTGGATTTCCATCTCAGAGTCTTGGGGTGGGTTGGAGGGAGTTTCCTCCTCGAGGTGGGTTGATGCCTCAGTAAGAGGCGGCATGAGTATGGGTGAGAGGGGGGACTCTAACGCATCACTGAATTCAGTGAACGTTGCGAGAGATGATGGGGCCTCGGGAACGAAGCCACTCCATCGGAGACGAATCTGGGCTAGTATGCCCTCGTATTTCCCGGATGACGGGGTTTCCTCCTCAAGCAAGGTCTTGAGGAGCTTGCAGACCAAGTGGTCGAGTATTTTCTTGCCTTCGTCAGCCATGGTGGCTGAGAAAGCAGGGGTAGGGGGCAGAAAAATGTACGGAGTACAGGGGGACCTAATAGAGGTTAAAAGCCTAACTAAGCCTAAGACCTAGTCCCGAGGCGACACGTGAGACGTGAACACCCCGGGCAGACAGTTCCCCAAAGGAGCCCAACCCTATGTTTTTCCTAGTGCTTCACTGGCGAGAAGAAAAACACAAACAAACTCGCCAGCTACACAGCTGTCTGAATGACCGGAGGGGTCTAACGGAGACTACTATCTAGTCCTAGTTCCCCCAGGTGGGATGCCCGGGGGTGTGTACGCTCCCTGTCGGTGTCACAGGGGGGTGTGTACTATTGTGAGCCCTAAGCTTGTATACCTGCCGCCAATCTCAATGTGCGGCAGGGCCCTATGGGTCTTGCGACCGATCCGGGCCGCTGGGGTAGACACACCCAGACGTCCCGGGTGCAAACTGTGGACAAGCGGGGGTTAATATGCTTCCAGACCGCGACTAGGGAAGCCCCCAAGGCCGCAGTCGGAGCCCCTCCAACTAACTGCCTTCCCCTGAAGGGGGTCGGCGGGTGTGCTGGGTCACCACCCACTTGGGTTCGTTGGCACCGTAAGGTTTCCCCCAAGTACCAACCGAAAAAACAGATGGTTTTTACTCGTAAGGAGTCAAAAAACACAACGAGAACGCGAGCGTAGAAGGCCGACTACGGATGCGTAGCAACCGTAGCCGGTTTGCTACGGCGTAGCTGCGCGTAGGCGAGTGCGTGAGCACTTACCGTAGCGGCGCTACGAGTGGGCGGTGGGCGGGGCCAGGTGGCCTACGCGGCGAGAGCGGCAGTGCTACGGCGTAGCACTGCGGCGCTCTAGACGGAGTCGGGCTTCGCGTGCGGCTCGCTTGGCGCGAGCGAGAGAGCGCGGTACGGGGCAGGGCACACGTGTATGCGCAACGGCTGCCGAACGCGGAATGTCACTTTTTAGTTACCTACTGAGATATTATAACCTTTTAAAATCCTCATGATGAGCCCTTTATTGGGGTGTGTAATATTATGGTATAATAACAAATAGTACATTATCACTTGAAATAACCTTCATATGATATAATTTTCATATGCTATAAAAACAAATAACCAAATTTCATGACATCTAATGTAACATTTCATATAAACTTCTTTTGCTCTAATTACATTTAGTATTTAAACATTAATTTCATATAACTTTCAATTTGTATAATGCTCTTTTTATTATATACCATTTAGTTGACCTATTTTCATTTGAAATAGTTTTCAAATTTACTCATTTTCAGCCTAAATTCTGTAATTAATCAGTAAATATCAGGAAACTTCATAAGGTTATAACTTCATCTAACCCAAATGATTCACCAAGAATAGAGGGGATCGGGGGGAAGCACGAAAATCTCAGGCGTCTATAATCGAATCAGTTTTTGCATAAGTATATGTCGCAGCCAACTAGTTTAATTTGCCGTTCAACTAACTCGGGGTGCCCTAACCTCAAAACACTTTATATTGGCCAAAAAGTGTAGTCAACGGAGACAACGTTATGCGGGGCTCCTATTTCTGTCTTGCAGGGTTTTAAGGAACTTAACTAACCTAACATCGGGGTGCACCGAGTCCCGAACCACTTTCTATTCGCTTAAAAAGCGTAGACAACGGAGCCCCGCTGTGCGGAGCTCCTATTTCTGTCTTGCAGGGTTTGAAGGAACCTAACTAACCTAACATCGGGGTGCCCTAAGTCCCGAACTTAAAGCTGTTTAGACGAGATTTAAGAATTGATTGAACGGCTAATTAAACTAGTTGGCTGCGACACATACAAAACAAAGAAGACGTTTCAAAATTATATTAAGGGTTACTATAGATTTTTTATATTATACCAACTAAATATTAGGTCATGTGGTCGTTAGAACCTTTGTTATTACCTATATCAAATGGTACGCACCCCCTTTATTGAGCCGTTCAGGCTGCAGAGCGTGCCAAACATTTGAATTTGGCGCTAAAAATCCGCCATTTTCTGTACCCAGAGTCACTCTCACAGTAAATACGAATCTAATGACACCTCTCAAGCTAAAATCCATCTAGCCGTTCAGGCTGCAGAACGTGCCAAAACTTAGAATTTTATTTACTTTTATACTATTTGTCATTTCGAATTACATTCAAACATATAAGTTGCATATATTTTTGTTATCACCTTTAAAAACCCTTCATTTTGATACCCCACTCGATAGTATTAGAAGAAAAAAAAAATTCGACCTCCACAATCTGGGTCCCCAAATCCGCGGTTTTCTTTGTTTATTGATTTTAATGTAGTGCCAGTGACACTCGCGCCATTAAGACGAATCTAACGACATATAAACTATCCAAATCCCTCCATCCGTTGAGGAGTTACGAGGAAACAAAGAAACGGACATACATACATACAAACATACATACAGGGCAAACACACAACCCTCCTTTTGGGCTTCACCGCAGTCGGGTAATAAACACGCAAAAACAAGAGCTGTTTCCCGCCGCTTTCTTTTTTTGAAATCTTACGACATTGATATAAGACTTGGGCTGCAGACCTTGTATAGGTCTGCAGCCTACTATATATATATATCACGGCAGGGAAAGCCTAGAGGAACACTGTCCCAATATTGGCGCCATCCGCCACCATATTGTCTTTCAGTCATCTATCACATCGACTTGCGATACGATTCTTCATTGTTGGTAGATAGGTAGGTGGGTACTGGGTAGTTGAAATCACACACAGCACTTGACTCGAACTCCAAACGTTTATTTCTATTAAACCATTTAGGTACACTCTCATTTTCACAATAATCATTCACTTCACTAAACAGTAAACACTTATAATTACTTAGCATTTCAATTGTTTTGCTAATCTTAGGATAACGTGACTGCCCGTTGCTCAAGCGTCCATTCTTCTGTGTGGGCGGAAGTCCTCCACACAGTACAGGTAACTCATTACATAATAAGTTCATTAAAACTTACAAACAATACTAGAGTAATTCATAATTAATCATTTTAATAATTAAACAATACCAATATTCACAAATGCAAAGGTTTTATCAAGTTAAAGCTAATTAGTTGCTTCAATACTTTTTACCAACAATATTCAATCTTTTAAAACCATTTCCGGCAAATCAAAGTATTTAGTACAAAGAACACCTACGAAGTCTTTCACTAATAATTGTTCTGTAAAATAATCTTGTTACTTTTTAGTTTGTAATTTAGTTAGATAATCTGATTTAATCGTAGTTTCAAATTATTAATTGATTTATTGATCAAATCGTATTCGGCCTGTAGTGTTGCCTCATAAAAATCTTGTGTCAAAATGAACAATAATAATTACAAATCCAATGTCATAAAATACTTACTTATCATAATTTTAACTATAGATTTAGCTAAAGACTTACCGAGTCTTTAGCTAGACTTTTGTTTAATAAATTACTATTTGAAACCACGAACTATCTAAGTGCTAGTTACGCCAATAGATGGCGCTTAACTCATTTGTCAAGTGATGTAATAACTGTACCACGAAGCAGAGATGGCAGGTTCATGGAATAGAATTATGAGTGTTAATAATTAGATTAAATCTTAGCAGATAGAGCCTCTTGCGGCGACATATATATTTTTTATAATAATTTTCTTAAATTAATTAAATAACCTACCGTTGGTACTTGAATTTATTTTTTTATGTCTTTTTTTTTTATGAGGAGCTCGTGGCTAAATAATAACAGCCGCTCGGGTCGATCGTTAGGTTAAGCCGTGCTTGCCTAGGTTGGTCTGTGGATGGGTGACCGCCCATTACATACCGAGTTTCCTCCGTGCCTCGGAAAGCACGTTAAGCCTTTGGTCCCGGCTGTCATTTGTAGATCTTTGACAGTCGTTAGGTAGTCAGTGGCCCAAAAAGTCTAACAACCAGTCTTACCAAGGGGTATCGTATTACCCGGTACTAACTGGGTTGTGGAGGTCAGATAGGCAGTCGCTTCATGTAAAATACTGGTATTCAGCTGCATCCGGTTAGACTGGAAGCCGACCCCAACATATAGTTGGGAAAAGGCTAGGCAGATGAGATGATGATGTCTTTTATGTCTTAAAAAACACATAAGGCAAATAAATTAAAGTAAATATTATAAAATAACAAATTCTGTCTATGAACTTCTTATTGCGTTTGGCTGTATGGCTCATTTTCTTTGCCTTAATATAGATACATTTATGAGTAGATACATTAATGCCCTTGTGCACAAAATTCGATTTTGTGCAGCCTATATCCTGCACAAACAAGCACTTTCAGAGCATGAGAAGTGAAATAGTAGATTTTACAACAAGTGCACAAAACGAACCATTTTTATCCGAGATTTTTAGCAGCCCGAGCCGAAGGCGAGGGCTGATAGTAAATTCGAGGATAAAAACCGGCCAAGTGCGAGTTGGACTCGCGCACGAAGGATTCCGTAACATTATTATAAAAAACCGGCCAAGTGCGAGTCGGACTCGCGCACTACTATCAAAAAAATCACGTTTGTTGTATGGGAGCCCCCTTAAATATTAATTTTATTCTGTTTTTAGTATTTGTTGTTATAGCGGCAACAGAAATACATCATCTGTGAAAATTTCAACTGTCTAGCTGTCACGGTTCATGAGATACAGCCTGGTGACAGACAGACGGACAGGCGGACAGACGGACAGACATCGAAGTCTTAGTAATAGGGTTCCGTTTTTACCCTTTGGGTACGGAACCCTAAAAAGGGCAAAAAAATCAAGTTTGTTGTATGGGAGCCCCCCTTAAATATTAATTTTATTCTGTTTTTAACCGACTTCCAAAAGGAGGAGGTTCTTTAGTATTTGTTGTTATAGCGGCAACAAAAATACATCATCTGTGAAAATTTCAACTGTCTAGCTGTCACGGTTCATGAGATACAGCCTGGTGACAGACAGACGGACAGACGGACAGACAGACGGACAGACAGCGAAGTCTTAGTAATAGGGTTCCGTTTTTACCCTTTGGGTACGGAACCCTAAAAATGGTTTTGTGGACGAGTTATAAACTCTGCTTTTCACTTCGATTTCGAGGAAATAAAACAGTAGTATAAATTGAAGAAATTAATAAACACGCAAAAACAAGAGCTGATTCCCGCCGCTTTCTTTTTTTGAAATCTTACGACATTGATATTAGACTTGGGCTGCAGACCATACAGCCTACTATTAAATATATTTTTTTTATAATAATTTTCTTAAATTAATTAAATAACCTACCGTAGGTACTTGAATTTAATTTTTATGTCTTAAAAAACACATAAGGCAAATAAATTAAAGTAAATATTATAAAATAACAAATTCTGTCTATGAACTTCTTATTGCGTTTGGCTGTATGGCTCATTTTTTTTGCCTTAATATAGATACATTTATGAGTAGATACATTAATGCCCTTGTGCACAAAATTCGATTTTGTGCAGCCTATATCCTGCACAAACAAGCACTTTCAGAGCATGAGAAAAAAAAAATCAAATTCAAATCATTTATTTCAGACAGGAGTCCATAGGGTTAGTATAACAAAATTACTTAAAAAACTAGTGTTAGTAATAAAAATAAGAAATCGCTTAACTGGTGTGGATCCTCATCCAGTGGCGCAGCAAAGGGGAGTCCCACCGATCTCGGAACACGCTCAGGAGACTATTAGTGGCGGTACGCAGCCGGCTGGCCATGGATGCGGTCCTTTTTCTAATTATGGCGTAAAAGTCATCAGTATGCGCCTCCGCAAACATACCAGACGCACTACAACGCCACGACCACCCCAACAGTATCCTGAACGCGTTATTGTATTGGACACGCAGATCGCTGTAAGTCCTCTGCGTAAAACTGGTCCAAAGACTGCACGTGTAAAAGGACTGGCAGAAAGCTTTAAAAAACCTTTACGTGATTTGTACAACGTGCAAATCTTTGAACCAGCATGTTACATCGAACAGCCAGCGATCTGCGCTCCCTCTCTACGTCTATATTGTCCCTAAGATCCTCAGTGACCCAGTGACCCAAGTACTTAAACTTAGTCACCCATGATAAAGGAGCACCACATAGCGTGACACTCGGGACATCTGAATAATTTATGTCACGCGCTTTAAACATCATCAGTTCGCTCTTCGTGACATTGTACTTGAGCCCTTGGGACACTGCATAGGACTCACATATCGCAACTAGCCTCCTCAGAGCGCCGATCGACGGGCTCAGCAGCACCATATCATCGGCATAGCTGATATTATTCATACAAACTCTATCAATATGACATCCAACTCTGGTGCTGCTGAGCTCACCGATCAGCCGGTTTATGTATAAGTTGAAGAGGCGGGGTGAACTTAACCCCCCCTGTCTCACCCCATACTCCAGCTCATACACATCCGATTGTGTATCAGCCCACCTAACACTATTCTTCTGGTTATAATACCAGTAGCGAAACAACGATGTAATTTCGTCTGGTAGTGTTGTCTCACTCTGTAATTTGCCCCATAGTACCTCGTAAGACACAAGATCGAATGCCTTCGATAGGTCTAAAAAACAAGCAAAAACGGGGGTTTTTCTAGAGGTATAATATTGAACAGTTTGCTTGAGGCACAGGATGGCACTCTCCGTGGATAGACCGGGTTTGAAACCAAACTGCGCGTCGTGGATTTCAAAGTGTTTAGCCAACTGTTGATCAAGCAAACTGTCCAAGACCTTGGTGACTATCGTGGCCAACGAAATAGGCCTGTAATTGGTCACCTCAGAGGCATCCCCCGTCCTGTCCTTAATAACCGGTACCACCACGGTGTGCATAAGGTCTTCCGGTAGGTAGCGGTGTCGGAGACATAAATTAAAAAGCAGAGCAAGAACCCTATACAGATGTGGTCCAGCATTCTTGAGGTGCTCGACGCTGAGGCCGTCGTGGCCTGGTGACTTACCTCTTGTCATTTTCTTAATAACCGTAGCAACCTGTTTAGCTGAGAATGTTACGGCAGTCTCACCAGATCCAGACAGTACCCTTTCATCGAGCATCCTCCTACCTTTATGCAAGGGGGACTGAACTGTAAAGTGTCTTTGAAAAAGGGTGGCGATATCTTTCGGCTCACTCAGACCTGCCACACTTACAGGGAGACTCGGCTTAGCATTTAATTTACTAGTAGACTTCCAAAACTTAGCAAACTCTTTTTTGGAATGACTATTTGCCAAAATATCTAATTTAATTTGTTTTTGATTGTTTTGAACAAATTTTAATTTACTTTTAAATGTCCTGCGTGTTACACGCATTTTCTCATATAAAACCCCTGAGTAGGTGCACCATATGATAGCCACGTATGATAACATATACGAGCCTCCCTATGAGCGTCCCTGACATGTTTATTCCAGCCTGTAACATATTTTAGCCGTTTATTACGTTCACCACCTACAAAAGTACACTGAGCACCCGCTTGGAGAGTAGATATTATTTTTAAATACATGTTATCTAATAATAATAAATGGGGATTATTGCACATTTTGTGGGAACATGTAATACATTGTTCAGGTAAATCTATTAATTTTAATTTGTCATTACAGTATTTAAAATAATTATTAATTTGTTCAACATTTCTTTCACCCCACCGCACTTTATTACAAAGAGGATTTTTGGCTGATACCCTCTGATTAATTTTAGTTACATTACACTTAAATAAAACCGGATAATGATCAGACTGGTAAACCCCATATGAGACTGATGCTTTAATAATCAAGTTTTTGGCTGCGCTTGTTATCAAACAATGATCTAGCCAACGGCGCGAGCCACTAGCTTGACAAACAAACGTATGCGTATCTTTCGGCAAAAGCTCATAGTCGGCGCAAAACCATGTCTGATCGTTACAAACAGAGATAAGTTCACTAAAAAACCGCGAGCCAGGGTTGGCATTAAAATCCCCTAGTACAATTACACACTCAATACTAGTACTTTCAGTTATAGCTATTATCTCACCAAGGGTTTGTGTAAATAAAGTCAAATTGTCACTCTTACCGTTATCGTAGGGCATGTACACAGAAAATATCAACATTGGCCGGCTTTCGAAATCAACTTTTATCGCAACTAACCGATCACTTGAACACTTCACTGTTGTTACAGATGAAAACACTGATTTTCTCCATAATAGTGCCACTCCTCCATATGGTCTTCCCGAGATCACTTTGACAGACGTGTCAATGGCAGACTTGCCGGTGTACGCGAAGTCATCATCTAGGTTTCCTAGGAACCCTATATCATGCGGCCAAATCCAAGTTTCTTGGAGAGCTATAATGTCTGCACTTTTGCATACGTTTCTAATGCAATTCACTGACCTGTTCACACCTTTGCAATTAAAAGTACATAATGTTATTTTACTTTTGTCAATCAGAGCCATTATTTGTAGGTGTTTTGTTTGTAGCTGGGAGCTGAGTCTCAAAGAAATCCTTATTCTTTTTAAAATACATAAATCGTCTAAAGCGTATTCCTGCAGGCCAAAGACTGTCATCCAGGAAAGTGTCTAACTTATTTTTAGAGACGAATATCTTAAACGAATTGTAAGCCCTTTCTGTTTTCATATTAATTTTTCCTAGCTTCACGCTCACCTGTGTCTTAATTTTAATATATTCACAGATATCTGTTTCAGTTGTCTGTTTATCAACATTCGACAAGAAAAGCGGGACAATCGATTCCGCTGCTTTAAAATTCCCTGGAACAGACTGAGCTTTGCCAGTCCTACCTGTGAATCGGTTGTTAAACTTTTTATTTTGAACTAATGTCCATTGGCCATCATTTTCTTTTTCTTTCCATTCACCTTTGCTTACTATTTCAGCCATAGTCAACTGTTTACTTGAGATATCGTTACGATTCGTAGCGTTTCTTTCTAACAAAGTTGAGTTAACGGGAGCCATTGCGACAGAGCCATCTACAATTACGTTCGATTGGCAAAGAGAACGATATTGCAACGAACTGTTTACGTCCGTTACGCTGTTATCAGAACCGATGACACCTGTTTCCACAGTAGCGGCGGCAGCGGTTGGGCAAATCGTTGGTACTGACGGCATAGGTTTGCTATCTCTTTCACACGGCGCAGGCGCCGTTGGTGATGCTCAGAAACATGCGACAGCCCGAACGGTCCACTATCTAATAAATACCCTCCTCTACGCATATTAATGTTCGAAATATATGGCAAAGGGCTTGTTTAGGCCAATTTACTAGAATCCAAACCAATAGAAAAAATAAAATAAACTTTTTAATTGGGTATGATTGCACAGCGATGTTCCTTCTCCCTCGCACTTATGTGCAAACCTATTCCTTGGCTCTTCCCCACCCTTTCTCACCAGGAAGGACAGTTGCCGGCTTGATTTCCTCGCGCACGCATCGAATTTTTCTCCCAATTATTATAATTTCTTTTATATGCAATTTACTGTGCCAAAATACCGAAGAACGATACTCTGCTGTGAAGTGTTATAATTCGTGGACAGAAGGCCTCCGAAGACTGATAATTCTGGACATTTCAACGAGCTGTGGTGAGTCCCATACCTACATCCATCCTTGTTGTCGCTGTGCAATTTTCTATTTTGAGGTTCAAAGTCAAAGATAATCTATTCCTATAAGGTCCTTACCAGCGCAGACATTATTTTGGTCACTCCGTTCCGGATTAATAGATTCGTTATTTTAATTTGTAGTGGGTCAGTAGGGCGTGGTAAGCGCGGTCAGCCATATTGGTAAAAATGCCGAGCGATCCACCCGCACCGGCGGCGGCGTCGGCGGTAATAGATCGCGGATTACAACAATTACAAAACAAATTAAGTGCTTTGTATGGTCGAGCTCAAGCTATTTACGATACTAGTTGTAAATTGAATGACGACCCCATCGCGATCGATAACTTTTTAGCCGACTGTTTTACGCTTGATACCCTACGAAATGACTTTCTTACCACGATAAATGAAAGAAACCGGTTCCAGTTGTCTAGTCCAGAAAATCCTGTACCGAATTACAGTTCGGCAATTTCATTTGAACAGCTTTATTCGCGTATCAAATATAAGGTTCACAAGTTGTCGCAAGTGACTGACAATACTAGTCGCGACCAGGGTTCCGCGGTTAAATGCGAGAAAAAACCTTCAATAAAATTACCTGCGTTAGAGTTATGTTCTTTTGATGGAGAAATTGAGTCGTGGCCTATGTTTTACGAAACTTTCAAGACGGTAATTCACGAAAATCCAGATCTTACCGAAAGCGAGAAAATTCAGTACCTAGTGGGTAAATTAAAAGGCAAAGCCCTGAGTATTTGTCAAGGTATTCTACCTACTTCCGAAAACTACAGCGTTATTTGGAATACGTTAGTCAGTAAATATAACGACAAACGAGTACGAGCCGCCACGTACTTAGATAAACTGTTCGCGTTGAATAATGTAAAAGAAAATTCACCAACTAATTTGGAGGAATTTATAGATAAATTTTCATCGATTTATTCCGCTTTAAAACAGCTGAATATTGATAATTTGGAAGATTTCTTATTTATCCACATTGCCTGCAAGAAAGTAGGCTTGGAAACAGTAAAATCTTACGAGTTACAAATTAGTAATGACAAAAATAAAACTCCAAACTGTCAAGAATTCATTTCATTTGTACGGAACCAGTCTCACATTTTGCAACGCGCGCAAAATATTTCATCTAGTACGAAGCAATCAGCGTCTACGGGAGGTACTCAGTCACGCAAAAATATTTCCTCGCATTCGGGAGGTAATTATGGTTCGCGTTCTAATAACAATAACGTTAAGACGTTTATTAATGTGCAGGAACAAGATCAGTGCGTATCTTGTGGGAAGAGTGAGCATTTGCATTTATCTCAGTGCCCAAAATTCCTGTCAAAGACCCCTAGTGAACGCTATAAATTCGTAAAAATACGGAAAATGTGTGTAAATTGTTTAAGTAATAAACATAACATTACAAAGTGCGATGAGTCAACTCGTTGTAGCGAATGTCAACGTAGTCATCACAGTTTGTTACATTTTCCCACAAGTAATACGCATTCAAACACACGCGGTTCTATACCGACAGCATCCAGTACTACCGCGATAGTCACGGAAGGCTCCTCGCGCGCCGCGCCCGAGTGCGGCCCTGCTGCCGTTTCACTATGTGCAGTGGGCGAGTGCGCCGACAACACTGCGTCGAGCGGCCCGTCGCATGGCAATGCCACGACGACGTCTGTTTTGCTATATAGGAACCGCGCAGTGTCATATCGTTGATACGGACGGAAACATTTGTGTTTTACGCGCTATAATTGATAGTGCGTCCCAAAGGGATTTGATTACGACAGAATGCTGTAAACGGTTGAAACTTAAAATGCGTGCGCCTCAGAATAAATTTGTTTCTGGTGTAGGCGACGTTACGAATCCTATTGAAGGCGTAACTTGTCTAACAATTCGTTCGAAATTCGATGATTCAGTTAGGTTTAATATTAAGCCTGTGGTCGTAAATCGTATCACTAATGAATTACCTACCGCGAAGATCGACGCCTCACGTTTGGATTATTTAAATAATATTCCATTAGCGGATTGTAATTACTTTACTCCTGCTAATATTGACCTGATTTTAGGTTCGGACGTATTTGCCCGTATTTTAGGCCCGAATACAATCTCGCGCGCCGCTGGGGAACCTGTCGCGATTGAGACTTTGTTAGGCTATATAATAGTAGGGCAAGCTCCGATAATGAGCCCCGCGAGTAATATTGTGCGTACCTACTGCACTACTGACTTAACATTCGAAAATTGCTTGAATCGATTTTTCGAATTGGAAGAGGTACCTAATGTACCTACTATTTTATCCCCGGATGAGCAAAAATGCGAGGATTATTACTGTGAAACTACGCGCCGCGATTGTAATGGCCGCTATGTAGTTTCGCTTCCGCTTAAGAACGATACTTCCGAGTTAGGCGACTCCTTGCGTTCGGCCGAGTATAGGTATTTATCTTTAGAGCGAAAATTGTTATTGAATCCGTCTGTTAAGGAGGAATACGATAACGTGTTCATAGATTACCTACAGAAAAATTATCTGAGGCCAGTCGGTACTATTTCGGAGGTCGATTCTGGGAATAATCAATACGTAATACCTCACCATGCTGTTGTCCGTACGGATAAAAGTACTACTAAGTTGCGAATAGTTTTAAATGCTAGTAACGCGACTACGTCTGGAAAGTCATTAAATGACATTTTGTATACAGGACCGAATCTACAAAATGATTTATTCCAAATTCTCCTTAAATTTCGATTGCGGTCAGTGGCGATAAATGCCGACATACGTCAAATGTACTTACGAATTTTAATGGATGAAAAGGATACCCGCTTCCAGAGATTGCTCTACAGATTTGACATAAATGAGCCAATAAAAATTTTTGAAGTGACTAGAGTGCCATTCGGTTTGTGCTGCAGTCCCTACCTGGCCATACGCACTGTGCGTCAACTCGCTTTAGATGAGCGTGAACGCTTCCCCCTGGCAGCTGATGTGGCAGAGACGGACATCTATATGGACGACTTAGCCACCAGTTGTTCTTCGGTGTCAGACGGCATTGCCCTCTCAAATCAGCTGATTGATTTATTTGCAGCTGGCGGGTTTGAGTTAGTTAAATTTTCTAGCAACTCACCTGAAGTTCTGACGAATATCCCTGTGTCGCATCGTATCTCCGAAACAGTCGAGTTCAGTCCCGATAGTCAGCTTAAAATATTGGGTCTACACTGGGTACCAGCCGAAGATGCGTTCACTTTCAGTGTGACACCCCAGCCACGTGACTGCACAAAACGGAATATTTTATCCACTATTGCTCGATTATGGGACTTAATGGGTTTCGTGGCACCAGTCACATTGCTCGCTAAATTAATAATCAAATCCCTCTGGAGGGAAAACATTGGTTGGGATGAGGTACCTCCCGCCAACGTAGTGGCTCTATGGCAGAAGTTTGAAGCCGAATTGCCCTTGCTTCAACAAATTAAATTGCCACGTCACCTTGGAGTGGACGACGAATGCATAATATCTATCTTGGGCTTCGCAGGTGCATCTGAAAACGCCTATGGTGGAGTTGTGTATTTACATGTGTCCTTCCCCAGTACAGGGAAGTCACTAATTAACCTGGTTTGCGCTAAGTCCAAAGTGGCGCCATCTAAGACGGTGATTACTCTTGCTCGAATGGAACTGTGTGCTAATCTCATACTTGCGAGATTAATGCGCCTAGTAATTGACACCTACTCCACTCGTTGTCAAATAACAAATGTGTATGCATTCACGGACAGTACTGTGGCCTTGGCCTGGATCCACTCTTTGCCTAACCGATGGCAGACCTTTGTGGCAAATCGTATTGCCAAAATACAAAGTAAATTGGAACCTTGTCATTTCCACCACATACCTGGAAAAGAAAATCCTGCTGACTGCCTTTCGAGGGGCTTGATGCCAGCACAATTGCTTGATCACCCTCTCTGGCTCCACGGGCCTCGATTTGCTCACCTACCCTTCCCTGAATGGCCAGTCCATCAGTTTGATCCTGCGTCAGTCAGTGAAACGCCTGAAATGAAGGTCAATGTAATGGCTACTACTGTGCCTGCAACTCCGCAATCGGCATCACTTTTCTATGACCTCTCTTCTCGTGTGTCCTCTTGGGGTAAATTGCTAAGGATTGTGGTGTATATTCTTCGCTTCATAAAGAAACTTCCAAGAAAGTTTGAGGTCTCCCATTTAGAGGAAGCTGAAGAAGCAGTCATTAGAGATTATAAGGACGGGACTTAGACAAAATGAAACATCTGTAATGCTGATTGAAGATGATTGATGATTGTTGTAGTATGAGACGTAGTGGTAATAGTCATCGGTTCTTTAGCAAATGCCGTATATTTTTGTTGTTGACATTTTGGACATTTTTTGACAAAGTTATCAATATCTTTTTCGAGTCCCGGCCAGAAGTAATATTTTTTAATGCTATTGAACATAGGTACGTCTAATGCCTGTAATAGATTATCCTAATTATAGGTATAGATATTGTTATCATGAGTATTCCTTTTATTATTAAAATGTGATAAAATAGTAATGTTTTGCATAATAAGAAACTTGTTACAAATCATTATTCAATAATTCTTTAATTATTTCAGTGTCTGTAAAAGTAGACTAGTTAAAATATTAAGGAATAATTTAGCAAAACATAGAAAATATTCCAAACGGATATCCGCCTTTTATGTCGTTGAATTTTTAGATGACGGTTGGTAGAAACGTCAAAGTTGTTTGTTCACGACTATAAAAGGGGGAGCTCCGAGTGTCAGAGACCATTCTTGTTCGAGACATCGACCAGAACGGAGCTCCGGCCTACAGGTAAAAGTTAAGTTATTTTATTGCTGTTATTATTATTCTGCTATTATATTATGATTACTATTTTTAAATGTTGTTGTTTTACTATTGTATTATGTTTGATTGCTATTGTTATAATGTTGGGTAGAATAATGATCATGGATCATTATTTACATAAATGGTTTGGTGTTTTGGCTAGTTGTTAATAAATTAAAGATGTAATGATCATTAAACTATTGTAAGTTATTTAATGGCTTATTGACTTGATATCCTTTGCTAGTTCCTTTCATTTCTAAAATATAAGAATCTATTAGTAGGCTAGTAAGATCTTTTTAGAGCCTTAACTTTCTAATATTTTTTAAAATTATGCAATAGGTTTTTCATTGGCTTTTAAGACTTAGCTTCTACTTTAGCTATTATCAGAAGTGGGATCATGTCCCGTTCACTATAACTAATGATTGCCTATTATTTTTTCAGAATGGAAATCCCTGTTTTGCAAGACCTACTGAGGGCCATCAAAGATGCTGTTTCCGGAGGCCATCATAAAGAGAGTGACGTCGCTTTGCCGATCTTCGACCCAGCCACGAGTGACCTGGGTGCCGAATCATGGTGCGGCAACATCGACGCTCTTGCTAAGGAGTTTGGTTGGAGCAGCGTCGCAACCGTGGCCAAAGCCGGTAAGGCCCTTAAGGGATCTGCTTTGTTATGGTTCGAGACGTGGGATCCCGCAGATGGTCGTACATGGGAAAATTTATGTTTAGAACTAAAAGCATTGTATCCTGAAAAAAAGAATCTTGCTGAGAAAATGCAAAAAGCTGTACTGTATTCATCAGAATCTGTAGATTCCTATTGTGAATATGCTAGGGAGAAAATTAGGTTACTCCGTAATACTAAAGTTGCATTTACCGAGTCACAATTGATAGAATTAGTCTGTGGTAGTATATGTGACGTTAATGTAAGAATGGCCTCTTTTAACAGCAATGTCAAATCTACATCCGAACTAATTTCCTTATTTACCTCTTATTCGAAAATAAGAAAACGACCTTTAGAACATAACGGTAGAAATTCTCCTAGTACCAATCCTTCTAAACGTCCCAGAGTAGATTCTCGGTCTAACGACATAAAATGTTTTACATGTGGCAAGATTGGGCACACTAAGGCACAATGCTTTAAAAAAGATGTAGATAAAAATGATGCACAACAACGTGATCACAAATCTGGCACTTTTGCAAGTAAATTTTGTACTTACTGTAAAAAACCCGGTCATACCGATTCGATTTGTAGGTACAAACCTAAAAGTGACCCCGATACAACTGAAAAAGTGGTTAATTTTTTAGACCAAACCAATTGATACTGACAGCAGTATCAATATACGAAGTAGCCATAAATTCACTTGTAGATACCGGAGCTAGTTGTAGTATAATCAAAGAATCGATAGCAAAACGTCTTGGCTGCCATTTTTACCCGTGTCATTTAAATTTACGTGGTATAGGAGTCGGTAGAATACAAGCACTTGCTAAAATTACAGTACCAATTAAATTTGAAGACTTGTGTATTGAATTAGATATTTTTGTTGTTAAGGATACAGTTTTTTGCTATGATCTTTTAATAGGTAGAAATGTTATTCAATACCCAGATATAGAAATCGTGACTGATTATAAAGGTTCCCGGTTAGTACGAAAAACTGCCGCTAACTGTAGCTTGGACATCAATTTTATTAGGGATGATTCAAATTCACTTTCGGAATTTTGGGTAACTGTGTCGCATTTGGATTCTGTGGTGCGGGAAAAGATGGAAGCCATTTTTTTTAAATACCCCTCAGTTTTGAAGTCTATTGGCCATGTCAAGACCGGTGAACTTAACATAAAACTAAAAAAGGATGAGGTTGTCTACTATAGACCATATCGATTAGCCCCAGTAGAAAGAGAAAAAGTTCAAGTAATAGTCCAAGAATTATTAGATAAACAAATAATTAAGGAGAGTAATTCACCCTTTGCTAGCCCTGTGATTTTAGTTAAAAAAAAAGATGGAAGTGATAGAATGTGTATAGATTATAGAGCGTTAAATAAATTGATAGTAAAGGATAGATACCCTCTCCCTTTGATTGAAGATCAAATTGACAAGTTGGGTCATTCTCAATATTATATTTCACTTGATATGAAGAATGGCTTCTATCAAATTCCCGTATCATGTAATTCAACTAAATACACTGCTTTTGTAACACCGGACGGACATTATGAGTTTCTGAAAATGCCGTTTGGTATTTGCAATGGTCCCTCGGTGTTCCAAAGAGCAATTACCAAAGCAGTACACCACTTGAAATTTCTACTTGTATACATTGATGATATTTTAATTCCCTTTAATACAGTAGAAGAAGGACTAGATTATTTGGAACAGACAATTTCGGCTCTTAATTCTTCTGGTTTCACGATCAACCTTAAAAAATGTAAATTTTTTGTAGACAATATTGAATATTTAGGTAGACATATATCGCGGGATGGTGTCAGGCCAAGTGAAAGTAAAATTAATGCCCTATCTAATTCCCCTGTGCCGAGTAATGTTAAACAAGTCCGACAGTTTATGGGCCTATCCAGTTACTTTAGAAAATTTATCCCCGATTTTGCTTCACAAACGGCATGTATTACTAATTTAACCAAACTTAATAAAAAGTGGGAATGGGGCCCTGAACAGGATGCAGCCCGAAAGTATGTAATTGATCATCTTATTTCTAAACCATTATTAACTATTTTTGACCCTTCACTCCCGACAGAATTGCACACTGATGCCAGTTCCATAGGCTACGGGGCAATACTGTTACAAAGAGTGGGTAACGTTAATAAGGTCGTAGCTTATTATAGTAAACGAACTAGTCCTATAGAATCCAAGTATTGCTCTTACGATTTGGAAACCCTGGCCATATTCAATGCTCTTAAGCATTTCAGAGTTTACCTTCTTGGTATTGAATTTACAATCGTCACAGATTGTAACGCAATAAAATCCACCATGACAAAGAAAGATTTATCTCCTAGAGTAGCTCGTTGGTGGACTTTTATGCAAGATTTTCGCTTTAATATTCAGTACAAAAAGGGTAAATTCATAAGTCATGTTGATTTCTTAAGCCGCAATCCCGTTGAATCCTCGTTCCCCATACGTAAACGTAATTTTCCAGAAATTAATTTAATTGAAGTCCCCGACCCTGTTAGGCCCGAATCATGGTTGAAGATTGCTCAGACAAATGACTTGGAGACTCAAAACCTTATATCTCAATTACAATCGGGAGACTTAGATTCTAATCAATATATAATTAAAAATAGTTTATTACATTACAAAACTGATCCCGATGCGGAGCCGAAAATGTTTGTGCCAAAGGGTTATAGACTAAGTATATTGAAACTATTTCACGATGAAAACTGTCATGTGGGGTTCGATAAAGTGATGCATAAAGTTCGACAGTATTTTTGGTTCCCTGGAATGGCGGCTTTTGTTAAAAAATATATTTACCACTGTTTGATTTGTATTGAAAAAAAGGGATGTTCTGGCCCAAAACAAGGGCTATTACATCCTATTGATAAAGCCGCTATACCATTTCATACCATTCATTTAGACTGTACCGGGCCTTTTACGTTAACCATGGAAGGCTTTAAATACATTCTATTATTAATCGATGGCTTCACCAAATTTTGTTTGTTAAAGCCTCTTAAAACGCTAAATGCTCGAGAGTTAATTCCTATTATAAGAGAAACCGTTACCTTGTTCGGCACGCCATCTTTGGTAGTTACTGATCGTGGTACAAATTTTAGTTCAAATCAAGTCCGAGCACTTTTTAGGGAGCTTAATATCGAACACCACATGATAGCCACAGGTACGCCCCGAAGTAATGGGCAGGTCGAACGTTACGTTTTTACAGTAATCAATATGCTCAGTACTATGTGTAATGAAGCGTCAGAATGGTCGAACAAACTACCAAAAGTACAGCAGTCTCTGAATACCACTGTGCAAAAATCAACCGGTTTCTCTCCTTTGCGATTATTAATTGGTGTCGAAGGAAACATACCAGTTGTACAAGCCCGTTTAAATGAAGTTATAGGTGAAAATATAGATCATAATATAGATGTGCAGGTCGATCGTCAACTTGCTAAGCAACGTTTATTGAAAGTTGCGGAAAAATTCAAACAACGGTTTGACTCTGTTAGGCGGAATAATAAAAACTATAATATAGGTGATTTGGTTTATGTAAGTCAGGACCATAGGCGTAATGATAAATTAAGTTCAAAATTTAAAGGTCCCTACGAAGTAAGCTCAATCCTCTCCAATGATCGTTATTCTCTAAAAAGTCATGGTAATAATTTGAGAAATATTATTGTGGCTAAAGAAAAATTGCGATTCTGGCCTGGAGAATGGGTAGACGAAAACATTGCTGTTGAAAATGCCATGTGAACAAAATTATGCTATGTAATTTTAAAATCAAGTATAAATATGGACTACGCCATGTTTTGTTTTTTCTTGATTGTAATCACAATGAAATGTGATTCATAACGTTTTATTAAGCATTTTGTTTTATGTGACCTATAATTATTGATAGTGCTGTAGAGATAATATTGAAATTATTTATTCGAAAATATCATGTTTATAAACCGCTGGGTAGCCTCCTATTTGGTGCCAAGTTATCTCACGGGCAGCGGGTGAATGTGACTGGCATGTCTATGTAGCTGGCTAGTATTTATTATCCGCTGGTAGCCTCCTATTTGGTGCCAAGTTATCTCACGGGCAGCGGGTGAATGTGACTGGCATGTCTATGTAGTTGGCTAATGTTCGCTGGTTTTGTTTTGTGGTTGGTCTATCTCAATGGCAGCGAATTGAATGTGGACCTCCATGTCTATGTAAATATCGTAAATAATAATAAGTATATTTTTTATTCTCTTAATAATTAACACCTGGCAAATACTTCGAGGACGAAGTACTGTCAGTATGGCCGTAATAGATTATCCTAATTATAGGTATAGATATTGTTATCATGAGTATTCCTTTTATTATTAAAATGTGATAAAATAGTAATGTTTTGCATAATAAGAAACTTGTTACAAATCATTATTCAATAATTCTTTAATTATTTCAGTGTCTGTAAAAGTAGACTAGTTAAAATATTAAGGAATAATTTAGCAAAACATAGAAAATATTCCAAACGGATATCCGCCTTTTATGTCGTTGAATTTTTAGATGACGGTTGGTAGAAACGTCAAAGTTGTTTGTTCACGACTATAAAAGGGGGAGCTCCGAGTGTCAGAGACCATTCTTGTTCGAGACATCGACCAGAACGGAGCTCCGGCCTACAGGTAAAAGTTAAGTTATTTTATTGCTGTTATTATTATTCTGCTATTATATTATGATTACTATTTTTAAATGTTGTTGTTTTACTATTGTATTATGTTTGATTGCTATTGTTATAATGTTGGGTAGAATAATGATCATGGATCATTATTTACATAAATGGTTTGGTGTTTTGGCTAGTTGTTAATAAATTAAAGATGTAATGATCATTAAACTATTGTAAGTTATTTAATGGCTTATTGACTTGATATCCTTTGCTAGTTCCTTTCATTTCTAAAATATAAGAATCTATTAGTAGGCTAGTAAGATCTTTTTAGAGCCTTAACTTTCTAATATTTTTTAAAATTATGCAATAGGTTTTTCATTGGCTTTTAAGACTTAGCTTCTACTTTAGCTATTACCTGCATGGCCGCTTGTAGGTAATAGATGGAAGTCATTTAAAATTACTTTCCTGTCGTCTTTACTTTCGATTCTCTCTCCTTCCTTTATAATAATTATAGAGAGCCTTTTCCAGTTAGAACACTTTTTTACCTCGCTTGTGAAAATTTTGTATAAAGATCGTATTGTCGGTTTTTTTTTATTATAAAAAAATTATCTATATTAATTGTGGCACAAAATTCACTCAGTTCCTTCGTAAACTCTGCTGGCGTCAGCTGGGATTGTGCTGACGGTTTAATAAATATCGTAAGTTGATTGCTATCGTACAAAAAAATATTATTTTCATGAGTAATTTTATTCGTGATGCGTAACTTATTTAAGTACTTTCTATCGGCAAACCTAAGTTCAACTGCATTTTTCGGAGCAATGTTAGTTTCTACTAGCCTTGGCTCGTTCTGCAGACTCTCTCTGCTCGTATCATTTTGTTTAACAGAAATATTTGTTTCTAATCTATTCTTTTGGGCTCGCGTCATGACGCATGATATACATTTATTTAATTCTTTTAGTTCCTGGGATGACACTGTAATACGAGAAAGCGCATCTGCGGCTGCATTCTCTTTGCCTTTTACGTATTCAATTACATAATCGTATTCCTCTAAGCATAACCTAAACTTAAGTAGTCTGCTTGAGGGATCTTTTAAACTAAACAAATATACTAGTTGTTCCGTAACCATACATTTTTTATCTATGCGCGCACTGTGCTTGCGAACGAATGAGAAACGAGTCGAATCCAAGATGGCAGCAACTGCAATTGCCTAAGTACGCGCTCCCGGTTAAAATCCTTGCATGAGGGTTAATCGTCGGTGAACGGCTTCTATCTGGAGCCATTGTGATTCCTGAAGGCTCATACAGTGCAGTACAGACTTTGGTGCACCAACTTGTGAGTGGCTCATCAGACCGGCCGGTCGCCGTGCAACGCCAGCCACGTGCCACATCAGGACAAGATTCCCTCGAAAAGCCAGGAGGCTATCAGGTGAGTGACGCACTTTATGCTTGGAAGGTCTAACGATCTCCCCGCGAGCAAGCACAGTTAATCTTATTCAACTAAAATACCGCCACGAAAACTGAGCTTGCCCTCCAATGTACCTACCACCATCGGCTTGGTACATTTTTTGGTGCCGAAACCAGGGACCTTTAGATATAATTCGATAATATTCCTTCGTTTACCTGTAAACAGTAAAGTTCTCGTAAAATCTTAGGTAATTTTCAACATTCGACACAAAGAAATTAAAATCTTTTTTTTTTCCCACTTACCCCCAACTATTTCCCACTTTTGGGCAATACATATTCGTTTTAGGTCGATTGCTATACATTACACTAGTTTATTTCGTTAATCGTTAAAAAACAAAAAAGTGCATTTTCAAACGTGCATCGATCTTTTCAATATTTTATCATCGATAAAATTCTTTGTGTGTCCGATTCATTCTTGTTCATTTGCTGTACACTCGTGTGGCTACACGTATTTCGTTGTTATATTCTATCGAAATTGTCATACAAGTTGATATAACATCGAATCGAAACGTAATTAACCACAATTAACCATAGGTACTTAAAACAATTTTGTAAACTTCTGGTTCGCCTAGTTTTGAAATTTGTATTTTTTCATCGCCGCCATATTAGTTCGAGTAGTTCTTTGTTCAACGATTTGAAATTGAATTGAACCATAGACAAATAGAATCTTGTTCAACGTTTAGTTTCTTTTTCTATATATTTTACGACAGTATTAATTTTTTGGATTAGCGTTGTACTGATTGAATGAATGAACTGTGATTGAACAGTTTACGTACGGTAACTTCGGATTGGGCGTTTCACTCAGTTTGAAACGGTTGTTTACATTTTTTGTCTGTTTAATTGGACTTAGCGGTGCCATTACTTGTTCATTATATAGAATCTTATTGTTAAATATAGATCGTTTTAACGTTATTAAGGCTAATTAATAAACAAAATGCCTTATTATTCTAAAAGACCACTACGTAGATTGAGTAAAGGTAAATCGGTTGAAATCGAATACCCAACTGAACGCGACTTACCGGTATTGCGTAGAAAACGTACTTTAGCATTCAATAGGTTATCTAAGACGCTTGAAGTCGCTCTTTTAGCGGAAAATAATGTATGTGATTTAAGTAAATTTTTGGCACATTACTCAGACTTAACTAAAATTGTAAATAACTTTGAAGAAGCCCATGATGACATACTTAGCTTATGCGCGCTTACAGATGAACAACAAGCGGAACAAGATAGTATCAGATCCGACTTCGACGAACGATATTATGAGATTTTAGCGATACACCGACGCTTAACTAAGGTCGATGAGCACCACGAATATAACGATGAGCCAAATAAATCTCATAATGAGTCGTCGAGTGTACTCAAAGTAAAATTACCTAAAATTAACTTACCGCAATTTAGTGGTAACATAAAGTTGTGGCCCGAATTCTTCGATATCTTCACCTCGCTGATTCACGAGAATGGTTCACTTTCGGATACGGAACGCATGCACTACCTCGTCTCTAGTCTCACTGGTGATGCGTTAGCACTTATACGAACCTTTCCTGTGACGGGCTTATACTACCACGAAGCATACTCTGCATTGGTTGCGCGGTATAAAGACAAGCGGGAACTTGCCTTTACTTGCTGGAAGGAGATCTTGAACGTTAACCTAAAAGCCAACTCACCCATTGATTTGCGACGTGTCCTTGATTCTTTCAACGAAAATCTATCGATTCTCAAACGGCAAGGGCTACCGACGGATCAGTGGGATTTTGTAATCTGTTACCTTTTACTATCGAAAATGGATTCAAAATTGCGTTGTGCTTTTGAACAAGTTACTGCTTCTCGTGAGTTTCCAAGGTACAAAGATCTCAACGATTTTCTGTACATCAGATGCGAGGCTTCGGTTCGCGACACACACTTCTCCGCAAGTGGTTTCGACAACCGTGCCAACGAAAAACCACATAAGCCGAGTGGTTCACGAAATTCTAACGCCGCCGCGGTCGTAAGTAAAAAACATACTTCGACATTTCTATCGAATACAGCAGTTGACAAACCTGTAGTTGCGCCCTCATCATCGAATTTAACCACATCGAACGCAACTGCACCATCGTCGTCAACATCGTCGCCTCCTTCACAAACTGCTCTTGTGCCACCAACTGAACCTCGAAAGTACAAGTGTCCGTTCTGTGGGGAAGACCATTCCATTAATCAGTGCAAATCGTTTACTGACAAATCTGTTCAGGAACGACTTGACTTTGTGAAGACCAGTCATTGGTGCTTCAACTGTTTGAAGCCATCACATGGCCTCAAAAACTGTAAATCAATGTTTAAGTGTCAAGTGTGTCGTCAAAGACATCACACCTTGCTACATCAAGATATAGATGTTTCGAAAACCGATAATACCGAAAAGGCCACTACCTCGCAGGTCAGTGTACTTACCAATATCGGTGATCGTTCCATGGTTCTGCTGTCCACAGCTAATATCGAAATTCGTGATTCATCGGGTCGTTACCAGACTTTTCGTGCGCTGATTGATTCCGGAAGTCAGGCCCACTTCATTACTGAACGTGCTGCTGAGCGTTTAGGTCTCCAACGAACGCAGTCAACGCGTAGGATTCACGGCCTAGGTCATGCTTCAACATCCGCTAGTGGTACAATCTGCTTAAGCGTAGGTGTCCACGACAACGATTTGTTTAGTATTGAAGCGTTAACATTACCTAAGATCTGCGGCAATATGCCAGTCGTTAAGCTGAACAAATCTGCGTGGCATCATATTCGAAATCTTAACCTAGCGGATCCTGATTGTCACTTACCTGGTCAAATCGATGTCCTTCTCGGTGCTGAGGTCTTCCCTTCACTACTGTTACCAGGTAGTGTTAGTGGAGGATTGCAGCAACCATCTGCAATCAACACTGTGTTTGGCTGGATCCTACTAGGAAACGTCAGTTGCAGTGATAATCACGAACTGCCAAAGTCGTTCTTCGTTTCAAACGATAATCTGCTCAATGAGCAGGTTAAGAAGTTCTGGGAAATGGACAACATTCCTCAGTCTACAAAGTTAACACCGGACGAAGAACTCTGTGAACAGAAATTCGTTACCGAACATTCCCGCGATGCTTCAGGGAGGTATACCGTTACCTTGCCTTTCAAAGATAAAGACAAGAATCTAACTTTTCCTGGATCGCGAGAATCTGCTTTACGTCGTTTTAAATCCTTAGAACGCAAGTTAGCGGCAAATGAGGCTTTATGCGAACAATACTGCGACTTTATGTCTGACTATTTACAAAGTGGTCACATGAGTCTAGTTCTTTCAAAGGAAATCAACCAGGGTCGTTATTACATACCTCATCACTGCGTTTTGCGACCCGACAGCGCAACGACAAAGCTAAGAGTGGTCTTCGACGCTTCTGCGAAAGACGCTCGTGGTGTGTCTTTGAATGAAGCTTTACTCGTAGGTCCTAAACTGCAGGCTAACATTGCCGAGATCCTTCTGCGCTTCCGGACACATTTTGTTGTATTCACAGCCGATATTCGTCAAATGTTTAGAAATGTTACTATGTCAACTGACGATCGAGATTTCCAAAGAATTTTTTGGCGATTTAAATCAACGGACCCGATTCAAGAGTATCGATTAAATACCATAACTTATGGGGTATCATCGTCTCCTTTTCTTGCTTGCCGCACTCTCAAACAACTTGTAGAAGATGAAACTGACTTATTTCTCGCTCGCGAAGTGATGACTTCCGATACATTCGTTGACGATATCGCGAGTGGCAGTTCTGATATCCAGACAGCCATCCAAGTCAAAACTCAGGTCATCCAACTGTTAAAGAGGGGTCAGTTTGAGCTGCGTAAGTGGGCTAGCAATGAACCAGAGGTGCTTGCTGATATACCTCCGGAACACTGTCTCACTGACTTTGTGTCTATGGATATCGAAAAGTCGAGCACCTTGAAAATCTTGGGCCTGAAGTGGTGTCCCAGGAGAGATAAATTCTTGTTTGAGGTCAAACCTATCGATCGCCAATGCACAAAGCGTACGATTCTAAGTGAACTCGCACGTATTTATGACCCCTTGGGTTTCTTAATTCCTATAACTTTCTTAGCTAAGTGCTTAGTTCAGAAGTTGTGGATGTTGGGTATTAATTGGGACGATTCACCGCCGTGTGAAATCGTCGAACAATGGCGTTGCTATACTGAGCAGTTACCTCTCATCAAGTCTTTGGAGATCCCTCGATGCATCTCTGTAAAAGATATGAAATCGTGTGAACTCCATGGCTTTGCTGATAGTTCCGAGTCAGGTTATGGAGCTGTAGTCTACTTACGTGTCACTTGCGTCGATGGTATTGTATCTGTCTTCTTTCTGTCTTCAAAATCTCGCGTAGCACCTGTAAAAAGGATATCATTACCTCGTCTCGAATTGTGCGCGGCAGTTCTCCTGGCAGATCTTCTGAAGTTCGTCAGAGAAACCTATTCATCAATTTTCCCCATAGCTGACACTTGTGCGTGGTCAGATTCGATGGTGGCATTATCGTGGATTCGATCTTACTCGTCACGTTGGAAGACTTTTGTCGCCAACCGAGTGAGTCATATCCAAGATACTATTCCAGAAGCCCGCTGGAACCATGTCTCCAGTTCGGATAATCCAGCTGACATTGCCTCTCGAGGTCTTTATCCTGCTGAGTTGGTCAACAACTCGTTATGGTGGGCGGGGCCCTATTGGCTCGCTCAACCTTCTCACACTTGGCCAAACAACAGTGACAATGTTAACGAGGCTGATGTATTATCTGAAGAGCGCGCGGTCTCTCTGTTTGTTCATAACGACACCAACGTCATTGATTCCTTACTCGAAAGTTTCTCATCAATTCGTAAAGCTCAACGAGTACTCGCGTATTGCATTCGCTTTGTAGAATGCGCTCGTAAAAAATCTTCACGAAGTTCTGACCATCATTTAAATCGAACAGAGCTTCATTACGCTTTATTGCTTTTCGTACGCAGAGTACAATCATTGCATTTCGATGAGGAAATAACTCGCTTGAATGACTCAAAATCTCTTTCAAAACCTATGCAAAAACTTAACCCTTTCTTAGATAAATCGGGAATTCTTAGGGTGGGCGGTCGCCTATCTCGTTCTGGGCTCGAGTATGAGCATAAGCATCCTGCGCTGCTACCTAAGGATTCTAAACTAACGTTCATGATCATCGAAGCACTTCATCGTGAGAACTGTCATCCCGGTATAAATACAATGCAGTATCTTTTGACACAGCAATTTTGGATATTCTCACCAAAACGCGCAATCCGTCATTGTTTGTCGAAGTGTTTAAGGTGTTTCCGTACGCGCCCTACACCGCTTGAGCCTTTTATGAGCGATCTACCAGCGACTCGCATCAACCAAGTCAAGCCATTCTCAATTGTCGGCGTTGACTATGGCGGACCTTTTCGCATTAAGTTAGGACGACATCGAGGAGCTAAAATAAGTAAAGCTTACCTTTGCTTGTTTGTATGCTTCACAACGAAAGCAGTCCATTTGGAAGTCGCTTCGGACTTAACTTCAGACGCTTTTATAGCAGCGCTTCGCCGGTTTGTTGGCAGGCGGGGTCGTGTAAGCGTTATCCATTCAGATTGTGGAACTAACTTTGTGGGCGCTTGCAACCAACTAAATGAGTACATGAAGGACGCATCTAATATCGAAAACATAACATTTAAATTTAATGCTCCGGCTAGTAGTCATTTTGGCGGTGTATGGGAAATCCAAATAAAAGCAGTTAAATCCCATCTTTATCGTATTATCGGTGATCAGACATTAACGTTCGAAGAGATGACAACTTTGTTTGTACAAATCGAATCTATGCTGAACTCGCGCCCTCTTTACTCGCTGAGCTCAGATCCCAATGACTTAAACGTATTGACTCCGGGTCATTTCATAACTTTAGAGCCGCTTACTTCAGTCCCTGATGAGGATTTATCAAGCATTAATCTTACTCGGTTAGGAAGATGGCAACTCATCCAGCGATTCCAACAAGACTTTTGGAAACGCTGGAAGGTCGAATATCTGCAATCGTTGACTCAGCGAGCGAAGTGGACTAAGCATTGCAAACCTTTAGCTGTAGATTCAATCGTGGTCATCAAAAACGAAAACACTATCCCGCTGCATTGGCCTCTTGCTCGGGTCACGGAATTACATCCGGGTCCTGACGGCGTGGTACGTGTGGCCACCGTGCGTATGGCGAATGGATCACTTCTTACGAGACCTCTTGTGAAGTTGTGCCCTCTGCCAACTCAGACTGACTAGACAGACCGTTTACCGTTACTTCAATTCGTTAGATTCTAGTTTAGTTTAGGTTAGTGTTAATTTCAATTAGTGTTAATGTCAATCGATCACATCAGCTCTTCATTCGTTTTTATCCGTTGTTCTCGGGTTCCGCTCTTGTGTAGTGAAAATACTATGCATTTTGGTGGGCGGAATGTTCCGTAACCATACATTTTTTATCTATGCGCGCACTGTGCTTGCGAACGAATGAGAAACGAGTCGAATCCAAGATGGCAGCAACTGCAATTGCCTAAGTACGCGCTCCCGGTTAAAATCCTTGCATGAGGGTTAATCGTCGGTGAACGGCTTCTATCTGGAGCCATTGTGATTCCTGAAGGCTCATACAGTGCAGTACAGACTTTGGTGCACCAACTTGTGAGTGGCTCATCAGACCGGCCGGTCGCCGTGCAACGCCAGCCACGTGCCACATCAGGACAAGATTCCCTCGAAAAGCCAGGAGGCTATCAGGTGAGTGACGCACTTTATGCTTGGAAGGTCTAACGATCTCCCCGCGAGCAAGCACAGTTAATCTTATTCAACTAAAATACCGCCACGAAAACTGAGCTTGCCCTCCAATGTACCTACCACCATCGGCTTGGTACACTAGTGGTTTATGGTCGGTAGCTATTTTGATGGTTCGGCCATATAAATACGGCCTGAAATGCTTTACAGCCCATACGATGGCTAGGAGCTCTTTTTCAATCGTTGGGTAATTTAGCTCGGCCTTGTTTAGGCTTCTACTAGCGTACGCGACTGGGCGGCCGTCAGAGTTTGATAAAATAGCTCCCATTGCGTAACCTGATGCATCAGTCTGTACAATAAATGTGTTTGTACTCGATAAATCGGGGTATTGTAGAACGGGAGGCGATGTTATACATTTTTTTTGGATTTCAAATGCCTTTTGACAATTATCATCCCATTTAAATTTAGTATTTTTCCTACATAACAAATTTAAGTGATATGCAATTTCTGCAAATTTCGGTATAATTTTTCTATAATAGTTAGTAAACGCCACGAATCGCTTAACTTCATCCGCGCTTTTAGGCACAGGATAATCTTGCACTGTTTTTATTTTGTCAGGGTCGGGCAATACCCCTTCTCCTGAAACAACATGTCCTAAGTAGAGCAATTCCTTTTGTAGAAAGTTACATTTCACCGGGTTTAATTTCAAATTAACTTCACGTAATCGTTCAAATATATCAATTAAATTTCTATTGTGCTCTGCCAGGTTTCGGCCAAAAACTATCAGATCATCTTGATAACACAAACATTTTTCGTAACAAAGACCAGTCATAGCCATAGTCATCATTCGCGAAAAGGAACTGGGGCTCGTCTTAAGCCCCATCGGCATTCTGGTCATTTGAAACTGTCCCGAACAAAAAGCTGTATACTTCCTGCTATCCGGCTCAAGTTCGACGTTATAAAATCCCTGATTGAGGTCTAAGTGCGAGAAATAAATACATCCGGATAATGAATCTAATATTTCACTGATATTTGGCAATGGAAATTTATCATCCTGTATACAGTTATTTAATTTGCGATAGTCTATGACTAAACGCCATTTTTTCAATCCATTTATGTCTGTTTTCTTAGGCACCAAAAGAACTGGGCTCGACCACTCACTGTTACACGGTTCTATGATACCTTGTTCGAGCATATTATCTATTTGTTTCCTTATTTCCCCTTTTTGTGAATGTGGGAGTCTATAAGGCTTAGAATACAATGGCGTGGTTTGTGGCTTTAAATTTATCGAGTGTTTGTATATTTTTGTGGCAGTTAATTTATCCCCTTTTATATAGAAAAGATCGTTATATTTTGCACATATGCTTTTAATACTATCGCGTTCTTCCGTTTTCAAGTGGTTTAAATTGAGTAATGGAAAAAGATGTTTTACCCTTTCCGCATATTTTGTCGTGGGTTCGGCAAATTCACAAACATTATAATCATTAGCTAAGAGTACCGTGGGTTTAAAATCTTTTAAATAAATATCTTTTCCCGTAGTATTCAAAAATCGTACTGGTATTCGCCCATTCGTTGGTGTTGCTAAAGTACTTGCTAAATATAATCCTTCCTTTACTTCAGTAGCGCAAACTACGCACTCCTGCCGAATTTCAGTTTTGATTAGATGAACTGATTCAGATCGAGCTGGTATAGTTAGTAAATTGGTCTCCGAAGTAATAGGTAAATCTATTTTTATGTTCTCATTCCATAGTTGTATAGAATTGTTACCCAAGTTTAAAACCGATTTATATTTGCTTAGAAAATCTTGGCCTAGTATGCCACTAGCCTTACATGGTAACGATTTAAATACGAAGAATTTATTGCTTACAACGTGATCACCCGAATATAGATTAATATAAACATATCCGATTGCTTGTACTTTGCCTCCGATACCATCAACAACAAGTGTCTCTTTTTGGATAGGAATATTATTCTCGATCACGTCATCATCATCTGCCTAGCCTTTCCCCAACTATATTGGGGTCGGCTTCCAGTTTTACCGGATGCAGCTGAATACCAGTATTTTACATGGAGCGACTGCCTATCTGACCTCCACAACCCAGTTAGTACCGGGTAATACGATACCTTTTGGTAAGACTGGTTGTCAGACTTTTTGGGCCTCTGACTACCTAACGACTTTCAAAGATCTACAAATGACAGCCGGAACCAACTGCTTAACGTGCTTTCCGAGGCACGGAGGAAACTCGGTATGTAATGGGCGGTCACCCATCCACAGACCAACCTAGGCAAGCACGGCTTAACCTAACGATCGACCCGAGCGGCTGTTATTATTTAGCCACGAGCTCCTCGATTATTCTTGATCACGTCATATTTTATGGCTGAAATTGAAGCCCCGGTATCAATAAGCCAAGTATGTAAGTCTCCACTAGGATTAATGTTCAAATTAATATGGCATACATTATTACAAGACAATATTACATTTTTATTCACGAAAACACTTATCGTGTTCTGGCTCTTTAGACTCTTTGTTTTCTTGTGAACCTGAGTCTGTCAAAATATGCATTTCTTGTTCGTCTCCCTCGGCATTTCTAGAGCGACTGTAAAATATCTTACCTCTGTTGCCTCGTGATGACCTTGGTGCACCTCGTCCTCTGAATTGACCGCCTATCCCGCTGCTTTCGTCTGCCTGAGGTTGAATACCCTGATCTGGCACCTGTCCGCGCCCTGGTGTATACTGACCTCTGCTCCTGAACCGACCCCTGGAATTCCTGTTTTGATAAAAGTTATTTCAGTTATTATAACGCATAGCCAAAATATCACCTGATGTCGACGGGGATGTGATTTGTTCATCTATAGCAGCTTGAACAGCATCACTCAAAGACGAATAATTCCTTGCTGCTATTATGGTGCTCAACCGCCGGTTTCTCAATCCTTCTGCGAAACTTTTTATAGCTTGTTTTTCATTTATTGGCTTCAACACATTAAAACTGGTCTCATTGCCGTCGGATTGAGAGATGGTTAAATCTACAAATAAATCTGTAATTTGTTTACCATAGTCGTCTATAGAAAGATTGTTTTGGCGCATATTAAATAATTTATGTTGAAGCGCCGTTGCCGACTTTTTGGGCAACAGATGAGTTTTCATAGCCTTAATCAAACCGTCAACTGATTCATATTTATTATCTAGTTTTAGTTTAGCCGCTTGTGACAAACGACTTTTCAAAACAAAGTTAACTAATTTACTTTGGCCTTCCTGGTCGAGTTCGGATTGATAATACTCTATACCGTCAATGAGCTGCTTTGTACTAGTCTCATCATCTTTCAAAATTGGTAATAAGTTCAATGCAACCTTCAGATCGAATTTAGCCATATTTTCTGCCTTACTAGTGTATTTCTCTACAGATGAATTACTGCATAAGTCTAATATGCTGTCATATAAAGTATAAAACTGTGAAATATGCTCATTAAATTTTAAAGATTCATCTTCCTTTAATTTGGGTCTCAACGCTTTTAACTCTTCCAAACTACAATTAAACTGACTAACTATATTATCAGCTTCTTTTAATTTTTTCAATACAATTTCACCTTGACGCCTACCTGGCCCGATTTTCACCAAGTATGTTTTTACCTTTTTAAGCTCAGTACTTAAATTAATTAAGTGTTCATACATTACGGTCCATTATAAAACTGATGTAATGATTATTCACATGGATTTCTACACATACACTGATTCACTGTAAGGCACTTTGACACATTTTTTTTTTTTTCTTTTTACACAATCACACAAAATCTTCTAGCCGTAGTCATCTGGTTCCCGTTTTAGATTGGCCTTTCCCCTCGTTACTTTACTGAAGTTCCCTTGCAGGAATTGGTGGCTCTGCAATTACAATCTTCGCATATAACTGGTACTCCTGGACTCCGATAATGTCTGGTTCGATCAGAACGCCTCAGAACATGACGCGTTAATTGGTCTCTCATCCAATTCTCCTGTAAAATACACGTATTGCACTTTAGTACTTTTGCCTTTCTAGTGACGATATTATATTTTAATTAAAGCAGATATTAGTACCAATAGATACCGTACTTTTTTTTTGTAAAAGGAAAAAACGCCCCTATTTACGTAAGTATTTTCCGTCAAATGGCATTGACCACAACAGGAATGATTTGACTCGCAAAAAATATCATAATACAACTTATTTGTTATGGTTTTAAGATTCCGGTTTCGTTTCTATGTAATCTTTCGTTTATTATTAGAATAAAATGGTTACTTTTTTTTTGGTGTAAGTAATATGAATATCCGCAACATCGAAGAGGGCCTAAAAAAAAATGTCTCCTTTATAATTGTAACTATTTGCATGCCCATGTGACGGCAAAATGTGGAGAACCTTATTATAATAAGAACAGCTATGTACCTATTATCCGTGTTTGCAAAGTAATAAATGATTTGATTTGATTTTCCTACAATGTATTTTTAATTTATAAAACTTATAAATACTTGCATGCATGTAACCCTCTACCATACTAACCTAAAAATCAGACTGCTTGCTAAAGTGGCCGTGAACGGTGCCCCTGTGCATCAAAGGGCTGCAAATAAAAGTAAATATGCATCGTCCGGGAAGCGAAACCGCGCTCGCACAGATGCATTACTGCGCTGCACGTAATTGCATTCTGACATGACGCGAGCAAAAGCGCTTGGTGTGTGGCCATGGAAACTGTTGTAGAGGTATGTAATTTTGTCCGAGAAAGTTACCATTGGGTATTTTGTCGGGTGAATGGCGGTGACAAACGCGCCCCCTTCGAACGTATCTGCAGGGAAACATTTGAATAGAATAGAAGAGTATAGAATAGAATAGAATAGGATAGAATAGAATAGAATAGAATAGGATAGAATAGAATAGAATAGAATAGAATAGAATAGAATAGAATAGAATAGAATAGGATAGAATAGGATATAATAGGATAGAATAGGATATAATAGGATATAATAGGATATAATAGGATAGAATAGGATAGAATAGGATAGAATAGGATAGAATAGGATATAATAAAATAGAATAGAATAGATTAGATTAGAATAGAATAGAATATAATAGAACAGAACAGAACAACGGAACGGAACGGAACGGAACGGAACGGAACAGAACGGAATAGAACAGAACAGAATAGAATAGAATAGAATATATTTATTGTAAAAATATGAGTATACATAAAATTATATGTACAAGGTCTTAAAAGAACAGGTAGATCTGCATGTTTTGCCATTAATGGCGTACAAAATACCATTTTTTGTGCAATGAGGTAAGCAATGCAAAAACGAGAGAAGTGAAAGGAATCGGGCGAGGCCTTTGCTCAGGAGTGGGACAGTTCAGTTCAATAAAAAAAACATTTGGATTTATGAAAAAACTCAGTCTTGTGAAAAAACGTTATGAAACTGCCTCCGTTTTCCTAGCCCCATCCTAATTGCGACCTCCGTGCACCTTTATCGTCCCTGCTAAGTACGCGAGTGTCGCTCGGAGTAGTTTTATTGCACTCACTCTCATTTTCCGCAGATTATGTACTGAATACGTGTATTCATTTGTTGAGGGTAGTTTGAGAATGTTACTGATATAGCGGGTTCGTGGTCCCACAGTGGGCGCCAATTTGGTTTGGCCTACTGTAGTTTTAAATGTGTGCCATTTTAGGCCGAGGGAGGTTATGTGAATTATATTAGTTAGTTTAATTTATATTTAGTGCATAATTGGGCAAAGAGAGTAATTTGAAAGGCCCATCGCGGTGGGCGCCAATACTTAAGTAGTTGTTAATCTATGTCAAGATTCAACATTGGATAACTTTTTTAGTCTGTATTAATGATAATTAATGTTGGAAAACATAACTCTGACTTTAATAAAGGTGAGTTACAAGTTACCTAGAAGACAAAGGTGTAAATGACACAAAACATACATGTATCAAACTAAGATTATAATACAATTCCTAACAAGGAAGCTCTCAGAACGCTCAAACTATCGACTCGTCATCTGTGAATGCAATTAATTGGAATCGACAGCTTGCAGTCTACGTAATTCTGTAGAGCTGCTACGAAATTCTACGAAAACGCTACGGATGCTACGTCGTAGCACAGCGGTAGTGAAATAATTATTTGCCAACCCACACTGCGTTCGTGTGGTGGATTATCCTTTTTAAATAGAGGAAGCCTGTCCTGGATTGCTGAAACTGTAGCTTACATTATACGTAAGAATGTGAGTAATTTTAACGTTAACTACTCAAACTAATGTAATTTTTGGCAATTTTCGTAACCTGATGGTGGCAAGAATTGAGATAAAGTTTTTGAGATCGATTTCCAGGTAGTTCAAAGAGTCATTGACTTATTCTTCAAGCATTTCTTAGCGGCAGTCAGGAGTCTGTATTTATGCCCGATTGATGCTAATAGGCACGCCCACTATCCAGTAAAAGTGGGTATACTAATTAGGTACTGTGCCTAATCTTTCGTTGTTAACAGTCTTAATTTTGTCAAAATAGTCTTTATACAGAACGAAAATGTGTAGCCACTATCTAGCAGCAATAAAGCAATATATTTCATGACCTCAGCTTGCTAAGATTTGGCACAGATTACATCTCTGCTTGCCAAACTAAGATAACATAATATTACGGTTCATATTTAAATGTTCAGCTGAGTTTGGAACAAAATATTAGAAAAGGAATTGACTCTGTTAACCCAGATAGACTGTCGCTGTGATGAGTTTTTGGATAATTTTGAGGTAAAAGGGCACAATAGATGGATCGGAGATTTTAAAAGTAGTAAAGGTTAGTTTAATTTAGGTTTATCGAGGATGGCTTCTGAAATTCAATTTGAAATTTCTTTTTCTTCAAAACCAAAGTGTTTCAAATGAGTTTTCTTATATTGTTTCGTAATCAACTGAATGTTTCCTTGGTCTCCTCTATAATTTTCAAATATCTTCATAATCCATTTAAATTGTATTGTAATACAATTGTTTTTTTAGCTATAACATTGGAATATTGGAAGTAATGTTAAGACGTCCGCCCACGTCGCCGCCGTCTCGAGAGAACGGCGCACGAAAGTCTGACATTTACATACCCAAACAACAAATGGATTGGTAAGCAATCATGTAATGTGTAGCACAATCCTTTTAATGTATTACGTTGGTCGCCAACCAATGTGAAAATAAACTCGGAAAACGACGTGGATTCAGAGTTTGAGGTCGCGTTCCAAGCAAGGCGATCAGTTGCGAAAATATGCAATCTTTACGTAAATATAATGATGGATGGAGAAGTAGAGGAAGACCAAGGAAACGATGGATGGAGTGTGTGAGGAATGATGTGACAGAAAAAGCAGTAAATGATAGCGTGACGGTTGACAGGGAAGAATGGAAGAAAAATGTGTTGCGCCGACCACAAGTAACATGGGAAGATGATGACGTAAATGTAATGACTCTAATTGGTTCGGAAAATCTGACAAATAATGCGTGATCATCTGCTTTGTTTCGCCGAAATAAATAACACATGGATGACCTCGAAGCAAACTTTACCCAGTGGCATTGGACTGGCTACTAGACAATTGACAGCTGCTGTATTCAAATCCAGAACTGAATACTGGATTCGGGAATAGAATGAAAATTATTTACATTGGTCCATCGATACTGATATCTGAATTCCAGCGCTGTATTATAATAATACTGGATCAAAACTAGCCGTGTGGTATCCGGCAGAGTAGAATAGAACAAACCCACTACACTCACGGGTGTCGTATAAGGCGACTAATGTCTGAGGCAGAACACCTTGCGCCTCCGTAGACCTGAGAATGGGCAGCAGCGTTTTCTGTTAGTCTTTCATCACTGCAATCTCCAATCCGCCTGCCAAGCGTGGAGATTACGGCAAATTCCTCCCATCATGGGAGAGGCATATGTCCAGCAGTGGACGTTATGGGCTGTTGTTGTTGTTGTTGGGTCAAAGCTTACAATACAGAGCAACATACCTCAATAACTCAAATCATTCGTTAATATATGAAATCACACTAAAGCTTGATTATTTGGAAAATGTGTGAGCCTTTGATTAATATTTATAGAATGATACAAGCACTTAGAGGTATTCACCGTAAATGCACAGGAATGAATACTTCTCTCCCATTCCTTTTCCGATGGCAATTTGAATAGGAAGCCATATTTTCCGCGTGTATAATTTTGTTTGAGTTCTGTGGCTGAATGTTGGAAACGAACCATAGTATTTTTTCCCCTGATTTTATTTTAGCATTTCACTTGAAGGGTCAGTCAGTCAGGCAGTCGCTCCATGTAAAATACTGGTATTCAGCTGCATCCGGTAAAACTGGAAGCCGACCCCAACAAAGTTGGGAAAAGGCTAGGCAGATGATGATGATTTCACTTGAAGGGTCAACCTGTGGTACCCCTTGGATGGTCTAACTACATTTGGTTTGCGTCAGTAACATTAAAACGTTGCACAGGAACTTTTCGTCTCAATTTTTGCGATATTTATGGTAAACCATTTGTAAACAGTTTAGACTATTGGGGGAGACCTATGTCGTCGGACGTCTATTGGCTAAAATGATGATGATATTGATGATATTTAACTGTACATATACAGGGTTGCGCTGACAATACGACAATACATTAAACTGCGTATAACTCATGATGTTCCCATCATTCAAAAGATCTTAAAATGTCACTTACGGAATATCTTCCGTGATTATTGATTATTTTTGAGCTCCCGATATTTTGACGCTGTTACAAGCGCCATGATCGCGGGTTAACTGTATTAAATATTTAAAAAAATCATATTAAATCTTATTAATTATTAAAAAAATCATTCAAATATAACCAGTAGTTTAGTCACAGTTTTAAGTGAGAGTCACTGTGTTCATTTACTGTCGTATTGTCACACCTTGTGACAATACGACAGTGGTGCCACCTTCTTCTATATAAGAAGAGAAAACGATAAGTTATCGAAATGTGAGAAAATATATGGCGTTATTATAATGAGTTTGAAATCTATAATCCGCCATGAGCGAGCGTGGAGATCGATGCGTATTTATTTTTTATAATAGGCTAAAATTATGTCAAGTAATTCCAAAACAACAAACTAAGTACCCAATATCTTCAACAATGGTGCCGTAAAAAAAAAATCTTCAATAACTTTCAAGCATCGCCAAGTTCTGAGCTACTTAAAAAAATATTCTCTATAACAAGTTTAATGAATAAATTAAACAAGTCCCTAAGTGAGTGCGAAGTTTTATAAAAGTCGCAATCTAAGTACGACCGGGACTTTCCATTTTTCCGATATATACAACATTTTTCATCGTAATATCGTAAATATGTACGAGCTATGAACTTGGTCGTTACACTTTCATTTTTATTAGGGACTCTTTTATTTTCATATCATCTCCGCGTTATGTAAAATTGTAGGCACATAAACTGTTTGTGGCCTTAGATAAATATGTACAAATTGAATTTACATGGCCACAAGCAATTTTTATTTTACAAGAGAGGTTGTAGGGGACGTGACTAGGTGGTACTTGTTGGGAATCACTACGCTACTCAGTTAAACACTCAAATAACTTTAACGGGTTTATTGAGGTAACTAGGCTAAGTTATTGCTAAAATGATGGAAACGAATGCACCCGGTTGCTGTCCGTTATGCACTGAGCTCGCGGGGCACTTAGTGCGGCCGCATCGTATCGCTAGGTCAGCAAAACGTGGTCGATTGCAATGATTGCATGGAATAGAGGTTGTTTTTTTTCTATAGACTTCACGAAAACCGTTGGTTGATCTAATAACTTGCTTTTCGGTTATGGCAAGTTGCTATCTCTGTTAGAAACAAAACATCACATAAAATCTTTCTTTGATTTTTCAAGTGACAGGTTGATGACGCGGATAGGATATTTCAAGCTAACTTTGTTTATAGAAACACCGATAGCTGCGATTCGTGGCATATTAACTGACAGTTATCCGTAAGTAGGTTATAGCAAACGGGCCATAGACAACAAGCAGGTTCTATGGAGGAATCGAATAGAAAAATATTCTTAGAGATTTATTTTTGAGATTTATCCAGAGGGCACAAATAATATTATTGAAAAAAGTGTTCAACTTTGAACATATTGTCGTGTTCAATTATAATAATATTATTTAATTTTACTGGGTATGTTTTCTATATTGTATGTAAGTATTATAGCATCGTATTGGACAAATCTGTAATGATGTTATAATTAGTGGTAAATAAATAAATAAATCTTTTATTCATGTTTAAGACCAACTATTATCCTCTTTTGCTACTATTATCTTTTAATAAGGTATTTTAAGTATCTTTCTAAAGCATTTATATACAAAAAACATTATATTATTATTATACCCACGTAACAAGTGACGCCTTGTTGTCTATACTAATATTATAAAGAGGAAAACTTTGTTTGTTTGTTTGTTTGTAATGAATAGGCTCAAAAACTACTGGCCCGTTTAAAAAAATTCTTTCACCATTCGAAAGCTACATTATCCACGAGTAACATAGGCTATATTTTATTTCCGTACTCCTACGGGAACGGGAACTACGCGGGTGAAACCGCGGGAAGTCCGCTAGTACTATATAATATTATAAAGAGGAAAACTTTGTTTGTTTGTTTGTAATGAATAGGCTCAAAAACTACTGGACCGATTTCAAAAATTCTTTCACTATTAGAAAGCTACATTCACCCTGAGTAACATAGGCTATATTTTATCCCCGTACTCCCACGGGAACGGGAACTACGCGGGTGAAACCGCGGGACGTCCGCTAGTAACTATATATAGACCCTGAAACCTGTACCTGACTTAATCTAGCTAGTATAATAAAGTTATTCCATTTTATTCCCAGATACAAAAATAGAGTAAAAATTGCAATCTCAACCCGACGTCATAAAGAAACACAATGAGCTACCCAACAAAAAGTCCGCGTAACTAAATTATTTCATTAGCATCACAAAGCGCAGCATGTTTACAGATTGACAGCGACACCGCCAACAGACGAGCGGTGTAATTGCATCTAAAGCGCGCCAAATGAGCCGGGGTCGCAGTGTACGGGCTTCATTAGCGAAACGCGCGCGTTTGCGTTTGCGACGGGTTAAGCTTAGTAGCACTGGTTGAGCTGTTCACAATTGTTTCTATGGCACTCTATATTTCATCGGATACTTTATGCAACGTATCAATACAGCTTTGGGTACGAACAATACGTCTCTTATGAATTTTATTCCTGGTCCAAGAGCTATATGTGTCATGCGTATTACAACACTGACTGCGTAGAAAACAAATGAAAGTTGCTCTCGAAACAGACGATATGTACTCACGTGTAGGAAACAAAAACCGCGCGTGCATGTTTCTTGACGCCAAGTTGCGGGCGTGAACAGGAAGTTAGAGCGCGGCTCAGGTGAGAGCTGGTGCGGGCTGTCGTTGTGGAAGATCCCAATAGGACAGAAGAGCGTGCTGTTCATTGCTCACTTGATGAGCGTGTAAATCAAACTGGCGAGCGAGAAGACGCGGAATGCTGCTACCCGGTCTCTTTGTCGCTCGGCACCCGCTCTTGACTATGCACGCGCATACGCATACGCATCCACGCGTCTTCTTTGTAATTTCGTACAAGTCTTATACGGTTGTTTTACATACCGCTTTGTTGCCCGCACTCACTAACACCTGCACCCCTAGCCAATCTGACAATGACAATCTACAACCGTTAACGCTAGTAGAAAACTATTCAAATGAATGGGAATGGCATCATCTCCACGTTAAATCACGTGATCAACACAAACGAATAGAAAATTCGTAGACAAGTTTACATCGTTCAAAATTATAGAATAGAATGTTATCGTTTCTACAATGTTGATCGCTAAACTATTTTTGGTAGGAACGCTCACCATAGGCTTAAGTGTAGGTTTTTTCTACAGACATTAGAGAACGAGCGAGCGATCGACTCAGTCGTGTCAACTTGGCTACCAATTTAGCGCTTTCTACAAGCACTTACGCCGAGGCGTTTACGATTGTAGAAAGAGAATCGATACGAAACGTTTTTGATAAGATAAGATAAGATAATATTTTATTTGCTAAACATGTGTCATACATACAAGAAAATACATGCATGCAAGATGGTAACACGAACAACATTATTAAGTACAGCATGTTTGCCACATGATGTGACGTGCAAATGTCCAGAAGTGTTATTATTTGAAAAATCCTCATAGAATAACAATAAATTAGGTAATTCAATAATAATAATATTGCAATAAATTTAAAATAACAAAAATCAAACAGAACATTAAAAACAAAAATAAGTTATTAGGACTGAAAAACAATAATCATGTCAATAATAAAAAATAAAATAAAAAATTATTCCATTGTAAATTAATAAACACAAAAAATAATTTATAATAATAATCAAATCAAATAAGCTACTATGTCAATACAAATCTTTCCTCTAGGAAATAACGCCTCCCTATTGACATTTCGTGACAGTAAGTACAATGCATAGGCACTACTACTAATTCTTTTACTCAGACCATCTATGTGATCCTTCCAATTTAAATGTCGGTCAATAATTAGTCCCAGAAACTTGGTTGTATTAACCGTGTCAATTGTTCTATTATTATATGTTATGTCAAGATTGGAAAATGTCAATAAACGCTGGCTAAAATGCATAATTACTGTCTTACCTAAATTAATTTTCAAATTATTATTGTCTAACCATTGTATAGTATTGATCAGTGTATTATTAATGTCATTTTTATATAGGTCTTTATTATTACATGGTATCGTTATAGTACTGTCGTCTGCGAAAAGTGTTACAGGATGGTCAATTGACTTTGGAAAGTCATTTATGTAAAGTGTAAAAAGTGGAGGTCCTAAAACACTTCCTTGCGGAACTCCGTAGGTAACGGTTCGTTCCTCCGATAGAAAGTTTTCTTCGTGTTTGGTTTTATTGTTTAGTCTACATATTTCGGTTACTTGTTTTCTGTCGTTTAAATATGATTTAATAAGTTCAAGAACATTCCCTCTAACACCGTAGGCATCAAGTTTTTTTAACAAAATATCATGTTGGACATAATCAAATGCCTGAGTCATGTCGCAAAATATAGCACAGACTGGATTATTTTTATCCATATTTGACATAATCGAGTGTAAAAAGTCATAAACTGCCATATTTATTGTTTTCTTTTTTCTAAATCCTTTTTGTTCGCTACAGAGTATATTATTCACTTCTAAATAAGAACTAAGTTGATTATAAATATAGTATTCAATTACCTTTGAGAACATCGGTATTAATGCAATCGGCCTGTAATATTCCATTAGTTCCCTGTCTTGTTTTTTAAACAATGGCTTTATTACCGATTTTTTTAATGCGTCTGGAAAAATACCTTCACTTATACACAAATTTATAATATGACTGAGTGGGTGACTTATTACATCAGCAACTGTTTTTAGTATTTTAGTACTGATCCCGTCATAACCCACACTATTTGTATTGTTTTATTTGTTTTGTTTTTTTATTTATTTTAATATGTATTTTATGGATTTTAATAATCTGAAATAAATGGATTAATAATAATTAGCGCTAAAATGATTTTAAATATGTCATTCGGAGAACATGGAGCGATAACATAGAATTCGTTCTGTTCACAATATTTTTTGTTACTCTATGCCCTGAATTTATCGAGGGTTGAATTTTGTCAATAAAATAATCATTAAATGAATTAGAAATATGGTTTGGATCAGAGATAATTTCATTATTAATTCTAATTTTGGAGATATTATTCTTTGGTATATTTAATTTAGATTCGTTTATAATTTGCCAGGTTGTTTTTGATTTATTTATTGATGTCTTTATTTTGTAATTATTTTGTGCTTTCTGTGTTAAATTTATTATTCTTTTAAATAATTTTGAGTAATTCTTAAATCGCGTTTTATTCTGTTGAGTAGGTTTTATTCGATACTGCCACAATAATTGCCGTTTCTTCTCACTGCATTTTTTAATACCGCGCGATATCCATTTTTGTTTATTGTGAACATTAATTGAAATAAGATTTACGGGAAAGCACTGATCATATAACAAAATGAAAATATCTATGAACTCCCTATATGCTACATTTGGGTCCACGGCTGCGTAAACATCTGAAAAAGTTAAGCTTTGCAGATAGCCTTTAAATTTATTTATATTATCGTTATTGTAGTCACGTCCTCTCTTAGTCCACCGTTTAAAAGTACATAGGTTACTAATTGGACATTTCAATAACTGCGCAGTATGGTCAGACAACGCTAACTCCAATACTGTGGCTTTACAGGACTTTTTAAAATTATGCGCAAAGTTGTCTATGCATGTTTGGCTCTTAAGGCGCGTCGGTTGATAAAGAGCTAGGTTTAGGTTAAAGCTTAATAACGTATTTTCAAATTCTATTGATTGCCTATTTCTCTTAAGAACATCTATATTAAAATCACCTACTAAAACAATACTTTTATAATTATTTTTCACTAAAGTCTGTAATATTATTTGTAATTTATTCATACATTCGTTAAAATTTTTAGCATTAGGTACTCTATAAATACAAACACAAACAATTCTATGAGTAACAAGTTCAATGGCACAGCATTCAAAAATACCCGTTGATGACATTTTTGTAATTTTTGGCAATTCTCTCCATTGATGGCCTGATTTCACCAGTATGCATGCACCACCTCTTTTGCTTTCTTTTCTACTGAAAGAAGCCGCCAAGCAGTAATTCTTTAAGTTAAGGTGTTTGTCATAGCCTTCCATCATGAAATGTTCCGTAATGCATAGAACGTCCACGTTTATGTTTCTATCAGACAATTCATTCAAGCTGACTGCAAGGGTGTCACATTTAGCCAGCAATCCTGCGATGTTTTGGTGCAGGATATACAGATGTTTAGTCACGAAAAAAATTGTCGTCCGTTGTAGTTCTTTTGTTTAAGTCGAAACCATTTTGTTGCATGTCAGCGTAATTATGAGTAATTTCAGCAAATAATTCCCATAAATCGTTAAATATTGTACGTAGTCCAAGATTATTGATAGTCCCTGTGTATCTATTAAACATGCTGTCGTCATATTTCAGATTAAAGTTGCTGTCTAAAAGGTATGCATGTCCATGCGTCATAATGTCCAAGTATAAGAGATTGTTGAATGTCTCTACTCGACAATTGAATAAAGTAGCGTCAAAGGGATACTTATATGTAGGCAAACAAATAATTATGTTAGTATTTCTTATATCTTGAACTATACTTCTCAAATAGAATATAATATCATAATAGTCATTAGTTTTTTTGAAGTCTTCTTGCCCAAGGAGTATGATGCAGCAATCTTCCATAGTATAATCTTTTAATTTGGTACCCAGTCCATCCAGAAGATGTTTTGTATTTCCATTTGATTTTAAATAATGAAATAGAGTGCAGTTATTTTGAAATACATTATCAGCGGTTAACAATACATTGTGTTTATTATTACTACTTATTATGCATAGTGTGGCTGTTTGGGTCTGTTAAAGGTGTTTGAGTAGTTTTCAAATTTGTGTTATTATTTGTAGCCTGTCTTCCAGAATCAGGCATAGGCTTTCTCAGGGAACTTATATCTTCAACAGCCCTTTGTTGAGGTAATGGTTTTAACGGAGTTGATGACTTTCTTGACTTTGATTTTGGTGAGTCTACGTCGGTTGTTAACTTCTTAGCTGTTTTTTTCAAGAGCTCACATTTATTAGTGACTTCAAATAGTGTTGATTTTAAATTACTGTTCTCAATGGTCAGTGTGTTTATCTCTTCATGGGCTGATAATAACTCCAATTTTAGTTTTTCTATTTGACATTTTAAAGCTTCTGTCTCGTCACTTACATCGTCAGATATGTTTGGTAAACTACTTGTACTGCCATCTAGCGTCAAGTTATTTGTATGAGATTCTTCGAACGTAGTCTCAGATAATGACTGAGTACGTGTTCTTCGTAGCGTAATATTCTCGAAGAAGTTCATCATGGATACAAATTGAATTATTACGACTAAGAATTGAAAAATGTAATGGAAAAAGTATATCACTTAGCGGGGATCGAACTTACGACCAACAGGTACTGCCTCTCATACGCAGAGGTGTGACCGCTACGCCAAACGAGCTTAAGTGACAGCGTCGAAATTGGTGACTGCACCTTGGTCTTGGTTGGTTGATGTGTCGAGTAATAGTCCAAAGGTCATTTCTTTGTTCTTTCGACGATACAAAAATGACGGTTGAAGAAAACAATAATTCACAGTTGTTTCTTTGTTGAATTCACTGTTTCACCAATATTGCTCTCCAGGCAAGAGTACACATTTAGTTTATGAGTTATCACACGCACTTTATAAGAGAATTTAAACTTTAATCCGGTTTTGTCTGTTGTTTTTTATTTGATTGAATCTTCACAAATTGTCACAATAATCACTGGATAACAATCTCACATGCATATTGTTGTGTCCTTTCACTAACTGAGGCGTTTTTTTTTCACTTTATTACGACTATAATATGTTTTAATCAATTTAAGTACGGAGCTTATGTTTACACCGGCGGTGACAGCCGTCAGACGTAGTGTATTGTTTGTAACTTGGCTAGAGTTGCTGGACGGTCCGACTTAGAGTAGGATCAAGCAAACGTTGTTTACGCTGCCGCTCTGATTAAAATTAGTACTGGAATTAACGTTGAGGTCAATTCATAATAAGTCGAGAATTACATAACCGCTATATTGTTTGTGAAACTGACTACTATTTGATTTCAACAACAATTTATTATACTTATTACTCTGGATTCTGTTCTGCTTTCGCCTATAGTGTCGACCTCGTCACGGCGCCGCCACTGCCGTACAATTAATCGTAAAACAGGGATTAAAATCTGTTGTGATTTTACAGGATAAATTAGTTGTGATTTCATTAATTAATGGAAGAGATTAATTTGATTGTATTATTTAGTCAGGCTTGGAACGAAATATTGGTTCAATTTGTTATTGAAATTGTTGTGACAGGTGTTAAGGTACAGTAGTTTGCTGTGAGTAGGGGTATGCAAATAAATGATGCGTAGACGCACCTATTTGTATAATACACATCACATAACATCACACTTCTAATCCCAAAAGGGTTAGGCCGAGCTGAACCTAAAAGTACACACATTTCGCCAGTAAAGTTTAAGTTCCATGTAATAGGGGGCGAGCCTATTGCCATCATCCGGGCTCAAATCCAGTCTCTGTGGCTGCTTCTGAGAAATTCCTGATGGAAAACCCCAATAACACTGCCCGACCTGGGGATCGAACTCTGGCATACCAGTCGCGCTTGCGACCACTATACCAACGAGGTAGTCACAGTACAATCTCACACAATTTTCCTAATTTTCCAACTTTCAAAAATAAACCAAAGGAAGGAACTCGAATTATAATAATAATAATAAAAGTATTTATTTCCCAAAAAACATAGCACTTTGCACTGTATACATTGTTTGAAAATAATATTTACATCATGATGCAATATTAGACTCTATCTTTTAAACTAGGACTAGTCTGTATCTTAAAAGATAGGGTTCAGCCAAGTGGATTCTGTTAATATTCACAACCAGAAACAAGTGAAGACAGTGTCAATGATTTGTACTAACAGCTGTACAGAAATAAAAATAAAATAATCATCATCTGCCTAGCCTTTTCCCAACTATATTGGGGTCGGCTTCCAGTTTTACCGGATGCAGCTGAATACCAGTATTTTACATGGAGCGACTGCCTATCTGACCTCCACAACCCAGTTATTACCGGGTAACACGATACCCCTTGGTAAGACTGGTTGTCAGACTTTTTGGGCCTCTGACTACCTAACGACTGTCAAAGATCTACAAATGACAGCCGGGACCAACGGCTTAACGTGCTTTCCGAGGCACGGAGGAAACTCGGTATGTAATGGGTGGTCACCCATCCACAGACCAACCTAGGCAAGCACGGCTTAACGTAACGTTCGACCCGAGCGGCTGTTATTATTTAGCCACGAGCTCCTAAAAAAAAAACAAAATAAAATAAAAATAAAATAGTAACAAAAATTAATTATAATTAACACAAGGAGTGTGAATGACCAGACATGCAGTGAGCATGTGTATGTATGTATATGTGGGGGTGTGTGGGTGTTTGTGGTATATATGGGTTTATGTGTTATGTGACTGAATTACTACCCACACAACATTAATACCAACATAAACATACCTAAGACAACAGAGAGTTACTTGCCGAACCATTTCCTGAACTTCCTACCGAAACAAATAAGTTCGTCGTAACGTAACGCGCTAAGTTGCGTTACGTTTGCTAAGTTACTTATAACACGAGTTTCGGTCACGGTTGAAACCGTATACGGCTCATAATCTTGTATGGATTAGCGAAATTGAATTTGTTGTTAATTATTTTGTTGGTAATAATTTTACTGAGAAGACAAAGAAGAGTTTATAATTTATTAATCTTAGCGATATTATGTGCGTAGAGCGCCAATTAAAAACTGTATCATTGCATCTTACCGGACGCCACACAGTTCTGTATGGTGTCGGATGTAAAGAATAGCACCATCCCATATCTTCCCGTGGGTGTCGTAAGAGGCGACTAAGGGACTTGCCAGAGAATGGGCAGCAGCGTTCTCTGTGCTTTTGTAACAACCGCACTGCGATTGCCAATCCGTCTGCCAAGCGTGGCGATTATGGCAAACCCCCCTTTGGGGGAGGCCCAACTCCAGCAGTGGACGTCTTACGGCTGAAATGATGATGAATGATGATGACGCCACACAGAACCCAGCAGCCCGCAGATATTAGCAAGAATATGAAAAATAGGCACAACAGACAAGAAATACTGACAAACAGTCTTACCAAAGGGTATCATATTACCCAGTAACTGGATTGTGGAGGTCGAAAGGCAGTCACTGCATGTAAAATACTGTCATTGAGCAGCATCCAGCTAGGCTAGATGGGTGATAATCATGATGACATCAGTCCGACAGCAAATGTGGGGATCCCCAACACCCATCTGGTCGAAAGATCCTATTCTTTTCAATAAATAATCATGAACACAAACATATTAGTACAATGTGAGTGTATAGATTTACCCCTTTCTAACCCTTTGGTGATTACAGGCTAGATGATGTTATGTTATGTCTACGTACAGACGAGCACCAATATGTATACCATTTTCTAAATTTAAATGCAATTTTCGCGAGAAATAATGATTGTAACTTGGGTATAGAATCTTTTTCATAAAAAAATTAGTTCCAGAATATTAAGATCGTAACAACATGAAAGTTTAATCGGAAAATCGGAGAAAAACACTTAAAAGTTGTTAAGTGTTTACTTATATTGGTGCTTGTGACTGTACTTAATTGGATACAACTCGCCGTGATCCGTGGCTAACATGATCTGATACTGTGATCGCTGGAGACAAATCCCTTAGATCTGCTTTTAATAACCCGTTTAGTCTACATTTGACAGATTCTACTTATGACATCATATTCTACATTTGACAGAATCTATATTTGACAGATTCTACAATAGACAGATTCTATATTTGACAGATTCTACAACCGACAGATTCTATGTTTGACAGATTTTGAATAAGTTATTAATTAACAGGCAACAATCATTTTTATCATATTTATTACATTTTTTCTCATACTTTGCCCGTTTCTGGTAACAGACAAATACAAAGATAGATAGACAAACGACAGTGTCATGATCCTTTATTGTTTTATTCTTTTGTTCACAAAGAAATAGATTTTTTTCCAGCAATTCGTTTAAAGGGCAAATGCTATACAAACAAAAGTAATTGCAAAGATAACAGCGTGTTTGTATAAGATTGCGTATTTATAGACCAGTGAGCCGAGAAATAATGCAACGATCTAGAGAACGTTTTCAATATAAATAGTTCTTTAATGTATTTGCAAGTTTATGAAACAGAAAAGAACATTTATTGAATGACGCACACTTACTAAATGCGGTGGATAATTTGGTTAATGATCAAAAACAAAATAACTCAGCAGCTCATTATAATAATAATGAATGATAATATTTATCCGTCGTGCTAGGCACCTGGGCTTATCCCAGTGGTTAATGTTTCTTTGTGCCTATTGGCCTAGGTTTTATCTGTCTCCTGCTGTTAGAAAATTATGAATAGAAATTAATTAAAATAAACGGAATTATGGAGGGAAGTGAAAACAAAATAACTCAGCAGCCCATTGATATGAATGATAATATTTATCCGTCGTGCTAGGCACCTGGGCTTATCCCAGTTGTTAACGTTTCTTTGTGCCTATTGGCCTAGGTTTGATCTGTCTCCTGCTGTTAGAAAATTATGAAGAGAAATTAATTAAAATAAACGAATTATGGAGGGAAGTTAAAACAAAATAACTCAGCAGCCCATTGATATGAATGATAATATTTATCCGTCGTGCTAGGCACCTGGGCTTATCCCAGTTGTTAACGTTTCTTTGTGCCTATTGGCCTAGGTTTGATCTGTCTCCTGCTGTTAGAAAATTATGAAGAGAAATTAATTAAAATAAAAGGAATTATGGAGGGAAGTGAAAACAAAATAACTCAGCAGCCCATTAATATGAATGATAATATTTATCCGTCGTGCTAGGCACCTGAGCTTATCCCAGTTGTTAACGTTTCTTTGTGCCTATTGGCCTAGGTTTGATCTGTCTCCTGCTGTTAGAAAATTATGAAGAGAAATTAATTAAAATAAACGGAATTATTGAGGGAAGTGAAAACAAAATAACTCAGCAGCCCATCAATATGAATGATAATATTTATTCGTCGTGCTAGGCACCTGAGCTTATCCCAGTTGTTAACGTCTCTTTGTGCCTATTGGCCTAGTTTTGATCTGTCTCCTGCTGATATGGAGGGAAGTGAAAATGATGTTTTTCCTCTCCCCCGCTTTTCTCATTAATTTCTTGACGGGATACATGACAGTTAAATTATTTCTCTGGAACTTCGTCGAGCTTCAATGTCTTGGTGCTTTTCGGGTGGTCGCCACTATTGATTCTGTTCTGACTTTCAGGAAATTTAGTGGTTTGAGAAACAAAAGTGGCTAGCATGTCCCAAAAAAATAAACCACCGTCATCATCCACAGCCCGACCCATCTTACCTATACAACAAACGAAATTGTTTATGACATCTTGTCACACGGCACGCAGGTCCGTTACGCAAAATGATTAGTTTTATATGTATTTCAGATAGAATTATTTTTTTGATGAAGGTACAATTTCCATATTAGCAAACTAAAAAATCAACTTATCAGTCAGTGCCTGAAGTACTTACAATGTAACGTTATGACTTATTGGTCCAAACAAAGCAGAAACAGTGAAGCTTAGGCTTATTGGTCTAATAAAAGCTCAAACTGCCAAAAAAATGTCTAAATCATAACCAAGACACTCCTCAACATCATAATTCGACTACCCACACAGTCATACGTCAGTCTACGCGCATAAGCGAAGGCACACACTAACGACACCTCGTTCACAAAACGAGCGCACATTAGCGATCGTCGCAGAACCGTGCGTGCACGTATGTGCGAACAATTTATTTTTATAGCGAGTCATCTTGTGTGTCCGGGCGATCAATTCTTTATGCGTCAACGTATGTGTCTTTTTCGATTGAGTGTCTAAGGGTTTTGCGTATTTGTTTATAGTTTGTCATCCCTCGTTTTTATGTTACATTTAATTATGGGCCTAATAGAAGCAACGATAATAGCGGCGTCAGTAGCATTTTAATGTCCTCCAAAGTGTAGCTGTACTGGCTCCGGATACTCATAAGTTGCCCATGATCTAGTAAAGAGCACCGCATTGATACTAGGTTTAGGAACACTCGATGTCAAAAGAGGAAGGAACATTTATCCCCCATTTTGCCAAATAGACTTTGCAGTGGCCTACGTGCTTAATCGATTGATTGCTTTTCACATAAACCACCTGTAGGTAGGTCCGGCTGGCTTTCAATGACAACTCTCATTTTTTTAACAACTCTCTATTCCCAAACCACTGTAACTCCTAGGAGCCAGAATCAACAGTGGCGATCAATTCAATTTCAATGAAGTTTTACAACCGTTTGATTTTAAAATCTCATAGTCTATCACTTTTGCTTTGTACATTTGCCAGAACGACAACTCAAACCCGAATCATTTCTTAGAACCGACAGTGCCATAGAAATTTCCAGATGACTGCATTGCGTTGACCCTAATTTGTCCACCAGGCACAGTTCTAAGCTAATCCACTGCATACTACATTCAATGCAGCCAACAACATTCGATTACCCAGCTATTTTCCAAGAATGTCCCGGAGGAACCTCTCTCCTCCAATATTTACGGTTCATTCCACTTGGCTGCCCTCTCGGGGCTGTTGCAGCAACATATATAATGGCGATGGCAAATTATTGCTCAGCGCATCGGCGCTTCAAAATATAGGACAGAATTATATTAAATTGTTAAAGAGAATTGGGGGCTCTCACGTTATTGAATTTATTTCACCTGAAGATCTACACAAATGGCAATCGCGTTTTGTATTTTCACAACGTCTTTTACTAATGAAAGACGTGAAAATACAAAACATATTTATGTTAATCTAAGACTAACTTATGTTTTCAGTAACTTTCATGTAAATACGCGGCAGACCCAGGAGGTGGGGGGCGAACTCAACTCATTTCTCAAGGATCAAATCTACTAACGCAATGTCATTACTGATCAAAGCGGCCAAATTGTTGTGATGATTTAAATGGTAAAAGAATATAATGCAGCAGAATGTTGAACTGACTTTATTAAACTTACAAGTGACAAGTAAAGACTAAAGACACACAACCATAACTTTTTGAAGAAAGAGTATTAATATACAACACAAATCCTTAGCACTAATATAAAGGCTTGGCAAGACGAAGACAACTGATCATGTAAGTAGGTACCTACAAACGCTTCCATTAATTGGTTGCCCTAGTTTCTTAAGAATTTGTATGCGTGTAGGAATTCCAAATTAATGTTAAGCGTCTGTACTTTGTTGGGAATGAACCCAATTCACCAAAAGGAGTAAACACCCACACTAATATTCTGCCTTTTCACAACTTTGTTGGGGTCGGCTTCCAGTCTCACCGGATGCAGCTGAATACCTGTATTTTACATGGAGCGACTGCCTATATTATGACCTCCACAGCCCAGTTAGTACTGGGTAAAACAATAACTTGGTAAGACTGGTTGTCAGACTATCAGGGAACTGACTACCTTTAATGACTGTGAAAGATCTACATATGACAGCCGGGACCAACCAACTGCTTAACGTGGTTTCCGAGGTGTAGAGGCAACTTGGTAGTAACTCTTTCTGTCTGTTTGTCCCGGCTATTCTCTGAAAAGGCTGGACCGATTTTGACGGGACTTTTACCGAAAGATACTGTTAATGTTACAAGCCGTAACGTAGGCTACTTTTTTTTTAGAAAAAAAGGTTAGTGTTCCGTGCAAATAATGAAAAACCTTGAAATTGTTAATAAAATCCGATTCAATAGGAAAGCAGTTTTCTAGATTTCTTAATTTCACGCTGACTAAGACCGCGGGGCACACTTGGTTGTTAATAAATGTTTTCCTGCTCACGTTAAGTTTATTGAAGTGTAATTTCTAGCTGTTATCAAACAAATACCACACGTGATAGACCAAGGATATTAGCAATCAATACCAATCAGTAATCCTTATATGGCAATCAGAGTAATGAATTTGCTTGATTGATCTCTGAGGTCTTCAGCTGCTAATTGGGGTGCCTACCTATTTGTCGTAACAAACCGATGTGTGTATTCAAATCAAAATTAATCAAGATACCGGTGTTTTGGTTAGTAAGATTTTGATTAGATTGTGTAGCCTTATCATTAGTTACATAAACATAATAGCATAATCAGCCTATATAATTCCCACTGCTGGGACGCAGGCCTCTTCTATAAGAGAGATAATGCGCTATAATCCACCACAGGGGCCAGCGGTTTGGTAGATATCACAAATGTCTTCGCATATTTGGTTCTACGACAGGTCGGTTTCTACACGATATTTTTCCTGCACCGTTTTGAGAGCAGTGGTGAAAACAGTTGATTTTTAGGGTTTCGTACCTAAAAAGGTAAAAAAGGAACCTTTATAAGATCACTTTATTGTCCGTCTGTCCGTCCGTCTGTCAGCACCGATTTTCTCAGGAACGGGTGGACCTAGCAAATTGAAATTTATACCAGATACTAAGGCCTATTAGGTGTATAAAAATCAAGGACCTGAGTCAACACGATAAAAAGATATGGGCAAATTGAGATTTTCGCGAAAACTTGTAAGTCTTGTACCAAAAACCTTAATTTACAACTTTTTTTATTTTTCTGACTTTTCCCTTTACTTGTGCTGTAAGACTTGGCTTTTAACCAAAATTGACAATTCTAGGTCAACCGGAAGTACGAGAAGAAGGAGAAGCAGAAGGTTTTGGGTCGAAAACCTATATGGTAGTTCCCGTTGACCTAGAATCACGAAATTTGGCAAAAAGCAAGGTAAAGCACAAGTAAAGGAAAAAATCTGAAAACCGTAATTATGTAGTTTAATAACAAAAACAAGCGATTCTACTATTGCAAACTTATAATTTGCGGTTGGTGCAATAGCCGTTTCTAGGGATTGAACAGCAAAGGTAAGTTTGTCCTTTAAAAAGTTTGTACGGAACCCTCGGTGCGCGAGTCCGACTCGCTCTTGGCCGGTTTTTTACAAGAAATTTCAACAGCTTTCAGTTAGCTTATTTAAATCCAACACATTTGTGACATTTTCATCATCATTACGGCACAATAACATCTAATTTTGTCGAATCCCCAAGGTTATTAAAGATAACATCAAGACGACAAACATCCAACTAAAACACTATTAGGGTGACATCAGGCAGTTTACGAGATAAACACGGCAATACATGTTCCACTAACGGATCTAATCTCACTGTGAGCTCCAAATGGCGCTAAACACGGGTTCAACCTCCGTTTAGGGTAGTCGGAACGCTCCAATAACTGTGTAGCGAGCGTAAATGCAGAAAATACGGAGAATCTGGGCATGTGTTTACTTGGTTCGTGCTTGTTAAATTATGATGTTTGTAGCTTGCTAATCTTGGACAGCTGAAGTTTGTAGAAGGAAGAATTTATGTAAGTAAACTTACTGGAAACAATTGTTTTACGATTGCTGCCTGTTACTGTTTTTATGGAGTTAAATAGAAATCGCTATTGGTTGGTGTCGCTGCAGTTTGTTATTAGGTATGTTTTTGTTTCACCACTGTGATTTGAACATACAGGCTGTAAGCCGACTCTTAACGAAGCAGTCTACCAAGCATTATGTACGGCATCAAACTAAGTAACTCTACGCAAAAATTATTGCTGGGAAACTACTTTTTTTTTGAGGTTAAAAATCACGTTTTACGGTAGGACTCTATGTAAAGCACTCAGAACATTGTGCTGATGGATGGATAGAATACGAGGTTCGTGGAGGTGTTTAAAGTAAAAATCTTACATTAAACACACGTAGGTATTTAAAAAAAAAACTTGTGAAAAAGTGGAAAATTTGCCCCCCAATATCTCCGTAACTAGAAGGTTCCCAGGTATGATCTAGAACAAAATAATGATCACAATGATGGGAAGAGCCTTTCGGCTTCGTTAAGTGTCTTTTTAAACCCTTTAGAAAGAAATCCTGTAATTCGTTTTTACCCGACTGCGACGAAGCTCAAAAGGAGTGTTATTTCTCATATTATTTCTTCCGTAATTAGACGGACATAATACCTGAAGTCTGCTACTAAAGAACGGTTCAAGTTTTGATAATATTACAACCTAAACCCAAAACTGTATCCAAAAAACCTGATGGAGCTTCTTAGCCACGTTTTACGCAACCTATTTTTGCTCGAACTGTTTACAAAAACCTTTCTACATACTCGTAAAAATTTCCATAATTTTACGGGGAACTGAGTGAAAACCCTGCAATTTACGGAAATCGGTGTGCGCCTAATTTGACGATATAATATGAGAGGCGCTCCAACACTGTTTCCTATAAAATTAGGAACAGATGCGTCGTTCCTTTCTTGACTTCATTCCGGCATTATGCAAATCGTCCGCTACTTGGAATACAAATGATTAACCAATATTTTTTTCATGTTTTTCCTTTAAGGTTATGGCAGATAATACATACCATTACGCCTGTTATCTTAAAGAATTAAGCAGAAGTGTATTTTTATTATCTCTACCCCAGTTATAATAAATATAAATAAATAAATATTAGTGGACAATACACACAGCGCCATCTAGTGCCACACTAAGCAACGAGGCTTGTGTCGTAGACACCAGATAGTTAATATACTACATAGATACTTTTTGTTTGTAAATACATACTTATTATACATATATATATATATACAGGGTGGAATTTTGTAATGCCACCTGGAGGGAAAGTACTCTTAATACTGCAGATAGAAAATTGTACTCAAAGGAAACATTCCTTTATTTTTAAAAAGAAATTAATCTGCATTCAAAGATTTTGAAAATTCGCGTGCCACACTCGGGAATCGAACCGGCTAAATTAAAAAAAAAAATAACACCCTGTACTTTTATGGCACCAGTCGATAGGGTCAATCATAAAGATCAAATCCCTCTAACAAACATGATAAATTAAATGAAAGGAAAACCATGAAATCTTAACTTATAAATTCAATGGGACAACATAAAGCACTTTTACTCAAAAGTCCTATCCAATTACTTATGTTAGAACGTAATAAACAATTATCTTTTGACTACATTTATTAATTAAAATGAGAAGAACTATTTAGATAGGAAGATAACAATTTGCACAAACAAACACGTGCAAATTGAAATCTTTTTTCTTCAATTGTAAAGATCCAGCCTTTGAATAAAATTGCTTTAACGTAATAAATTTATCCCATTGAATTTATAACTTTAGATTTCATGGTTTTTATTTCATTTAATTTATAATGTTTGTTAGAGAGATTTAATCCTTATGATTGACCCTATCGATTGGTGGCAGAAAAGTACAGGATGTATTTTTTTGGAATTTAGCCGGTTCGATTCCCGAGTGTGGCACGCGAATTTTCAAAGTCTTTGAATGCAGATTAATTTCTTTTTAAAAATAAAGGAATGTTTCCTTTGAGCAAAATTTTTTATCTGCAGTATTAAGAGTACTTTCCCTCCAGGTGGCATTACAAAATTCCACCCTGTATATATCCATGACTCGGAAACAAATGTCCATGCTCATCACACAGACATTTGCCCCGACCGGGATTCCGAACCCGGGACCCTAAGAACGTAAGGCAGCCTCAGGCCTCACTACCGCTGCGCCAATTGGGTCGTCACTATTCTGTCTTCGTATAATAAATTCTATGTACAGAGAGCAAAATCTAGCTTTCGGTTTGCAACTGAAAAATTCAACAATACTTTGCCCGAGCTGGGAATCTGGGTGCTCAGCAGTTCTGACCATGAGACCAGTACCCTCCACGCCCAGTTAGTACTTGGTATGATACTCCTTGGTAAGACTGGTTGTCCGACTTTTTGTTGACTACCTGTAACGACTGTCAAAGATCTACAAATGACAGCTGAGACCATGGCTTAATGTGCTTTCTGAGGCACGGAGGAAACTCGGTATGTAATGGAGGGTCACCCATCCACGGACCAACCTCGGCAAGCGCTGCTTAACCTTGAAAATGAAAACCGACCCGTAACAGTGCAGCTGTAATTATTTTTCAACAAGCTCCTCTCTTTCACATCTACACTAATATTATAAAGAGGAAAGATTTGTATTTTTGTGTGTCTGTATGTTTGTAATGAATAAACTCAAAAACTACTGCGCCGATTTAAAAAAGTATTTCACCATTAGAAAGCTACATTCACCCTGAGTAACATAGGCTATATTTTATCCCCGTAATCCGACGGGAACGGGAACTACGCGGGTGAAATCAATATTTTAAAAATCTTCTCTACTCTTCCAAGACATTACAAACACCATTCCGCCGTGACCTACAAAAACTTAAATGCCTTACATTAAAACTTCATTGACGAGCAAGTAATAAAGCAGGCTTTTATCTATTCATTGAGGACTTGTCATGTTCTGCCTATATTTTGTTATTAAAACTGAACTTTACTAACTTTGTGTAACGATCGCACTTAGGAACAAATTATTAGCGATCTGTGGCAAGTGTTAGGGGCTGTGTATATAAGAGGGTGAGAAATTATTGAGAAAAGTGTAGATTTGGACTTGATACAGAAGTTAAAATTAATGTTAAAATCGGTTTTACGCCTGACATTTCGTTCGGCGAATGTAAATATTACGAATTATGTTTTTTCCTCAAGATCATTAGATGAGACTTCTAATTGCCATTGTGGTGAATATAGGGCAGAAGTCAATTGTCCAGGGTGCGCTGGGCGTAACAGAAGGTACGTTTCTATACCGACACTGACCCACCATGCTTAGTAGGTCCTAAAAACCAGAAATGAACGATTCTGTGTCCAGAAATTGTCCAGAAGGCTTATCATGAAGACGCGAAGAAACCGTAGCGTGAAGAATTCTATTTAAAAATACTAGTTTCGCACATACTATATTACTATTTAATGTTTTACTTATATTCAAGACTTCATTCGTGTTTTCTAAAACATTTTCACAAGCGTAATAATTAGTAAAACAATTATTATTGTGTTTGTAAATTAATTTCAGTTGCTGTATTTTCTATGAAAAAAAAAACATTGTATTGAATCTCCGTACCACGCCCGGACAGCTCAAGATCAATAAAGTGCTACCAGTTACCAAACACTTACTTAAAGTAGTCTGTGTCTAAAACCTAGGCAATAACTCAAAACCATCTTGAAATTTTGATCAACCGCCAGTCTGTCCAAGTCTTTACCTTCATTAGGAATTTATAAGTAGAGGAAAGCAATGGGAAATGGGCCGACAATGTTTTGATGAAAGAGAGTACCAATTTAGGATTGTTCCACTCTGCTCCACCAATTTTTCCTACCATTAGGATCAAAGTGAAATTTTGTGAACAAAGTGGCATAACAAGATCTTAGATCGAGTGCGTAACACTGAAATCCGACGTCGGTGACCGGGCGGTGCGGTTAAGATGGCCGATAGAGCATGGCTTTGACCGAGTGATAGCCAAGATTAGGCCAAAGAAACCAGGGCTGTCCTGAAGCTCGTTGGGTCGACGATATCGTTAAAGTCGCGGGAAACACCTGGATAAGGGACGCACAGAACCGGGAAGTGTGGCAGAAAAAAGGGGAGATACTTAGCAGTGGGTGACTCCGGGCTGATATATGTTGATGATGATAATAGACTTGGATAATTTTCAGTAGCAGCCCGGAGTTCGGATTTGTGTCACAGTTGATGGCAATGAGATCGCTTACTTAAACAAAACTGGCGAAAGTGGCGAAATGTGGGAGTACTACTAACCGTTCGTGGAAATACAAACGTGATGTTATTTCTTGTAGAATTATTAAATTCCGTGAATTTGAAAAAATAGAAGTATTAAAAAAAGGTAAATCCAGTGAAAACTGAGATCATTTTCTTTTGATATAACATAACACCACGACTGTCATCCCCGAAGAGTTTGGCAGAGGTGTGCCTAATAATATACCCAATTTCGCCAGTTATGTTTTAAAGTCCCATGTAATAGGGGTGACCCTATTACCAGCCGTCATCCCAGCCGTCATCTTCTTGCCCTTATCCCATGTTACTTGGGGTCGGTGCAAAACGTTTTTTTATTCCATTCTCCCCTGTCAGCCTGTAATCGGACACGAATCCAGACTCCGTGGCTGTTAATTAGATATCTCTGATGTATAATTAGATATTCCTGATGTGTAATTAGATATTCCTGATGTATAATTAGATATTCCTGATGTGTAATTAGATATTCCTGATGTATAATTAGATATTCCTGATGTATAATTAGATATTCCTGATGTATAATTCTAATTACACTTTTCCCAACCCAGAAATCAAAGCCAAACAGTATTAGTACGATATTTTTACAATCGATTCGAAAAGAAGACGAAACGTGGGGATAAATGGAATATTCCCCAATTTGCTGGCACGGGTGAAGGAATTCGTACAAATAACGAGGATAATTCAGTAACTTTCTTAAGATGAAAGTGGGTTAAGATGGGTTGTATTTATTTCGTTTTAACTAGATTAAATTTACAAATGCTTTGAATTATCGACATTGAGTAAGGGATGGCAAAAAATTTGTACAAAACCTGTAAAGTATAAATATATACGTAGGTATTCACAAGCTGAGTTAATCTTTTTCGAGTGTCCTTTAAAGTCTCAATTAAATAAAAACTATAGGTTTATTTTTTGCCTTTGTACATTTTTTATTTTATTGTAAATAAATTTAATCATAAATAATATATTTATTAAAAATAGAATAAAAATAAAATATAAATCTTAAAAATAATGTTGGTATAACAACAAAAAAAACAAGTAAAAAGTTAAGTTGGTTAGTTGTTGGTTGTTGCTGTTGTTTAAGTTGGTCTTAAAACTTAAACTTCAGCTATTAGATCCTCGGAAAGTGTCAGCTTATTATATAGATGATTGCTCTATTTCCTGTGCTATAAATAACTCATGGAACTTAATATGTTTATGTATGTAGGTTTGTGTGGTGAAAATAATTATGATTATCCTCAAATAATACACAAAGCTTACGTCGGCTTTGATGTGGCTGCTTATGATAATCTGTGATAATCAGTGGAAACTGTACCTTACGGATGAGCTTAGAGACTAGTCGTGATTCAAATAGAATTCATGAAAAATGTATTTTATGAAACCACCACGCTATTTGTTCAACATGATCTTTCATACATCACTTTATTATTTATGTGCATAGAAAGCTGTCATCATCACTTTATTATTTATGTGCATAGAAAGCTGTCAGCAAAAAAAAAACAATTTGTTTCTTTTCCATGGCACGTTATAAACGATTTCGGGATATAGGTAAACGAATTAGGTCATAGGGATACCAGATATATCAGCCCTCTCTTTTGTTGCTAAGAATAGCCCTTATCTAAATATATAAAAGAAGAAACTGACTGACTGATTGACTGACTGACTGACTGACTGACTCATCTATCAACGCACAGCCCAAACCGCTGGGTCTAAAGATTCCAAATTTGGCAAGTAGGTTCCTTATGTGGTCTAGGGGTGCACTAAGAAAGGATTTTTCAAAATTCATCCCCTAAAGGGGTTAAACGGGGCTCCAAAGTTTGTATGGGAAAACAAGATTAGTTAGACTATTTTATTCGAAACTTCACAGGAGTGCTCCTATTGATAAATGAGTGGAAACGGGTTTCAGGTTTTTTCAGAATTCAACCCCTAAGAGGGGGAAATGGGGTGGCAAAGTATAAAAATCAATGCACAGCCCAAACCGCTGAGTCTAGAAATTCCAAATTTGGCAAGTAGGTTCCTTATGTGGTCTAGGGGTGCATTAAGAAAGGATTTTTCAAAATTCAACCCCTAAGGGGATTAAACGGGAATCTAAAGTTTGTATGGGTAAAACAAGATTAGTTAGACTGAACTGAACTGACTGTGATTACGATGATGATGATTGTGATAATGATGACGATGATTGTGATGATGATGATTGTGATAATGATGACGATGATTGTGATGATGATGATTTTGATTACGATGATAATGATTGTGATTACGATGATGATGATTGTGATTATGATGATTGTGATAACGATGATAATGATTGTGATTACAATGATAATAAGTGTGATAACGATGATGGTGATTGTGATAGTGATTGTGATTGTAATGGTGATTGTGACAGTGACGGTGATTGTGATAGTGTCGGTGATTGTGATGGTGATAGCGATGGTTGTGATAACGAGGACGGAGATTGTGATGATGATGATTGTGAAAAAGATGATAATGATTGTGATTACGATGATAATGATTGTGATAACGATGATGGTGATTGTGATAGTGATTTTGATGGTGATTGTGATGGTGATGGTGATGGTGATTGTGAAAGTGGCAGTGACTGTGATGGTGATTGTGATTGTGACAGTGATGGTGATTGTTATAATGATGTAGATTATTGTGATTACTATGATAATGATTGTGATAACGAGGGTAGTGATTGTGATGGTGATTGTGATGGTGATGGTGATTGTGATGGTGATGGTGATGGTGATTGTGATTTTGATTGTGATAGTGTTGGTGATTGTGATAATGATGGTGATTGTGATAATGATTGTGGTTGAGATAGTGATGGCGATTGTGATCATGATGATTGTGATTAAGATGATAGTGATTGGGATTACGATGATAATGATTGTGATTACGATTATAATGATTGTGATGACGAGGATGGAGATTGTGACGATGATGATTGTGAATACGATTATAATGGTTGTGATTACGATGATAGTGATTGTGACAATGATGATGGCGATTGTGATTACGATGATAAAGATTGTGATAACGATGATGGTGATTGTGATACTGATTTTGATGATGATTGTGATGGTGATGATGATTGTGATAGTAATTCTGAGAATTGTGGTGATTTTGATGGTGAGAGCGATGGTGATAGTGATGGTGATTGTGAAGGTAATTGTGATGGTGATTGTGATGGTGATTGTGATGGTCATTGGGATGGTGATTGTGATGGTGATTGTGAGGGTGATGGTGATTGTGATTGTTATGGTGATTGTGATAATGATTGTGGTAATTATGGTGGTTGTGTTAATGATGATAATTGGTGATAATGATGGTGACTGTGATAGTGATGGTGATGGGGATTGTGATGGTGATTGTGATTGTGATAGTGATTGTGATGGTAATTGTGATGGTGATTGTGATGGCGATTGTCATGGTCATTGTCATGGTCATTGGATGGTGATTGTGGTGGTCATTGTGATGGTGATTGTGATGGTGATTGTGATGGTGATTGTGATAGTGATTGTGATGGTGATTGTGATTGTGATGGTGATTGTGATGGTGATTGTGATGGTGATTGTGATGGTGATTGTGATGGTGATTGTGATGGTGATTGTGATGGTGATGGTGATTGTGATTGTGATGGTGATTGTGATGGTGATTGTGATGGTGATTGTGATGGTGATGGTGATGGTGATGGTGATGGTGATGGTGATTGTGATGGTGATTGTGATGGTGATTGTGATGGTGATTGTGATTGTGATGGTGATTGTGATGTTGATTGTGATGGTGATTGTGATGGTGATTGTGATGGTGATTGTGATGGTGATTGTGATGGTGATTGTGATGGTGATTGTGATGGTGATTGTGATGGTGATTGTGATGGTGATTGTGATGGTGATTGTGATAGAGATAGTGATGGTGAGTGTGATGGTGATTGTGATGGTGATTGTGATGGTGATTGTGATAGTAATTGTGATAGTTATTTTGATGGTGATTGTGATGGTGATGGTGATGGTGATTGTGATAGTGATTGTGATTGTGATTGTGATTGTGATTGTGATTGTGATAGTGATGGTGATTGTGATTGTTATGGTGATTGTAATGGTGATTGTGATGGTGATTGTGATGGTGATTGAGATAGTGATGGTGATGGTGAGTGTGATAATGACTGTGATTACGATGATAATTATTGTGATAACGATGATGGTGATTGTGATAGTTATTTTGATGGTGATTGTGATGGTGATGGTGATGGTGATTGTGATGGTGATTGTGATAGCGATAGTGATGGGGATTGTGATGGTGATTGTGATTGTGATAGTGATGGTGATTGTGATTGTTATGGTGGTTGTGATGGTGATTGTGATAATGATTGTGGTAATTATGGTGGTTGTGTTAATGATGATAATTGGTGATAATGATGGTGACTGTGATAGTGATGGTGATGGGGATTGTGATGGTGATAGTGATAGTGATGGAGATTGTGATAATGATGGCGGTTGTGATAGTGATGGTGATTGTGATAATAATAATTGTGATGATTATGAAATGTAGCACATAGATAGTTTATAACCTGGATTAACATGGATGACACTATTATCCCTTTAGTATGATCCAGTTTGACAGTTACCGAACTTCACGCGGGCGAAGCCGCGGGCAACAGCTAGTGTTATTATAGTTTTTATCTAGATCGTTCCGGTAGGACCAAACCTTTTCTAGGTTAAAAAAAAAAAACGGAAAGACTGGCATCCTTCTGAATACCGGCTGGCAAAAGTCGTTTATTGAATGAAATAAGTCAGATAAAATCAGCACTTTTTGAACGTCGAAATATACAACATGAGACAGTCCCCTAAAATGCCCACACTTGGCAACTTCTTAACGTCACACAAAAAATAGTCATTTACCTAAAATACTAAAAGTTGGAGGAGCAGCGGTAGCCCAGTGGTGGCGGCCCCGACTTACGAACAGTAAGTCGTGGGTTTGAACCCAGACAGGCGCATTACTTTGTGTAATTTATTTCATCACCACTGCTCTCAAAACGGTGAAGGAAAACATCGTGAGGAAACCGTGATGTCCTTTAACCAAATAATCAAAGACATGTGACATCTACCAATCTGCACTGGGCCCGCGTGGTAGATTATAGCCCATTCCCTCTCATCATGAGAGGAGACCGTGTCCCAGCAGTGGGCACATTATAGGTTGATGATGTCTAAAAGTTATTCAAAACCTTCCTAAACCATGCGAAACTGGGCTACTTAACGGAGAAAATATCTACAAGAAGATAGCACAGAAAGAATACCTACAACAAAATCTATACACATGAGCTATACATAGCTATATGATCCTCTTTATACTGTTCCCCGCCTGCACTCAGCGCATTAGGCAAACGCTGAGCAGCCATTAGACGTAATTGTGCAGCAGCTAGATTTTATCGTTCTAAACCTCGTTCAGTCATTTTAAAGGCTCACTTACACACGTCTCTTTGGCGGTTTTTACTTCAACATCGTAAATCGCTTTATAGCGAAAGTTGATTTAAGATAAAGTCATGTTTTAGCATCATTTCACTAAAAACAACATTGTGATCACCGTATTTCGCACCGTTTTGGCTACGTTCCACCTCGTAACTTACCCATTTGTCTATCAAATATTTTGTTTTAACCTGATCTATGTGAACGTTATATTTAATGTAATTTCTTTTTTTTTCATTTCATAATCCTGTTTAGCGTTCCGTACCAGAAAGGTAACCAATGGTCCTAAATTGGTCCGAACCACAAATCCAGATTCCGTGGTTGCTACTGAGAAATTCCTGATGGAAAAACCCAATAACACTTTGTCCAATCCAAGAATCGAACCCAGGATCTCATTCCCAGCAGTCACATATCTAAATGAACACCGCGCGCCGTATTGTTACACTTTCAACGCCCAACTCAAACGTCTCAGTCGGAGTTCTAAGACAGCAATAATATTTGGGCATTCATTAAAGTATTGTTTAGCGTACAAGCTACATCTTCCATTCAGACCCTATTCACGACCTAACCCTCAGATTATATCGCTGGAAAGTTCTCGATTGTTCCAGAAGAGCTCGTTGGCGACGGCACTTAACAATTAATGGATGTTTTCCGTTTCGCCGTCTTGAGAACGCTTGTAATGAAGAATGATTCGAACTTGTATTCTTTTCATCGTGAAAGGTACCTACCTATTATTCTTTTGAATTTCGTCTTTATTGCGAATATATTTTTGAAGTGAAAACTTCTTTAGGCGCGTTGAGCACTTTTTGGGTGAAGGAAAAACATTGAACTCATCGTCACGTAACGTAACGTGCGGTGACGCTTCGTAGCCATTCGTAGCATCCGCTACGGCGTAGCACCACATAGGCATGCGCGGGGCATAACCAGTGCTACGACTGGGGCGGGGCCTGTGTACTTTTTGTTTTCACTTCTATCGGCAGTTCCCAAAGACTGCTCTGTTTTTTTTTATTCTCTTTACATAGGACAAGTTTCCGTACATAACATTTTGCAGTGACTTGCACGTCATTTACCGTCGTCGGGAATCAATATAACTGTGCCATTAAAATTTGTGATGAATGGTGAACTGTGGTTTTTGTTATCTTAGAATGTTTAATGTATCATTAAAATTTGTGTTATATATTGAATTCTATGTATGGTAATGTATCTGTGGTTAACTTGAATTGAAATAAAATAGGTATGTGTAATTATTGATATTAGTTTCCGACTACAATGGGGGTCGGCTTTTCAGCTGCTTCCGGTAAGACTGGAAGCCGACCCCAATGTAGTTGGGTAAAGGCTAGGCAGATAATGTAACATGAATTAATAAAATAAATGAAATTAGTTAAGTGGATACGAAGTAGGTACAGCTTTTGTAAAAGCAAATCATTTTAGAACGTTGAATTGGCCAAAAACGAACTAGTTTTTTTTCGAAAAATACTTTCTGATTAATTTTTTCTTTAAGATTCTCGCAAAGAAGTCACTTTGATTAATTTATGGAGGTCAACTCAATTGAATAAATTATGCTAATAGTTCGAGTAGGTACTTGCAAATGCTTAAGATTTCAATAAAAAAGGAACCCGCTTAGTAAGTTCTCCTTCAATTATTATTTTGCACAGGTGGGGCGTCAATCAACCTTAAGAACTGAATAAAAATACTCATAAAATGTACGCGTTGGCTTCAGAAACTTCTTAAAAATGAAGATGGATAGACAATACAAATATCTTTTAGCTACTTTTTAAATTATTAACCTACCCAGCACTCTAATTGCTTAAAACAATTTCAGTTACACTCCAAAGGATTTCGAGGGAAAATAGTAATCTATTGCTCAATACGCATGAAAAAATTGTTTGCTCGTCAACGTAAATGACGCAATGTGAACCACCAAAATGCATTCGGATTGCAAGTGTGACGGAATTATCCCACTGGTTTTAAATCCCACCTCCTCACGTCCAAATCATCAATGCAAGTCCATCCTATCCTGACGTCTATGGATGCCAATCAATCGAATTGCATTAAGGATCCTCTGAATCGGACGCCCGAGGTACCAGCGATCAATTGTTCGTGAAATTGGACGCTTCTATCATAGACGGACGTTCCGACATCGATAGATGTAACAGGAAATAGAGAGGGACAGAAAATTAGCTTCATACGACGAGTGAAATTTCACACACAGGCCCCGTTCATGGTTATACAAAAACTTTTTTTAAAACTGTTTCTTTTATTTTTATTCTCTACAAATCGCGAAACACGTGTTGCTTGAGCGTGCAGCTCTTGGCAAAGAGAGCTTTTCACGTACAGCCAGTGCAAGCGTACTCACGATTGGCATTTGTTTCACATTGTATTCTGTTCGTGTTTCCGTGCACCCGGCCTTCTGTAATTTTCTGTCCTGTCGATGTCGACAGTGATTTTCAGCCAGTTTGCATCGTCATTGCGTTATGGTTCTGATATAGAATAAAGAGAGACATGATGTTGAAGAGATTTGGATATCTCATTTAAATCATCATCATCATCATTTCAGCCAAAAGACGTTCACTGCTGGACATAGGCCTCCCCCAAGTGTCACCGCATTGATCGGTCCCCTGTGACTCGCATCCAGCGTATTCCCGCAACCTTCACAGGGTCATCGGTCCACCCAGCGGAAGGTCTTCCAACGCAACGTCTTCTGGTTCGTGGTCGCCACTCCAAAACTTTTTGGCCCCATCGGCAATCCATTCTGCGAGCAATGTGCCCTGCCCACTGCTACTTAAGATTCGCAATTCTTCGGGCTATGTCAGTAACCTTGGTTCTCTTGCTGATTCTCTTCCAGCCTTCATTGTTAATTAGATCACGCAAGGAAACTCCGAGCAGAGGCCTCTCCATTGCCCTTTGAGTGATTTTAAGCTTTCTGCTATGGCAACACACACTGGTCACTGGCAACAGATCACTGGCAACAGACACTGCGGTAAGTTGGACTAAAAGATACCGCGCAACTTCCCGAACGCTGCCCAGCCGAGTCAAATTCGACGATTAACCTCTTTCTCGAAGTTAGACCTACCTTACTGGACCGTTTGTCAACATGACCTTGGTTTTGTCCATGTTCATTTTAAGACTTACTCTTTCGGAAGTTCTACCGAGGTCATCGAGCATTGTACTGAGGTCCTCCATGGTCTCAGCCATGACCATAATATCTTCGACAAACCGAAGGTGAGTGATGTACTCGCCATTGACGTTGATGCCTAGCCCTCTCCAGTCCAGAACCATGAAGACATCCTTCAGTGCAGCGGTGAACAGTTTCGGAGATATGACGTCTCCTTGTCTCACACCACGATGCAGGAGGATAGGTTCCGAGGCTTGGTCCTGAAGTCGGACTGATCTGGTGGCGTTTTTGTACAAACACTTCAACACCTCGATGTACCGATAGTCAATTTGGCACCGTTGGAGAAACTGCAGTACAGCCCAGGTCTCGATCGAATCGAAGGCTTTCTCGTAGTCCACAAACGCCAAACAAAGAGAAATATAAAAACTACAAAATATACAATGACATACATGATAAATTTAAATAAATAATAAATAAATAAAATAAAAATAAAAATTGTTTATTTTCAGACAAATAAGTCCATAGAGAGGTTAATATTGGAAATCTTATAAACTATGTTAGTAGGTACCAAAAAATAAAATAACAAATGTGAATGGTTAGTATAACAGATATCTTACACACTATGTTAGTACAATAAAAATAACAATCACAATGGGAATAATTATATAATTCTTCACTTAACCTGCACCTGTCACATGCAGGTTAGTGAAGCGACGCATGACCGCCGAGTCCAATCTACCAGCTATCATTCTCAGGATACCGTTACGGCTCCCCCTCATACTGTGCACCACAGACATGGTTTTCCTACGCATAATTGCATAGAAATCATCTATGTGCGCATCTGCAAACATGCCTGAAGCACTACAGTACCGCGGAAGCCGCACCAGAGTCCTGAAAATGTTATTATATTGCACTCTGAGTGCATTATAGGTCCGCTGTTTGAAACTGGCCCATAGACCACCTGTGTAGAAACTTTGACAGTACGCTTTAAATAACGTTAATTTAACGTCAACTGTACAACGAGCGGATCTATGAGCCAGCATATTTCCACGGACTGATAATGCCCTCCGCTCTCTTTCAATATCCTGGTCATCTGTTAATGTTTCTGTCACTATATGACCAAGGTACTTAAACTGAGACACCTGTCTCAAATGAACTCCATTAGGGCACAGCGTAGGAACACTATTGGGTTTTTTGTTTTTACCAACAAAAACCATAAACTCGCTCTTGAGTTCATTGTACTTTAAACCATGTTGTTCAGCATAAGTCTCACAGCATTTCAAAAGTTTCCTGAGTCCACCGATTGAAGGGCTCAACAGCACCATATCATCTGCATAACTTATGTTATTAACACTTACATCATCTATGCGGCAACCGACATGCATGCTGCTCAGCCCTTCAATCAGCTGATTCACATACAAGTTGAACAACCTTGGGGATGTTAAACCCCCTTGTCTCACACCCGAGTCTAGTCTGTATTCGTCCGAATAAACATTTGCCCATTTTATTACATTTTTCTGATTACTGTACCAATATGAGAAAATGCCTATTATTTCTGGAGAGATACCTACTTCACCTAACTTATTCCAGAGCCTGTCATAGGATACTAGATCAAAGATAAATACTTTTCTTTTTAAGAAATGGGGTAAATTATGTGACCATTCGCGGAGCTACATGAAAACGACTAGGTACTCGTACATAAAATAATATGTCTCAGGTGGCTTTTCACTCAAGCAATTTAAGAAATGTCAACGTCGTACAATGCCACCGCCTCTAAAATGATAACCAGCGTGACAATATGTAATAGTACGTCAGTCATACAAGTGTTATAGTGACATTCAACACATTCACGGCACTCTGGTTTATTACTAGTGTTTTACCAAATAAGTGGGAATTAGAAGTTAACTGTGAACTTTGCCTTAGTTTATTCAATTGTCTTTTTTAAACTTTTACGATCGAAACACATTATAATACACATGTGAAAGGGTATTTTCGCGATTTTTTACCTTTAATATAAGCCCGACGTTTCGACCGGATTGCACCAGCCGTGGTCGCGGGAAGGCTTAAGTATTGGAGGTACCGCCACAGCAAAGCGAAGGTGTTTATTCAACCACCCTCTCTTGATCTTCATAAATGTTAATTAGGGCCGGTTCACACTTGGACAGCACACTACACTAACAGTGTCCGCATACTGAGATGATTTCACTAAACTCACAAATAAACTAATTATATTAGTTTGTTCAGTTTTCATCTCCGCTATTTTTTTTCCATACATTTTCACGGTATGTTCAGTCTTAAATTTTATAATTTATTGCGTTTTAACGATGATTATTGGAGTCTCATTCAATTCTTGAACCCACAACAAAACGCTTCTAGAGTTTTTGTTGCGGTCCGTCTTAGCGTATAGGCTTTGCTAATCTGGTCTGCAGTTCCGGTCACTTTCAAAATTGGATCTCAATTAACTTTGGTTTTTCTGACTAGTTACGCAAGATGCAAGATGGTCGACTCAAGTGAATTCATAAACAGCTTTTTAATAATCGAAGTCCATGAACAAGAACTAACACGATTACACGACACAAAATCAAAAGTCTACCTATGAAAGCTACCTAACCATCAAACGTTACATTGATTCCATCTACCGTACAGTAATCTACGACAACGTCAAGTAGAATGTAGGACAATCCCCCGGGGGTAGGGTGACCCGGCCGTCACACGAGCCGACGTAAATCAAATCCGACTTATTCTTACTGAAATAGACGGTTATATCGCTGTCTGACTTGAGAGGAGGAAGATTTTTGGGCTATCATGAAATTCATTGGATAGACGCTTACAACAACAGCCCATAACGTCCACTGCTGGACATAAGCCTCTCCCATGATGGGAGGAATATGCCGTAATCTCCACGCTTGGCAGGCGGATTGGAGATCGCAGTGATGAAAGACTAACAGAAAACGCTGCTGCCCATTCTCTGGTCTACGGAAGCGCAAGGTGTTCTACCTCAGACATTAGTCGCCTTATACGACACCCGTGTGTGTAATGGGTTGGTCCTATTTTACTCTGCCGGATACCACACGACTATGCATGGATAGACGCTTAAAAGCATTTATTGCATACAAATACATCTGCCTTGTTGGTGTACTGCTTAGGATGAGGACTTAGGAGAGTTCGATTTCTAGGTCGGGTTTAGGTTTTTCCATCAGGAATTTCTCAGTAGCAGCCACGGAGACTGAATTTGTGCCCGCAAAACTATACGCATAACGTATCGTCTGTGGCTATATTAAGGCCTTTATCACTTTTGATAAACATTTACAGTAAAATGAAACTGATATTAAGGTTGAAACTTTCAAACATTGTTAATGAAATCAAAGTCTGGCTAATTGTTATGCTAATATTTAAGTTAAATAAAATATAAGTGACGATGAATTCTTAGGAATTTACTGATAACCAATTATTGGTTTCTAGAAACTGGTTTCTGATTGAAACCGATATTTAATTTAATGTCTGTTCGATGATTTAACATTAAATTTTCGCATTATTACCGATGGAAATGTAACATACAACTGGTTTTCAATTCATTTTAACTGTCGCATGTCGTCCAACCGAGAATATATATTATTCAAGTCAATATTTATTTCCACCGAATAAACACTGTTGAATAACTCGTTTATTCGTAACTTTCAAAAACTTTTGCTGGTTTTTCTGCTTCCCTATAATGGCTCAGCAAGACTCCCTGCAGTATTTAATTTTCTGACGTTACACACGTTCGAAAAATCCATTAGGATAATTTTTTTACCGCTCTTTATAACCCAAAATTATGCAAATACCGATACTTGAAACTTAATCCATCCTTTCAAAACTGAAGATGAACGCAATACTCAAAGCTCAGCGACATTTTTCAAACGAGACAAATCATTCACTTTCATCAAAGGTCTGCGCGCAGCTTTAAAAAATGAAGCGAGGAATATTCGAACGTGGATAAAAAACTGTCCTTTCCAGGTAATTAAGCAGTGTTTAACGCCTCAGCTGTGATGTTCGCGATTGTTAGCTAAGCGCCCGGATCCTCTCGGGGCTCGAGGAGGATTTTTCTCCCTTTTTTGCATAGAAAAAGTTTCTGTGATTAATTTGTTCTGTCTTTTATGGAATGGATATTTTTGCACTTGGAAGTGTAGTTATCTTTTTATCTAGGTTAGTATCGCTTGGCCCTGGAGGCCTGGAGAAGATTTACGTCAGTAAATTTTTAAAGGAATGGGACTAATAGTAATGCATCAAATTCATCCGTTTTCTCATGGGGTAGTAGGCAGAAACTACAGAATGCCATCCACTACAATCTTAACCTACATCCTTTGATTTGTTCACATTCATCCGTAATGAATGAGAGTTTTCACCATTTAATAATTATTCACGGCTGGGTATTATACTGGCACGTGTATTCGTATATATTTACGCATAAACTTTACAAAAAACATACCTATTTTTTGTTATAACTTTTGAATAAACAAAATAGAAATTGAAAACATCGCCGCAGGCTCTGATGGCGCTTATGGGGCTAACATTTCTAGACAACAATTCAACACAATTTTAACACGAGTAAATATTTCAACGAAAAACGACGAAAAAAATATCCCTCCAACCACCCTCAGAAGCCGCTGTGAAATATTTTTTGGTAAACATTAAAAAAGTCCTTTGTGTCCCAAAATCACTTGAGCTCGCGAGACCCTTTAATTTTGTCGGTCTTGCAAGCGTCTTGTGCCGTGATGGATGGCACTTGATTCCCTACCTACCTCTAGTTTCTTGCGAAAAAATTGTTTGCAAACCATACTTACTTGTTGAGAAAAAAACTTCTTGCACGCATTGCTTAGTTGTGGTATAAAGGGTGTAAAAAAATACTTAACGAAGCCGAAAGGCACTTGTTCTCCCCGTCATTGCGAACATTTTTTTGTTCTAGACCGTACCTGGGAACATTCTAGTTAGGGAGATATTGGGGGACAAAGTTCCAACTTTGCCACAAGTTTTATTTAAATAGGTACAAATGTTTTTAATGTAAGATTTTTAAACACTTCCATGACCACCGTACTATTCAATCCATCCACCAGCACAATGTTTTAAGTGCGTTACATTGAGTTCTACAGCAAAACATGATTTTTCACCCAAAAAAAGTCGTTTCCCAGCAATAATTTTTCCGTAAATTTACTTAGTACGATTTACAGAATGCTTGGTTGACGGTTTCGTGATGAGTCTGTTTTCCCCCCTCTATGTAGAAGTATTGCGAAAAATAATTCGGGGTTGTTTGATTTTATTCTATTTTAAGATTTTTTTTGGAGTAAAAGCAAACAGATTGAAAATAATTTTATAGCGGTGGAAATAAAGTCATACAAAAGTTTTGAACTCTAACATTTTCGATTTTGACACACGAATACTACCTGACAAGCGAGCGTGTGACAGACCGATTTGTTACAAAGTTGGATTACGATTTTCTTCTCTTATCCCGTCTTTCGCTCGTAAATAACTGAGTCTTTGCGTAAAAGCAAAAAAAAACAGTGCAACGCAATGTGATTGACTCTTCGATTCGTTTAGCTGTTATCAAACGTTTAATTTCGACTGAATGATGCTGAATGATAGACAAAAGCGAAGCATCTAATTTAGGCGTAGGTAAAGAATTATGGAACATTGTGATTTTGTAAAGATTTTGTTCTAGATCTCGATACTGTGTTTTAGATTTTGCCTGTAAATGTACCAACTCTAGACGGAAAACATTAAATTATTTTAACTAAAAAACTTCATCTTCAAGTAAATAAATTTTAGCTTAAATTCTATATATGTGCGTCCCTTGATTTTGTCTTATGTAAATTAATCCTATATTAAACCCAAGATCATATGCAACAGGCAAGAAGCTTCTATCGAACGAAATTCCATTGCTCCATGGAATTCCGAACCCTAGGCAGCAATGTTAGGATCGCAGGTAAAGCCATGTACTGCATTAGATATTTTGCTTTGAAGATGGTATACATACCTACCTTTAATTTACAAATGAGACTAACGATCCGCCCCTGTTTTGCACGGTTTTTCAACTTGACAAAACAGGGCATACATTTAATAAATGTATGCGACTGTCCCTTTAAACTTATTATTGTTTATTCATTTGTTTTTTTTGACACCGGTCCGTTCAGACGTACACATTATTTGTCTACGTCTGAACGGACCAAAATGAATTGACAGCGGTCCGTTGAGACTAAACACCCAAACCAATTACACGAGCTAGCGAGCCATGGAATGAAGTATACTAGTAGCCGGACAACAGAACCCGGTGATGTGGTAGGCCTAGAAGGGGATGGTGTGACGAGCTGGACTCTTATCAAGAAGATTGGGCCTAAATAGCCAAAGACAGAGAAAAATGAAAAGAGGGAAGGGAGGTCTTTGCCCTGCAGTGGGACACATTAGGCTTATAAAAAACACACAAGTTTGACCCATCCGGGGCTGCGGGACTGTTAGAAAGAGATACCATGGCCCCGGAACACAAAGAGCGAATAAGGAACATGGATGGGTTTTAGTCAGTAAAAGTCTGACACTTCCTTCTGTTCCGCCCAAAGCGGGAGGAGTCATTTGATGATTTCCCATCCGAAAAAAAAAAGTATGACCCATGAGATACGACTAATGGAGAAGTATATGGATCAAGAAGACATGCTGTGCGAATGATGAGGACATTATACACATATTTTCTGGAATACATTTTCTAGGTGCTTGTAAAAACCGCATCCAGTCGCTCCATGTAAAATATTGGTATTCAACTGCATCCAGTAAAACTGGAAGCCGACCCCAACATAGTTGGGAAAAGGCTAGGCAGATGATGAGTAAAAACCACATCAAAATATGTTGAGTAATTTAAATGATAAACACGATCTCACAGACAGACACAAAAAGCAACTTCAATATTAATACGTAAGATAATGTCTAAAATCGCAGACGGGTCGAGTCAAGGTTATACAAGATTTCAAGCGTGAATTAAAATGGAGGAGCGTTAAAATCGGTGACGTGAGACCTGATATGTCACAGATGTTGAATTTTCACAAAATTTGTGAGGTTTTTCGTGAAAACTGGAGCGAGCAAGTTAGTTGTAGATACCTCACATACCTCACATTATATCATATCAAAGTTATAATTTTAAAACACAGACTAAAGTGGCTGACAAGTCATGTTTGGTTTTACATGTAAATCTATCTCGCATAAGGAATTATAAAAAATAAATTGCTCTTTATTATGTTCATATACAAATTACAAATTGCAGAGAATTGTCAGAAAATACGGTGACATAATAGGCGGCCTTATCGCTAAAAGCGACCTTTTCAAAACAATCTTTGGATGGGAAAGGCAGAGAAAATACTGTTCGATCATCCAATTTATTTCATAGATTATCTTGAGACGTGCAAAAGTCGTACCATTGCTAGAAAGTAAAACTGAAATCTACATGTAAGTAAAAGCTTTTTTTTTCCATAGGCGCGGGTAAACCAAAAAAACAAATGAAACTCGCGGGGCGAGCGTCGCGACGCATGCCGTGGCAAAACAATTTTTATACGCGCTTATGCTGCTGCATAAGATCTACATTAATCGAAACGGTTTACAACAAGTCAGCTGGTCTCGGGGCACAGAGCGCTGGGTTACAATCTCGTGACTTATGGTTCGATTTCATTCTCCTACCAAGCCAGAAATCGCACAAAATAGAGAGGTCTATTTTGTGCGATTTCTGGCTATGTTCCCCCATAAAAACGTCTGCAGGGACAATCTCTATATATGATCTATATCAGCCTTTCAGTAAATATTGGTTTTCCTGTCAGCGGTGTGAACATCTTCCGTTGTAGTATTGAATTTACTCACTGTTTTACTGTGTACAGTTCCGGTTTGTGAGCATTTTTCTCTATAGGGAAAACTAGAGATAAACTGACTATCTCTTGATATACTTACCTATTTAGTTTAGAGCATGGATGAAGGTAGAAATGGCTGGGGATTGTAAGAGCCACGTGTACGCTGGAAATAAACTAAGGATCTTGTTTGCTAAAGAGTTTCTGAGGGACATAATTTGAGTAGTCTGTGTTTTTTCAATAAGTATGCGTAGGTCATATTAAGGCACGTGTGGGAGACCACTAAACTAACGAGGCAAAGACTCTCTAAGTATATGTCGGGAAAATATTATGAGATAAAAGGACGTTTAACAAAATGAACTCTGATTCTCGTACCTATATCTATACGTAAGAACTGTGCATGGCACGATTTTAATAATATTCCTTACATACAGGAAACATTGAACTTTGCGATTTCTCGTAACAAACAAAAGCCTTAATGCTTACTAAAACCCATTTATGATTTATATCTGCCCATATACCAAAAACAGCGTGATGACTAGTGATTTCAGGGCACAACAGTTCCGGTAGAATTGTACTTTTCATGTTTTTTCGTACGCGGAAGTATTGGTAAGATTTCGAATTTTATGTAAAGGAATAGAACTCCCAAAAGGTTCGCAAAGAAACAGTAGTTTTTAAAGCCTGAAACTGTAAACGGCAATGGAAAAGTCCTACTAGAGACCTACCTAATAACCTGGCTAATAGTTCAGCACAACATCATGCCGAGTGGTAACGTCGTGAACAAGCGCTGTCAGTTGGGACTGGTCAGCTTTTGGTTGCCACGGCTTATTTGAATTTAATAATTTTATTTTTGAATTGTTTTTGTTTTCTATGGAAATATTTAACGCGCACATCTTGCTACATTGTTCTCACATAATGTACCATCTCAACATTAATGATGTAACCAAGATTTTGTAAAAATATTCTGATTTAAAAGAGTGTCCATGGAGTTTCTTGCCCGTTCTTCTCCATAGAGATCTACGCTAGGGAATGGGCAACTACAGTACTTTCACAGTTTTTATGTCTTGTGACTGGGACTGTAGCTACATTTAGTTTTCATATTTCTTTCGACAATTCAAAAGTGCCTGTAACTGGCCTACTTGAAATAAATGCTTTGATTTTGATTAACTAGTCACGACGTGCAAACTGTGAACTTTTTGTCCCATTCTTTTGTATTTATAAATATTTGTAATGCGTTGTATAATGTTATTTTTGTATGACTGTCTGTGCAACAAATTAAAATTGTTTCTGTCATTTAAACAGGAACAGAACATAATCATTATCTCCGTGCACAGAGACAAGGAGGAGCTCGAGGCTAAATAATAACAGCCGCTCAGTTCGATCTTTAGGTTAAGCCGTGCTTGCCTAGGTTGGTCTATGGATGGGTGACCACCCATTACATACCGAGTTTCTTCCGTGCCTCGGAAAGCACGTTAAGCAGTTGGTCCCGGCTGTCAAATAAAGATCTTTGGCAGTCGTTACAGGTAGTCAGTGGCCCAAAAAGTCTGACAACCAGTCTTACTAAGGAATATCGTATTACTCAGTACTAACTGGGTTGTGGAGATCAGATAGGCAGTCGCTCCATATAAAATATTGGTATTTAGCTGCATCCGGTTAGACTGGAAGCCGACCCCAACATAGTTGGGAAAAGGATAGGCAGATGATGACAGAGACGAATCATCCATGAAACAATAATTAGGACCTAAGTGGTTACGAAATTGAACGTCTTTGTACTTCCTTACAACCTTTTATCAGCACAAACATTTAACCATAGATACTTGTTAACTGAAATGTCAACGGCCTACGCACCAATCAAGAAAATTGAAAACACTTTACAATAAGGCAGAAGATCTAAGGCTCCGGAAATGAAAACGCTCAAATAAATCGCAACGATATAGGTAGCCTGTAGACGTAAGATTGTTCAGATCAGAATTCAAAGATGGGAATGTTCCCGAAGTTAATAATAGTGTACCTATTATACACAAAGTAAAGCCGGCTCTTTCCGGCAGAGTAAAGCCGTGTGGTATCCGGCAGAGTAGAATAGAATCAACCCATTACACTCACGGGTGTCGTATAAGGCGACTAATGTCTAAGGCAGAACACCTTGCGCCTCTGTAGACCAGAGATTGGGCAGCAGCGTTTTCTGTTAGTCTTTCGTCACTGCGATCTCCAATCCACCTGCCAAGCGTGGAGATTACGGCAAATTCCTCCCATCATGGGAGAGGCTTATGTCCAGCAGTGGACGTTATGGGCTGTTGTTGTTGTTGTTGTATTATACACACTCATTTCACCAGTTATGTTTTTCTCTGTCTCATGTAAAAGGAGGCGACTCTATTGCCATCAACCAGGCACAATTCCAGCTGGTACTGCTTTTTTCATGGAAAACATTGTTTCAATTTGTTCGACCTGGGAATCGAACCCAATACCTCATCCTCAACAGTAGCGATTACGATCACTAGACCAAAGAAGCAGTTACTGTGTACATTCAATGTTTCATTTTAATCTGTCATGTTTCGGATAGTTTTTCTAGTTGTACATAGGTTATAGTCACAAGATCTTGAAGAAAATACACCCCTTTAGTAGCATAATTTTCCCAATTGACAAAGTCAAGTGTGGGTGTGCCAATAGCTGTGGTAGAAGGTAATTCTCAGTGCAATTTGCGGCAGATTGTAGGCAACGTCGGTTTTTGTTCATTTCACGCTCGGTTTAGCTTTGGAGACCACTGGCTTCGAGTACTCGCTTCGAGCTTAAGGTGACTACAGGAGCTAAATTAGCAACACTATTTGTGGTGGTTCAAACTTCGTCGTTTGAATAAACTTCTAATCAGCTTGCACTACAAATTGGTTGTTATGTCAGTCACTGCGGGCCGAATATTGCGAAATAAGTGTTTTTTTGCGATTTACAAAAAATCTATTGATTGGACTAAAAAAAGAAAACACTATCATGCTAATACGTTGTTTGTAGAATTATTAGCCTAAAAATCAGAATGACCGCATGTTTTTTAGTATGGTTTTTACACGATATAAGAATTTTTTTGAGATAAGTTCGTGATTTTTTTATCGAGTAAAATTTGTTGTATTATGTTTTCAAAACACTATTATACTAGCTTACATCCTGAAAAATATCATATTGAAAGGTGTAGACTTTTTCAGCAGGGTGCTACACCAGTCTTTGTAGACTGCAGACCATAGGTAGATAACTTCAGGAATTCAGGATGATAAATAATAAGACGAATTTTCGTATTGAAGAGCTGCGTGTGGAGTGTAGTGCGTGTAGAGTGTAGAGGGGTGGAACGTCTTCTTCTAGAGTGTCTTCAGCAGCGGTCGAGTGAATAATAATTCCCAGAATTTGGGTGTGCTATATTTATAAGAAACGCTCCTAGCGCTGCACGCGGCGGCGTCGAGCCAACATGGAAATTTTGTTTGGCCAATCGGAAACAAGTATTGGCTGTATGTGTGTGTAAAGCAACTTTATTTATTTATAACGTAAATCAGTTACATAATATGCAGTTATTTACTTGCTAACGATAAAATCTATTACATATTAGGTCGAAGCTTTACATGCTACGTATCATCTTTATTTATTTACGTAAAATATATATATAACTACGTAATATCTTTACATAACGAGTTAAATCAAAATAACTTATGTGTTAGATGATAATTAAGAATCATAATGAGATTCTTTTAAGTTAATCAAGATTCTCATTAGGTTAATAAACGACTAATAAAAGTCTAGCAGGACTCATCATCATCTGCCTAGCCTTTTCCCAACTGTGTTGGGGTCGGCTTCCAGTTTTACCGGATGCAGCTGAATACCAGTATTTTACATGGAGCGACTGCCTATCTGACCTCCACAACCCAGTTAGTACCGGGTAATACGATACCCCTTGGTAAGACTGGTTGTCAGACTTTTTTCGGGCCTCTGACTACCTAACGACTGTCAAAGATCTACAAATGACAGCCGGGACCAACGGCTTAACGTGCTTTCCGAGGCACGGAGGAAACTCGGTATGTAATGGGCGGTCACCCATCCACAGACCAACCTAGGCAAGCACGGCTTAACCTAACGATCGACCCGAGCGGCTGTTATTATTTAGCCACGAGCTCCTTAAAAGTCTAGCAGGACTAACAACTAAAATAACAAGTTTACATAGCTATTTTCTACATGTATTTAGCCTTATATTTAAGCTGTTAATTACACATATATTTCCTGGTTTTGTTTATTGCAGTGAATTGCTTTTTCGCATTATAAAACTCGCGTTTAGCTCCTGTAGTCCCCTTAAGCGCTGAGCGCAAAAATAATAGAGGTATTGACTGGCCGTTGCTGTGAACCCGATCTACTATTAGAATCCTAATTAAGTGAGGATATTAATACCGACTACTCAGGCTACCTCGATTATTTTCATCGTTTTTTTTTGTTCAGTTTTGTCTTATTATTTTTACCCTGAAAAGTGTTGATGCATATTTTGCTACTGGAATTTCTTGTGATTATTTAATTTCATATGGAATTTTTTGCATCATGCCTAGTGCATTTATAACCAAAATCTATAAATACAATTCGTGTACTCGACGGGGTTTCCTGACTAAAATGTTTTGTTTCCATTTGGAAACCCCATGATTTCAGTTAGAGTTGACAGTTTAAAAGGACTGCTATACCATCAGTATCTTTTAATAACTGTTTAAAAATCCACTTCTCCCACAATATATGTCAACCGAGAATAAAATCAAAAGAAAAGTATCACAGACTCCCGTCGCCCTGTTAGCGATAAGGGCTGGTATAGATTGAATAAAGCGCGTATCTTGTTACGCTGCCATCCGTCACTTTGAAACCGAATGCGCGCCATCTAACGGCAAACAATACCAACTATTTCGAAGCCTTTTAGAATTTCGTTCTTTTTGTAAACACCGCATTGTGTTGTATTTGTAAAAGATTATTGTGATGTTTAACTTTAATGTGCAATATAGTACCCATGTTGTGAGTTTAGAATGTTTTTTCAACTCATGCCATAACACACACACACACACATCACACACCATATCCACACACACATCCAAAACCTCACACACATTCCATCACATCATCATCATCTTCTCATCACATCCTAATGACCTTTCAGTAATATGACACGTGTATTAAGGTGTGCATGTCCAGAATCGCTTCGTCGACTTACATATCCGTATCATTTTGATTAATCCTTTACACATTTTAAAACCCCTTTAATTAGTACACAATTTTCATTCTTGTTGAGGCCGAACAGATGATTAATTATTTTCAGACAAGGATTTTGAGAAAAAAGAAAGAGATTGTTATTCCGAGCTGTGTAATTAGGATGTTGTCTGTGTAGTTTCTATTTCACATATTTTCTGAAAAACTAATTTTACTTTTGAGGAACAATCGACTATAAACAATAACAAGCAGCGATACAGACATATCATTCTCACCGATATTGCGACTAATGTTGACGGTAGTCATCCATGACAGATTTATTAGTGCCTTTAGTTGCTCCATAAGCCGTCAACACGGAAATATCAAAGACCCAGTCAACCAACCATAAAAGTCGCTGTAAATTAGGTTTCGTTGGCTCAGACAGGCTGCGGGCTTTCATTCTACATGCCAGCCGTGTTTCGAGCAACTGGGGGCGAAAGATAAGCCGAATTGAAACATAGAATATGAAATGTCTTTGTGTCGTTTGTACTGGTTATGCTGTTTGGCGACATTTTGACATGTCGTTTTTAACTACGGTTTGTTAAAACAAGATTGGTTTTAGATTGACTCATTCTCCTACCACTGTCCCTATTTATATGGGTTCGGAGATAGAAAACAATCATGGTGTCTTCTTCTCTCTTACTTTTCTATTAAACGTCATCTCAGTAGGTAGCCTTTCAACGCATATCATATTTTCCTAGTCTAGTCCATTCTTCGCTTCGCATCCACTGGTTCTTAATTATGTAGAAATAACGTGAGACAATGGTTATTTCGAGGTCTCGTTCTGCAATGTTTGATGTGATGTGTAAGAACGAGGGAAATTTCGTGAAAAACGTTTTTAGTACATACGTGGATATAATAGTAAAAGAAGACCAAAAAAGCCATGTGGAAGGATGATGGGTAGAATGGACTCCTTAGATGAAGAGTAATAATTCTTCCAAACACTTAGTATGGTAGAAGAAGATAATATGCTGCGCCGACGACCCCAATTTATTTGGGATCGTCGGCGCAGCATATTATCTATAAATAAATAAATAAACTTAATTTAGGCTATTGCTATCTTTTTCTCTTTAATAAAACGAGAAAGAGACGGACGTAATTTAGAGCTGTCAAATTTAGTTGCACGTAAAAACATGTCGACTAAAAACATGGTGAAGCGCAAGGCATAAACTAGTTTGACATCTCTATCTTAGTTCATAGCTATAGCCGTCCTTTTCTCGCACTGCCTTTTAGTAAAATATAGCAATAGCCTAAATTAAGTTTAGTTTGTGCACAACAGAATCGACACTAATGTTCTGCAACGGTCGATATATTCTCACAGTGTGGGAACCTAAGTAACTGACAACAAAATTAACCTGGTATATTAGACAGACTGTGCGTCCATATAACCAAAATAAAGTGCCCAATAAACAAGCCCTAATGTTAGCCTGCTGTGATCCCCAAAATTATCTACACTGTGACCTTGTAACCTAATTCCGGACGTGGAGGTTGTGACAAACGGTGTATCTGTCCTTGACGACTAGGGTTTCCATATCTCGGGATTTGTCCTGAGATTTCAAGATTTATTAATTTTACAGAAGCCAGCACATCAAGCTAACCAAAACTGTCTTTTCCCAATCAACCTTGAAACTAATGCTTCAGCGATAAAGTTGAAAATCGAAAGAAGAAATTTGACAGATTGTAGTAGCTTGTTGTGCTGGCGTCTGAACACAGATAAATACAGAAAATAAAGGAAAATAAAAAAAAACACATCACTCCTTTTTTTGGGCAGTCGTGTAATAAATCTCTTTTACCTGATTAAGACACAATGTAACGACATACATACTGGATTGAAAATGATTTTAAGGCTTGAATTCCTGCTACGCTGATGTCGGTCGCGTACGTCGGTCGCGCGTACGAGTATACATTGTGTTCCATAGAGCACCGTACTGCGACGGCGACATACGACCCAGACCGACAGCCGTATTTTGTTCTCGCTGACGTCACGACCGACCGTACGCGACCGACATCTGCGTAACAGGAATTTAGGCCTTAACTCCTGGCAAAATGGCGGTTGGATTTTTTAATCTTACAATTTTTCGTATTGTTTTTAAAAGACTTCTCAGGATTCATATAAGACAGATATTTAGTCACATAAACAAAAAATACGATCGTAATATCAACATAATGAATCATGATAAATAAATAATCTACAATAATTAACTGATTTAGATTTTTCCGCTCAATGTTTTGGATTACGTTTGCCAATACTCGAGACTACATGGAAATCGGGCTTTTCGTCAGGATTTTCTAATTGTTGAACTGGTGACCCTACCCTGGCGAAGGCACAGTGTCCTCAGACAGTGTGCCGTTGCCCTTAATGATGCATTCAAAGGGCCTCTGATAAGGTTTAGGTTAGATAGGATGAGTGTTCACATTGTGCTGCGTTTATAGTTATTTGGTGATTGTGTTTTGTTACTCTGTGGCTAAACGCACCGATAAGAAAAGATTGGTTTTACAATCCTGTCAGTTTGTTTACCCTCATACTTTGCTTCTCTGCCCACCCAAAGTATAGTACGTCACCGTTCGCTTAGCGTGAGGGCTCTGATGTTATAAAACTGTCTATCGAAATCGTATTGGAAAAACGAGATGGAGGCGTGAATTGTCTCGTGCATTGATTTTAAATAAAATTCATAAAATGGATTCTTCCCAATTCATCCCAATGTCGAATTGTCTTGAGATAGTGTGGGCTAACAGTAACAGTACGTAATATTGGATTGATAGTGCTATCATAAGTAATAAAGCTAATTATTGTAAGCATCGTTTGTTCGATTAATTAAAGATTTGAATAAAATATTTACGATGTATAATTTTTAATTTGAATAATTTGAACTTATGCCTATTATAATTCACCTTCACAAAGGTTTTCATTTGTAGTTAAAATCTAATATTAAGTAAAAATGCTCATAATAATCCTTAGTTTACATAAATTCGGCCACACTAACGAAACTAACAAGGTACGATTTACACTCAATTAGTAAAAATAACATTGACTTTAGTAAGTTTTCGCGTGCTGCGGAACGGCATAACAAACCGGTTATCCGCTACTAGAGTACCTTTCATTAACCAGACCAGCTTTGCACGGTTAAGCACTCTTGATATTTGGACCGGTTGGCTGAATCCTTCAGAAATTTGGAGTTGTAAAGATTTTTGGGGGATTGAATTTGGTTTTGCTTTAGTGGAGCGTGATTATTGAGACCGTTTTTTTTAGGTTGAAAATCTAGTGCCAGTAATTAAGGGGACTACAGGAGTTAAACGCGAGTTTTATAATGCAAAAAAGCATAGGATTAAACAATATGACTATATATGAATAAACAAAACCAGAAAACTATATTATATTTTTCAGGATAAATGCTAGTATTATAGTGTTTCGAAAACCTAGTACAACAAATTTTACTCCATAAAAAAAATAACGACCTTATCTTTAAAAATGTCTTTTAGCGAGTAAAAACCATACTAAAAAAATACATGCGATCATTCTGATTTTTTGGCAAATATTCTAAAAGCAACATATTAGCATGATAGTGTTTTATTTTTTTAGTCCAATCAATAGATTTTTAGTAAATCGCAAAAAAACACTCATTTCGCACTATTCGGCCCGCAGTGACTGGCATAACAACCACTTTGTAGTGCAAGCTGATTAGAACTTTATTCCAACAGTATTTCAAAAGAAGTTTGAACCACCACAAATAGAGTTGCTAATTTAGCTCCTGTAGTCGCCTTAGTCGAAAGCATTCTAGATTACTAAGGAGTCATGAATGTTCCACTATAAAACTATGTAGAAGATTCGAGAATAATCCTAGAATGATATGAAATGAGAAAGTTGAGGAACTTTCTCTAAGAATTTGCGCAAGTAGTCAGTCTGATATTGACGATAAATCGAACCGAATTGAAGTGAACTATATAATGAACAGTAATTAGTGGTGAAGTTTAGTGTTTTGTGTTAAATAAAAGTATTTGGTGTTCTAATGGTAGTGTTTCAATTGATCCCATACCTAGCTTGTAATAATAGTTTGTGATTCACATAATACAATGGTCGATTGAAAACAAGAATAGAATAGAATAGAATAGCATTAATAGATGTGATGATAGTTGATTGCTATTGGTGTCGATTCTGTTGTGCACAAACTAAACTTAATTTAGGCTATGGCTATCTTTTAATAAAAGACAGTGCGAGAAAAGGGCCGCTATAGCTATGAACTAAGTTAGAGATGTCAAACTAGTTTATGCCTTGCGCTTCACCGTGTTTTTAGTCGACATCTTTTTACATGCACCCTTCATTTGGGTTATGGAAATATTAGTTCCAACTAAATTTGACAGCTCTAAATTACGTCCAGTCTCTTTTTAATATAGACAAAAAGATAGCAATAGCCTAAATTAAGTTTAGTTTGTGCACAACAGAATCGACACCATTATTCACAAAAAATGTAAATTAGTCAAATTATCGTCATTCTAAAGTAATAACCCTAAATACAGCATATGGCACAGTGAGTGTGTACTCAAGTAACGCTCTTATAGCACTCCGTCACGTTTCTACACACCCGCAGTACCTACTCACTGGAGACAGCTGATCGATGACGTCACGGTCCTCGCATTCGGTTTCAATCATCATCTACTTCAGTACAGGCATAGCGGTGAACGTACCTATGTGTAAATGTTTCATGTTGCAGAAGTTTTATGGTTTATAATGAACGATTTGCACTTCAGTTAAAAAGCATTACTCCAGGGGATCTAAAATGGCTGCTTTAATAGAATCATAATTATGAATTACGTTAAAAATTTAAAATTCTTAAAATGGTCTTTATGGTCATAGACACAGACAGTATTATGAATTGTCAATTTGTCATATTATTTTCCTAATAAGATGATGCGAAAACGGCCATTTTAAGCCCACTGTACTATATCCTCGTGTAACCTTCAGTACCTACCTATCTACACTCACATTTCGTTACCTATGTTTAAGTCCTTATGTAATAGGTAGCGAGCCAATTGCCATCAACCGGGCACAAATCCAGACTCCGTGGCTGCCACTGAGAAATTCCTGATTGAATAACCCAATTTGCCCGATCCGGGAGTTGAACCAAAGACCTCGTGCTTAACAATCGCTAAACCAACGTATCGTTACATTAATAGCGCCTTTCTTTTTTAAAGTTAAGCTTCATAGGACAATCATCTATAAATAACCTCAAAAAGACATTACAGGCACGTTTTTCTTGCAAAATAACAAATGGCAGGTCGAGGCCTTAAATTTAGGCAGCGTAATCTGTTCTTTCCACGTCCGGCGAGTACGCACGCAACCTTTCGTTCTATGCCTTCCTGGTACCTCTACTTTATTCTTGTTTGCCTAGTACTTCAGTTGTAAACTTTTCCGAAGAAAACGGATGAAAACGGGAAATTAGATTACCTTCCTGTTTGTTTAAACTTAGAAAACTTTATAAAATGAAAGTTTTAATTAAATTTTAGGTTCTCTTATTTTCTTCTAATAATTTTGTGATGGTCATCCATTCAGTCACTCAGGTTCATTGACTACTTTACTACGTGAAAATAACTGACATTGAGATTTTTCGCACTAAATAGTAGATTTTACAACAAGTGCACAAAACGAACCATTTTTATCCGAGATTTTTAGCAGCCCGAGCCGAAGGCGAGGGCTGATAGTAATGTCGTTGATAAAAATTGTTTTGTGGACGAGTTATAAATTCTGCTTTTCACTTCGATTGCGAGGAAATAAAACAGTAGTATAAATTGAAGAAATTAATAAACACGCAAAAACAAGAGCTGTTTCCCGCCGCTTTCTTTTTTTGAAATCTTACGACATTGATATAAGACTTGGGCTGCAGACCTTGTATAGGTCTGCAGCCTACTATATTTTTTTTTTTTTATAATAATTTTCTTAAATTAATTAAATAACCTACCGTTGGTACTTGAATTTAATTTTTTATGTCTTTTATGTCTTAAAAAACACATAAGACAAATAAATTAAAGTAAATATTATAAAATAACAAATTCTGTCTATGAACTTCTTATTGCGTTTGGCTGTATGGCTCATTTTCTTTGCCTTAATATACACACATCAAAAGTATCTAGGGATCAACATATATTTTTGCAATAACTTTTCTCCTGATTGATATTAATTAAAATTTTCTTTAAGGATTCATCAAATAAAGTGTTTTCGTTTGTCACAGTAACGATAAACCAAGTCACCTTTGCATTAATAAAGAAATTTGCCATTTTCCTAATAAAGGGATTTTTGACATTTGAACCACTAACATTAAAGTTCGAAAAAATGACTGAAAACACAGTTTTCTTTAAAATTTTATTGGGTAACTTAAACAATTAATAATCCGTGTTTCTACCGCGAACACTAACAACACAAGAACATCGGTTTGGCATACTCAAAATGAGTTCATCCAAATCACGCTGTGGAATGGCCGCCCATGTTCGTTGCAACAACAAAAAAAGGTCTTCTTGCGACTGGATACCCTCCATATTCGGCAGAGCTCTTCTCTGTAGCATATCCCATGCATGCTCAATCGGGTTCAAGTCTGGCGACTGAGCAGGCCAGGGCAGGACATTGATGTTAGCTGCGGCGAGAGTCTGTCTTACAACTCTTGCGGTGTGCGGTCGTGCATTATCATGCATTAACTGAAATAAGGGACCGATTTGCACTTGTAGAGGAACGATGACGTCTGATACAATCGTCTCAGCATAAATTTGAGCGTTGAGGTTGCCTCTGATCCAAATCAACTCAGTTCTTCCGCCGATCCAAATACCCGCCCATACCATGATGGTTCCACCACTATAAGGATGGACTTCCTGGCAGGATTTTAATCGCTGTTGGCGTCCAGGGGTTCTCCAGTGTCGTATACGTCTTGTATCCGGTCTCATACCAAAACGAGACTCATCAGAAAAGCACACGAAACGCCATTGTTCTTCTGCCCAATTTCTGTGTTCAAGAGCCCATTGATATCGAATCCTACGATTGTGCATTGCTATAGGTGGTACCCGTAGCGGTCTTCGGGAATGAAGGTTCACTTCATGCAAGCGGTTTCTGACTGTTTGGTCGCTAATTAAGTTCCCTGAAGAGTGATGAAGCCTCACGGCTAACATCATGGCGGTTATTGTTGGAGCTCTTCGAGTTAAGATTTGAATGTATCGGTCTTGTCTCCGTGTGGTGCAGCGATACCGTCCTCCATGGCGCTCAGCCACGGTACCAGTGCTTCGGTAACGTGTCCAAAGTCGACTGATAACACTCTGACTTGTATTCAGAGCTAAAGCTACAGTACGTTGCCGGGAACCAGCTTCTATCATTCCCACGGCTCTGAGCATTTCTTCCCTGCTTAAATGACGTCGCCGCTCCATAATAACGTTGGTTTTAATCAGTAGTAGGGAAACAGTAGCACTAATAATGTCTTCAATGCGTTGTATGTTTTTATAGGGAAAATATTGACAGCTTATTTTCATCTTTTACTCGAATTTGATTGAGAGTTCCTGATTCAAATTATGAAATGCACCAAAAAGGATCCATATAAATTTATAAAATCATAAATTTATTACAAAGCCACATCTCAATCTCAAGAAATCCGCATAAAAATGCTTGATCCCTAGACACTTTTGATGTGTGTAGATACATTTATGAGTAGATACATTAATGCCCTTGTGCACAAAATTCGATTTTGTGCAGCCTATATCCTGCACAAACAAGCACTTTCAGAGCATGAGAAGTGAAACGGACGGACAGGCGAACAGACGGACAGACAGCGAAGTCTTAGTAATAGGGTTCCGTTTTTAGGGTTCCGTACCTAAAGGGTAAAAACGGAACCCTATTACTAAGACTTCGCTGTCTGTCCGTCTGTCCGTCTGTCCGTCTGTCCGTCTGTCCGTCTGTCCGTCTGTCTGTCACCAGGCTGTATCTCATGAACCGTGACAGCTAGACAGTTGAAATTTTCACAGATGATGTATATCTGTTGCCGCTATAACAACAAATACTAAAAACAGAAATATTTAAGGGGGGCTCCCATACAACAAACGGGATTTTTTACTAATCTAGAGTACCTTATGCTATAATAACTTTTTTAAAGCCGGTCCGTCGATTTAAAAGTTATCTGGTGAGCACATTTTTACTGCATCTTACATTTGATGATAAGTTCTTCTTGAACACTTTAAATTCATATATCTTTTGATAGAATTAACCGATTACGATGAAACAAAAACTAAATAATACTTCAAGATACGCAAAATTTTTATGTATAAAAGTTATCTACATTGGTTTCGTAAATTTTACGTGATGCTTGATCATCGAAACATACAAACAGATAAACAGACAAAAATTCCAAAAATGAGTTCTGTTGGTTATCCTTTCACACCCTGGCAAATTTTTTTCGAAATATTTTCGATGTACATAAACGATTTTTCTACAGATTTATTATATGTATAGATATAGATAACTTATCAAGAAAGTACACTAATGACTGTAGGTATTTTGTTACTTATATGAAAGCGATTAACTCACTAACACATCGAACTTGTTTTATTCATGTACCTACCTACATTAATTAAAAGCCGCGAGTCAAAGAAAACCTACCTACCTAAATAAACGAAAGCTTACACGTGGAGCTCTCTCATTAGAGATTTCTGATTTTTGAGTTGCTATTTCAAACAGGAATGGTGCCCTGAAACGTGACACGGGATCACCGCAGACCACGAAGGAGATGGTGAGACAAACTGGGCGTTTTCCTTGAGAATTGGAAAGAAATAGCACAGAATCGTGACCATCATCTGCGTCGCCTTTTCCCAACTATTGGGGTCGGCTTCCAGTCTAACCGGATTCAGCTAAATACCAGTATTTTACATGGAGCGACTGCCTATCTGACCTTCACAAACCTGTTAGTATTGGATAATAGGATACCCGTTGGTAAGACTGGTTGTCAGACTTTTTGGGCCACTGACCTAACGAATGTCAAAGATCTAAAAATGACAGCCCGGACCAACAGCGTAACATGTTTTCCGAGGCATGGAGGAAACTCGGTACGTAAGGGTGGTCACCCATCCACATACCAACCTAGGCAATCACGGCTTAACCTAAAGATCGACCCTAGCGGCTGTTATTATTTAGCCACGAGCTCCTCTGACCGTTGAAAGGAATGGAGGGAGGCCTTTTCCCAGCAGTGGGATTCAGATAAGAATTGCATACACTATTCAAAATCAAAATCAAAAAATCCAGTCACTATAGCAATAGGCCAGTTGCAGGCACTTTTGAATTGTCGAAACAAAGATGAAAATTAAATGTAGCTACAGTCCCAGTCACAAGACATAAAAACTGTGAAAGTACTGTAGTTGTCCATTCCCTAGCGTAGATCTCTATGGAGAAGAACGGGCAAGAAACTCCATGGACACTCTTAATCATAAATTTACTACAAAATCTTGGTTACATCATTCGTGTTGAGATGGTATATTATGTGAGAACAATGTAGCAAGATGTGCACGTTAAAAGTGTCCATAGTAAAAACAAAAAATACAATTAAAAAATAAACATTAAAATAAGCCACGGCAACTAAGAGAGTCACAACTGACAGCGCCCGTTCACGAACATGACGCATGGATCAGCACCGTTTAACTCAACCATTTTGTAGGGAACCAAATGATCGGACACACGCGCCACCATCAGCGAGACATAAGAGTGAGCATGACATACTCTCAACTGCCTGGGCACATTCAAGTCAAGAAAAGACGTAGGATTCCAGTGAATGATAGCTTTACATAGTACTCACACAATATGGGCTATGCGATTATATAATACTAGAGATTGAATCTATACAATGCAAAGATAGTTGTACAATCTTCAGCAGCTCCAACAATTATATGTAATGCTATCTAATTTATGCGCCCCTGTCCATGTGGAGCAGGACCAGATTAAGTATTAAACTTGGAACCAATGTTTGTGACTGGACTTTAGAGATAGGCGATGGAAATGCTACCAAAGCCTCTATCAGTCCTTGTTGGAGTATTCTCGTCGTTGTCTGATACCCCGGTCGTTGTTGTAGGAAAGTAGCTAGTTCACACCAAACCACTGTTTAGGTTCAATAGTTTAATTAAACTGTTTGTTTAGTTACCTACTACGGAATCTAAACTGTTAGTTTAGATTCCGGTTCCGGTGTTTACTTACGTCAGTCGCATTGCTAATCGCTCCTCGATTTTATAATAAAAGTGTACGGTTTTCTTAAGATAAACCTTCAAAAGTGCTGTTCGGTAGATTGTGCGTGAGATTGTGCACCGAATTACTTCAGAAAAACAACAAAAACGCGCGATTAAAGTGTACATAGAACACAAACATATCGCCAAAGTTAGGTTGAGGTTATCTGTCAAAACAGAAAACCAGAGACAACATAGAAGCTACGTCATTACCAACCTAATAACAAAAGGCTACGTTTGGAAACAAAATTTAACAGCCCTGCCTTTTGTTATTGCAAGATGTCTACACAACTGTCACCTGAGATGTCGCTGCTTTTGTCAAAAATGACAGAACAACTTAACGTTCAAACAAACACAATAACAGAAAATATCACTAGAACTATACTGCAAAAGGTCGACGAAAAAATTAAACCTATTATAGAAGAAAATGTGAAACTGAAAAACGAGGTCGAGAAATTAAATAGAAAAATTTAATACCTCGAGATGAATGGAAGGAGGAACAACGTAATAATCCACGGGGTTCCAGAACTGAAAGACGAAAAGCACGAGGATCTGGTAACCTTGGTAACTTCTACACTAACAGATATAGAGGTCCAACTTGTAGAAGGTGAAATCGACAGAGTCCAGAGACTGGGCAAAAAAGGGAACGAAGACCGTAAGACAAGACCAATTATTCTTGCTACCACGACCCTAGGCAAAAAGATCCAGATTCTGAAAAATAAAAAGAAAATGAAACCCAATACTTATATTACGCAAGATCTGCCAAAGGACACGTATTTAAAAAACAAAGAGAAAAGAAACACGGATAGCATTGAGAACGAAAAAAGGAAAAGATCGGAAACTTCCAGTCCCAAGAACGGGAACGGAAATGGCAGTACAAAAAACGACCCAAAAATGCAAAAGCTAGATGCCTTTCAATACTTACGAGGTAGATCAATCTCGTTCTCGGACAAGCCCACAAACAGAAACTAGAGACCGAGCACCACAAACCGGACAATCACAACAACATGAGAAACAGCTAACAACAAAATGTCTCCCAACACGGCTGGTCCCCGCGGGAGAACTAGACCACCACCCTCTAACTAAAAGATGTGAAGTTTTCAACATTGCAACACTAAACACAAGAACGCTCAGGACACCTGAAAGCTTGATGGAACTAGACAAGGCCTTAGAAGATATAAAGTACGACATACTTGGCATAAGCGAAATGAGAAGACTAGGCGAAAAAATTGAAGAGTATCCAGATTATATCCTATACCAAAAAGGTGAAACAGCCGGGCAGAGAGGAGTAGGATTTTTGATTAAAACATACCTAAAACAACATATACAAGAATTTATTGGAATCTCAGACAGATTAGCTGTACTTAACATTAAACTGCCAGGCTATAAGAAACAATGGTCAATTATACAAGTTTATGCTCCAACTGAGCAAGCCGAATTGCCAGTGTTAGAGTCGTTCTATGAAGAGATGTCACAAGCAATAAAAAACAGCTCAGATAAATTTATTATCCTAATGGGGGATTTTAATGCACAAGTAGGGACTAGAATAAATACTGAAGAATATGTTCTTGGAAAATTTGGTTACGGTAAGAGAAGCTGCAATGGCCAGAGACTTGTGGAATTTCTTATGGAACATAATTTAACTCTACTGAACTCGATGTTCAAGAAAAACAACAAAACCAAATAGACGTGGATTTCCCCTGATGGGTCATACAAAAAACGAAATCGACTACATAATAAGCAACCACCCCAGGGCATTCACAGCATGATTCGCAGCTCCTTAAGAAAGTTCCCCACTAAAACTTTTAGAAATCGCATAAACATTAACCGATTTGTTCAACCAAGAAATCTACAAAATACAAATAACACAAAGTATACAACAAACGAAACAAAAAATATTACAACAAAGGATTCAACTGTGGCACTGAAATATGATATACTAGAGAAACAAATTCAAAACCATTTGATCGCAAACAAGAAAGAAAAAAGTAACAAATACCAACTTAGCAACCAAACTTTGCAGCTGATTAATGAAAGGAAAGAACTGATAAAGAACCAAATGAAAAAAGAAAACATAAAATTGATAACAGAAACAAGTAAGAAACTAAAAGCAAGCATCAGAAGAGATCGTAAAATCAAAAGACTGCAAACCCTAGAATATCATATACAAAGAACCGGCAGTGTCAAAAAAGCTCTAAAAGAACTACGGGAAGCAGGGAAAGAATGGATACCAAAACTTAAGAGAAGGTCAAAAATCACTACACAGGAAGAACATCAAGGAACTGGCAACAGACTTCTACCGTCATCTATACGCAAAACAAACACCAAACGTTGTAAAGAAAAATAATACTGAATCCATTCTCGACGCCATTCTGGAACCAGTCCCTTCAATCTTACCTGAAGAAGTTGAAAAAGCAATCAGGAGTCAAAAAGCGGGAAAATCTCCAGGACCAGACAAAATCACAAATGAGCTACTGCAGGGCTCTTTGGAAGAACTAGTACCCATTCTAACTCCAATATTTAACGAGATTCTGAGGAACGGGGTTATCCCTGAGAAATGGGCAAAGTCTCACATCATTTTAATACACAAAAAAGGCGACAAAGAGGACATTGAAAATTATAGACCAATAAGCCTGATGTCAAATGTGTATAAGATATTTGCAAAGGTCATACTGGATAGAATAAGCCCAATGCTGGACGAACAACAGTCGATTGAACGGCAGGCTTCAGAAAAGGGTTTTCGACAATTGACCATATTTACACAGTCAAACAGGTAATGGAAAAATATAAGGAATATAATAAAATTATATACATTGCCTTCATTGACTACGCAAAGGCTTTCGACAGCTTAAGCCATGAATACATATGGGAAACTCTAAAGCAACAAGGAATACCAGCAGCATTCATCAACATTGTCCAAACCATTTACTCCAACAGTACGGCTAGAATCCAATTGGAATCTCTGGGAAACGAATTCCACGTAGAAAGAGTTTTTTTTAGAAATTGTTCTCTGCCGTGTTAGAAAACATCTTTCGCAACTTGAACTGGGAAAAGTTTGGTCTGAACATAAATGGGTTGAAAATGAACCACCTCAGATTTGCCGATGACTTAGTGTTATTCGAGGAAATCCCAGAAAACTTGCAAATCATGGTACAGAGTCTGAGCGAAGAAAGCGAAAAAATTGGTCTGAAGATAAATTACAGTAAGACAAAACTAATGACGAACTCTAAAAAGGTAGATATAAAAATAAAAGAGGAAGCTCTTGCCTATGTAGAGGACTACATATACCTTGGTCAACTCATCTCTACCGAAGACCAAACTAGCCAAGAAATTAATAGGAGGATTGCAATTGGTTGGAAAAAGTACTGGTCCCTCAAGGAGATCATGAAGTCAAAAGACCTAGGCATGACTTTGAAAAGAAAGACCTTCAACTCCTGTATACTCCCATGTCTAACTTACGGGTGTGAAACATGGGCACTCACCAAATCGCTTAGATAAAAGCTTGCCAAGTGTCAAAGAGCAATGGAGAGAAGCATGCTAGGCTCAAAGAGACAGGACAGAATAAGGAACACAGATCTCTGGTCCAAAACAAAACTGACCGAAGTTCTAACAAGAATAGACCAACAAAAGTGGAGGTGGACAGGCCACATGATGCGAGACACTAAAGGCAAGTGGAGCAAGGTAGTGACAGAATGGTACCCAAGAGACGGCAAAAGAAATCGGGGAAGGCAGCCTACCCGCTGGGAGGATGAAATAAAGCTGACAGCGTGTCCAAACTGGAGGAGAGTACCTCGCGACAGACGACAATGGAAATTGTTAGAGGAGGCCTATGCCACGAGGCACACCGAAATTCGAGACATTTTGTAATTTTACTTTTAACCATTACTGTTAGTGTAATTGTCTGGTTTCGGAATAAAAGGCTTTTTATTTTTATTTTATTTTATTAGTTATTGGGCCGCTCCCGATTGAGTTTTAGTGACTGCATGATCTGCTTTCTTATTGTAAACAATAATTAATTTAAATAAATAAAAAAACATGTAACTTTATCTTATATTTGCACGCCGAAATTAAAGGAATAAAAGAAAAAATTCAAGCTTATTTACGCAATTATATGATTTTTGATTTTGTTTTTACTATTGAATCTATTTGTAAATAAATATAATTGAGTGAGTATAATTAAGTGTCTGTTCGTAATTTCAACAAAATGATGTCTGTCTGTCTGTTTGTTCCAGCCAATCTCCGAAACGGCTAGACAGATTTTGACGCGACTTTTACTGGCGGAAAGCTGATGTTATACGGAGTAACTTAGGCTTTTATTTTAAAGAACTCTTGCTGTTAAAAATCGTTGCAAAAATACAAAACGCTTTGAAAGCAATAGCATAATGCAGTTTTTCAACCTGTGGGTCGCGACCTCCGGGGGGGTCATGAAACCTCTATGGGGGGTCGCAAGAGGCCGCGAAAAGTAGACCCCTCAATAAACAAAACAATGAAAGTCTAGAAAGATAGATTTAATAAGAAAATGTAAAGGATGATGGATGATATTCATCATCCATCATCCTTTACATTTTGACCATTCGGTCTAAAGGACACAAACATTTGTATGTTCATACAAATTAACAAAATGAAAACCTTACCATTAGTACTCATCCATCTTATTGAGGTTTCGCTTGTTTGTCATTAACTAATTTCTCCCATCGTGGATCCGTTTTTGCTGCATTGAGAATTAAATCGAATTCCAAATGCCAATCCAATTTATATGGATTTAATATTTGTAAAAGCGAAGGGTCGGAGGTCGCCAAATATTTTTCATACCATAGGGGTCGTGTCATGAAAAAGGTTGAAAAACACTGGCCTATTGTATAGGCCGTACTGGCGGCATCTGAGAATATGGTAATTGAACTTCAGATGGTGATATTCTCTTCAGAAACATCTGGGAAAGTTGGTTGGTGACCAAATTAACAATTAGAAGTAATTAGCGAAAGTAATTTTGCCTAATACTTTCCAGAAAAAATAAAATTGAATATTTGAATTCTTTCAATTTTTTCCTTTCTTCAACTCCTCGACATATTATTATAGGTACGGCATAATGAAGTACTTCTCAAATAATTTCATCGAATAAAATTCGTTAATGACCGGGCGGAAATATCAAGAGCCGTATTTCAGTAATTGGCTCAAACTCCAATAATATTTTGTGAACATTTTTTGTGATTGAGATCCCTCGTCTAATTATGTTTTTAGGAAACTGTTTGTGAATTATGTAAATACATTTTGGACTACTTACGTAGGTAATTGGGTTGTGGATGTAAAAAAAAAATCTTACATTACGATCATGAGAATTCCATATTCAATACTATTCATGTGCTTGTTTCCAATTAATGGTAGTTCCGCATAACCAAATATTAATTTTTTAGGAGAGTAATGAAGTTGATTTCAGAATAACTATTTCTATTGTTACGAGATGGGTATGTTATACATCATCATCATCAACATCAGCATATTAATGTTCCCACTGCTGGGACACAGGCCTTCTCTCTATGGGAGGGAATGGGCTATAATCCACCACGCGGGCCCAGTGCGGATTGGTGAGACACGTCAGTATTCTGAGACCGGTGGGTCTGCTTGGGCGTCCTTGAAGACGAACTGGATTTTTTAATGAACCTAATATTTTGGTAATAATGCCGAAGTAAAGGTGTAATGAAATAAACAGTGATACAAATATGAACTTTGAGTCCAAAATGATGATGATGATGATGATGAATGTATCCACGTTCAGTGTTGAGTGCAACTTGAATAGGAATGATTCCTGACTACAAAATGTGATTCCGTTTAATCCATCACATAAGTCATCAAAAATGTACTCAAATGTGAAGTCATACGAGTTTTCGACGCACTGTGTTATCTTCTTTTTGTTTACGTAAAAAATGAAAAAATATGTGTACAATATTTTTTGGAAATCTATCTGACGGACTAATTAGATTTTTTGGTCAACCACCCTATTCTCTTGGTTTTCCAAACAAGGTTTAACTAGAATTATTACATTTATTACTATTGCCACTTGTAATTAATTAGGTATACCTATTAAGGAATACAGAGTTATTATTATTTCCCCTCCTATTATGTATTTGTAACTGTGTTTGTTTATCTTTTCCTAGTATAGTCAAATAAGTTATTAAGTACACAGGAAACAAAAATAAAATTCTTCTTAAAAGTTGTCAGACTGACACTTTTAATTCTTTTAAATCAACAAAAAAGTAAGTGTAATATTTGTTGTTACGCACACGATTAAAATTAATATTGGCAGTGTATTGGGATCCATTATGTGATATTATAAAATGCCAAAATAACTCTGTTTACCGGTCTGTCTGCCCTTGGTATCTTTTCGATGACCATGACATAGATTACGACATAACATATGTACTTTCTAATCCCATAAACTGTACGTTCCAGTAGGATAATTTCCGACCTTCATGCATTTGAAAACGCGAGTAAAAGCTAGTGATATTTGCCTGCATACCAAGTACCTTGTTCGTTTGTACAGCACTTCTATAAATTGGGTATTTACATAATTATCTAATCCAATAATATTATCAGTTTTGACAAATAAATGATAATTTCGTCTATCTGCGTGGAGTCTATCTGCAATAGGTTGATATCGAGGCCGATGGCGTTATTGACATCCTAATCTGGTATTTACAACCCTGAAAATATAAATACCAGCTTTGTTTCTTCCGGTTGATTACTTTAGATCAAATTATATTTCAAGGTTCACGAAATAAACAAAATGATGATAAACATTAATTATTGTTTTGTTAAAAACTGATTGTTGACTTTTACCCATTCTTCTCCTTAGAAAATCCTTTTGGAAGTTTGATTAAAAAGTATATATAGGGTTAAGCTAGGTTTTTAAGAAGCCAGTAATGCTAACGCCAGTCCTCAGAACACCATGGGCCAGGTAAGCCTGTGCTGGTCTGGCCCATGTTGTTTAGATGAGGCCAATGGATTAATTTCATTCCTGGATTATTCTTGTGGTTTGCACACGTTTCGTGTTTAAAAAAAATGCAATCGTTTTTTTTTCATTTATTTACCATTTAAAATTATTACATTTGTTTTAGCAGAACAGTATTTTTAAACCACTGAAGTTTGTAATTAATGCTACATGTAATTCTACCGTAGTGAAAAGTTAAAAACATAATCAAGGTAAACAAAAAATATAACATAATAATCTATGTGCCTTATTTCGAAATTTGGTAACTTCATCTCAGGTTATATACTAGTTACTACGTAAGCTGCATTATTAATTGTGGCGGCCGTTGAAAATAAATGTAAAAAGAACATCTCTGCACTATTAAGAGAAGAATTGATCAATATTTTAGAGGAAGAACTCGTAAAAAATAAAAGTCTTTGGATGAGAAAATGGCTAAGCGATAGATCCGTAATTAGAGCTTCCGTTTTTTGCTAGAACAACTAAGAAGAAGATTCCCTTGCCATCGCAGAAAATCTTACAAAAAAAAGAACGCGAGGACAATTTACGGATAAGCGCCAGTGACTGGTGCGATGCGTCTACACGCGTCCTCACGTTGGTGCGAGGTGGAGGTCACTGGCTTGAAAAATAGGCCGGCGCTCTATTCCCGCCATTGCTAGCAGCCAGTGCTGGTAGCCAGCGCTGGCTTGTCTTGAAAAACAATTTATACGAGGCCAATAACAAGCTAGCACTGGCTGTCAGTGAAACTGGCAGGCAACACTGGCTTCGTCTAAACCTTGCTTTAGTTTCAATGATGAGTCAACATATGATTTAGAATCTATACAAATAAAACGGTTAATATTAAGATTTTTGACGGCACGGTTGGCGCAGTGGCTAAGCGATTGGCTGCGCTGCGTGTTGCGGGCACGACATCCGCACGAAAAAATGTTTGGCCTAGGGAGCGCGCGCTACATCTTATCCACACAAGACGCTAATGTGGACAGGAGCATTTCCGATACCTTTAACCGAAGTTTTCAAAGCGACAACCGGACATGCATATTCGTCAGCCTCAGGCCTAGGGCCATACTATCAGACGCATTACCGACAGCACCACGACAGGCAATTGCATTCGGCCACGTTGCATCGCCAAGTGTTCCTGATACTTGGCGATGCAACGTGGCCGTAGCATATACATAATTGATTTTTTCTTTGGTAAACCCAAGGTGCTGTTTATATTTTGTGTAGGTATCTTATTGATAAACTTTATATTGTATATGTGTGTTAAGCATCTTATAATTAGCTTCATAAATATTATGGATTCGATCAGAATCTTTTAGTGATTGGATTAGCAGATATTTTGTTAAATGGCGGTCCAACAACCACTACATTTTTTTAATTAAGAGAACTCAAAATTGTTTGATTGATATTGATTTAAACTGATGCAGTTAAAAACCATTATTTATTTAATGATGGTGAAATAGTTGTGATCAAAACAAAACATGACTAAATAATTTAACAAAACATCACACCTGGGAACCTCTGAAGAGTTATACAGGGTTATTCCTATTGTACCGTGTGTTTAATATTAATAACACACAAACATAATATTACACACAAACATAAACCCTGAAAACATAACACTCCTGTTTTTGGGCAGCCGCGTAAAAAGAACCAAGAGCAACCGCAAGAGAACCAAGGTTACCGACGTAGCCCGAAGAATTGCCAAACTTAAGTGGCAGTGGGCAGGGCACATTGCTCGCAGAACGGATGGCCGATGGGGCCGAAAAGTTCTGGAGTGGCGACCGCGAACCGGAAGACGTTGCGTTGGAAGGCCTCCCACTAGGTGGACCGATGACCTGGTAAAGGCTGCGGGAATCCGCTGGATGCGAGTCGCACGTGACCGTTCAATGTGGCGACACTTGGGGGAGGCCTATGTCCAGCAGTGGACGTCTTTCGGCTGAAATGATGATGATGATGATGGCGTAAAAAGAAGCGAGGCTACTGCCTTCAACTGGTTGCAAAAATCTAGATATCAGACTGAGAAATTGGATCTAGAACTATACGGATACAATCGACAACTACAGTACTTTCACAGTTTTTATGTCTTGTGACTGGGACTGTAGCTACATTTAATTTTCATCTTTGTTTCGACAATTCAAAAGTGCCTGTAACTGGCTTACTTGAAATAAATGCTTTGATTTTGATTTGATTTTGATTTTGATGGAAAAACCCAAATAACGTTTCGATGAGAAAGACAGACAGACAAATTCGAAAACAGTGTGTACTGGGCCCACGTGGTGGATTAAAGTTCATTTACTCTCATAGAGAGAAGGCCTGTGTCCCAACAGTGGGAATGTTACAAACTGATTAAATAAAAGCGAAAAATTAATGCCATTGGTATGAAGAAGGAAAACAGTTTTAACCGACTTCAAAAAGGAGGAGGTTATATGTTCATGTGTATGTATTTTTTTATATATGTTACCTGATTTCTCTCCCATTTGTGGACCGATTCTCAAAATTATTTTTTTATTTGAAAGAGTATACTCTTGAGGTGGTCCCATTTAAATTTGGTGAAGATCTGATGCTGATCTTTAGTGATATACAATGGAACTCTTCAAAAATATACGGCAAATCTGTCGTGATTACTGCAATCGCTTTGATGTTAATTGTTTATACAACATCATGACATAACATTACGCCTGTATGCTCTGAGGGGGTACGCAGATGTGTACCTACAATACACACAGATTTCGACAGGTGTGTTAAGTTCCATTTATTGGAGATGAACCTATTACCATGACATGTAAATCCTTTTTTATTTGAAAGAGTATACTCCTGAGGTAGTCCCATTTAAATTTGGTGAAGATCTGATGCTGATCTTCGGAGATATACAATGGAACTCTTCAAAAATAGACGGCAAATCTGTCGTGATTACTGCAATCGCTTGGATGTTAATTGTTTATACAACATCATGACATAGCATCACGCCTGTATGCTTTGAGGGTGTACGCAGATATGTACAATACACCCAGATTTTGACAGTTAGGTATGTTAAGTTCCATTTATTGGTGATAAGCCTATTAGGTACCATGACATGACATGTGTTGTTAATAATGTAAAATTAATTCATGGCGGCTTGTTTGAGAACAACTGAAAATGGAAAAATAAATAAAAAAACTTTTTTGCAAAAAATAAAACCGACTTCAAAAAGAAACAAAAAAGTGAAAAATAACTTTAACTTCAGAAGCCGGTGACAAAAACACCAAATCAATCAAACAAAGGTCAAGCTTTAGAAGTCGGTGACCTTTGTTTGATTCAAATTTAAATTCAAACAGTTTATTGTGGATCATAAGTTCATAAAATGTTGTGTCAAATACAGGTATCTGCTATGTCCCGCCATTGAGGCATACAAAATTCATGTCACAAGTTCGGTAAAAAATACAATACTAAAAATAATTAAATTAAACTTAGATTATATAACAATATAATTAAAATACAATACATCCAATTTGTCATGCAAATACATTATTTTATCAAAATTATAAAATGATTCATAAATTGCTTGATTTAGTGTTTTTGTCACCGGCTTCTGAAGTTAAAGTTATGTTTCAGTTTTTTGTGTTTTTCTTTTTGTTTTTTTTTTGGAAGTCGGTTTTATTTTTTGCAAAAAAGTTTTTTTCTTTTATGGCGGGCAATACCTAACAACATTGACTCATGTTTCGGGTCGGCACAGTCGATTTGGCAGTTTTGATTGAATAACAAAACCGACTCGAAGTAATTCATTATAAATAAATAAATTTAATAAATAAATTAATTTAATTCAGATATCACAAGATCCATATAAGTAGCTATATTCATAATTATCAACGTTCACAAAATTAATTCACAAGTGTTAGTAAAATACAGAACTTTCTTATCTATGTAAGTATGTAAACTTAAATGTAGGTTGCTCCAAAACTTATGTGACCGACTGTCAAGTCTGTTACTAAACATCGCCAGAATGCTGTTAGGGCTGGCGTGGACTCTGCAGCGCACAGAACTTACTTATCTATGTTAGTATGTAAACTTAAATGTAGGTTGTTCTAAAACTTATGTAACCGATTGTCTAGTCTGTTACTAAACATCACCAGAATGCTGTTAGGGCTGGCGCGGACTCTGCAGCGCACGGAACTTATCTATGTTAGTAAATTAACTTAAATGTAGGTTGCTCCAAAACTTATGCAATCGACTGTCTAGTCTGTTACTAAACATCGCCAGAATTCTGTTAGGGCTGGCGCGGACTCTACAGCGCACAGAACTTACTTATCTAAGTTAGTCATCATTTCAGCCGAAAGACGTCCACTGCTGGACATACGCCTCCCCCAAGTGTCGCCACATTGACCGGTCCCGTGCGACTCGTATCCAGCGGATTCCCGCAACCTTCACCATGTCATCGGTCCACCTAGTGGAAGGCCTTCCAACGCAACGTCTTCCGGTTCGCGGTCGCCACTCCAGAACTTTTCGGCCCCATCGGCCATCCGTTCTGCGAGCTATGTGCCCTGCCCACTGCCACTTATGTTTGGCAATTCTTCGGGCTACGTCGGTGATCCTGGTTCTCTTGCGGATGTCTTCATTTCTGATTCGATCGCGTAAGGAAACTCCGAGCATTGCCCTTTAAGTCTCCCACTTTTAGCCTTCTGATGAGGCCCATTATGAGCGACCACGTTTCGGTCCCGTATGTAATCACTGGCAACACACACTGTCATAGACTTTCGTCTTGAGACACTGCGGTAAGTTGGACGAGAAGATACCGCGCAACTTCCCGAACGCTGCCAGCCGAGTCGGATTCGACGATTGACCTCTTTCTCGAAGTTAGACCTACCTAACTGGACCGTTTGTCCCAGGTACACATAATCGTCTACAACTTCGAGTGTAGGGTCTCCGATCTTGATAGGAGTGGGTGTGATATGGGCATTCAACATGACCTTGGTTTTGTCCATTTTCATTTTAAGATCCACTCTTCCGGAAGCTCTACTGAGGTCATCGAGGATTGATTGTACTGAGGTCCTCCATGGTCTCAGCCATGACCACTATATCGTCGTCAAACCGAAGGTGAGTGATGTACTCGCCATTGACGTTGATGCTAGCCCTCTCCAGTCCAGAACCTTGAAGACATCCTCCAATGCAGCGGTGAACAGTTTCGGAGAAATTACGTCTCCCTGTCTCTCACCTCGCTGCAGGAGGGTAGGTTCCGAGGCTTGGTCCTGAAGTCGGACTGACATGGTGGCGTTTTTGTACAAACACTTCAACACCTCGATGTACCGATAGTCGATTTGGCACCGTTGGAGTTTGTTCGGGTGGCTGAAAATCGTCAAACCTTTCGTGATTTGACGATTTGATGATTCGTGATGACTCTAGAAAACAACTTGTAGACATGGCTTATAATTGATGGGCGATGGGCCTATAATTCTTCAACTGGGCATTGTCACCCTTCTTGAAGAAGAGTACCATCACACCCCTGCACCATGCCTGTGGCGTTTTTCCCTCAAGTACGACGGAATTAAACAGCCTCTGAAGGGCCGGTTTTCCACCCGCCTTCAGGAGTTCGGCCTATCATCACCTGGTGCCTTGTTGTTTTTGAGCTGCTTCAGAGCCATCCTAATCTCGTACAAGCCTGTACGTCCGGGATGTCTTCGGTATAGTGTCGGGTCAGTCTAGCTCTTTATGTTAGTATGTAAACTTAAATATAGGTTGCTCCAAAACTTATGTAACCGACTGTTCTGTTACTAAACATCGCCAGACTGCTGTTAGGGCTGGCGTGGACTCTGCAGCGCAAGGCAGCACACCGCTTGCGCAAGATGGCATGGAAGCCGAACACCGCACCAACCGGATGATGATTGAAACTGTTTATAATTGATTTTGCCGCACGGCTTTTGCCGAAAAATTCGGACATGTAAGTAGCTCCTTAATTATACTTTCACCAGAATCATAATGAGGGGTTTAATTAATTAAATGATAAAATTAGTCAATATTATGATAAAAAAATTACGTACACACACAACACTGCATATTTCGACTATCGACATAAAGATCACTAAAACTTCCAAAAGGATAGCGTCACTAACGTTTTGCGTGATAATGAATAAGCAGAAAAAATAATCCCCATAAAAATGTCGATCTATATACGTACATATAAAATAATCGTATTGCAGTGTGTATATTGAATGTTTTTGAAAAAACTAATTTGTACGGGATGTGGCAACCATTCTGATACCGATAACTGATGGTGTTCCGCCGCCGTGACGGCACCAAGAGAAGCCTGCAAGATATAATTACGCTGCTCAAGGAGACCGATCCCGATGACGTACCGACGTTTGTGGCGAAGGAGCTAAACAAGCTTCCTCCTGTCACGTTTGACCATGTCGATGTAACGAGCCTACTCAAGGATGTTGTCTTTTTGAAGGCCAGTCTGGCGGATGTGCTAGCAAAATTGGATGCATCCCAGAACATCGTCACCGATTTGCGCAAGGAAGTTAGTGAGTTGCGCAACAGTGTGGCAGTATCTAGGTCAGCGGGTAATGCGCCTAACGCAGACACGTGTCGCTGTCGCGGTGCCGGCCACGATATATCGTCGGCGAATTCCGCGTCAGCAGTTTCCACACCGGCGCATACGTCGATTGCTGAGCTTGCAGAGCATTCCGCCCGCGCGTCCCGCATCCCCGCGGCAACTCCTACGCGCTGCGTGGCCCGAGCCCTACGGAGGGATTACGCCAGCGTCACCGCAAGCCCCTCTGATGCTCCTAGTAATAAGCCTGTGTCTGAAAAGGCGCCGAATAACGCTGATAACGAGGGTTTCGTGACGGTGCAGAGGACAAAGCGCCGTTCGCGAACAACCAAGAACCTTTGCGGCAAGGCTCCTGCGGACCCTAAAGTGAGCCTGCGTGCTGCTGACAGTCAACACAAATGAAGTGTGACTAAGTGAAGTGCTACTAACATAGTTTTAATTCTTATTCACTAACACAAGTCTTGTATTTACTTTATATTTATGTTAGTTTATAAGGTATATATTTATGGGCCATTGTAGCCTGAAATAAATTGATGTTGTTGTTGTTGTTGATAACACCTTTTTTTTTTGGTGATGCTTGTGTGTTTGTGCATAACTTATACGCTAGTTCAAAAACTCTTGTTAAAATTTTTCAAAAAATATTCATAAAGGTTCATTACTTGATGTGAAGGATGAGCAGATTGCATTATATCCACCTTTTTCGGCAATGGATGAGATTGTAACGATGGGACGAGACAAAATTTCAATCAGCTACGGTTTCAACCCCTGAAATTAAAATCACTCTTACCTGAATTAAGGAGCAAGACAAGTCAGTACGAAGTAGTCAATCATGGCAAAATGATCAGAACAAGATACTAAGTAAATAATATAAAGGTTTGCAGATAAAATGATTAAATAAAATAAATTATAATAAATGACTAATTCTGATCACGGTAAACTAAACCAATCAAGAGATGACAATGCTGTGATGCTAGATTTTGCTGGGTGTTAAATTGACGAGAAAGCAGAATATTCTTTTGCGAATAAACCGTAACTTCACGTGTCTAGTGACAAAGGAATATAAAGACTCCAGAGTAAAACCGCGGCCACTGCTTGTAATTAATAAATTCTTAAGCCTCTAGACATGACGGCGTAGACGGCAGGAATTAATAGTTATTTTATCAGCAGTCTAATATAAAATAGATAAAAATGTTTATAAATACGGTATTCTGCACACTGCTTCAAGTGCAAGCACAAGTGGTTGGCGTGGTGGACTGAGCTAATCCAAGATGGCGGAGACACAGAGAGACAGGAACAACGTGGACTCCAAAGTCCTCGACCCAGAATACGAGCGCGAAGTAGACTTGGACACTATTCTCGTAGAAGAAATCGGACAATTCGGGAGATACCAGTTGAGGACTTTCTTATTGTCTGTGCTTTTAGTGCTCTTCGTCGCCTGGAGTGCCGTTGAATACATGTTCACCACTAGTCGAATACCTACCAGGTACAGTAAATTGCGTATATATTTATACTAGTATTTTATTCCTTTTTCCTTGTTTTGTAAACTATGTTAGGTGAAAATTTCTTCCATAGGTCTCCACTCTTCTTTACGTATATTGCCCGACCTACACGATGGCAGTGACTCTTATCTCTTTTCCTCGGTTCTCTATTGTATTACCTAACTTTTTTATTCATAATTTAAAGTTCCATAACTTTTTTTGTCCTAATCATCATTTGTCCGAATGATAACTTACCCGAACTTAATATCACATAATATCACATGCCATAAAATTGAAATCCCTAAATACAATATGCTCTAAACCCGTTTGTCATAAATATTACAATCAATAATATACAAAACACCTAAAATCGTTTTCAATAATAGTTATAAATCCTAAATTTAAAAAAATGTTTAGATCTTAATAATATTTTGAAAACAAACCGGTATGTTCCCAGACGTTCCCAAAAGGGAACAGAACATTGTTATTTTAATGTTTCTGTAATTACGGGTACCTACAGTAAAGTAAGTATTACTTAGCTTTTGCTATGCTATGAACTTCTCTCAACACAACACATTTTTATACAATATTGCTCTTATGAAATTTGTAAGAATTAAAAAGTAGAACCATCATATCGCAGAAAGTTCATAGTTAGAATGTTCTTTTGTTTTGGCATACATTTCATATAAGTAGTCACTAAAAGGCAGAAAATCAATCAATCAAACCGTCAATCATTATAAAACAGTTGAGTGTGTTATGTGGATTTTATTTTTCCCTGTAATAAGTATGCAAACATGCAAACAAACACGCAGCAAGCAGGCAGCATGCATTCAGCAAGCATTCAGCAAGCATGCAGCAAGCATGCAACAAGCTTGCAGCAACCATGCAAGCACGCATACAGTATGCAAACAACCATGCAAGCGAGCAAGCAGCATGCAGCAAGCATGCAACAAGCTTGCAGCAACCATGCAAGCACGCATACAGTATGCAAGCAAGCATGCAACAAGATTGCAGCAACCATGCAAGCACGCATACAAATGCAAACATGCAAACCAGCATACAATATGCAAACATGCAAACCAGCATACACCATTCATTCAGCAAGCATACACGATTCATGCAAGCAAGCATGCAGCATGCAAGCGAGCAAGCAACATGCAGCAGGCATGGTTTCTGTCACGGCTCCGGCGCTGTGGAGCTCCGGCGGTCCCACGCGAGCTTATCGTCGCAGATGTGTTTAACGCTCACCACCGCAGCTTCGGCTTGCAAGCCAGGCGAGGCCAGCAAGGCGAGTGTTACAACCACCTGCTCCTCAACTCGCGGGCCGCCTCGCCCCTCCGCGCCTACGCGATTTTAAATTACACTCTAGGGGTAGGGCAGACAAGACTGCGTGGGGTCGGATTTATAGCGATTCGTTTCTGTCACTAAAACCTAATTTTTAGCAAATGTTTTAGGACCAAAAATTTTATTACACTTATATGGACATTAGGAATAATACACATTATATAATATAATACTTAGGATAATTGACTTTATGGCATATACAATTAGAAGATTCAATTATTAAAGTTTTTCTATATTATGACAGAACAGTTTTAGAAATAAAGATAATTATGTAACACAAAATTTCGGGATTTTGAACATTATGGTAACTGAAGTTTATAGCAAACGTTTTATGGATAATGATTTTCGGACAAAATTTTTTAGGAGATATAAGGGAGTACCCTTTTCCTCATATTCTTAATGCTCACATCGACAATTTCTTCTGACTCCTGCATATCATTGTAGCAAGCTACAAGAATCAAGATCAGATAGGTTACGAACCTATCTGATCTTTCTACATAATATACATGTTCTATTACAGATGTCTGATCCCGGAATGCGAACAAACACCAGCACCGAGTTTCTCACCCTACTGGTTGCAGAACGCAGTTCCGCAGGGTGACCAATGTGAACGTTTCGCCAGCGTAAATGCGACGCTTCGGGTGGTCGACAGCGACACCTGTCCTGCCACACTCTTCAACCGTAACAACCGCGTGGAATGTGACGATTTCGTATACCAGAACACAGACACAGTTGTCTACGATGTAAGTCGAAGGAAAAATTATATTATTTATGTGACAACTACGAGGACATAGTAACTATTTTCCCCCACAGCTTATTGAGTATACGGCACGTGTCGCCTAGCACAGTCCTGTACCAAATAAGTGTCTTTTTGAGCAACATCAGTGTTCTGGGTTATGGAACCCAGTGTGATGTTGTAACACTCAGTTAACTTGACGCTTAGAATACCACGCTCCATTTCACATCTTGGCGAGAGGCTATACCAAGCAGTGGAATGATGCAGGCTAGCAGTAACAATAATAAGATATACAGTGAGACAGATTCTTGATTTATAATTTCTATCGTCATGTAGTACGGGCTAGCGTGTGAAGAATGGAAGCGGTCGCTGATCGGCACGGTGCGCACTTTTGGCACGCTGACGGCGTTGCCCATCACTGGTTTCGTGTCGGACCGCTGGGGTCGGCGCGTCGCGCTTGTGCTCAACGCCTTCAACACGGCCTGGCTTGGCGTAACGCGCTACTGGGCTGACACCTATATCGGCTTCATGATGTCCGAGTTTGCTGAGGCCACTTTCGGATCAGGAGGGTTTTCCTGCGTTTATATATTGAGTGAGTAATTTGATACTACCAGCTTTGGCAATGTTGACAAACTTTGCACACTAGTATCAAAATATCTGTTAATCAAAATTGTATCTTAGCTCATACAAACTATACAATTTAGAATTAAGGAAACGTTAGAATGTGCATATTTGACACCACTATACCATGACATTCAAAGTAGAAAATCGGAGAAGTACCCTAAATATTAATGTGACCACTTGTGACTCAAAGGAAACATTCAAAAGAATCAATTTTATGGACGAAATCTCTCAATCAAACACCGAGTCTAAAATAAAAGGTAGACCTTGATATCGAAAAAAAAAAACAAAAAACAATGAATTCTTTTGTTGCTCTAGGCCTGTTGAATTTAAAGGTTGTTTTTAAAGTTTGTTTTAGTGATTAACTTTATGGATTGCTGCTATTTAAGGACAAGTGTTATTTCTAGCATCTTTTCGTAGATTCAATTCTCAGATCAGAGAATCGTATTTTCAAATAATGTTAGAATGCATTTTTAACATAGTTTAAAATAAAACCGGCCAAGTGCGAGTCGGACTCGCGCACGAAGGGTTCCGTACCATTATTTAAAAACATTAGACATAACTGCAAAAAAATCAGGTTTGTTGTATGGGGTTCTGTTTTTAGTATTTGTTGTTATAGCGGCAACAGAAATACATCATCTGTGAAAATTTCAACTGTCTAGCTGTCACGGTTTATGAGATACAGCCTGGTGACAGACAGACGGACAGACGGACAGACGGGCAGACGGACAGACGGACAGACGGACAGACAGCGAAGTCTTAGTAATAGTGTTCCGTTTTTACCCTTTGGGTACGGAACCCTAATAAAAGGTAGACCTTGATATCGAAAAAAACAACGAATTCTTTTGAATAGCTCCAGGCCTGTTGAATTTAAAGGTTGTTTTATAAGTTTGTTTTTATGATTAACTTTATGGATTGCTGCTATTTAAGGACAAGTGTTATTTCTAGCATCTTTTCGTAGATTCAATTCTCAGATCAGAGAATCGTATTTTTCAAATAATGTTAGAATGCATTTTTAACGTAGTTTAAAAAAAACCACTGTTCTCTTTTTTTTTAAAACCGGTACCACGGACCTTCCGGGGTCTTCTTCAACTTCCTTGTATAATGTATACGTATGTCGGGTACGTTTAAGTTTTGATAAACCCATATCTTATTAACCACAAATGGACCTGAGTGAGGGATAATGGCCCACTGAAAGGGCTCACAGAGAGGAGGCAAGTGTCCCAACAGTTTGCCTGTAATGATCCCATCATTACAGGCAAACATTTATGCAAAATAACCATGCAAATTAATCTTGTTTCGCGTGCGCAAATACGTTTGGTATCAATACGTGATAGATTGCACCATAAACTTAATGGCCTCCGATTACGCTTACATTGTTTTATTTAGGTAAAGTATCGCGTGCCTGTATCGTATATAATAATAATTGTCAAGTAACACGCGTCGATAATTGTTTTATCAGCTTAGAATGGAGCTAATTTAATTTAAAGAATTCATGTCACTTTTACGAATCAACATAATCAACATGCAATCTTTTTTTATATGCCTGCCAAGCGTGGCGATTATGGCAAAAACCCCCCTTTGGGGGAGGCCCATGTCCAGCAGTGGACGTCTTGCGGCTGAAATGATGATGATGATGATGATGAATCTTTTTTTAAGTTTACAAGTACTTTATTTGATGTGGCATGGTTATTATTTGATTCATTAATAATATTCGGTGTTTGAAAAGGTTTACCCTCGTTTGTTATAACAACGTTTTGTCGATAATCGCTCCGGCTAATTTTAGTTACAATAAAGTCATTTCGTATAATTATTCATTTGACCGAATAATTAGTAATCAGAAATCAGTAATCAGAAATCATTTATTTGCTAATTAATTAATTAATAATTAATAAAAAAATAATGTAATAATGTTATTATTAATTTTTTTTTTTTTTTTTTTTTATTTTTTTTTTATTTTTTTTTTTTTTGTTAATTGGTAGATTTTTATTTAGCATATTTATTTCTTTGAAATAATGTCATTTAAACCTGTGTATACACACAATATCACTGTGACGATAGCTAGTTTCAGTCAGGAGGATTCATCATCATTCTTTTACCCTTATCCCAATTTATCTGGGGTCGGCGCAGCATGTCTTAGCTTCTTCCATACTTCTTTATTCTCTTCTCTACTCTCTCTCTGCTTCCAGCTATAAATATGTAGGTGGCCACTGTGTCTCACGTACCCATCTCTTGCGTTATAGTTGTTAAGAATGTAATCTTTTTCTAGAAGTACTTATTGTAATTATTTTAGAAAGTTGAATTTTGTGTTGATATCTAAATTGAATCGTTACTTATCTACAACTTGTTTTTTTTGTATTACTTGTTTACGCGGTCGCGAATCCGCACATATATCATCCTTCACACAGACCTTCAATCGTTATGATAATCATAGAGTAATCCATCCAACTCAAGTATACATTCCACTTTGCCGCCCGGCACGTAGCAATGCAAAATTAATCAAAAGAATTAGTCTTAAAATTACAGAACTAATTCCCACTAACATATAAATATTCTCACAGTTATGGAGCTGGTCGGCCCTAAGTTCCGCGTGGCAGCTGGAGCAGCGATGAACACTTGCTTCGCGCTAGGACAAGTGACGTGCGGCCTGATCGCGTGGGGCGTGCCCAACTGGAGGCAGCTCACTCTAGCCCTCTACATCCCTCAGTTCATCACCATCTCCTACTACTGGCTCATCAGTGAGTCCGTGCGATGGTACATGAGCAAGGGACGCTTCGATGAATCTGAAGCTTTGATCAGAAAAGTCGCAAGAGTCAACAGAAAACCGCTATCTGAGAAATCTCTTCAAGCATTGCGGCGAACAGCGACAGAAAAATTAAGGGCCAGTGCAGAGGAGTCAGAAAGGCGTGGCGGAGAACCTTGGTTGATCGTGCAAGTGTTCCAGCACAAGAAAATATTGATCCGTGTTCTCGTTTCTCCCGTGTGGTGGATCACGACCACATTCATCTACTACGGACTGTCGCTCAATGCAGTGAACATGTCCGGCAACAGATACTTGAACTATGTCGCTGTAGCAGCTATCGAGATCCCTGGCTTTTGGATTTCATATTTCTTGATGGACAGAATCGGCAGAAAACCAGTATTGACTGGAGCTTTTTGGATATGTGCAGCATGCCAGATTGCTTACATATTTATACCTTCTGGTAAGTGTACGAACTACGAATTTTAAATTATTTAAAATTCGTAGTTTTAGTTTGAATGATCGATTTAGAAATGGCGTGATAATGAATGGTGTGACAAAGTTTTGGTTAAAATAAGATGACGAAAATACTAATAAATATATATATTTTTTTATTCATAGAAATATTTTAATATTTTGTTATTATCACTGATTATTTTTCTGCAGATATGTACGCGGTATCACTGGGGGTCTACCTGGTTGCAAAGATGGCGATAGCTTCGGTAATGACAGCAGTGTACGTGTACACTGCGGAACTGTACCCCACGAAACATCGGCACAGCTTGTTCGCTTACTCGTCGATGATGGGAAGAATTGGTTCCATGGTGGCACCGCTCACTCCAGCCTTTGTAAGTTACATTTTAGTTATTTATAAGGATGTGACAGCGCCTAACACAAACGAACTAAATCAATAAATCTTTCAATCGCGATCGACAATTAGTTCTATTGGGCAGTAGCTTGCCATACATAACATTCGTTTGGTTAAAGGTCTTCCCGTTTATGGGCTTCCACTCGTTTGAAAGTCAATGCAATGTTGCCTTTGTTTTGTGTTCCTTAATAAAATTAAAGTTGACCGCGATCACATTCAAGTTTTCGGTCATAACCAGTTGTGCTGCAATTTGTAAAGAAACTTGGTCGACAAATACATCGAGGAGAACCGCCGGGATCTAAGTTTGGTTGTCTCCTTGTTTTAGCTATTGAACCGTTATTTACTAGACATTGAACTGAACATTCAAATTATAATTTTCTAGTAGCCTATTTTTGTCCCACTGCTGGGCGAAAGCCTTTTATCAATATTAAATAAGACTAAATTAACACTTATGAGTGTTAATATTTTTTTTCCACAATTATTGTCTGGCAGTTTTACTACTATAAGCGACCTACCCAAATGTCCTTTCTTTGGTATTGTTCGTCGTTTTGTTGAGCTCCCTAAGTTATAAGTCGAGCTACACGATAACTGACAAATGCTTGCACTGACTGGACAGGTGCAACCAAATCTGTGTGTTTCTTTCTTCAAAAGACCATCTCAGACACGAATCTGCATAGTCCTCATGTGAATTGAGCAAGATTATGTCTGGACTTCAAAAGAGACTATGACCTCTGAGTTTGTTTCGGCTGTTTCTTCTCAGAGTAGTCAGGTACAAAACACCGGCCCCGTCTAATTTAAAAAAATCACGTGTCAAAGTGCTTGTAAAAACCTGCTTGCAAAATAAACATCATTTATCATTTATAAAAACTTGTTCTAAAAATTAACATTTTATTTATTTTAATTAACATTTTACAGGGTGCACAATGGTTTGAAGAGCTACCATTCGTATTATTTGGCTCCTTCGCGCTTATATCTGGTCTGTTGATCTTCCTAACACCGGAGACACTGGGTCATACCCTGCCAGACACTTTGGAGCAGGCAGAGGAGATCGGCCTCACAGACAAGTCGAAAAAATGACCAGACGACCGACTGTAATAACCCTGCTTCTAGTTTAATCTGTGGAAAATCTCGTATTATATTTTTAGTTTTTAAGAATAAAGTAAAATTTTTCGATTGCGTATTTTTATTTTTATTATATGAGTCAAAAAGTCTAAAAAACCTTAGTCATAAAAAATATAGCCGTTTCAAAAATGCAAACATTTTTATTCTCAAAACGAGGACTTCTGACTTATACCCACTTTTCACTAAAGGTACAGAATTCTATGTTATATCTGGGTATGGAAAGATTCGAGTGTCTGCTGTAATAACTGACATAAACCTCATTAAAAGTACTTACACCTGAATTGAGGTTTCATCTTTTAGAATGCTAATTCACGAAAATCTGGGAACAGGGTTTCCATCAAAACACAACGAGCAAGACAAGACACAACAGTATTGAGATTGTGAATTCATAATCAGACAAGTACTAATGCAAGGTTTACAAATCATAATTATGTACTTTCTGTTTATCTAGTTATCAGTTCGAAAATTCCAATCTGCAATTCAATTTCAAATTTCAAGCGCGGTGAATGATAACATAACATCACGCCTGTAATCCTCACAGGGTTACGCAGAAGTGTACCTAATAGTACACCCGGGGTCTTGCCGTTTTAGCGAAAAGATTTTGACAAAATTTCAATACCCAAACAAATTTCCGCAACCTTTTTATACCAATGCAATATTTAGAATGATTTTAGTACGCACATTTTCATTTGGTCAAATTTTTACTCTGCAGAATATTATCAAGGATAACGTTATTATGGCATTTGGTCTTTAACCAAAAGATTTTCTACAGTAAACAATATATAAACAATAAGGAATCATTCCCCCTGCGTCGAATTCCTTTACGTCGACTCGTGAAATAAATGACATCTGTTTTAAAAAGTTTACGCTTGACCACGAGATTGGAAAAGTACACATATAACAAAAAGTGAAACGCTTTTAATTGCAAATAAAATTATATTTATTTTACACAAATTATACATTTAATATTTTAGGAGACAACAAGGCTATTCTAAATTAATTTATCTAATTAATATCTAATATGTATTGACTGAAATCTTCTTTTTGGCGACCAAAGTACTAGGCTTGCATACATTCAAGGGAGTCTACCTCATGTTCTGTGGTCTACCTACATATTGTACATAATTGAAATAAAGGTTAAACTAATTATCGAAATACCATCTTCAATAATTCAATTCATGGAAGTTTAGTACTTTTTGTCTGTTTACTGCACAGATCTTGTGCAAAACGTATAAGTACGGAAAAAAAAAGTCGTTTCCGCAATATCTTTTGCGTAGTCAACGAAGTATTCTGTACATCAAACTAAGTAATTAGTTTGATGTACAGAATACTTCGTTGACAGCTTCGTGAAGGGTCCGTTTACACCCTGTATTAAAGATAGTTTTTTCTGTTTGCGACACGTTGCGCTTAAATTCTTTACCCTAACAAAAGTACTACATCATCAGCCTACAGCAGTCCACTGCTGGACATAGGCCTCCTCAATCGTACGGCATTCAACTCGATTCTCAGCAACTCTCATCCATTTGCTACCAGCCACCCTGCCAGCCAGCCTGAGGGCATTCCCACCTTTATACGCTTGCCGATTCACGTTCTCCACTCAACTACACGTGTATCCCATATGTTTATCGGTTATATGGCCGGTCCATTGCCACTTCAGCTTACTTATTCTGTGAGCTATGTCGACAACTCTGGTTCTGTGACAGATCACCTCGTTCAAAATGCGAACCTTCAGAGAGACTCCAGGCATAGCCTGTTCCATAGCTCGCTGAACGACCTTGAATGTATGGACCAGCCGAGTCGTGAGTGCTCACATTCTAGCCCGTAAGTCATAACAGGCAGGACGCACTGGTTTAAGACTTTACTCTTTAGGCTCTGTGGATTACGTGACGAGAAGACCTGAAGAAGTTTTACAAATGCCCAGCTGCCCAGCGCAGCTGAATTCTTCTGTTAGTCTCCCTCTTCAAGTTGTTCCAACCAAACCTCAGAGTTTGGCCAAGGTAGACATATTCTGGCATTGCCAAAGTCCGAGGCCATGTGCTTTCATGGGCCTGGGAATGCGCCACCGCCGGGATCCTTACTGACGGTAGAAGTGGTATCCATCGGCGTCGAGTCGACTTTGAAGTACCTAGGACTCGTCGTCGACAACCGGTGGAACTTCTACCAATATTTCTACATGGTAGCAGAGCGTGGTTGCACCCTGAGACCAATGCGTATTGAATAATCAACTAGGCCATCCAGCATCTGCTGCAATTCGTGCAGCGATCCAGCCAACAAAAGTACTAGGCTAGCAGGAATTGAAGATGGTATTTGAATCACAAGTTAACTGTAACAATATTAAACAGTAAGTAGTAACAAGGAACGTAAAAATACACAACTCCTTGAACTTATGCTAGCCTAGTACTTTTTGGTGGGCTATCAATGTATTATTTAAAATACGGATCCGGATGGACAAAATAACTTTATTAATTAAAAAGCCGTATTTCGTTTTAAATGTGACTGTACTCTGTGACAGCTATGTCGAGGCGAAACAAAAGACAGTGCATCAAAACTAAGAAAAATCACAAGTCGACATAAAGGGATTCGACGCAGGGGGAATGATTCCAATAAGCAGTTAGTTAACTGATCACGTAGTTATTAAGGGGCTGACAACACCTAATTTGTTGAAATTGATGTCATTTAAGCAGTTTTTTAAGAAAAACTATTTGTTTTAGCATATCAAAAAAAAAAATGTTAATATTCATCATATTGCAAAGACCTTGGATGGACTCAATAGAAAATTAGACGAAATTGGCTCGATAGAAAATAATTGCAAAGATTGGTCTTAAAATCATCATTAACGGTTATATTTCTTTATTTTTTAACGTATGGGTCTGGATTAAAAACATGAAGTCAACATATGCATACCTAAACCGCTAAGGAGTCATATTTCACAAATACTCCACACTTTTTTTTATTTCGATATTTATTCACTATTTTCTTCTAGGGCCGCCCAGTGATAGTGACGTCTCGTTTACTCCCATACAACTAGACAGTGTGCGCGATTTTGGTGTTGACAGCGCCTTAACGTAGTTTATTGATACAAGTACCTACACTAAAACAGCTTACCCGATCAAGTTATACATTGTATGCTGGTCTGGTCATTGTAACCTAACCTAACGAACCTCGCCTGCAGCTAAATTGATTTCCTAACGACGTATACCACTTTGTCAGCCGCAGAGATGAAGGGCTATATTAATATGGATGCGTGGGAAAGCGAGAAATAGATGGAGATACATTATATGGTCAGCTCTGATACCTCTTTACTTACTGACAAATAATTTTGCATTATAAGCAATTATAAGTTTTGAAAAACTACAAGAATATTTTTGTAGAAGTAATTTTTTGCCAATGTACTTTTGAAGGTCTCTTTTACGCGAAATAGAGCTTCAAAAGTATCTAATTAGGTTTGTATAACGGCTTAACAACAAAGGTACAGGTTACGCAATAGTGATGCTATTTTAATTATAAGAACAAATACGTACAGTAAACCTCACGGCACTGGTTACGTTCTGATTTAGATCTGGCTTAGCGTAGTACAGAGTCTCAATAGAAAGGGCCAGCTTGTATTGGTTTTGTTACCACTGTCGTGCGGTCTGTTTTACTTCCTTGTGACCCGAATTTCAATTCATAACGTCCACGTTCCATGTCAACGTTAAATAGTAAAACTAATATTTACGATTTGTTTATTAACTTTGGTTCACTGCTTTTGTTTCAAAGGGTTTTCTTAAACTTTGGAATTTAAGAACGCGTTTGTGATTATAATCTTGTTAAACTAAAAAAATGTGTTTTTTTTTTTCTTAGTTAGCCTGAGCTGCCCCACTCCTGGGCAAAGGCCTCCCCCCATTCCTTCCGCTTTTCTCGGTGTTGCGCCTCTTCTCGCCAATTAACGAGAAAGCCATCCAAGGCGTCCCGCCATCTTCTCCTCGGTCTGCCGCGACCCCGTGTAGCTGTCTTAGGGCTATAGTTTTGTGATATGCGGGCCCACAGCTTCGCCGGCATCCGGCAGACATGGCCTGCCCAGTCCCATTTTAGTTTAGCGGCTTTTTGAGCTACGTCAGCAATTTGAGTTCTGGAGCGCAGTTTGGTGTTCATTATTCGGTCGGTAAGTTTAACGTTAAGTATGCTGTGCTCCATTGCCCGTTGGCCATCCTTGAGTTTGGACCTCTGGATGTTACTCAAAGACCAGGTCTGTGCACCATATGTCAGTATGGGGAGAATAAACATGTCCATCAGCTTACGTTGTAAGGGGTTGGGTAAATCGCCCTTGAATAGCTCTTTCATGGACCAGTAGCTCTTCCAGGCGTTTTCCGTGCATTTTGCAACTTCTTTGTCTTGTCTCGCCTGAAAGGAGACTACTTGGCCCAGGTAGATGTATTCTTGGACATAATGTATTTTCTCCCCGTCTATGTGCACGTTGATCGGTGAGCTGTTGGTCATGAGCTTAGTCTTCGACATGTTCATCTTTAGTCCAACCTCAAGGCTTGCATTGCTTAGCTCTTGAAGCATCTCTTCCAGTTCCTTAGCTGATGAGGAGAAGAGGACAATGTCATCCGCGAAGCGCAGATTTGTTAACGTTGTCGATGTTGTTTGGGGGGTAATGTTGCTCGCGTCCATAGGATTTACCACCTTTTCCTAGGCCCACCCTACACGTGTCCCCCGGGTGGTGCAAAATGAGCAACAACGCCGAGCAACGGGCGGCGGTAAATAACCTGTCCACAGGCACTCGCAAGCCTCGTAAGAATTAAATCCCTTCCAAAAGTGCGACCACAACACCTTGGGAAAGTGCTGTGTGTATGTCCCATCTCGTAATATATGAAAGTATGAATGATAGCGATATTGATTTGTCATGCGATCCGGCTAACACCCGTCGCTCGCAGGTACCCGGGCCTGCGAGTGGTAAATTGGTTACCGAAGTCTGCACAGGGGTAGGTGACCAGGCCCCTGTGACGGAGAATGCTACTGGCAACCCTAAAACTACGAAAAGAAACTTTATACAGCAGACGTTTCATCCGAGCCTTTTTACTGCAAGACCTAGATCTTCCTCTCTTGGCAATTATCCTGGAACAGCCAGCACCAGCACCACAAAGGAGAAAGACTCGCCTCCTCCTAAACCACCGATAATCACCATTGAAGATGATAACAGCTGCCCTCCCACATGGCAAAGAATACCCTTCCAACGCAACCCAAAAAGAAAAAAACTATCTAATAGCCCACAATCTATGGAAAGACCTAAGAACCCAGGGCAGAACTCTCATAGCGCAATCAATACTTCCAACAGATATAGTGGACTTCCAGTCGACATACCTGATGAATCTGTCAAATTAATTGAAAACCAAACCTATACTAAGAAAACCAGCAAACCGCCACCAATAATCTTGTATGGTATTACAGATATATCAAAACTAACTGAACTCCTGAGTAGTTCTGTACCAAATGACAGCTACAGCTATAAAATTGTTAATAGAGATCAGCTGAGAGTCATGGCGCAGACGAGCGAAGTGTACAAAGACATCATTGACCTAATTCGAAAGAACGGACTCATAGGTCATACATTTACTCAGAAAGACAAAAAGTGCTGCAGAATCGTAATTAAAAATCTGCATCACACGACGCCAAAGGAAGCCATTGTAGAGGAAATAGAAAAAAGTGGGAATAAGGTCAGAGGTGAAATCATATGTGCCCTCTCAAGAAGAAATAAAAACCACTAAATATTGTTTTTCGTGAATGTCGAACCTGGCCCAAATAACCCTGAACTTAAGCGTATAGAATCCATATATTATACAATAGTAAGGATAGAAGACCCGCGAAAAAAAAATGAAATCCCTCAATGTGCTAGATGTCAATAATATGGACACACGAAAAATAACTGTATGCGCCCCTACCGGTGCGTTAAATGCGCAGAAGGACATAAAACTATAGACTGCCCAAAAAAAGACAGAAATACACCAGCAACCTGCACATTATGTCTAGGAGATCACCCTGCCAACTACAAGGGGTGTCAAGTATACAAAGAGATTCGCGCAAGGAAAATGATACAGCCAACACATAAAAAAGCTCCATTATTAAAAATGAAGCATGAAAAAAATAACACTGTCCCCTTTCAAATAGAAGATTTTCCACAACTACAGCCAAGTTACCATACTAGACAACAAACAGTAATCCCACCTGTTCCAGATCCCAGTAAAACTGTACACTGGAACAAGAAACAAGAGAACATACAATCTCAGCCAACAAATTCGTTAGAACAAATAATAAGTAAACAATCAGAGAAAATAGACATTCTCATACAACAAATGGGTACCCTAATGGGACTCTTAACGACTCTAATTGCCCAATTTAAGAAATGATGAAATTCCTTCGCGTTGCAGCATGGAACATAAACGGTTTGACTCCTAATAAACAGGAAGTAGAGCTTTTCATTAAGCACAACAAAATAGATGTTCTTTTAATCTCAGAGTCACATATGACTGATAGAAAAGTCATCTTCATTAAAGGATATAATATATATTACACAAATCATCCTGATGGAACATCACACGCTGGCACTGCAATAATAATAAAGGATAGTATTAAACAACACCCTCTCCCAAACTATAGACAGGCTTACCTACAGGCTACTGTAATATCGATAGACGACTGGCAGGGTCCACTCAACATCGCTGCGATTTATTCCCCGCCTCGGCATAGAGTTGACGAACAAATGTTTAGTGACTTTCTCAACACGCTTGGAGGCAGATATATCGTTGGAGGGGATTGGAACGCCAAAAATACATTTTGGGGCTCCAGGCTAACCACCACTAGAGGCAGAGAGTTGAAGAAGGCAATAGATTCGAACTCACTCAATATACTGACAACGGGAGAGCCAACACACTGACCAACTGATCCCAATAAAACACCCGATCTTATTGACTTCTTTGTCACCAAAGGAATGTCAGGACTGTACACAAAAGTCGAATCATGCCTGGACGTCAGTTCCGATCATACACCAGTGGTATGCACATTGAGCACAACAATTATATGCAAGGAGCCCCGGGAGACGTTATAATCAAATCAAATCAAATCAAATCAAAGCATTTATTTCAAGTAGGCCAGTTACAGGCACTTTTGAATTGTCGAAACAAATATGAAAATTAAATGTAGCTACAGTCCCAGACACAAGACATAAAAACTGTGAAAGTACTGTAGTTGCCCATTCCCTAGCGTAGATCTCTATGGAGAAGAATGGGCAAGAAACTCCATGGACACTCTTTTAAATCAGAATATTTTTACAAAATCTTGGTTACATCATTCATGTTGAGATGGTACATTATGTGAGAACAATGTAGCAAGATGTGCACGTTAAAGGTGTCCATAGTAAAAAAAAAAACAAAAACAATTAAAAAATAAAATTATTAAATTCAAAAGCCGTGGCAACCAAGAGCTGACCAGTCCCAACTGACAGCGCTCGTTCACGAACATGACGCATGTATCAGCACCATTCAACTCAACCATTTTGAAGGGAACTAAATGATCCGACACACGCGTCACCATCAGCGAGACATTTGAGTGAGCATGACATATCTCCTAATCGCCACGGCACATTCAAGTCAAGGAAAAACGTAGGTTTCTAGCGACTGATAGCATTCTAGTACATAGCACTCACACAATATGCGATATGCGGCTATATAATAATAAAGAGATTGATTCTATACAATGCAAAGATAGTTGTACAATCTTCAGCAGCTCCAACAGTACAATTTAATGCTATCAATTTATGCGCCCCTGTCCTTGTGGAGCAGGACCGGCATTGAGCCAAGTAGTTTTATCAGCGATATAGTCGTCCAATTTGTAATATGCTTGCTTACAAAGTGTGCGTTTAATACATGTTTTAAATTTTGTTTCATTCAGCTCAAGAATGCTTTGTGGAATTTTATTATAGCATCTCAAACAGTACCCCATGAAAGATGAGTCTACTTTAGCGAGTCTGAAGCCTGGCTGAACTAATTGGTCCCTATTTCTAGTACTGTAATTGTGTCTGTCACCTCTTTTACCAAAAATATGTAGATTTTTTCTTACGTACATTATGTTTTCGTAGATGTATTGACAATGTACAGTCATGATGTTTATTTCCTTAAACAGTTCCCTCAAAGAATCGCGCCTACGAAGATTGTATATGGCTCTGATGGCTCTTTTTTGCAGAATAAATATAGACTCAATGTCAGCAGCCCGTCCCCATAACAAAATGCCATAAGACATTATACTATGAAAGTAACTAAAATAGACCAATCTAGCAGTATCTACATCAGTAAATTGACGGATTTTTCTAATAGCATATGCTGCCGAACTTAGCCGCCCCGCCAGAGATGTTAAATGAGAACCCCATTGTAGCCTTGAATCAAGCGTAATCCCCAGGAAAACCGTTTTATCTACGAATTCAAGTTTCTCTTTATTCAGTACTATATCACAATCGCTACTTTTAACATTCGGTAAAGCAAATCTTATGCATTTCGTTTTTTTTCATTTAGTACTAAATTATTTGCTGTGAACCAATTATGGACTTGAAGTAGGGCATTATTCACGTCATCTAAATTTTGGGCCCGTCTATTGATCTTAAAAATTAGGGAAGTGTCATCGGCAAATAACACCATATTTTGAGGTTGGTTTTTCAGTAAATAGGGTAGATCATTTATATATACTAAAAAGAGGAAAGGACCCAATATTGAGCCTTGCGGAACCCCCATTTTTACTTTTAAACCCTGTGAATTAACACCATTTATTTGAACATATTGTTGTCTATCACTCAAATAAGATTTTAACAAACTAAGTGCAAGTTTACCTAGTCCGTAATGCTCAAGTTTCAAAAGCAATGTGTCGTGATTTACACAATCAAATGCTTTGGAGAGATCACAAAATATTCCTACAGCGTCTTGGGACTCTTCCCACGCCGTAAATATGTCCTTTATTAAGGTTACACCGGCGTCGGTTGTACAACGTCCCTTGGTGAAACCATACTGTTGATCGTGTAAGATTCTATTGGTGTTAAAATGATTGACCATTTGATTAAGCATTATCTTTTCGAACACCTTACTAAAAACTGGCAACACGGATACAGGCCTATAATTATTTGTATCTTTACTATCACCGGATTTGAAAAGAGGTATGACTTTACTGTATTTCATTAAATCAGGGAAAACTCCTTGGTCTACGCACAAATTAAAAATTAAAGCTAAGTATGGAGCTATAGTCTCAAGTATGGATGTACAAACTTTGATAGACATTCCCCATAGATCTTCGGTCAGTTTGATTTTTATTTGCCGAAAAGTTTTAATAACTATCATCGGGTTTATGTGTTTAAATTTAAATTCAGCCTGGCATCCAGACACATTCGCCTTTAGTAAACCAATTGAGACTTCAGGAGAGGAATTTAGAGCCTCCGTAGTTTTTAACGGTATATCGGTAAAGAAATTTACAAATTCTTGAGCTACTTCCTGATTAGAGCTTTTAGGACCACATGCTGTATCTAATGTGTAGCTAGTATTACGTGTTTTCTTCCTGTTAGTCTCGCTATTTATGACTTTCCAAACTGTCTTTATTTTATTTTCTGCTGTTTTGATCTTGTTGCTAATGTGCAAGGCTTTGGCAACCTTGCATGTATCTCTAAAAATTTTTGAATACTTAGCAACATATTTGTTAAAAGTTTCAGTGTTCATATAAGGCTTAAGGCCATAAAGCTCAAATAGTGTTTCCCTACTTTTTCTGATACCTCTAGTTGCCCAATCACTAAATATAAATTTAGGGCAAATACTTTTTGACTTCTTTTCAAAAGTTTTGTTGAATTCAGTGTGAACTATTGAAAAGAAATTATCATAAAATTGATTTATATTAATATCGTCATGGCTCATAACACTTAATTTGTTCTGTAGAGAAATATTATACCTATTTAATTTGTTAGAAGTTATGGGTCTAAATTTAATCTGAATTTTTTGCAATGGTGCATTACACCTAAAAGTTACAGTTTGTCCGCTATGGTCAGACGGCAGACAATTAACTATGGCTTTATCTAAGTAATCACAATCACAGAAAACATTATCTATACAAGTAGCAGAAGATGGAGTGACTCTAGTAGGTTCTATAAAAGTGTTGGTCAAGTCAAATGACTTAAAAAGATTTAATAACCGACTGCTATTTGAATTTTCTTCTAAAATATTGATGTTAAAATCACCACAAATAATTATAGATTTATTACTGGCTGCAAGTTTTGCCAGGACATCTTCCATTATTGACTCAAATAAGGAAAAGTTTTGATAGTTTGGGGGTCTGTACACACACACAATAACATGCTTATCTAGCTCAACACAGGACAGTTCGACGCAATGTTCAGCCGAGAGACCTATTATGTCGTTACGTTGCTTATATCTTAAACAATTTTTTACAAAAATTAAGGAACCTCCACGAAGCATAGTTTTACGGTTATAGCAGCTACCCACCATATAGTTCTCATAATTAATAAGCATTTGGTAATCCTTAAGCCAATGTTCAGTAAAACAAATAATGTCAAACTTACTTTTTTCTAAAAACAATTCTATTTCTAATAATTTTGAAGAAATGCCTTGGATATTTTGGTGGAATAATTTTAAAGTGTTCTGCTGAGGCCCTTTTTTACTAGCTAATTGAGTGCAAGAAGATACCTTGCTGTTGGTAGGTTTAACAATATTGTTAATGGCACCTTCTGTTGTCTGACTTTCTAGTTTAAATTAATATTAATATCTGGAGAGAGCCCCGAGACTCCCGTGCCATCGCCAGACAACAAGATCCTATCACTAATATACCCTAATTGAGAATTTTCCACGGTGACATATGGATCCTCCTCAGTATAATGTTTGTAAACATCAATAGCACTAATGCTATATTTATTTAAGGTCACCACCTGTTCATTAGTATTATTACTAATAGTCGCAGTATTTACAATATAACTAAACTTAGACATACTACTTATGTCTGTGTGAATATTATAAGCTAATAGCCGAGCTATTTTGTGTCTACAACTAATAGGTAGATACACTTTACCCCGGGTCGAACTAAGTTTATCAACAAAAGTGTTGATATCAAGAAATATAAGTTTGTCACTGTAGTGACCTGCTAAAAAATGTAAATGTCTATTTAAGAAGTGAATATAATTGTTTTTTCTGTTACATAAATTTTCAAAATATGGAAAAGCGCACAATATTATTTTATTACAATTTAATTTCAACAACTCTGAGACACAATCAGTGATGTCTTCCTTTTTAATCTTTGCACTATTACCAACACATATAGTAATGGTGGTACTAGGATCACAAACAGTCTTAGTTACAGATGCCATAATCTGTTTGTAGTTTGACCCTGGCATACAATTGTTTTGGGTACAATAACTCAGGTTATTACTAATTAATTTACCTAGCCCCCTACCTATACTGTCAGAGAACATAACTGAATGATTACAGTCACGACTAATAGGAGAAACAAAATTACCAATCTCAGGCAGACTATCATGCAACTCAGGCTGTACTACGTGTGAGTAATCTAATGTAATATTAGTTGTTTGTTGGTTTGATATGCTGTCCTGAGACAAATTCTCAACCTGGTATACCCATACCAGGTTGAGAATTTGTCTGGAGGACCCCCTCCATTACCTCAGGCTGGATAGTATCATGGTTGGTAACTGTCTGGCAACTACATTGACCCATTACCAACTCATTTGCTGCATAAATATGTTCCCTAATTTGTTTCTGAGAAATCTTATACCTACTAGAAAGGGAACTTAGTGATTCCTGAAGTACCTGTATTTCAGACTGCAAATGCTGAGTATCAATTTCATAAATTTTTATACTGTCCTCTAATTTTATTTGGTAATTATTTAACTTATTAAGTAAATCAACACGCTCTTTCCTCAGTGGAATAAATTTGGAAAAGCGTTTATGTTGTTTCCTAAATTGATTACATTTTTTAATTATTCTGTTTAATTTTGCATATTTTTTAATCTTCCTATTGCTAACTATAAACTTCTGTTTTAGTAAGGAATCTTCAGTTAGATCAATTGTTATTAAGGAAGGGGGGTTACAATTAGTTTTTAATAATTCATCATATAAGAGATTTGTTTCTATAACCTGAGTACATTCTTTTTCTTTCTGTAACTTAACTATACAATTATTGGCATGAATTAACTCATCTTCCAGATCCCTAATTTTAAACAAAGCCTCCTCATACAAGTTACTACAATTATGAAAACCATCCGTGACCACCTTCAGCTGATCCCGTTCATCAACAACGTCCAGGTATTGCTGATGTAGGTCTACTAGCTCCCGTTTTAAGCTGGAGTTTTTGCTATTAACTTTATTGACTTCCACCTCACTCTCTTCTCTTTCCTGCAACAGTAGTTGAACTTGGAGGTTGGATTCTTTGAGTTCTTGGAGGGCCGTTCTCAATTTTAGCTCCATATCTTGAGCAGTAGCCTTACGGGTCATCACAGGCATGGTTACAGGATTGGTTACTGAAAATTAGAAGTAAAGAAACGGTGTTAACTAGTAGAATAGACAAATAAAGTGAAGTTAGCGATGAAAGGGAAAGAAAAAAAGTTAAAGTAATGAAATGGAATGAGGTAGGCTGCTATAGCTTTAAAATATTATCCAATTCAATGTAAATAATTGAATAAATATTCAGTTTCATTGGTTCTATTGTCCTAATGATTTACTTTTTCCTATGTGGGTATGTTGCTAAAAAAAGAAAAAAAAAAAAAAATACTATTACATTAATGCAAGACAATAAATTATCTTAAACGATATATCTAATCATTTCCATTGAAAAGATTGATTTGTATAAAATAAAAAAAATAAACAGAGATGAGATAAGGAATTACTCAGTTTTGATGTTATAAGACCGGTTGTCAACAAAGAGATTTAGAACCAGTACAGGGAACTAAATACGCGAAAAATTATACTAGAAATGGGCATGGATTTGTAATAGAGATAAAGAGAGGTTTGTGCGCTGTTATTAAATAAAAACTAAACAATACTTCCCCTGAATTATCCGTTTATGTCCGTAGTTAGAACGTCAGCTGTTTTTTTTTAGGTTACCGGTACCGTTGTAGTGCCGAAAAACTTCATTAATTATCAGGATAACAATTATCCTGAGTATTTACGCATTTATGATACGTTTACACAAACAATTACACCATAATATAACTTATTTACTAATTAAATTTAAATTTTAAATACGGAACAAAAAATTTACATGTCACTCGGGCAGTGTTGCCAGTCTATCCACATATACAATCGTAAAACTGACTGGGACTCATTCCAGAACTTTATAGAGGAAAATACCAATTTGCATATACCCCTTAAGACTGAGGACGACATAGAAAATGCAGCTTGGTATGCGACTAACCTTATCCAAGTAGCTGCTTGGACATCCACTCCCTGCCTAAAATACAGCCCTCAAAAACAGGATTATACACTGGAAATACGGGAGATGGTAGCTGCAAAACGGAGACTGAGACGACAATGGCACACAAGCAGAAATACACAGGATAAAAGAGCCCTTAATAAATCACAAAAGAATTTAAAACAAATGCTTAAAGACTATGAGAACGTCACTTTGCAAGATAAATTGAAAACTCTATCACCACACAAAGTAGATGACTACTCACTTTGGAAAATCACCAGTTCACTAAAACGGCCACAAGAACACACGCCTCCATTAAGACAACCGAATGGTAACTGGGCGAGGACACCTGCTGACAAAGCTGAGCTTTTTGCTGAATTTCTGAAAGATGTATTTAAACCAAATGAACCTGTATCCAGAGGTAGAAATTGACACAATCCTTGACAGTGATCAGCAAATGTCTTTACCGTTGCGACCATGTACCCCAGCTGAAGTATGGAAAGCTATAAAAAACCTTAAGAAGAAAAAGGCCTTATTACAGCAGAAGTCCTGAGGCATTTGCCAAGAAAAGGAATTGTCTTGCTTACCATTCTCTTCAACGCAGTGTTGAGACTCCATTATTTCCCGCTTATCTGGAAGATGTCAACAATAAAATATATGGTAGCTAAACCAGGAAAACCTCCTAATGAAGTCTCCTCATATAGACCCATAAGCCTTCTTCCCTTGTTGTCTAAACTGTTTGAGAAGATATTTCTGCAACAACTGATACCTATACTTGAAGAACAAAAGACAATTCCAGACCATCAATTTGGGTTCCGAGCACACCATGGAACAACAGAACAAATACACAGAGTGGTTCATACAATCCGGCAATCATTGGAAAGAAAAGAGTATTGCTCAGCTGCTTTTCTGGACATTCAACAAGCATTCGACCGGGTATGGCACAAGGGTCTCCTATGTAAACTTAAAATCTGCTTACCACACACCGCATACATGCTGCTCAAGTCCTACTTGGAGAATCGAATGTTCCAGACTAAATCCGGAGATAGCCTATCTTCTTTCTATCCCATAAAAGCTGGAGTACCCCAGGGATCTGTGCTGGGCTCGGTTCTGTACACGGTCTACACTGCTGACCTACCCACCTCAAAGCAAATCGTTACTGCAACCTATGCCGATGACACTGCAGTCCTATCTTGCGATAAAGACGAGATTCGAGCATCCGAAAAACTCCAAGCACACCTGGATAAAATTGGATCATGGCTGAAAAAGTGGCGAATTAAAACTAGTGCTGCTAAGTCTGTCCACATTACCTTCGCCCTAAAGAGCGGGGACTGCCCACCAATAACACTTGACGGAGAGGTTCTCCCTCAGAAAAGTACTGCCAAATACCTAGGTATGCACATCGATAGAAGACTTACCTAGCGTGAACATATTAAGACCAAGAGGGACCAAGCAAGCAGGAAACTGGGAGAAATCTACTGGCTAATAGGCAGACAGTCGTCACTTAGCTTGGAAAACAAACTGATGGTCTACAAATGCATCCTAACACCTATATGGACCTATGGTATAGAGCTGTGGGGATCGGCAAGCAATTCGAATGTGGAAATACTACAACGCTTCCAAAACACAGCACTGAAAACCTTGAGCAGCGCACCATGGTTCACAAGGAACACTGAAGTACATGAGTACCTACAAATACCTAAAATCAAGGAAGTTGTAGAAAAGTCATATAAGACTTATAAGCAAAGGCTCCAGCGACATAGAAATGAACTTGCTGCGACACTACTGAAGTCCTCAGACTCTACCTACCGACTTAAAAGGAAACGAATAGCGTCAATCTGATTACCATCAATACTTATTAACGAGATGACGCATCACAGGATGCGAAGTATCTCAAACTGAGACAATGAAGCAACAACCAATCTGATTAAAGCCAAAGGGCTGATTGCAGATATTAATAATATAAAAAAAAAAAAAAAAAGATTTATTAACCTCGCCTCGCCGAGACAAATACCTCTCTCTTCCCAGGAGGTCGCCAACTTTCTAAACACTTCCTCTAGGGTACTGGTGAATAGCTTTGGAGATAGTGGGTCGCCCTGTTTGACTCCCTTGAGAATTTTGAATTTTGGACCTATCCGTTCTAATTGTATAGCTGCTGTACTGCTGATATAAACATTCTGTAAAAGGTGTATATAACTTGATTCTACATTTTGTTTACTAAGAGCATTAAAGATGGCAGAGTGTGTGATACTATCGAATGCTTTCGAGTAGTCCACAAAAGCAAGGTAAAGCGGCATGTTAAATTCAAGATATTTTTCTATAATCTGATTTATTGTATGCAAGTGGTCGGTGATAGAAAGTCCGGGACGGAAACCTTCATGCTCGGGAGGTTGTTGCTTGTCTTACTCTCCAGCGATGCGATTTTCTATAACTTTTATAAAGATTTTATAGACATGGGAGATCAAACTAATAGGTCTATAGTTATTTATTTCTGACTTGTCCCCCTTTTTGTGCAGCAAAATAATATTTGAATGACAGAAGTTACTAGGCAAAACACACGAACGAAGAATATCGTTTAAGAGGTTTGTGATGTGGGGAAGAAGTATTGGTTCACCGATTTTCAGGGCTTCAGTGCTAACGCTATCTTCACTGCATGACCTGTTGTTCTTCGTTTTACTCAGTGCATAATGGACTTTGCCCCCGGAAATGGGTGGAATGGTATCTGGACAGGTATAGCTATTATCTGGTATTTGAGGTATATCGAAATATAGGGATTTATAAAATGTGGTGCATATATCTAGAATTTTGTCTCTATTAACTTGTTTATTGCCGTTACTGTCTTATAAATTTGTAATCCACGATTTATTGTTTTGTATACCTTGCTTGGCTATTTTTAGAGAGCGGTTCTTTTCTAACGCATTTTGTACAATTGTGTTGTTATAATTTCTTATGTCTTTTCTTATGCTACGTTTAACTTCCTTGTCTTTTAATCTATATCTTAAATCTCTTTTTTCTGTACCTAAAGTTAGTCTCTGATCTATAAGTTTTAAAGTATCGCGTGATCATTTTTTAGTTCTATTTTTAGTTTTCTTAACGATTTTACTAGCTTTTTTTACACTATTAAAATGACGTCGCTGTATTGTTGGATTATATCACTATTTTCTTTTTCTGTTCTAATTAGGTCAAAACTATTCTTGAGTTCTAAATAGAATTCATTCTTACACGTAATAAGCGTTATATTTATACGAGTACGATAAATATTTTTAACTGTTAGTAATAATTTTAAATGTTAATAGTTTTGTTAACTGGCTGTTACTATAATTTACAAAAAGTTTTGTTAGCCCTTCTAGTACAACATACTAGTATTCAGTATTCTTTACCGCCACCACTAAAATGACTCCTAATATTAATTCTCTTAAAAAAAGTAAATTCACTTTTATGGATTAAATTAGATAGTTTTGATTCAATTAATTTTACAAACACACTAATTTAAATATGTAATAGCTGGCACCTTATAATAATATTATGATCTCATTACATTATAATTGTGAAATGCAATAAATGATTGAATATTATTTATTTTAGTCTATAATTAAGATACTATTTTTGATTTTGTTATTAGAGCTTTATGATATACAAATAATATAATGAGACACCCGTAATAGAAAAAGCACTTGCGTGCAAAAAAGTTGACCCACCCGTGCTCTTCCATTTGGAACACGATAATTCAAAAAAACAGATAAAAAAAATAACTTAATAATGTGTGGTAGGTAAAAAGGTAAGATATCAATAACCTTATTAAAAATTGTAGCTTAAAATATTTTCTAACTTAAAAAGCCTAAAACAAAAAACGGTTTCAAAAGTACAAATTTTTAATCGCCGATTAAAAAAATAAATAAAAGGATTTCATGCAAAAAAAAACCTAATAAACTTGTTTTAATAGCTCGTATTGCCCCCTTGCTCTAATTTTAGGTTCAATACAGTTTTTCATCGGCCTTATCAATTTTACGACGAATTCCTGAGGGATACCGACCCACACCTCTTGGATAGCCTCTTTGAATTCCTGCAGTATGAGTCCTAGCCCTGACCCTTGTTTTAAGCTCATCTCATAAGTGTTCTGTGGGAAGGTTAGGGCTCCTTGCTGGCCACCTCAAATCAGGAATTTCGACCTCGTGTAGATACTGGCAACCTGATGCGGCAACATGTGGTCGGGCATTATCCTGCATGAGCATGAATCCTTCGCCTGCAAAACCAGGGTATGGTATAACATGCTGTTCAAGCACCTCCTGAATGTAGCGGTGCGCAGTCAAAGTGCCAAGACGATGCCCGGTTACGAACTCAAGTTTGGTTTTTCCCTCCAAAGAGATACCGCCCCAAGCAGTCCTTGAACCTCCTCAAAATGCTACTCTTTCCTCAATGAAAGCTTGCGCAAATCGCTCTCCTTCTGAACGGGACACTTTCTGCAAACCTTCACATAGTATAAAATAATTAAATGATTAATTAAAATTTTCAAATATATTCTCTCAAACAGAAAAAAAGGGGTGGGCCGATTTTTTTGCACGCAAGTGTACAATGCCAGTGTGGAGCTCCTTTGCAGGAATAAACCTGGATATAATTTGTGGCCATTGAAACGCAAATAAAAGTCGAAAAGTTTTACTTTATTCTTATAATAATTTTAAAACTATAATAAAACGAGATTTTTCATATATTTAACTATAAGCAGAATCAATGTTGTATTTTCATTTTTTCGTCTTGCCTGTGAGCCCAATCTCCTCTGCCTGCTCGAAAGTGTCTGGTAGAGCGTGGCCGAGTGTCTCCGGAGTCAGGAAGATTAGAAAACCTGATACCAGCGCGAAAGAGCCAAATAACACAAATGGCAGCTCTTCAAACCATTCTGAGCCCTGCAACAGATTAAACATAAAAATTTTAAACGATGAAAATGGAAATATTCTTGAAAATATTATAATAGTACTGAAGTACATAATATTCATACATTTTTTTTTTCATACATATACATGTAACACAGCAAACCTAGAAAACTGTAGTTACTTATTAAATGATTGTAATAAGAGTTTGAAGTGATAATTAGCAGTAGCAGCGGACCGAATGATGGCCCCTGTAGAACTCTAGTAACGATTCACTTGAGACTTCACTATTCGTTTCTTTAGCACAACAACTTGTCATAAATAAATGAACAATAGGAAAGAGATTTATGCAATTCATGCTTCCAATATAACTCGTTCTCTAATAATTATTTTAATGTAAAAAATACTATGTTCGTTAGTCGAAAGCCTTGCTAATAAACACATAACTTACAAAAGCCGGTGTGAGTGGTGCAACCATAGAGCCAATTCTTCCGATCATGGAAGAGAAAGCAAACAAGCTGTGCCGATGTTTCGTGGGGTAGAGCTCCGCAGTGTACACGTACACTGATATTGCCACCGAAGCTATCGCCATCTTTGCGATCAAGTAGACTGTCAGCGATATTGCATACAAATCTGCAAACCAAAAAAAAAATGAAACATGTAATAAGTAAAATGAAAACATACTTAAACTGTGTTTCAAAATTATCTTGCAATACTAACCGGTAGGTATAAAAATGTAAGCAATCTGGCACGCCGCACATAACCAAAAAGATCCAGTCAATACTGGCTTTCTTCCGATCCTGTCCATCAGGAAATATGCAATCCAAAAGCCGGGGATTTCAATCGCTGCCACGGCAATATAGTTCACGTATCTATTACCAGACATGTTAACTGCGTTGAGCGAAAGTCCGTAGTAAATGAGCGTGGTTGTGATCCACCACACTGGAGAAACGAGAACACGAAGCAATATTTTCTTGTGCTGGAACACTTGCACAACCAACCAGGGTTCTCCACCTCGCTTTTCTGCCTCTATTGCACTGATCCTCAATTTTTCCTGCGCAGTTCGCCGTAATGCTTCAAGAGATTTTTCAGATATTTCTTTTCCGTTGACCTTTGCAACTTTTCTGAGTAGAGCCTCGGATTCATCGAAGCGTCCCTTGCTCATATACCATCGTATGGATTCATTGATGAGCCAGTAGTAGAAGATGGTGAGGAACTGAGGAATGTACAGGGTGAGGGTCAGCTTCCTCCAGTTAGGTACACCCCACGCAATCAATGCCATCGTTACTTGTCCCACGGCGAAGGTAGTGTTCATCATAGCTCCTGCAGCTACTCGAAACTTCGGGTCAACCAGCTCCATTACTGTAAGAAAACTTTATAAATTACCGAAATGATTTAGTTATTTACATAGTATCAGCTAAGTGGAATGAATTTACATGAAGAATTGTGCGTCCTCGGTTAGGTATCTCAATCATATTGCCTATCACACCTCGCATTCTTGCATATTGTACGACATAACGTACCACGTGACACATTTGTCATGTGATATGATAAGACCGTTTTTAGCTCACTGCACACGATTTTTCAAAAGAAAATAATGTTATCATAATCGCAGGTCGTAAATAAAGTTACCTACACGAGATACTTACGATTAACTTGCATGTACCTACTATGGGGGTCTTTACCGCCTGACCATTTTAAAATTTTTTCGCTTAAAACATGTGGAGCCACGCCCCCTTAAAGTTTGGGCCTATTAGGAAAGCCTCAACTTTGGCGCGCAAAATAAAAAAACTCTCGATTGACGTGCGTCGTCAGTGCGCTCGGCCGATTCGGTATCTTTTCATTCATTATTTCTATACAAAGTCAACGGGGCGGGGCTAGAGAGCGCTTCTGTGTTGCGAGTGCAAGCAAAAATAAGCTTAGTGGTGGTCAGGCGGGAGTGTCCTCGATAGTACTTTAAATCTTTTACGCACTTCCTCACCACAAAATTAATGATTGAATTATTTAATGTACACTTCAAGGCATTCAAAATACGTCAATATTAAATAATCGGATTAGTAGGTTCTACCAGAAATTTTACCTCCATAAAATATTGGTTAAAAATTTCAAATGTAGTTACACAAAAATAATGATAGTCACTTACCTAATATATACGCGCTGGTAAATCCTCCAGATCCAAAAGCGGCTTCAAAAAACTCGGATATCATGAAGCCGATATAAGTGTCAGCCCAGTAGCGCGTGACGCCAATCCAGGCCGTGTTGAACGCGCTGAGCACGAGAGCGACACGCCGGCCCCAGCGGTCCGACACGAAACCGATGATGGGCAACGCTGCCAGCGTGCCGAACGTGCGCACCGTGCCGATCAGCGACCGCTTCCATTCTTCACACGCCAGCCCGTACTAGATGACGATAGAAATTATGAATCAGGAATCTGTCCCACTGAATAAGTAAGTGTTGGATGACCAATGACTGTATTAAAGATGGTACCTATGGCTACATAGGGTGACTATTGAAATATTTATGAAGAAGACAAGCGACCCCAAATAAATTTTCATGAAGGTAGGAGACTGATGTTGAAGAATCATTATCATCAACTGTCTATCTATAATATGCAACATCATTATTTTTCCTCGACTTACATCGTAAACAACAGAGTGTGTGTTCTCATATACGAAGTCATCACATGGCACGCGGGTGTTACGGTTGAAGAGTGATGCAGGACAGGTGTCGCTGTCTACCACCCGAAGCGTCGCATTCGCGCTGGCGAAACGTTCACATTGGTCGCCCTGTGGCACTGCGTTCGCCAACCAGTAAGGTGAGAAACTCGTCGATGTTTCTTCACACTCCGGGATCAGACATCTGTAATAACATAATCAAAATTGTAGCAAGTACCTGAGAGGTTTTTTATTCATTAGGTAGGAGGTATTTAATTTACCTGGTACTTATTCGACTGGTGGTGAACATGTATTCAACGGCACTCCAAGCAACGAAGATCACCAAAAGTATAACCAATAAGAAAGTCCTCAACTGGTACTTCCCGAATTGTCCGATCTCTTCTACTAGGATCGTGTCTAGGTCTACTTCTCGCTCCGTTTCTGAAGTTGGGACTTTGGAATCCAAGTCATTGTTCCGATTCTTCTGTGATTCTTCCACCATCTTGAATTATCTCGGTTCACAACACACCCGACCATCTACCGCGCGCTTTATCTAATGTGTAGAATACCGAATGTGTGAATAATTTATCAATATTATTAAAATGCTGATAAAAATGTACCTACTCTTTATTCCTGCTTGTAAGTAATGGGGATTAGTGTTCAGAATTAGCTAATCGGTTGTTGCTTTGCCACGTTCTACTTTCTCGAATAACATTTCGCGGTACAATGTGCCGTATTTGAGATAAGTTAAAGTATTAAATGAGACTGCTGTTGTGTGATGCTACTATAAACTCACACTTGCTTATTGCCAAGTCTTCCACACGTGCAGCCTGTGGGCCAATTATACTGCATATAATGTACATATTATGCAGTGTGCTCCGACACGTTTTCAGTTACTCGCATTTTTTACACTAATTCATGCACACTCACAATTAGACAGGAAACTAATGTATTTATCAAAAATTTTAGACGGTTTGAAGAATCACAACGGTTTTGATAATTTAACGAAAAGTTTTTGATGCGATCAACGCGGTTGCGAAAACGAGAAGAAAAAAGAAGTGTGAAAAAAAGTATTGCCATACCCTAAAATAAGCTCCGGGTTTGCCTTTACAGAGATTATATACTTAATAGTTCCACCCATAATCGAAAACAAACTGGTCGAATGAGATATCCACGACCCATCCCAAACACAATTCCAGTGTGGAGCCTCTCTGCAGGATATGCCCCATCTCGTTTCCAGTCCTTCCTGCACCTGGTTATTATTATTTGTGTCCGTTAACGCGCAAAGAAGAAGCAAAAAGTTTTACTGTAAACTTATAATAATTTAGAGATTTTCCATAAATATATTTAACTACATCTACAGTCAATTTTGTATGTTCATTTTTTCGTCTTGTCTGTGAGCCCAATCTCCTCTGCCTGCTCGAAGGTGTCTGGTAGAGCGTGGCCGAGTGTCTCCGGAGTAAGGAAGATTAGAAAACCAGATACCAGCGCGAAAGAGCCAAATAACACAAATGGTAATTCTTCAAACCATTGTGAGCCCTGCAACAGAACATACATAAAATTGTTGAAATATAAAAATGCAAATATTGTGAGAATATTAAAATAGTACTGAAGTTTATGACATACATACAATCACACATTTTCTTTATTCTGCTTTATAATATTGCAAACCCAATAGTAACTATAGTCACTTACTAAATGAACAAAATAAGAGTTTGAAAGTGAGAATTAGAAGTAGCAGCGGTACTAATCATAGCCCCTTTGAAACTCCAGTAAGGATTCACCTGAGACTTCACTATTCGTTTCTGTAGCACAACTTGTCATGAATAAATGAAAAATAGGAAAGTAAATTCAGCAATCATGCATCTAATTTGGCTCGCACTCTAATAATGATTTTAACTTACAAAATACTATGTTCAAGTTAATCAAAAGCCTTGGTAATAAATACAAAACTTACAAAAGCCGGCGTGAGTGGTGCAACCATAGAGCCAATTCTTCCGATCATGGAAGAGAAAGCGAACAAACTGTGCCGATGTTTCGTAGGGTACAGCTCCGCAGTGTACACGTACACTGATATTACCACCGAAGCTATCGCCATCTTTGCGATCAAGTAAACCGTCAGCGATAGGGCGTACAAATCTGCAGAAAAAAAATTGAAACTTGTAATAAGTACAACGAATATGAACCTAAACTGTGTTTTATAATAATGTGGCAAAACTCACCGGTAGGCATAAAAATGTAAGCAATCTGGCATGCCGCACATAACCAAAACGATCCAGTCAACACTGGCTTTCTTCCGATCCTATCCATCAGGAAATATGCAATCCAATAGCCGGGGATTTCAATCGCTGCCACGGCCATAAAGTTCACGTATCTATTACCAGACATGTTAACTGCGTTGAGCGACAGTCCGTAGTAGATGAGTGTGGTTGTGATCCACCACACGGGAGAAACGAGAACACGAAGCAATATTTTCTTGTGCTGGAACACTTGCACAACTAACCAGGGTTCTCCACCTCGCTTTTCTGCCTCCATTGCACTTATCCTCAATTTTTCTGTCGCTGTTCGCCGTAATGCTTCAAGAGATTTTTCAGATATTTGTTTTCCGTTGACCTTTGCTGCTTTTCTGAGTAGAGCCTCGGATTCATCGAAGCGTCCCTTGCTCAAATACCATCGTATAGATTCATTGATGAGCCAGTAGTAGAAGATGGCGAGGAATTGAGGAATGTACAGGGTAAGGGTAAGGTTCCTCCAGTTAGGTACACCCCACGCAATCAATGCCATCGTTACTTGTCCTACTGCGAATGCAGTGTTTACCATTGCTCCAGCAGCTACTCGAAACTTTGGGTCAACCAGCTCCATTGCTTAAAAAATTATTTTGTTATTTACATAGCATCAGCTAAATTTACGTGTAGAATTATGCATTCTCGGTTATTGATCTCAATCATATTGCAATCACACCTAGCATACTTACATAATTTTTACAAAAATCAATGTGTCACGTGGTATGATAAGACCGGTTTTAAATACGAGGCACTCGGTAGTAAAAAAAAATGTTATCATAATCGCAGGTCGTAAATAAAGTTTACTGACCAGTCAATCACGAGATACGATAAATTGAATCTTTTCTTTTCCAATTCCTCACCACAAACGTAATGTTTCATTTATTTCATGTACAGTTACACTTCAAGGCATTCAATAGATAAATAGTAACATTAACCCGCCCCATATTACGAATTTTAGTAATCGGATTAGTAGCTACCTAATTCCAGCATAATTCCAAATGTAGTTACATAAATAGCGATAGAGTACTAGACGCAATTAAAAGAATTACTCACCATATATATACGCGCAGGAAAATCCTCCAGATCCAAAGGTGGCCTCGAAAAACTGGGATATCATGAAGCCGGTATAGGTGTCAGCCCAGTAGCGCGTGACACCGAGCCAGGCCGTGTTGAACGCGCTGAACACGAGAGCGACGCGCCGTCCCCAGCGGTCCGACACGAAACCGATGATGGGCAGCGCCACCAACATGCCGAACGTGTGCACCGTGCCGATCAGCGACCGCTTCCACTCTTGACACGCCAGCCCGAACTACATGACGATAGAAGTTATGAAAAAGAAAGCTGTCCCACTGAATATCACATACAATAAGATTGTAAGCGTGGCGTCTTTAAGAGTGGGAGAATACCATAGAAACGACGGATGACCAATCACTGTATTAAAAATGGTATGGCTAGATACCGACAATTTAAATAACTAAGAAGAAGACAAGTGACCTCAAATAAATTGTGATAAAGGTAATAGAATAATGTTGAAGAATCATTCTCATCAACTGTCTAAACACCATCATTATTATTCCTTGACTTACATCGTAAACAACAGAGTGTGTGTTCTCATACAAGAAGTCATCACATGGCACGCGGGTGTTACGGTTGAAGAGTGATGCAGGGCAGGTGTCGCTGTCTACCACCCGAAGTGTCGCGTTCGCGCTGGCGAAACGTTCACATTGGTCATCCTGTGGCACTGCGTTCGCTAACCAGTAAGGCGAGAAACTCGTCGATGTTTCTTCACACTCCGGGATCAGACATCTGTAATAACATACTTAAAAATGTAGAAAGTAGCTGAGAGGTTCATAAGTAAAGTTAACCAAACACCAGACAGCACGATACGCAATAAAAGAGGAAATCGCTGATATGAAAAATAAGAAGATGTTGGAAAATAACCAAACCCGCACTGAGACCGCGTGTTGGATTATAGCCCATTGCCTCCCATAGATTGGAGGTCTGTGTCCCAGCTGTGGGAACATGGCTGATTATGCTTTGACTGGAAAATGAGAGTAAACTGAATCATATTAAGAAGAGTGAAATGACGGCTTGGTTGGTGCAGTGGCTGAGCGACTGGCTGCTGCGTTGAATGTCACGGGTTCGATTACCGCACGGACACATGGGAAATCCAATTAAGAAATGCAAAGCTTTATAAAAAAATCTTTAGAAAAAACTTTGACTACTTAAGTACAAAACTTTGTAAAAAATGTAAAACGTGGATTCTACCAAGGAGGAAAAACGTACAAAAAAACTATAATTTAATTTACCTGGTGCTTATTCGGCTGGTGGTCATCATGTATTCAAAGATACTCCAAGCAACAAAGATCACCAAAAGTATGATTAATAAGAAATTCTTCAACTGGTACTTCCCGAATTGTCCGATTTCTTCTACGAGGATAGTGTCTAAGTCTACATCGCGCTCGGATTCTGACATGGGGACTTTGGAATTCATGACATTGTTCCGACTCCTCTCTAATTCTTCCGCCATCTTGAATTATCCTGGTTCACACCACACCCGACCACCTGCGTCGCGCTTTGTCTAATGTGAAGAATACCGAATGTGTGAACAATTTATCAATGTTATAAAAGTGCTGATAAATATATACCTACGCCTATTTCCCGCTTGTTTATATAATAGGGATTAGTACTTCGCATCAGATAATTGGTTGTTGCTCTGCCGCATTCTACTCTTTTGAATTATATTCAATGGTGTAGTGTGCCGTATCACTATCACTATCATTTTTATTACTACATATTATAAATCAAAATACTCCACGTCTGTCTGTCCTTATGACTATCTTTATTAATGACTTCTGTGAACAGATCGTGTACACAAAATAGATACACCTATATGATAATCGAAAAGCCGTGTGGTATCCGGCAGAGTAGAATAGAACCAACCCATTACACTCACGGGTGTCGTATAAGGCGACTAATGTCTGAGGCAGAACACCTTGCGCCTCCGTAGACCAGAGAATGGGCAGCAGCATTTTCTGTTAGTCTTTCATCACTGCGATCTCCAATCCGCCTGCCAAGCGTGGAGATTACGGCAAATTCCTCCCATCATGGGAGAGGCTTATGTCCAGCAGTGAACGTTATGGGCTGTTGTTGTTGATAATCGAAAACAAGCTGGTCGAATGGGAAATATCCACGACCCATCCCAAATACAATTCCAGTGTGGAGCCTCTCTGCAGGATATGCCCCTCCTCTTTTCCATCCACCTCCTTTCCATCCTGCACCTAGTAATAATTATGTGTGTCCGATAACAAGCAAAGAAGAAGCAAAAAGTGTTACTGTAAACTTATAATAATTTCGAGATTTTCCATAAATATATTTAACTACAAGTAGAAACAATTTTTTATGATCATTTTTTCGCCTTGTCTGTGAGCCCAATCTCCTCTGCCTGCTCGAAGGTGTCTGGCAGAGCGTGGCCGAGTGTCTCCGGAGTAAAGAAGATTAGAAAACCAGATACCAGCGCAAAAGAGCCAAATAACACGAATGGCAGCTCTTCAAACCATTGTGAGCCCTGCAACAAAATAAACATAAAATTGTTGAAAGATGAAAATGCGAATATTGTTGAAAATATTAAAATAGTACTGTTCACGATATGCTTACATTTTCTTTATTCTGCTTTATAATATCACAAACCTTAGAAATTATAGTCACTGATTAAAATATCATAATAAGAGTTTATAAAAAGTGAGAATTAGAAATAGCAGCGTTACGAATCCTAGCCCCTGTAGAACTCCAGTAAGGATTCACCTAAGACTTCACTATTTCTTTCCGTAGCACAACAACTTGTCACAAATAAATGAAAAATAGGTAAGTATATAATAAATTCAGCAATCATGCTTCTAATCTGGCTCGTACTCTAATAATTATTTTAACTTACAAAATACCATGTTCAAGTTAATCGAAAGCCTTGATAATAAACACAAAACTTACAAAAGCCGGCGTGAGTGGCGCAACCATAGAGCCAATTCTTCCCATCATGGAAGAGAAAGCGAACAAGCTGTGCCGATGTTTCGTAGGGTACAGCTCCGCAGTGTACACGTACACTGATATTAACACCGAAGCTATCGCCATCTTTGCGACCAAGTAAACCGTCAGTGATAAGGCGTACAAATCTGCAGAAAAAAAATGAAAGGTGTAATAAGTACAATTAATATGAACTTAAACTGTGTTTCATAATTATGTGGCAATACTTACCAGTAGGTATAAATATGTAAGCAATCTGGCATGCCGCACATAACCAAAAAGATCCAGTCAATACTGGCTTTCTTCCGATCCTGTCCATCAGGAAATATGCAATCCAATAGCCGGGGATTTCAATTGCTGCCACGGCCATAAAGTTCACGTATCTGTTACCAGACATGTTAACTGCATTAAGCGACAGTCCGTAGTAGATGAGCATGGTTGTGATCCACCACACGGGAGAAACGATAACACGAATCAATATTTTCTTGTGCTGAAACACTTGCACAACTAACCAGGTTTCTCCGCCTCGCTTTTCTGCCTCCATTGCACTGATTTTCAATTTTTCCTGTGCTGTTCGCCGTAATGCTTGAAGAGATTTTTCAGATATTTGTTTTCCGTTGACCTTTGCAACTTTTCTGAGTAGAGCCTCGGATTCATCGAAGCGTCCCTTGCTCATATACCATCGTATGGATTCATTGATGAGCCAGTAGTAGAAGATGGCGACGAACTGAGGAATGTACAGGGTAAGGGTAAGCTTCCTCCAGTTAGGTACACCCCACGCAATCAATGCCATCGTTACTTGTCCTACCGCGAAGGTAGTGTTCACCATAGCTCCTGCAGTTACTCGGAACTTCGAGTCAACCAGCTCCATTGCTGTAAGAATATTAATTTTTTAGATGAGAAGTTACTTATAGATAACTGTAAGAAATTACTGTGAGAGTGACACTGGGTACCTATACCAAAATAAAAAATAAATAAATGGGGGATTTCTGGTGCCAAATTCAAATGTTTGGCACGCTCTGCAGACTGAACAAGGCTTATCATGAGGATTTTAAAATGGTATATCTAAGTAACCAAAAAGTGTAAAATAAAATAAAATAATTAAAAAAAATAAAAAACCCGACTGCGTAAAAAATAAAACCTGAAAAGAATAAAACAAGTTCAGGAGACAGGACACATTGACTGCAACAGTCGAGACCCATATTGGATGTAATGATTTTAGTCTAGATTATTTAATGGGTCCCGACTCCACCAGTCGATGACCAGACCTGTCAACCTGTAAAATAGTCATGGAACTAATAAGTACTAGACGATGATATAATTTAAAGGAAATCGATTCGCAATGTTTAGTCACTTATTTCCGTACACTTTCTAAGATTTTACCGATCTATTCATTCTCGACAACTAAGTATTTAATCGATTATTTTGTTCAATATTTTAATGCTACTTTTCTCGCTTCCTAGATAGAAACATTGTACCATTTTGTGATTTCCCTTCGAAAAATATAACGGTTTTTAACATACATTTCAACTAGTTAAACAGTTGGGTTAAAGTTAACTGCTGGGCCCAGAAGTCCCCTTTTACGTGAAGAATTGTGCATCCTCGTTTAGGTATCTCATTCATATTGCAATCACACCTCGCATACTTACATATTAATTTGTACAACATATAATGTTTCAAGTGGACCGGATAAGACGTTTTTAGATACGAGGCACGTGATTTAAAAAAAAATGTAATCATAATCGCAGGTCGGAAATAAAGTTTACAAACAAATAATACATTTCAAGGCGTTCAGAATAGATAAATATTAACTTTGCATGCCCCATAACGTCGCCCAGCAGTGAAAACCTCGGATGTCCCATTTCCTCAAAAAAAAAAAAAAAAAATTCTTTGGATTTATAAACTCGACAGTTTTTTCTTCCTCCTGTAAAATTTTGTTATAAACACTTACGTGGTTTTCACTGCTGGGCGACGATAAGCCGAATTTTAATAATCGGATTAGTAGGTACCTAATTCTAGAAAAAATCCAAATGTAGATACACAAATAGTGATAGAGTTAGACGAAATTAAAAGAATCACTCACCATATATATACGCGCAGGAAAATCCTCCAGATCCGAAAGTGGCCTCAAAAAACTCGGATATCATGAAGCCGGTGTAGGTGTCAGCCCAGTAGCGGGTGACACCAAGCCAGGCCGTGTTGAATGCGCTGAACACGAGACCGACGCGCCGACCCCAGCGGTCTGACACGAAACCGATGATGGGCAGCGCCGCCAACATGCCAAACGTGTGCACCGTGCCGATCAGCGACCTCTTCCACTCTTGACACGCCAGCCCAAACTACATGACGATAGAAGATATGAAAAAGGAATCTGTCCCACTGAATATCGCATACAATATGATTGTAAGCGTGGGTGTCTTTATGAGTGCGAGAAGACCAAAGAAACGATGGATGAACAATCACTGTATTAAAAATGGTATGGCTAGATAACGACTATTTAAATGACTAAGGAGAAGACAAGCGACCCCAAATAAATAGTGATAAAGGTAAGAGAATGATGTTGAAGAATCATTCTCATCAACTGTCTATCTATAATATGCAACATCATTATTTTTCCTCGACTTACATCGTAAACAACAGAGTCTGTGTTCTCATACAAGAAGTCATCACATGGCACGCGGGTGTTACGGTTGAAGAGTGATGCAGGGCAGGTGTCGCTGTCTACCACCCGAAGCGTCGCATTCGCGCTGGCGAAACGTTCACATTGATCGCCCTGTGGCACTGCGTTCGCCAACCAGTAAGGTGAGAAACTCGTCGAAGTTTCTTCACACTCTGGGATCAGACATCTGTAATAACATACTTATATAGTAAAAAGTATCTGTGAGATTCTTAAGTAATCCACTGCGAGGATCGACCGGAGGACACGGTGGAGCACACGGTGGATGTGTGCCCCGCGTGGGCGGAGCACCGCCGTGACCTCGAAGCGGCGATTGGCGGCGGCGACCTCTCGCGTCAGGCCCTGGTTCAAGCCATGGTCCGGAGCGACACGGAATGGGACGCCGTCACCTCCTTCTGCGAAGCAGTCATGCTAGAGAAGGAGGTGGTGGAACGTGAGAGGGAGAGAACCTCACGTCCCGGACGCCGCGAGAGACGCCCCGGGCGTTGGGGGCCACCGTAGGCGTGGGCCTATGGACGGTGGGCTATGGGCTAGCTCGCCGTCCGTCCGTTTAATGACGACAGGCCGTGTTGACGGCGCGTTCGTGTTCCACGCGCGCCTCAAAAAGAGTCAGCAATAGGATGGGGTCCGCAAGGGCCGACTTCTGCCGGGGTTGCGGGACTGTTCAAAAGAGATACCGTGGCCCCGGAACACAAAGGGCGATAGTATAAGATCCCTTTAAGAACGACCTTCACCGAGCTGGTTATTGGATGAAAAGTGTTTTATTTCAAATTAAATGTGTCAAAAAATATATTGCAAACGGGTTGTCTAAAAAATTTCAGTCCAGAATATTTTTTTATTTTTATTTTTTTTTCAACATTTCACTGGTTTGGCTAATAGACGAATTCCATACCAATCGAAAGTATGAAACCTATAGAATATGCAAACGTTAGGTTAACCGGTCAACCTAACGTTTGTATATATTCTATAGGCTTCATACTTTCAATTGGTATGGAATTTGTCTATTAAGCAAACCAGAGAAAAGTTAAAAAATATATTTAAAAAATAAATTGATAATTAATCATATTCTGGACTTAAATTTTTTAGACAACCCATTTGCAATATATTGTTTGACATATTTAATTTGAAATAAAACACTTTTCATCCAATAACCAGCTCGGTGAAGGTCGTTCTTCAAGGGATCTTAGACTACGATGAAGGAACATGAATGACAGTAAAAGTCTGACACCCCCTCCTGCTCCACCCAGAGCATCATCATCATCATCATTTCAGCCGAAAAACGTCCACTGCTGGACATGGACCTTCCCCAAAGGGGGGTTTTGACATAATCGCCACGCTTGGCAGGCGGTTTGGCGATCGCAGTGCGGTTGTTACAAAAGCACAGAGAACGTTGCTGCCCATTATCTAGTAAGTCCCTTAATCGCCTCTTACGACAACCACGGTAAGATATGGGATGGTGCTATTCTTTACGTCCGATGGAAGGAGTCATTTGATGATTTCCAATCAGAACAAAAAAAAAAAGTTTCATAAGTAAAGTTAACCAAACACGACGATATGCAATAAAACAGGAAATCGCTGATATAAAAAATAAGAAGATGCTAGAAAATATAACCAACCCGCACTGCGACCGTGTGGTGGATTATAGCCTATTCCCTCCCATAGATTGGAGGCCTGTGGCCCAGCTGTGGAAACATGGCAGATTTAGCAGATTATGCTTATGCTGGAAAATGAGAGTCAACTGAATCATGGTAAGAAGAGTAAATTGATGGCATGGTTGGTGCAATGGCTGAGCAACTGGCTGCTGCGTTGCGTGTCACGTGTTACAATTCCGCACGGAACTAATATTTGCAAGTACGGCTTGTATTTCTGGCTGGAGTGTAAATGTTTGCAAATACACACACGACACATCAAAAATCCAAGTAAGAGGCAACGCATTATAAAAAAACATTATGGAAAAGCTTTGACTAAGTACAAAACTTTGTAAAAAAAGTAACCCATGGATTCCAACAAGGAGGAAAAGCGTTATAAAAAAAAAAAAACATACTTTAATTTACCTGGTGCTTATTCGACTGGTGGTGAACATGTATTCAAAGATACTCCATGCAATAAAGATCACCAAAAGTATGATTAATAAAAAATTCTTCAACTGGTACTTCCCGAATTGTCCGATTTCTTCTACGAGGATAGTGTCTAAGTCTACATCGCGCTCGGATTCTGACGTGGGGACTTTGGAATTCATGTCATTGTTCTGACTCGTCTGTGATTCTTCCGCCATCTTGAATTGTTCCGGTTCACACCACACCCGACCACCTGCCGCACGCCTTATATAATGTGCTGAATACCGGATGTGTGCACAATTTATCAATGCATTAAAAATACTGATAAATTTACTTACTCTTAATTCCTGCTTATTTTAAGTAATGGGGATTAGTGTTTCGCATCAGCTAATCGGTTGTGGCGTTATTCTCTTTCGAAAAACAGTCCATGATACAGGGTACCTTATTTGAGATAAGGTTATGTGGTAAATGGACTAACTAGGCTGGCTGGGATCTAGGAATTGTAGGCTCTTAAAATATGATTGATGACTTAAGTGAACAGAGAGTATATAAATGATAGGAACACCCATAATCGAAAACTAGCCGGTCGAAGGAGATATCCACGACCGACCCATCCCAAATACAATGTCAGTGTGTCCATCCAGCACTATATTGCAGTTATAATTTCTGTCCGTTGACCCTCAAAGAAGGATCAAAAAGTTATACTTTATTCTTATAATAATTTCGAGATTTGCCATAAACATTTATATAATTAACTCTACGTAGAGTCAATTTTGTATGTTCATGTTTTCGTCTTGTCTGTGAGCCCAATCTCCTCTGCCTGCTAGAAGGTGTCTGCGAGAGCGTGGCCGAGTGTTTCCGGAGTAAGAAAGATTAAAAGTCCAGATACCAGCGCGAAAGAGCCAAATAACACGAATGGCAGTTCTTCAAACCATTGTGAGCCCTGCAACAGAATAAGCATAAAATTGATGAAAGATAAAATGATTAAAATGACGACAGCTCTCTACAAACCTGATAATTTGCAAGTAAGCTTTGACACTCATCATATCCTGGTAACTCGGAACTACAATAACATCAATATGAACCATCCTCTATCCTCTTCTATCGGAAACATCTGCGACTGTGACAGTGAAATGGGTTTGGATGTCACCCCTCCTAACTTCGTCGCTCAACGCAAAAGATTAAGGGAAGAAGATCTACCCTCGGAATTTTGCAAATTCAAGGAGGAAATGAGAGAGTTGTTTCAGTCTTTCATATAGACCCAGCAATCCGAATTGAAAAACATCACTGCTAATCTAAAAGAGATTCAACTTACAAATACAAACATCGAAACATCTATCGCGTTTTTGACTAAACAAAATGATGAGTTCCAGAATAAGATAACACAGTTAGAACTACAGGCAAAGAAAGACAAAGATTATATCATTGTGTTGGAGGATAGAATTGAGGACCTGCAACGATGCTCGCGCAAGAATAACGTCGAAATAAAGAATGTACCTAGGAAAAACCAGGAAACCAGAGATGATTTGATAAATATGGTACTCAGTTTGGCTAAGAATATCAATCTCGAAATGAGTAAGCGGGATATCAAGGATATCTTCAGATGTCAGAGGAAGAAGGAGGGGGTAAATAGTCCCCCCACCATCGTAGTGGAACTGGACTCTGCCATTCTAAAACAGGATCTGTTGAAACACACTAAGACCTTTAACATAAAAAACAACACGAAACTCCAAGCTAAGCATCTTGCTATCAGTAATAATGGTGACACTCCTGTATTTATCTCAGAACAACTTACTCCACGCAACGCTTACCTATTTTTCTTAGCCCGGGACCTAGCTAAATCAAAGCAGTATAAATTTTGCTGGACTACATTTGGTCAAGTTTTTCTGAAGAAAGACGAGGATGCTAAGGTGGTTCTAGTGAAGAGTGAATCACAAGTGCATAGCTTACTTCAAAGTGTATGACTAATTATAGTTATTTCATTTGTTTGTCTATTTTTAAGGAATATTTCATATTATGGGTTGTTAAAAACTTTTAGATTTAATTTTTAAGTAACATTTTTACTGTAAAGCATGCTCATCAATTATCAATACACAACACCTTATACTACATACGAACTTTGTACCGAACACTCATCAATTTCTCGCTTACTTTGCGCATTCACACATACACCCATGCTCTTTAAACAAAAACTTCTGCATATTCATTTACCTAATATTTCTGATCAATGTGGATTTTCCTCGGCATTTATATTTAACAATACCCCGTGAGTTATGTATATTAAACTTTTCATACGAAAATGGATAGCACCTAACTTAAATACACTTGATGAATTAGACGAGATTGAAATTGCGAACTCGGCTGTAGTAAACATCGAAGATATTTCCACGTTAGTTAAATCTCGAAAATACGTGCTTGACAGTAGTAAGTCAGAAGATGAGGAGTATTTACAGTAACTTTGACGACTTGCAGATGAATTTGGCTCTCATGAAATTCGACGTGGATGTTTTATTCTTACTGAGTGTAGATTAAATAAAAATAAACAAATACCACTACTTAATAACTAAGTACACCTCATATTTTACCTCAATTCAGCTAAATCAAAACGATGGCGTGGTTGCTTAAGTAAGCAATAAACATATGGATCTCGTTACGGAACTAATATCACATGCGTCTGCTCTCCAAATTAGCGTGGCTAATTTAACACACGCACACAAAACACACACACAGGCACACAAATACACACGCACGCACAAAACACAGGGAGAGCTGCTTAATCAATTAATTAACTATCATTTATTTTATTTTATTTTATTTTATTTCTTTTTTATTGTATTTTTATTCTGTTCGCTGACTTCATTTTCATTGTTATGATACCACTTATGGGAAGAGCGAGACAGCCCCGACACAAGTACTATTGTAACTTACTGGGGCTGCCTCAATTTATGTATGACACAATGTTTGAGAAGTAATATGATATGAAGATGTGAATAATAATTCATAATATACATAAAATCATATATTTTCTGTATGCTATATAATATAGCAAATAAGTGTAAGTTCTATAGAAGAAACTATTGTTACTTATTTACATTATTTACGAACTAAAAATTAAATGATTGTATTAAGATTTTAATTCAATTAAGGGGGAGGACGAGATTATAAGAACAGCCGGCTCAAATTTAAGCCAAATAGCTAAAGACAGAGACACATGGGCAGCTTTGGAGGAGTCCTTTACCCAAATTGGGGTCCTTGCAAATGAAGAAACTAACTAAACTAACGACTACATTTGAAACAAGAAACTAACTCACTAACACATCCCACTAGAAATAAGTTAATATTGTAAAATCAAGCAAGGAATAAACAGGCTTTTTTATTTTATATTATTTATTAAGAGTTTGAAACTGAGAATTAGAGTAGCAGCGGACCAAATCATCCAGACTCCATCAGACTCCAGTAAGGATTCACTTAAGACTTCACTATTGGTTTCTTTATCATAACAACTTGTCACGAAAAAATAGGAAAGAGATTAACTAATCGTGGTTCCTATCTAACTCGGACTCTAATAATTATTTTAACGGCATAAAAAACTGTGTTCAAGTAAATCAAAAGCCTTGTTAATAAACACAAAACTTACAAAAGCGGGCGTGAGTGGCGCAAGCATAGAACCATTCCTTCCTATCATGGAAGAGAAAGCAAACAAGCTGTGCCGATGTTTTGTGGGATACAGCTCCGCAGTGTACACGTACAGTGATACTCCCACCGCAGCTATAGCCATCTTTGCAACAAGGTAGACCGTCAGCGATACTGCGTACAAATCTGCAGATAAAAAAATATTGAGACATAATAAAATACAGAGGAGCTCATGGCTACATAATAACAGCCGCTCGGATCGATCGTTAGGTTAAGCCATGCTTGCCTAGGTTGGTCTGTAGATGGGACCACCCATTACATACCGAGTTTCCTCCCTGCCTCGGAAAGCACGTTAAGCCAGTGGTCCCGGCTGTCATTTGTAGATATTTGACAGTCGTTAGGTAGTCAGAGGCCCAAAAAGTCTGACAACTAGTCTTACCAAGGGGTACCGTATTACCCGGTACTAACTGGGTTGTGGAGGTCAGATAGGCAGTCGCTCCATGTAAAATACTGGTATTCAGCTGCATCCGGTAAAACTGGAAGCCGAGCCCAACATAGTTGGGAAAAGGCTACGCAGATGATGATGAATAAAAATATAAGGAATATAACCTTAACAAGTATATTAAACTTATGTGGTGATATTTACCCTGCGGTACAAAAATATAAGCAATCTGACATGCTGCACATAACCAGAAAGATCCAGTCAACACTGGCTTTCTTCCGATCCTGTCCATCAGGAAATATGCAATCCAATAGCCGGGGATTTCAATCGCTGCCACGGCCATATAGTTCAAGTATCTATTACCAGACATGTTTGCGTTGAGCGACAGTCCGTAGTAGATGAACGTGGTTGTGATCCACCACACGGGAGGAACGATAACACGGAGCAATATTTTCTTGTGCTGGAACACTTGCAGTACTAACCAGGGTTCTCCACCTCGCTTATCTGCTTTCACCGCACTGGTCCTCAACTTTTCCTGCGCCATTCGCCGTAATGCTTCAAGAGATTTCTCTGATATTTGTTTTCCGTTGCCCCTTGCGACTTTTCTGAGTAAAGCTTCGGATTCATCAAAGCGTCCCTTGCTCATATACCACCGTATGGATTCGCTGATGAGCCAGTAATAGAATATGGTTAGGAACTGAGGAATGTACAGGGTTAGGGTCACCTTCCTCCAGTTGAGTACTCCCCACGCAATCAGTGCCATCGTCACTTGTCCTACTGCAAAGGTAGTGTTCAACATGGCACCTGCAGCAACTCTAAACTTCGGCCCAACCAGTTCCATTACTGTAAGAATATTAATTATTATTAATCATCCACCACATCTCATAAACGATTGAATTGAAATTCATGTGTGACGTGTTATGATAAGACCCTTCTTTATAATGTTATCATAATCACATGTCTCAAATAGTTATCTTTAATAGTTTACAGGCCAATCGATCACAAGATACGATTAACTTGCCGTACCTTTAATAAATACACCCGTATCTATAAATATGTCAAAGTGATTACCTGAGTGAAAGTAATAACTTAAGACACGAATGTTATTCTGTAGTTTATTATTGCTTGACTTCAGAAATGTCATGAGTTAGAATTCTTTGCTTTGCTTTCTTTGACTATTCTCGCGTCGTTCAAATTCTTGTGTTTAAAATTGGTTGCATGAGTTATAACTTAAACTCAAGTAATTACTTTAACTTGATTACACGGGGTAGAAGGGGTACAGTACATCAATCTGAGCTGAATGTATTTATAATTTTCATGATTGTACTAATCTTGGTAACCGTTTTCGCGCCAGTGTCACTTCCACTCCGTCAATAGCAAGGACATTTTACGCACACTTTCTCATAACAATAGTAGTGGATGATTTATTTTATGTACACTTCAAGGCATACAATATAGTATCTCTGCCTGTAAATTTGTCCATATGATTGAACTTAACACTTTTGACTAATAATAATTGGATCAGAAGGTACTACCAGATTTCCTTATAATATTCGTTAAGAATTCTAGATGTAGTTACACAAATAGTGATAGATTGTGACGATAATCATTTACCCAATATATAGTCGCAGGTGAACCCTCCAGATCCGAACGCGGCCTCAAAAAACTCGGACATCATGAAGCCGATGTAGGTGTCAGCCCAGTAGCGCGTAACACCGATCCTGGCCGTGTTGAACGCGCTGAGCACGAGCGCAACGCGTCGACCCCAGTGTTCTGACACGAAACCGGTGATGGGCAGTGCCGTCAGTGAACCGAACTTGCGCACTGTGCCGATCAGCGACCGTTTCCATTCTCCACACGCCAGCCCGAGCTAAATAACGACAGAAATTATGAATCAAAAATCTGTCTCAATGATTATCGTTACTGTATCCTCCACTGCCGGGTAAGGCCTAAAAAGGCAACGCACAAATCACTGATGTAGCCCAAAAAGCCGATAAGCAAAAGTAGGATTGGCTAGAAGAATGATGTTGAAGAATAGTTCTCACTAAATATACATAATCATTATTTTCTTCGACTTACATCGTAGACAACAGAGTGTGTGTTCTCATAAACGAAGTCATCACATAGCACGCGTGTGTTACGGTTGAAGAGTGATGCAGGACAGGTGTCGCTGTCTGCCACCCGAAGCGTTGCGTTCACGTTAGCAAAACGTTCACATTGGTCGCCCTGTGGCACTGCGTTCGCCAACCAGTAAGCTGAGTAACTTGTCGGTACACCTTCACACTCCGGGATCAGACATCTATAATAGATTACTCAAATATGTAGAAAGATCTGAGTGGTTGATAAGTAAGGTTGACCAAACTCAAAACAGCACGATACGGAAAAAAATTTGGCAGAGTACAAGACTAGTTTAAAAAAAACCGTGGGTTCTAACTAGGAGGAAAATCAATACAAAAAAGAGGCCCTAATTTAATGTACCTGGTTCGTATTCAAGCGGTGGTGAACATGTATTCAACGGCGCTCCAAGCGACGAAGATCACAAAAAGCACGGACAATAAGAAAGTCTTCAACTGGTACTTCCCGAACTGTCCGATTTCTTCTACGAGGATAGTTTCTAAGTCTACTTTGCGCTCGGATTCTGTCGTGAGGACTTCGGAATTCAAGTCATTGTTCCGATTCTTCTGTGATTCTTCCGCCATCTTGAGTTCTCTCGGTTCATATTACACCCGACCACCTGCAGCACGTTTTATCTATAATGTGCAAGAATTCCGAATGTGTGATGTTTATCAATGTTATAAAAATGCTGATAAAATGTGTCTACTCTTAATACCTCCCGTCTTTCATTTACTTATGAGATGTGGATTAGTGTTTCGCATCAGCTGACCGGTTGTTGGTTAGTCGTATTCTACTCTTTCATATAACAGTTCAGGGTGCATCAGTGCTGTATTTGAGATAAGGTTACGTGTTCTACTTTCTCAGCTTAAATGGTTATCTATCCGACTCAGGAGGTCCCTCAGATCACTCGCTCGCTATTGTGAATGATTCATGGGCTCACGCAGTTCTCAAAGTCGTAATCTTCTAGTATGTAAACTACTTCTAATTATTTAAACCAATTCTACGTTTTTAAGAGAAAATTAGATCGAATATCGTTCACTGACGTAGGTAATAATATTATGCCCCTAGTACTTTTGATGGGGTTTAGAGGTCTGTTTCTAAAGGGCGATTAAAAATCCTTCTAGGTGTATTTTTTGTTAAAACACTATTTGACACTATCTAACAGTAGTAATACTACGAGTGTACTTAGCAACGATTGTATATCGATTTGTGACGAGTTGTTAGGGAATTATTGTTCCTACCTGCTAATAATTATGCTATTCACAAATCTGCTACACCAATATATTGCTCCACTTTAGAAAAAAAATATTTCTGGAGAAGTAAACGACGACAATTCAAGAGATAAAACGTCCTAGTAATAAAAAATCGTGTCTTGAATAAATCCGAAGTAAAACTACAAGAATAAGAATACGAAAGCGAGCTTCAAAGCTACGTTATAATAAAGGTACGTAGAATCACGTAATAGTGATGACGTCATAAATCATAATATGAAAGAACACGTATTAGATTGTGACCTGAATTTTAACTCTTGCTCACGTTTCATGTTAACGTAGAATAGCCGTTTTAACTAATATAAGGTGTATCTTCGCGATTCAGGTTTTGGTCCTATAGTAAAAGTTGTTCATAATGATGAGTAAGTACAATGACCCCTTAAAAGATTTCGTGTATGAATAGATACACCATAATATAAAAACAGACTCATCTCGAAGCCGTAACCAACCGTCAACCAAGTATTTTGTAAATAGTTATATTAATTTATCATTAAGGTTGAGATTAGTTTCACATGAAGCAAGAATAGATAATATATTCATCCGCAAACAAAACACAAGGTTCACTGATATGCTTCGGTAGGTCATTGATGTAGATTAAGAATAGGAAACAGCCCATTACACTACCTTGTGGAATTGAAGCGTTTATTGGTATGGTTTCAGTTCTATTTCATTAGTTTTTTGGTTAATATATTCCAATTCCACTACTTGCTCTTTATTTTGTAAGTACGACGCGAACCATTCATGACATTTACCGAGGATCCCTATGCCATAAAGCTTGTTTATTTAGATGTCGAATTGTACTCTATCGTAAGCTTTCGTCATATCCAGCAGGAATCCTATTGCATATTTCTTGGAGTTAATAATATCGAGGGCTTCTTGTATGTATTTATAGACAGCGAGGGTTGTGGATCGGTTTTTTCGGAAGCCATTCTGACAGACATTAAATATGTATATGATCGACTGAGTAGACGAGTTAATTCATTGGTTGTTATCAGAAGTCGTTATTCTAGGGTTTTTTTTTGTGAAACTTTGAATATTAATAACGGATTCGTCGATAAATGTCAGATTCTAGAAATGTTAGACGAGTTTATAACGCCAGATTCTATGAATGCCAGATTCTTCAAATGTCAGATTCTCTAAACGATAACTTTGAATTTAAATCTACTACCGTCAAAGCGCTTACTTCGCATTCCATAGAAACTGAATCCAAAGAAAATAAACTTGCTATCGCTAATCTGTCACGCTATTTCCCTTGTTATAACGTATTAATTACTACAATATCGTTAAATACCCAATTAGATAAAGTGTTATAGGCACGAAGGGTTACTTATTTTAGTTCATTTCCGTTAAGCTCGATTTATATAATATTTTGCTTTAAAACGGTCACGGACTTTTTGTGATTAATAAAACGCTCGTGTAAAATAACAACCACACGTGTCGATCTTCAAGGTTAAGTGATGCTTACCAAGGTCGGTCCATAGATGGGTGACCATTACCCGGGGGTCCCAGCTGTCATTAGTAGATCTTTGACAGTCGTCAGAGGCCCGAAAGTCTTACCATGGGGTATCGTATTACATTTACATAGTACTAACAGAGTTGTAGAGGTCAGATAGGCAGTCGCTCCATGTAAAATATTGGTATACAGCTAGGTATATCTGGCTAAACTGCACCAAAAAACGCTGCTGCAGCTTTCTGCAGCAGCGTTTTTTGTCTGTACACGTGATGATGATCAATCTTCAAATGATGCCGTGTCTTTACACGGCATCATTTGAAGTAACACGATAACCATGTCTCATTACATTTCTCTACACAAACGATGGCCATAAAAAGTTCGTTCATATGACCCATTTATCCTAAGCCCTACTATGTATCACAATCATCGGTCACTTAGAAGTTTCACTATTACAGAAAACTAGACCGGATTGAAAACGTAACCATTCAACTAAAAATCGTCTCTAACTGCGCGAACTATGATTGAATTTAGATAATTTTGATAGGTAGGGTATTATTCCGTTGGCTGAGCCGTATTCGGACCGATTTTACATTAGCCCTGTGACTTGGAGTTCTGGGGACGTTTGACTAATAACAAAGGGCCACACGTGGGCGTAATAAGGTAAAACTTCTAGCAAAGTCGCTCTGTTTTGTGGAAATATACGAAGATTGGGAGATGGGCCTCATCAGAAAGCTTAAGGTCACCCAAAGGGCAATGGAGAGGGCTATGCTCGGAGTTTCCTTGCGCGATCGAATCAGAAATGAAGACATCCGCAAGAGAACAAAGGTTACCGACGTAGCCCGAAGAATTGCCAAACTTAAGTGGCAGTGGGCAGGGCACATTGCTCGCAGAACGGATGGCCGATGGGGCCGAAAAGTTCTGGAGTGGCGACCGCGAACCGGAAGACGTTGCGTTGGAAGGCCTCCCACTAGGTGGACCGATGACCTGGTGAAGGTTGCAGGAATCCGCTGGATGCGAGTCGCACGGGACCGGTCAATGTGGCGACACTTGGGGGAGGCCTATGTCCAGCAGTGGACGTCTTTCGGCTGAAATGATGATGATGATGATGATACGAAGATTAGCTTGAAACGAGCCGGGAGGAGGGTCGATGTTGCTACAAAATATAATTTAATCAAAAACCACTAATTTTCACACTGAGCGATAAGGAACCGTGGTTGATTTTTGTTTTCATGCAAGGGTTTTCGAGTAACCAATAGGGATAATGACTGATTAAAAAAACATGATTCTGTTTAGTCCGTCAATCAGAAATTCAGAAAGTGCTGAAATTATGTCAGACACCTTCACTTACTGTGCTGACATCGCCATTGGTCGCGCATCTATGACCAACATCCATAGATGTGATTGGTGGTGTGACTACTTAATTGAGCAGCGTAAAAGCTATCGCCGAGCGCGCAGACATTTAAACAAGCTTAGAAAACAAAAGGTCACCGGAGACCCACTTAACTTTGCTTTAAATGCATTTAGAGTTGCCAAGTCCCGCTACAGAGCATCAGTGGAAAAGTCTAAGGGTAATTTACTGCGAAAAATAGTAGAAAAACTAGATAAAGAAGGTCCGTGGTCTCCTTTGTATCACGAGTTCAAAGCTAATCGATCAGTCGACCTGGCGTTTGTCCAGAACATTAAAGTAAATAATAGACACACGACCGGTATTGAGGAAACAACCGAAGTTCTATTAAATAGTCTGATACCTGATGATTCGCCAGTAAATGACAATGACTACCATCAGCAGATCAGAGCGTGGGCATCTGTGCCACCTGAATCACCAACGTCAGACGTTCCATCCATTGACGAATTCATTAATCTTGTCAGGAAACTGCCTCTTAACAAATCATCAGGTGAAGATAAAATATCTAATCGGATGATAATAGAAGCTTGTAAAACAGCGGGTGACGCCATTTTATCTGTTTTCAACCGATGTATTGCGGACGGCGTTTTTCCTCGTGTATGGCGACGTGGCTTTATACGAATAATTCCAAAAAGTGGTGATAAGCCACCAGACGACCCTAAGTCGTACAGGCCCTTAACCCTACTGCCATCTTTGGGAAAACTCCTGGAGCGCCTTATCGTTCCACGTTTGCTGCCAGACGGGCCAAAGTTTCATAACAACCAATTCGGTTTCACCGTGGGAAAATCTACCGTAGACGCGGCACTTTCTGTTAGAAAAATTGTTAATAACTCGGAACACAAGTACGTGGTTGGAATCTTTTTAGATATTTCCGGGGCTTTTGATAACGCATGGTGGCCGATGCTACTACTTAAAATGAAGAATCGCGGCTGCTATAAAAACATATATAATCTTGTTTATTCATATTTTTTAAATGGTTCCGCGAAACTCAAACTCGGACATCATTCTATGTCAAAGTCCCTTACCATGGGATGTCCTCAGGGCTCGGTAATCGCTCCGTATCTGTGGAATTTAGGTTTCGATGATTTTCTCGCGATTCCTCTCCCACCCGGCTGTTCATTAACCGGTTACGCGGACGACGGCCTGCTGCTCATTCAGTCGAGTACTCGGGCTGGACTCGAGAATTTAGCTGACACTTGCCTACGATTAATATCTCAGTGGGGCGATCGAAACCGTCTGATCTTTGCACCGCAAAAAACTTATCAACTAATTTTAAAAGGTAATCTTAAATCGTGGCCTAGTATTAAATTGAATAACGTTCCCGTGAAAAGAAAACAGTCCGTGTGCTACCTTGGTTTGGTCTTAGAGAAGAATTTTTCATTCATAGATCATATAAAAACTGTCGGTGAAAAAGCTAAAAAAAACTTTTATGCCTTAACTAGAATATCCAAATCTACGTGGGGTCTGTCATTTCTAACTTTAAAGACCATTTATGGGGCTACCTATTTGGGGTGTATGTGCTACGGGGCACCTGTTTGGGCCGATAGGGCCACCATAGGAGTGGTACGACGTAAATTGCTTCAAAGCCAGCGTTTGGCTTTGATATTCTTATGCAAAGCGTATAGGACGGTTAGTACTGAAGCCTTACCGGTACTTGCAGGTGTACTTCCAGTCGATCTTGAAGTGCAGCGACGGGCTGCAATGTACTATAACGCGCGTGAGACCACGGACGCAGACTTTTTAACCCTACGTGACCGTGATAAGATTTCTAGATTATTCAAACCACAGACCGACGTCTGGGAGGAACTTTTGTCTGAATGGCAATGTAGGTGGGATAATTCCATCAAGGGCCGACACCTCCACCAGTTCTTTCCATCCGTTCGTGAACGGCTGGCCAGGACATGGCTGGAGGTTGATCACTGTGTTGCTCAATTTCTCACCGGTCATGGTAACTTTAAGCGTAAATTATTTTCCTTCAAGCTTGTTGACTCGCCTCTTTGTCAATGTTCCACATCTGACTGCGAATATGAACAATCAGCACATCATATTTTATGGGAGTGCAGTCTTTGGCAGAATGAACGCAATATTATGTTGGATAGTGTACAGGTTACATCCGGAGTTATTTACTACACAGACCTTGTAGAAACTAGAACAAATTTCCGTGCGTTCAAGCGTTTTTGCCATACCTATTATTGGAATCAAATATAACTGCTCACAACTTAGGACCCATTAATGTTAATATTTTATCCGTGGTGCTAGGCAACTGGGCCTATCCCAGTTGTGAACGTCCCTTTGTGCCTATTGGCCTTGTTTCTTTGTGTCTCCTGCTGATATGGAGGGAAGTGGAAATTACAGATTTTCCTACTCCTCCGCTATACTTTTCTGATTAATTTCGTTGCGGGATCCAAGACAGTTAAATTCATTCTCTGGGACTTCGTCGAGCTTCATTGTCTCGGCGCTTTTCTGGTGGTCGCCACTGTTGATTCTGGCTCTCAGGAGTTACAGTGGTTGGGAACAGTGTGGCGGGCTTGTCCCTTAAAAAGTCCGTCAATCATCATGAGTCTTCTGGGGCTACTGACGTCGCATTTGAGTAAAAAATGCACTCAATTGTGACATCTCACGAGTTTTCGACGAACTATATCGTCTTCATTTTTTGCTTACGTGAAAAAAGAAAAAATATATGTCCAATATTTTTTGGAAATCTATTTTATTATTTATTTATTTTACTATTTATGTACACACAGTGAACAACAGAGGAAAATACATTAAAAATATGAGTACATAGGAACTGCTTATTTCTTAAGAAATTTCTGCCAGCAGACCTGCGAAAGGAGAAATGAAAAAGAAATGTAGACAATAGTGTGTGAGAAAAGGAAGAGAATAGAGATTATGTGCCTTACCTAACGTAACCTATTAAGATATATAAATACACATATAAGTAAATATTAATATATACTTATATAAATACATAATGCTAACATATATAGACTAATAAATATAAATATATATATAATAAATCATGGTTGAGAGGAAAGGTAATGCTCTTTCACTCTGGATTTAAACAGTGAAATGGTCTTTAAATCGTCTTTAAATCGTAAAGTGCGTTCCACAACCTTGCAGCATGGACGGAGAAGGTATAAGAGTAATAGCTGGATTTATGAGGATGGGATTTAAGTAGGGATCGAAGGTGTGATCTACACGGTGCGTCAGTAGGACGAGCATAAGAAAAACGCTCGCGCAGGTAAGAAGGATAAGACAGGTTGTGTAGGATATTGAAAAGGAGACATAGGATCCTAGTGTTCCTGCGAAGGTGGATTGGGAGCCACTTGAGTTCTTTGCGAAGGTGAGAAACGTGGTCATATTTACGTAGACCAAAAATAAAGCGAATACATAAATTTTGCAAACACTTAGCTTATTTAATAGCTCCTCAGTAGCATCCAGGTAGCAGGCATCAGCATAATCTATTATCGGCTGAATAAGTGTTTGTGCCAAAGATATTTTAGTCTTCAAAGGTAGGAGACTCTGAAGATATTTCAACGAATGAAGAGAGAAGTGAACCATACGGCTTACATCATTGACTTGAGCTCGCCACGACAGATAGGAGTCAATAGTAACACCCAGATCTTTGGCGGTATCTGTATAATCGATGCGAACACCATCGAGGTACAACGGCATCAGAGATGCAACAATGGCTGTACTACGAACAAATCGGCTGCCTATGACCATGGCCTGAGATTTAGCAGGGTTAATTTGCAATCCAAATGACTTAGCCCAGGCGCTGATACAAGCCAGGTCATGATTCATAGCATCAATGGCAGAATTGGCATCAGCTACTGTAAAGTGCTGGTAGAGCTGCAAGTAATCCGCATAAAGATGGAAATTAGAAGAGATTACACTGGTAACCATGTTTATGAACATTTAAAAAAGAAGAGGAGAGAGAACGCTACCCTGAGGGACACCCTCAGTGAGGCTACACCAATCAGAGAAAGCCTCATCAAGGCAAACACATTGAGAGCGTCCCCGAAGATGAGAATTGAACCAGGCTAAAGCAGAAGAAGAAAAGTTCAAAGATTTGAGGATACCTAGGAAAATGTCGAAATCCACAAAGTTGAAAGCACTACTGAAGTCAAGCAATACAAGAACGGTAAGTGACTTACTTTCCATTGCCCAGCGGATATCGTCAGTTACTTTCAGAAGTGCAGTGACAGTACTATGACCCGAGCGGAAACCAGATTGGAAAGGGGATATAAAAGAGTTCGAAAAAAAAAAATCATGGGAAATAAATTCATGGTAAATATTTGTTTGTGGTCAGTAACAGTCGGTGGCAAAAAAAAACTGAATCAAACAATAAGTCACCGACTTCTGAAGCTAAAGTTATTTTTCTCTTTTTTGTGTTATTTGAAGTCAGATTAGATTTTTTGCAAAAAAGTTTTTTTATTTTTCCATTTTTAGTTGTTCCCAAACAAATATTTACCATGCATTTATTTTACATTGTTAACAATACATGTGTGTACTATTACTATGACATGTATTGTTAACAATGTTAACAAGTAAGTATGCTTATCCCCAATAAATGGAACTAAACATACCTAACTGTCGAAATCTGGGTGTACCTATTGTACACATCTGCGTACCCCCTCAGAGCATACAGGCGTGATGTTTCGTCATGATGTTGTATAAACGATAAACTTCCAAGCGATTCCAGCAAGCACTGCAGATTTGTCGTCTATTTTTGAAAAGTTCCATTGTATATCTCCGAAGATCAGCATCAGATCGTCACAAAATTTAAATAAAACCACACGGGAAGCATCAGCTTTCAAATAAAAAGAGAATCATTAAAATCGGTTCACCCAGTCGAAAGTACTGAGGTAACAAACACAAAAAAAAAATACTGTTGAATTGAGAACGTCCTCTTTTTGGAAGTCGGTTGAAAACAGCATAGCTATAAAATATATAAATCACACATGTAATCCTCAAAAGCTTAAGCAGAGGTGTAACTACGTTAATGAAACCAACATTTTCGATTTTATTTTATTCCCGTGCTGCGAGAAGTTTCTGATAGAAAACACTTAATAACACTTTTTCCGACCTGGAAATCGAACCCAATACCTCATGCTCAGTAGTAGCTCTTAACAATAGATCATCGAGGCACTCGAGTAAACGAAGATACGAGACGAATTTCAAAATGATACCTATTGCGTGTTTCCTAGTCCTAGAGAAAAATATCCCAAGGAAAATTCACCTGCGTTGTTCTCGGGGCGATATTTATGTCTCGGAGAAGCGTTAATACTGCAAATAGTAGCGTTAGATGTCATGGAGATAGAAATATATCGACTACAGTCTCTCGTTTGAAGACAAAGACATTTTGATATTGTTAGGATAGACGAAACAAAAAGAACAAAGGTAATGTATTGATTGGTGCCTCTAAAAGTAGTTTGCAACTTTCAGGAGAAGATGAGAGATCTAGAATTGATGATATCACACATGACAGATTCACAGATAGGCACCATTCACTACCGTGCCAATTTTCTTATAGGCAATTTTGTTAGAATCACGAGAAAATTATTGGATTTAAATTTTCATGAGGACGTAGTGAGCCTTTGTGAATTTAAAAACCTGAGAACTTTGCTCGGTTGTCAACGTGCAAAACTTTGTACAGCTTACGTATCCACAAGCCCACATTCAGTGGAGTACTTTAATGTTTTGCACTATCCCGTAATGAAGCTGCCTGCAGGCGCAAAACTTTAAATGAAATAACCCTGCGACTGCTATATGTATTTCTAGTGTATGATCCTGGCATAATTTGACTAGACTTTTTCCCAACTTTGTTGGTTTTGGTTTCCAGTCTAACTGGATGCATCTGAATACCAGTATTGCACATGGGGCGACTGCCTATCTGACTTCTACAACTCAGCTATTGGATAAAATGATCCGCTTTGGAAAAACTTGTTGTCATAGGTACTTACCGGATTCTGCTTCCAGCTTATCGTGCTTTCCGAGGCACAGGCAGGTCTTATTATTTATTTATTTATTTATTGGATCTCCAACAGAAACTACACAACTACATGCAAGTATACATAGATCAGAGACAAATACAAGTGTGCACTTCCAATTATAGGAGATCACATCATTCACTTATAATCTAGGTAGGTTAGGGACGGTTACTATCCACCGACCGATCTCTAAAAGCTTTACTTAACCTTGATGGTCCACCTAAGCGACAGTAATTATATAAACCACGAGCCCCTCCAAAATATGAGCCCGTATGTTCAACAACACCAAAAACGTAATTACATATCGGAACTCAGGACGTGGCGTGACCGCAGCGGACCGCGACGGTCCGCGCCAATCCGCACGGGTCCAGCATCAAGCCACCACGCATAATTCAAGGCCAGAGGTCAGGTAGACCCTACAGAACAATTAATTTGCATATTTTTCTTACAACCATATTAATTTAAAATTTGGGAGGGTTAATTAAGGGATTAAAGTCTGCTTTACTTTGTTTTTCGTTCGGGTGGTGGCATATTTTAATGACTGACATATTCTGAGGGTTAGGTTTCCATAGAGATTCGAGTTTCACCAAAGTTGTTCAGCTAATTTAATTGAAAAATATATGTGATGTTTTTGTACAGTGTCGACCAAAAGTCGATAGGCAATCTCACAAAGCAATAGCTTGACGTTTAGTTTGACTTACGACCTTCTACTTTCAAGAAAATAGACATTGTCATCTTCAAGTAAATGTAGTCCAAAATTTCAACGTTGAACTATAAGTCAAGATGGCCTAGTGGTTAGGCGCATCCACATCTAAGAGTGAATCAGTAAGCCGTGAGTTCAAATCTCACGTTGTTACTTTTAGACTTTTTGTAAGTTTTTACTCGATTTGAAGTAATGGGACAGAAAAATATTCTCACTTTGTCCACACATTTCGTAAAGTTAGAAGAAGGTAGATCATAGAAAAATAAGTCAAGAATTTATATTTCTGTGAGTGAGGTAAACTTGAGTTTTATGAATATTTTACTTGATCGAAATGAACGTTGTCGTTTGGTTGTGTTAAATTTGGTTAGTGACGTGTGGTTTAATAGATAGCGGTATTGTTGTTGGTATTTCTCAAAATGCAGGCAAATATTGATATTGAGGCGAGGGCACGATAATAATAGTCAATATTATCGTGCTGCATAAAAGTGGCAAATATCTGAAGAAACCGGACTAATGTGAGTATTATATTTATGAATTATTGTAACAAAGTTTTTATTAAAAATTAAAACCTACTTTGTTATTGTTTATTTATTTGGTGACACATGGATTAATAAATTGATTTTAAATCCATCATGAGGCATAAAAGATAAATAGTTAGTGTTAATTATTGGATTTATAAATGCAGAGTAAATGATAACTTCAGTATTTTATTATAGCTGCCTAACATCTTTTGTTTGTTTTTTGTTTTAGAGGAATACTGTGAGTCAGATCAAAAGGCCTTGCTAGTCGACAATGAAGTGGAAAGCCGTCGCTTATTAGCGATGCGTAGCGACGACATAATATATGGTTGGCGAATAAGAAACAAATGGTTTCACACCTACGAGACACTTTGTGGAATTATTTGACACCTCATCGCAAACTGTTCGCCGTGCCCTCCACGCTGAAGGCTTGTATCACGAAGACCAGCTAAGAAGCCCTTCTTGACAGAAAGAGTTATAGAAGAACGATTACGTTTCGCACGGGGTTATTTAGATTTTTACTGGAATACTACCATGAGAAGACTCAAAAAACTGACTTTTTAAATCAAGTCAAAAGGGTAGGCTTCATTTATGGCGGAAGAATAACACTCTGCTGGTCTGACAAAAACATAATCCCTAATGTATTAGGGATTATGTTACACATATGTGATTACAGACTATGTCATGCTACAAAATTAATCCCTAGATGCTTTAGTTTTAATTAAATGTGTAACAAAATATTTAGTGAATATTAACTTATCCGTAATTATATTAATGATCTTAAATTGAGGTTAAGTTTCAATCTTCTTTTCTTCGGGAAAATGAACACTTAAACTATGACCTCAATACGAGTTACATTTATTGTGACGTCACAAAAAATATATTCATAAAGTCTAAATTATTTATATTAGTTTTCAATAAACTCTGCTGATTACCGATACTTATAATAAGTGGGTATCAACTATATGTTATATTTGTGTGATTAGAATATCCTTTCCTTGTTACTTAAGTATGTTATTATGAATTGAAAGTAAGTGGGTATACCGATACAATAAAAAATCTTATGATCGGTTACAAGAGAACTTTTTTACATCTAGGTAGGAATGTGACGTTACAATTATCATGAAAGTCTGTTAATTTTATAAATAAATAAAACGAATAAACATTTCTGTTATCATTCACCACGACTTTTTTATTTCCATCTTCCAACACCGAACAGCTAAAATAATAAATAAATAGTTGAATAATAATACTATGTTTTTTTTTTTACTAATATTTAACTTATTCTTATAAAAAATAAATAATAAACTAATAACTAATGTTACCAAGAAACAAAAACCCCACGTTGTTAACAGGATTCGAACTCGCATCTCTTTGATTGTGAATCCTTGTGATTACCCCAACAGCTATCAACACATGGTAAATAGATGTGAATTTTAGCTATCCAATGGTGAGAACAGGTCGCTACACAAATAATAAGGTTTGCTGCGTATTCTTATGTTTCGTGGAGTGTGACGCGCGACATGCGATTGGGCGAACTCTGTGGCTGTGGTGTGCGTACTGTATTGAGACCACTTACACATACAGACGCACGGACGCTCGACCGTGCGTTCACAGCAATACAATCCTTAGCGTGCCTCTGAACTTATTGACGCTTACTGTACATATCAATTTGGCGATTTATTTGAGCTCAGTGAATGAACACAGGAATATTTAAATCTGGAAATTAGTCTTTAATTTTCTTGTTTCTATTGTATCTAGCAAACTTTAAAGTTTTAAATTAAAATACAACGGTATAGTTGACTTTGAACTCAGTATCGAAGGAGGCATTTGAAAACAATACCTATTAACCACGAATAGTAAAGATTAAAAAAAGTCAAAACGACAGTGTAGGTTGGTTAGTATCTTCTACACAGCTATCGTAGCTGTATCGTTACTCTGATATACCTCTGGCTAGCTCTTTCTGTAACAACAGGCGTGATGTAAGTATTACCATTAATCAAAGATGAGAAATTACCTTCACGATAAAAAGCAAAATCGAGACACATTTCGATAACTTTTGAAACTTGAAACACGCCTATCGACGTTACGTTACCCTCATCCTTCATCAGACCTATATACCTCTAGGTACATAGGTATAAACGATTTACATGAGTTGTATATTGTCGAGGGCACTCGTGCAGAATTCAAGGTCACGAGCGAAACACTTGACGATCGTATTTATCGAACCTCGACGTTCTGGAAACTTCCAACGTTTAGGCTTAAAATAATTCAGGACTCCCGTCTTGAATTATCTTATATATTCGAATTAATGGACTTTTAGTGTCCATAGTTTGTAAATTTAATGGGTGTAAGAAAGGGTGTTTAGTCTGAACGGACCAAATCGAATGGACCGCGGTCCGAAAAGGCAGATAGTAAACAAATGAAAATCTAGTTTATTTGCCTTTTATAGGTAACAATGGGTGTTACCCAATGGTACCCAACATTGGGTAACATTGTAAGACTTCTCATCTATCGATTAATTTTTTTTTGGTACGAGAATACGGGAATCTCCACTAATCTACACAAATATTATGAAGAGCAAAGTTTGTTTTTTGGGTGTATGTTTGTAATGAATAAACTAAAAAACAACTGCATCGATTAAAAAAATCTTTCACCATTAGAGAGCTACATTCACCTTGAGTAACATAAGCTATATTTTATCCCCTTACTCCCACGGGAATGGGCACTACGCGGGTGAAACCATGTGACGTTCGGTAGTATTCTATATAGCGCATAATAGTCATCATTCATCATCATGTCAGCCGAAAGACGTCCACTGCTGGACATAGGCCTCCCCCAAGTGTCGCCACATTGAACGGTCACGTGCGACTCGCATCCAGCGGATTCCCGCAGCCTTCACCAGGTCATCGGTCCACCTAGTGGGAGGCCTTCCAACGCAACGTCTTTCGGTTCGCGGTCGCCACTCCAGAACTTTTCGGCCCCATCGGCCATCCGTTCTGCAAGCAATGTGCCCTGCCCACTGCCACTTAAGTTTGGCAATTCTTCGGGCTACGTCGGTAACCTTGGTTCTCTTGCGGATGTCTTCATTTCTGATTCGATCGCACAAGGAAACTCCGAGCATAGCCCTCTCCATTGCCCTTTGGGTGACTTTAAGCCTTCTGATGAGGCCCATTGTAAGCAGCTACGTTTCGGTCCCGTATGTAATCACTGGCAACACACACTGGTCACAGACTTTCGTCTTAAGACACTGCGGTAGGTTGGACGAGAAGATACCGCGCAACTTCCCGAACGCTGCCCAGCCGAGTCGAATTCGACGATTGACCTCTTTCTCGAAGTTAGACCTACCTAACTGGACCGTTTGTCCCAGGTACACATAATCGTCTACAACTTCGAGTGTAGAGTCTCCAATCTTGATAGGAGTGGCTGTGACATGGGCATTCAACATGATCTTGGTTTTGTCCATGTTCATTTTAAGACCCACTCTTCCGGAAGCTCTACTGAGGTCATCGAGCATTGTACTGAAGTACTCCATGGTCTCAGCCATGACCACTATGTCGTCGGCAAACCGAAGGTGAGTGATGTACTCGCCATTGACGTTGATGCCTAGCCCTCTCCAGTCCAGAACCTTGAAGACATCCTCCAGTGCAGCAGTAAACAGTTTCGGAGATATGACGTCTCCCTGTCTCACACGGTTCTGAGACTTTGTCTTGAAGTCGGACTGACATGGTGGCGTTTTTGTACAAACACTTCAACACCTCGATGTACCGATAGTCGATTAGGCACCGTTGGAGAGACTGCAGTACAGCCCAGGTCTCGATCGAATCGAAGGCTTTCTCGTAGTCCACAAACGCTAAACAGAGAGGCAGGTTATACTCTTCGATCTTCTGTATAACTTGCCGCTGCGTATGTATGTGGTCTACGGTGCTATAGCCTTTTCGGAAACCGGCTTGTTCGGGTGGCTGGAAATCGTCAAACCTGCGCGCGAGACAATTCGTGATGACTCTAGAAAACAACTTGTAGACATGGCTTAGAAGTGAGATGGGCCTATAATTCTTCAACCGGGCATTGTCACCCTTTTTGAAGAAGAGCACCACCACACCCTCGTTTTTCCCTCAAGTATGACGGAATTAAACAGCTTCTGAAGGGCCTTAAGTACCGGTTTTCCACCCGCCTTCAGGAGTTCGGCCGTAATTCCGTCATCACCCGGTGCCTTATTGTTTTTGAGCTGCTTCAGAGCCATCCTAATCTCGTACAGGCTGACGTCCGGGATGTCTTCAGTATAGTGTCGGGTCAGTCTAGCTCTTGGGTCGTTTACAACTGTCCATAGAAGCTCTCGATCTCCCTCAGAAGCTCCGGTTTGGCGGATAAGATCCTACCATCGTCGGTCTTCAGTTTCGTGAGCTGGCTCTGCCCAATAGCCAGATCTCTTGAAAATACCTTGGAGCCTTTATTCCGCTCAATCGCGTCTTTAATACGCTCGGTATTAAAGCGGCGAAGGTCGCTCTTCAAGGATTTAGAGATCCGTCTATTGAGCTGCCGATATTTACACGCCTCGTCTGAAGACTGCAGGATCATCTCACGCCGCTCCTTCATGAGCTTGAGAGTGTGATCGGAGAGCCTCTTGCTTTGATCTGTACGACGCGCCTTGAAGAACTTAGACCCGGTCGTATGGACAGTTTCCACGAACCCATCGTTGTACTCGTCCACTGAGCTTCCTAGGCATTCGAAACGGTTATGGAGTTCAAGCTGAAAGCTCTCGGGGTTTTGGATTTGGATCTGTGCTGGACGGAGCGTAGACTTCATCAGTCGATACCTTTCAAGCTTGATATTGATGTTCAATGTACCTCTTACCATGCGGTGATCGCTCCCGGTTTTCACCAAATTGATCACAGAGACATCATTGAACATTTGCTTCTTGGTTGACATAATGAAGTCGATCTCATTTCTAGTTGCACCATCGGGGCTCTGCCAGGTCCACTTCCTGTGCTCACGCTTTCTGAAGAAGGAGTTCATCATATAGAGGCCCTCCTTCTCCATAAAACTAGCCAGTTGGTGACCCCGGCGATTCCGACGTCCAACTCCAAATTGCCCCACCTGCAGCTCATCCCCGTCTCGTTTGCCCAGTTTCGCGTTGAAGTCCCCCATGACAACTGTGAAGTGAGTTTTGGAACCATGCATGGCTTTAGAGATATCCTCATACATGGTCTCCACTTCGTCGTCGGGGTGTGCCGAGGTTGGGGCGTAGACCTGTATGACCTTCAGCGAATATCTTGAGGATATTCTGAGTATAAGGTATGCCACCCTGGTCGACACACTCTCGATCTTCACCACGTTGTTCACAAGGGACTTGTGGACGATAAACCCAACACCACCCTGGGATTGCCGGTCACCCTCACAGAAATAGAGCAGGTTGCCGGATTTCAGGATTATCGTGTCCTCCCCCTCTCTTCGGACTTCAAATAATCCCACAATACTCCATCGCAGCCTGCTCAATTCCTCTTCGAGTTCCGCTATCTTCTCGTCGGTCTGGAGTGTGCGCGTGTTATATGTTGCCAGGTCTAGTCGTCGATATTGGCAGCCGGATCCCTTCCGGAGATTCTTCGCACCCCTTGCCACGCCGTAGCCTCGACCGCTGCCGTAGTCGAGGGTAGACGGGCTGCCGGGCACTAGGGGCCATTTTTGTGATGCGCTATTCATTTGGGGGGGTTTTGCCATAATCGCCACGCTTGGCAGGCGGGTTGTCGATCGCAGTGAGTGCGGTTCTTACACAAGACACAGAGAGCGCTGCTGCCCATTCTCTGATAAATCCCTTAGTCGCCTCTTACGACACCCACGGGAAGATATGGGATGGTGTTATTCTTTACGTCCGACACCATACGGACAGTGCATAATAGTGCTACAAGGATATTTTTTATGCTCCAAAAACGTTGACAGCGTTTGGTAAACTTTTTTTTTAAACGTTGCCCCACACTATTTTTTTGCCTTTATCGTGGGTGCGATCACAATCAATTAAACTCACATACACAAACTACCAGATCCTGAACAACTATCTGAAGGTCATACAAATATTTGTTCCGAGCGGGGATTGGACCCGCGACATGCACCGTAGCAGCACACCTCTCAGCCACTGCACCAACCGTGTCGTCAATTTGTGCAACTGTTCTAAGAAATGTAATGAAATTCAAGATGGCGACGTCGGTTATTTTAAAGATCCTTGTTTAGCTACAAAATACGTTAAAATAATAAGCCATATAACTTGACACATAATCACTTAAGTGAGCACGGTTGTTTGAAAGTAATCTTGAAATATTAATGATGAAAATTATTTAGCCAAATATTCTAAAACAAGAGTTCATATTATTTTCGGAGCAAATAATACCAACGCATTATTCATCTCTAACAATAATTTGTCATTCTAAGCCTTTTTAAAACATTGTTAGGGAATAAGCCCAGACAAGCTTCACAGATCGTCTGAGGTTAGAAAAGTGTCGCTCTAAATAAAATAATTACGTACAGGTGGTCCAAATAGTGACGTCATAAAAGAATATTAAATTCCTCACGCCTAGGGGTATCCCAAAATATTCCACGTATGTTCCGCGATTCTTGATAGTTTTAGAAAATTGTATGGAAACCGCTTTAAATAAATTCTATCTTTATTTTTACACGGCTTTTTCACATTCTTTAACGTTAACTAGAAGCAGTTTTAAATCTCATTAGCATCAAGAGTAACAAAAAGCCCTGTAAAAATAAAAATCATTTTTTAAAGCGGTTCCCACACAATTTTCCAGAATTCTATAAAGAATCGTGGAACATACATGGGGTATTTCTGGATACCTCTGGGCGTAAGGAATCTATTTTTTTATGACGTCTCCATTTGGACCATCCCGTATATTTTTGGTTACTTATCATAATACCTAAGTTTATCCTAACTATTTTCGATATAACTAAGGTTGATTCACATATACGTCGGGCTAATATTAAAGGTAAAAATTCGCGAAAATACCCGTTTACATGTGTATTATAATGTGATTCACATATGTTCATAACACATATTGGTCGACTTAACTACTGTATACCTTGTTTTAGACTACATATAAAGTACTTACGGGATAATATCCGTGATTTTCTTTTGTTTTTTATGAGGTCGCGATATTTCGACGCTGTTTCAAGCATCATGATCACGGGAATCACGAAAAAAAATCACGGATATTATCCCGTGAGTACTTTATGTGTACTGTATACTTTACCTAATTTTGATTTAACTAAAATCAATCGCACTAACGAACGATTAATCTGATGTTTTTTTTTTTAAGATAATATTGGCTATGACTTTTGACTAATCATTTTGCACCAGAGTGCCTTTAAACTCGTTCAGTAAAGAGAAGGACAGTTGGAAAGCACAGGGACAAACCGTTCGTCAAATTCTAACTCACAACAAAACTGCTAAATTCTCATAAAATTCGTGCATATTCTAGAGTAGGAGAAAATGATCCAACTTTTGTAAGTTTCCAATAAACAGTGATGCTGGAACAGTGAAAACTAAGCCATCAGGAACATACCCTATCCCTTATCACAAAAAAATATATCAGTAAATTTTCTAAGTCCAGGGTCTCGGGGGTGAGATAAAATATTTATATGGAGTCGGGAGTGAACGGCGATTCATTGCTATGAGCCCGTGGGGACGGACGTGTTGACTGGCATAATGGTGGAAAAATCTGGAAGGTTGGGGGTCAACGAACTTCATGCTTTTCAGGAGTTTCGAAGCTTGAACGCTAGTCACTTAACAACACTTCTGCAGTAATCCCCAAAGAGTTAGGCAAAAGTTTGTCCATTCATCATCATCTGCCTAGCCTTTTCCCAAGTTTTTATTGGGGTCGGCTTCCAGTCTAAGCGAAGGCAGCTGAATACCAGTATTTTACATGGAGCGACTGCTTATCTGACCTCCACAACCCAGTTAGTACTGGGTATTACGATACCCCTTGGTAAGACTGGTTGTCAGAATTAAAAAAAAAAAGAAAAAAAAAAGAAATAAAAAAAAAGTTTGTCCATTATAAACAAAAAAAATATATATATATCGCTGGACTTTACACACAGCGCCATCTAGTGCCGCACTAAGCAACGAGACTTGTGTCGTGGACACCAGATAGTTGATATACTACATTGATACTTTTTGTTTGTAAATACATACTTATGATACATATAAACATCCATGACTCTGAAACAAATAATGTCCATGCTCATCACACAAACATTTGCTCCTACCGGGATTCGAACTCGGGACCATAAGGCAGCCTCACTACCAATGCGCCATTCGGGTCGACATTATACATTCACATTTCTTCAGTTAAGGTATAACATAACATAACATAACTTCACGCCTATAATCCCCGAAGGGTTAGGCGAAAGTGTACACAATGGTACAACCACATTTCGCCAGTTGTGTCTAAGTTCAGTGTAATAGGGGCGAGCCTATTGCCATCATCATCATCATCAGCCTATTAATGTTCCCACTGCTGGGACACAGGCCTTCTCCATATGAGAGGGAATGGGCTACAAATCCACCACGCGGGCCCAATGCGGTTTGGTAGATGTCACATGTCATCGAATTTTTTGGTTCTAGGACATGCCGGTTTCCTCACGATGTTTTCTTTCACCGTTTTGAGAGCAGCGGTGATGAAATAAATTACACGGAGTAATGCGCCTGCCTGGGTTCGAACCCACGACTTACTGTTCGTAAGTCGGGGCCGCCACCACTGCGCCACCGCTGCTCTATTCGACGACCCGAATGGCGCAGCGGTACTGAGGCTGCCCTGACGTTCTTAGGGTCCCGGGTTCGAATCCCGGTAGAAGCAAATGTTTGTGTGATGAGCATGGACATTTGTTTCCGAGTCATGGATGTTTATATATTTATAATAAGTATGTATTTACAAACAAAAAGTATCTATGTAGTATATCAACTATCTGGTGTCCACGACACAAGTCTCGTTGCTTAGTGTTGCACCAGATAGCGCTGTGTGTAACGTCCAGCGATATATATATATATATATATATATATATATATTGCCATCATCCGTACACAAATACAGTCTCCATGGCTGCTACTGAGAAACTCCTGATGGGAAAACCCAATATCACTTTGTCCGACCTGGGAATTGAACCCAGAACCTCATGTTCAGCAGTCACGATTGCGACCACAAGATCAACGAGGCAGCCTGTTAAGGTATTCTAAAGCAAAAAATACTGAAGAAATGAAAATAACTATAGGTATTTACAACAATAAATTATATTCTGGTGAGACAAACCAATTCTCATTTCAGTTCTGTCCAAAAACTTATTCGAATTCAAGTCAAGTCCTGGAAATATTTCCAAGCCAACTTACCAAATAATTTGTAAACGTAAAAACAAAAAAAAAGTACTAAGTTATGATATGAATACGAAGTGAATAGACCCACTATTATTACTTATTATTCACAAGCGCCAGAATGCCAAAGTCCTTTTAAACACTAGCAAATCATCATAGCAATTTGCTCTGCAATACTTTCAAGGCACGTAGGAAACACCAATTTTTCCAGTTATTGTACCAGGTCACCGAGTATAAATAGTGAATCAGAAAGGGCCGGTCACGTATCCGACCCCTTTCCTATAACGTACCTGAACTGTAGGTACATAATTTACAGTAGAACAACTACAAACAAAAGTTAGTATCACGTCTTGCGACAGCTGCTACGGAGAAAACAAATAAAAGAAGTTGTTAACAACAGCATGCAATAAGCCACAGACGTATCTTGTGGAGGAAACATAATGATCAATATCAAAAGAAACAATTGACACAAGTGCCTGCTTCATGAAACAAGTAATTGCGTCGTTTGAGGCCATGAACGGGCTTCACACTCTCATTAAGTATTGATGGTGGCCACCGCATCGGTTCAACACAGCGGCGCTAGCGGTTACATTTTGTACCTTAAACTAAGCCATTTGGTAGTACCGTATACTTAATCAATCTGATTAAAAACTCGCAAACACCGATCAAGAGCACAAGCCGGTTATCACACGACACGTCTCGTCCGCGCGGCCGAATGGTGAAGCAGATATCACGTCGCATGTAATCCGTTGATGCCTTAAACACGACACCGCATGACCGCGCGGACGAGCTATGCCGTTTGAGAATTCTTCTTTGAAATGTCGTTCGGCACACGGATAAATTGACAAGTAAGCACAGCTGTTGAGGTACTGTTTTCATTTTCCACTGCGGCTTTTAGCTACCTGCGAACACCTTTATGTTTGATCTTTTAACTTTGAAGGTTAGAAAGCTAAATTGAATTTCCTTAGCCGTCTAACGTAATTGAGTTAAAGCAGAATGAAACTAAATGTTAATATGTATGCAGCGGGGTTGGTTAGCACCGAGATAAAGGTTTAAATGCGTTAGCTTCTACTTAGTTTATTTATTTTTAGCTGTGTGTTTCAGTCATTATTAATATGCAATATTCATTTTGAAACTATCTTCCTTCTTATAAAATAAAGGCATGTAAAATTTTAAAAGAAGGAGCAAATAACAGATCTAAATAATCTGATCTGATCTAATAATGGTTTGTGTATATCTATTGTTGGCGATCCTTAAATAAATAAACAGATTACTAGTAGAAAAAACTCCCTCGTTGGTCTAGAGGTGCAAGAGCGACTGCTGAACAAGAGATCTTGGGTTCGATTCCCAGGTCGGGCATATATCCATCAGGAATTTCTCAATAGCAGCTACGGAGTCTGGATTTGTGCACGTCTGATGGCAATAGGCTCTCCCCATATTACGTGGGCTTTAAACATAACTGGCGACATAAGAGGTGTACTATTACACACAGGCACGATCTTACGTTAAGTATGATTATGAGGCTTATGAGTATAATAATAGTAACATTACGTTATTATGCATTTATTTATAAATCTCTCTCAGTTATAAACGCCTGTTTAAAATAATTAAACACCCACACAATATGCGTGGGCTTAATTCCATGGACCAAGTTAACGAGACTATATTTACGACATAAAAATAAATAACATTGTTTCAGGTTTAAAATAGTTTCTTCTTGGAAAAACGGTTCATGATATAAAATGATCCTGAATAGAAATTGTGCTTTAAATAGAACGAGCGGGTGTATCTGCTATCTTCATAATAATATGTCGTACTGTAAGGTTGTCTAACTTCTAATAAATCTTAAATTATGCGGGCTGGTTATACAAGGCGCAGCGATTCCATATTTAAAAAGAAACATAATAAAAAGCATTTGACATAAAATAATATTAATTATTATTTATTTTACATACTGATTATTTCAAGAGGAGCTCGTGGCTAAATAATAACAGCCACTCGGGTCGATGTTTAGGTTAAGGTGTGCTTGCCTAGGTTGGTCTGTGGATGGGTGACCACCCTAACATACCGAGTTTCCTCCGTGCCTCGGAAAGCACGTTAAGCTGTTGGTCCCCGCTGTCATTTGAAGATCTTTGACAGTCGTTACAGGTAGTCAGTGGCCCAAAAAGTTTGACAACCAGTCTTACCAAGGGATAAGACTGGTTGTCGGTCGTTCCATGTGAAATACTGGTATTCAGCTGCATCCGGTTAGATTGGAAGCCGTACCCAATATAGTTGAGAAAAGACTAGGTAGATGATACTGATATATTTCAAGTTTTTAAAGTTACTTCTTGAAAACGATATCTTGAACATGGCCTCCGTTCTGGTCAATTCATTAGGAAAGTTTTTTTTTAAAGGAAGTGTTTGATTTTGGGCCACCACTATATGTAAATAGGGGAATTTCATAAAAAATATTAACATATTAATTTGAAGAAGGGTACAGGCGTACAAAAATGATCATTTGAAAAGTTTTTTAAATAGGGTTAAACGGCTAGAGCTCGGAAACTATCGATCTTAGACTAGTTAGTCTAAGATCGATAGTTTCCGAGCTCTAGCCGTTTAAATTTTGACAGCTGTCATCCAAAATCTATCCCCTCCCCTTCCACTGACTAAGAAGTCATTGAAAAAGTGATCATTTTGGTAAAGTAGTCTTTCTGGTAAAGTAGAATTTATATGCATTGTGGGGGTTGTGGTCATTATGAAAAGGTGGTCATTTTGGTAAAGAGATCATTTTGTGAAACGCAGTAGTCATTATGAAAAAGTGGTCATTTTGGTAAAGTGGTATTTTTGGTAAAGTAGACTTTATGTGCCTAAAGGCTTTTGTGTCAGTTTTAAGAAGGTCTTTAAGTCTGTCTTTGCTTTGAGTTTGGGTTGGATGTGTTTCGAAGTTTTTAGTAAATTTTTGTTTTGGCTCTGTCGAGTAGAATATCCTGTAGTATTACTTTATCGAAACCAAAACCCAAAATTTTCGAAATTCACACTGTTTTTTTTTTCATTCCAGATATTACGATACACGTCAATCGCGCATACTGCTGATCTGATCCACCATATTTAATTTTATGTTGTGTTACTCTCCTTGACCAAATTCATTTGAATATAAGTTAAAACGAAGTGAAATTAAAGAAAATTAACAATAAAAAACGGTTACTTTATTAAATAGCGATATTTACATATTATTATATAGTGTACATAGTGCTGGCCCAGGCTCCATACGTATATTTCAGGAACATCTCCTTTGAAGGCTTTCACTGCTAAAGGCGGTCCTTAAGAGAAAGCCTCCTCCAATCTGTTTTAGATGACCATCAGATGAATCTTTGTAACACCAGTCTGGGCCGTATGTGTCTGGCTTTTTGTATTACGAGTATATCGTCACTCCAACTTTTAGTCAGACCTTTCCTTCTACGCAACCCCATCGAGTTTGGACTCGTTTGATTCGTCTTGACGAGAACTTCGTCTCATTACCTTGGATGTTCATATGACTCCGTTAATTCCTCTTTGACAGCCGTAAATTTCTAATTAAATATTCCAGAGCACCATTTTATCCAAGTAATCAGTGAAAATTACCCGTCCAGTTCATGCCTTTACCGAAGCTATCACCGCAATTAAGAACAAATTAGCGTTAATTATTATCTTACTATGTATTGTACTGCGCCGCTGGCCTAATTACTGTCTTTAATTATAAAGAAAGAAAGAAAAAGCATTTATTAGCCCGCACAGGACAAAACACAAATTAAAATGGTTAAATTATTAACAGTACAACTAATAAAAAAAATAAACAAAGAGAAAAATAAAATAGAACATGAAATGAAATTAGTCCTTTACGAGGCCAAAAGGCTATCCTCAGCATGGTGCTGTAACATTCGTTTGTTTTGTTGTCTACTGTAATGCTATTGCTTGGTATTATGACAGAAAGAAAATTGACGGGTTTCTTTCTTATTCATGAAATTTTCTTTTAATTTGCATTTCCACACTAGTACGAGAAAGTACGCCAAAGACAATTTCGAAGTAAGTAAAAAGTTTTAGTAAGAAATGTGTGACACCATTTTTCAGGTCTCAGCTCCATTTAGATAATGTCTTTATTTCAGGCTGCAATACCGCCTCAAGTGTAATAACCTAAGATCTGAGTAGGTAAAGTTTATTTGGTTAAAGTTCAAGGAAATGCGTAACATGTAGATAATCATCATCATCATCATTTCAGCCGAAAGACGTCGACTGGCTGGACATAGGCCTCTAAATGACGATAGTTGGGCCGGCAAATGTGATGAGGAGGAAAGTATCGCATGTGACTAAAAGAGTGATGAATATAAATGTTGATGGATGGAGAGGGAGAGGAAGACCAAAGAAACGATGAATGGATTGTGTGAGGAATGGATATGAAAGAAAAAGGTGTAAATGATTGTGTGACGGTTGACAGGGGAGAATGGAAGAAAACAACGTGTTGCGCCGACCCCAAGTAACATGGGATAAGGGCAGGAAGATGATGTGTTAGGTCGGCAAATTCTCACAAAACGGTCCGACCCCTTTCGACATTTGTATACCGACTCCCGACTGAAGAATGACTGTTCAAGCAAGATATACAGGTGAGAAATCACTTTCCAAAAAAATGGGTATATTATGTGAACGGAGTAAAAGCAAATGGCATACTTACTTTTTTTTTTACAAAAAAAAAAAACAGTCAAAAAAGTTCGAAATTCAAATCATACGCAGTACGCGTATGATTTGAATTTCAATATTTTGGATTGTTCTTTTTCCAAATTTCTCTTTCTTTGTTCTAATATGAAAAAATCAATCATTTTAACACCAACAGAATCTTACACGATCAACAGTATGGTTTCACCAAAGGACGTTGTACAACTGACGTACGTTGTGTAACCTTAATAAAGCACATATTTACGGCGTGGGAAGAGTCTCAAGACGCTGTAGGAATATTTTGTGATCTCTCCAAAGCATTTGATTGTGTAAATCACGACACATTGCTTTTGAAACTTGAGCATTACGGACTAGGTAAACTTGCACTTAGTTTGTTAAAATCTTATTTGAGTGATAGACAACAATATGTTCAAATAAATGGTGTTAATTCACAGGGTTTAAAAGTAAAAATGGGGGTTCCGCAAGGCTCAATATTGGGTCATTTCATCTTTTTAGTATATATCTACCCTATTACCTGAAAAACCAACCTCAAAATATGGTGTTATTTGCCGATCACACTTCCCTAATTTTTAAGATCAATAGACGGGCCCAAAATTTAGATGACGTGAATAATGCCCTACTTCAAGTCCATAATTGGTTCACAGCAAATAATTTAGTACTAAATGAAAAAAAAAAGAAATACATAAGATTTGCTTTACCGAATGTTAAAAGTAGCGATTGTGATATAGTACTGAATAAAGAGAAACTTGAATTCGTAGATAAAACGGTTTTCCTGGGGATTACGCTTGATTCAAGGCTACAATGGGGTTCTCATTTAACATCTCTGGCGGGGCGGCTAAGTTGGGCAGCATATGCTATTAGAAAAATCCGTCAATTTACTGATGTAGATACTGCTAGATTGGTCTATTTTAGTTACTTTCATAGTATAATGTCTTATGGCATTTTGTTATGGGGACGGGCTGCTGACATTGAGTCTATATTTATTCTGCAAAAAAGAGCCATCAGAGCCATATACAATCTTCGTAAGCGCGATTCTCTGAGGGAACTGTTTAAGGAAATAAACATCATGACTGTACATTGTCAATACATCTACGAAAACATAATGTACGTAAGAAAAAATCTACATCTTTTTGGTAAAAGAGGTGACAGACACAATTACAGTACTAGTAATAGGGACCAATTAGTTCAGCCAGGCTTCAGACTCGCTAAAGTATTTATTTATTTATGTATTTATAACACCTTAAACTATCATTACAGGGTTTACCCTAATGCGACAGCTAAGAACTTAAAAACTAACCATACACTTGCAACCAATTTATAAAAGATTAAACTAACAACATTATTAAAATATTACATTATTTAAAAACACATAGACATAACATAAACATAGTACATAAAATAAAAATAAAATTAAATATTATTTCGCCAGTAACATAATATAAATAGTAATACCCTTGCGAATTCACTAAAACAACATGTAAATACATCAATGTGAGTTTGAAGATCGTTGATGGTACGGATGGCTCTGGTAAGGGGTGCCTTGGCAAGCAGGTTCATTCTGGCTGTAGGTACCAGTAGCAGTGGCGGGCTGCGCCGCCTCCACACGTAGCGGTCCGGCACACACAGACTCAAGCGCTGCAATACTCCCGGGTGACTCACCACTCCACGAAGCACCTTCACCAAGTAGGCGACCAGCGTAAACTCCCGTCGGACATGCAGCTGATTATAGCCAACCATGCCCAGGACAAACAGAGTGGGATACATCAGTGGGTAAAACGGATATACCCCATATAATTTCCTGTACAAATGGCGCGTAAACTTATTCTGAACGCGCTCCAACATTGCAGAGTACTTAGCTTCATGTGGAGCCCATATGACCGCACTATGTTCCAGATGACTCCTGACTAGTGCATCATACAGGACCCTAACTGCTGTGATGTTTGTGAAGCTTTGTGTCTGTCTCAGAACAAATCCTAAGTTTCTGTACGCCTTCTTACAGATCTTAGTTACATGCACACGGAATGTCAGATCGGGAGTCATGAAAACACCCAAGTCTCGCACCTCCGTGACTCGTTGCAGTGGCGCCGCGTCCACCACTACTCATAGAGCAGAGGTGACGAGCACGGGTGAAACTCATCAACGAGCACTTGGATACGTTGAAGTACAGTTTGTTTTCATGGCTCCATTGTACTATTCGATCGATGTCATCCTGTAGGCGCCTGCAATCAGACTCGGACCTAATCTCAAGCAGCAACTTGAAGTCATCAGCAAATAATAAACAAGCGCCATGTCTTACGACTTCCGGCAAGTTGTTTATCATGATAATGAATTCCAGAGGCCCCAAGTTGGTGCCCTGACTTACACCCGACCAAGTGTAATATAAGTCGGATTCACATCCGTTGCAGTCCACATACTGCTGTCTGCCTTGCATGTAACTGGCGAAAAACCGCAATAGATGCTGGGTGCATCCGACCTCTGCTAGCTTCCGCAGTAAGATGTCATTATCGACGGTGTCAAAAGCTTTTCTAAAGTCAAAATAAGCTGCATCCACCTGCACCCCAGCATCTACCGCTGGCACCACGCGTCCCATGAAATCAAGGAGATTGGTAGCAGTGCTGCGCCCCGGCCGGAATCCGTGCTGCGCATCCGATAACTGACCGCGCACTTGCTCTTGCATACAGCGCTGAATGGCTGACTCGAACACCTTTGCCGGCGTCGACAACACCGCCACCGGCCTATACCCACTGATGTCAGCTCCCGCCCTGCCTTTGGGTACTGGAATGACTCGCGTAATCTTCCACCGAGCTGGGAACTTCGCAGAATGAAGACAGGCGTTGAATATAAAAAGTAACGGCTCCGCGAGTACCCTACCACAATCTTTAAAAATAAACGCTGGTATACCATCCGGGCCCGCAGATCGCTTTGGCTTGAGGCGGTCGAGTGCACCTCTAACGTCCCTAAGACTTAGATTATTAATTTGTACGCATGCACTGCTAGTGTTCCTCGCTTCCGCTGCCGCTGCTTCTGGGTCTAGTCGTGGCGGAGCATTACTATATACCGACTCAAAATAAGCCGCGAACTGCTCAGCACACTCCTTATCTGACAGATACTGACCGTCCTTCATAATGTCCTGTCTACTGAGTAGACTCGTCTTTCATGGGGTACTGTTTGAGATGCTATAATAAAATTCCACAAAGCATTCTTGAACTGAATGAAACAAAATTTAAAACATGTATTAAACGCACATTTTGTAAGCAAGCATATTACAAATTGGACGATTATATCGCTGATAAAAATGCTTGGCTCAATGCCGGTCCTGCTCCACAAGGACAGGGGCGCATTAATGGATAGCACTAATTGTATTGTTGGAGCTGCTGAAGATTGTACAACTATCTTCTTATTCTTCTTAATCTTTATTGCACACAAAAAAATCAAATATACATAAAATTGCAATTATATAGCTTATGCACAAAGGCGAGCTTAACCCAGAATTGGGTTTTCTTACAGCAAACCTAATTCAAATCAATTCTAATTTTTAATCTTTGTATTGTATAAATTCAATATCTTTATTATTATATAGCCGCATATCGCATATTGTGTGGGTGCTATGTACTAGAATGCTATCAGTCGCTGGAAACCTACGTTTTTCCTTGACTTGAATGTGCCGTGGCGGTTAGGAGATATGTCATGCTCACTCAAATGTCTCGCTGATGGTGACGCGTGTGTCTGATCATTTAGTTCCCTTCAAAATGGATGAGTTGAATGGTGCTGATACATGCGTCATGTTCGTGAACGAGCGCTGTCAGTTGGGACTGGTCAGCTCTTGGTTGCCACGGCTTATTTGAATTTAATAATTTTATTTTTGAATTATTTTTGTTTTGTTTTTACTATGGATACCTTTAACGTGCACATCTTGCTACATTGTTCTCACATAATGTACCATCTCAACATGAATGATGTAACCAAGATTTTGTAAAAATATTCTGATTGAAAAGAGTGTCCATGGAGTTTATTGCCCGTTCTTCTCCATAGAGATCTACGCTAGGGAATGGGCAACTACAGTACTTTCACAGTTTTTGTCTTGTGACTGGGACTGTAGCTACATTTAATTTTCATATTTGTTTCGACAATTCAAAAGTGCCTGTAACTGGCCTACTCCTTCCTTCCACTTGACACCACCGGTGGTGTCGTATGGAATCTCTAGTCCATATGACACCACCGACTATTAGTGAGGTTACATACAAAGTTGTTGATATGAAAACTCCAATTAAGTTCAAGCAGTTTTATTAATAAGGCACGTCATTTGACAAAGTTTATATTTATCTATCACTCAAGTGGTCATCTTGACATTGTTCGCCCGATGATGTGTTTGAAATGCAGGATACTCAAGAGTATTTTGTAGAGTGTAGACATGACGACGCCACACCAGACATTTATATGTCCGTGAAAACGCAAACGGAACAAAATATGAAGGATACTTATACCCAAACGGACCATTTGAGTGATGCTCAGATTGTATTAAATACAGCAAAATTGTTGGCTGAAAGTTTTTTTCCCGGAAAAGAAACACTAAAAGAAAAGTTCAATAAGGCCTATTACAAGCACGTAACAACAATTGTGGACAAGCTGGAAGACTAGTTTTCCGGTCCGTTCTTTAATACCTACATAACTACTTACTTCACTTAAATAAAAAAATAATATTTTATAAACTCTGTTTTATTAATTATCGTTTAACTATAGATAACTTAAAATAATGAATTGGGAGCTGTTTGTCAATAACACGCGTTTCTGGACATCACTAGGGTGGTGTCATATGGACTAGAGATTCCATACGACACCACCGGTGGTGTCGTTTTGGTGGTGTCAAGTGGAAGGAAGGGGCCTACTTGAAATAAATGCTTTGATTTTGATTTTGAAAAGTTTACTTAAAATTTGTAGCGTTTTTTGATGATGGATCAATTTTTTTCCAAGCTGTCGAAAAATGAAAAAAAAAAACTAGGTATGCCATAAGCTTCTACTCCGTACACCTAATGTAACCATTTTTTTGGATAGCGATTAAAAGAGTCATCCGGTATACGTACGAGGGTAATTTACTGCGAAAAATAGTAGAAAAACTAGATAAAGAAGGTCCGTGGTCTCCTTTGTATCACGAGTTCAAAGCTAATCGATCAGTCGACCTGGCGTTTGTCCAGAACATTAAAGTAAATAATAGACACACGACCGGTATTGAGGAAACAACCGAAGTTCTATTAAATAGTCTGATACCTGATGATTCGCCAGTAAATGACAATGACTAACGAGTTGTATTACACACACAAACAAACACTATACTTGGTCAGTATACAATTCTAAATAGCAAACACCATCCTCTTTAAATACCCTTAGATTACTACATTACAGTCAGGCTGTTAAAACGTAATACAGCCATAATGTTAGTCTATTGCGTTATAGAGAGACGCAACTATACACAGTGTATAGCACTGTCCCTCTCTAGGAGCGGATAATGACAGCACTTACATTAGGTAGAAAGGTAACACTTGCCATTTGGAACCGTTTCAGGGAATTGTTTAGGATATTAGTTTGCTATGTTGTGATAATCTGGTATCAGAGTTGTTGTTTCATTACTTTATTTTGCTTTGGTTTAGGATCTCTAAAAGAGAAGAGAATTGGTGGGATTTTACTTCACCAATGCCAATTTTTAAGGTTCCGTTAAAACAGAACCCTATAGATCCGGCCCTGGTTCAATCCATTTTCCGGAACGAGACGGAATGGGACGCCGTCACCTCCTTCTGCGAAGCAATCATGCTAGAGAAGGAGGTGGCGGTACGTGAGAGGGAGTGAACCTCACGTCTCGGCCGTCGCGGGAGACGCTGCAGGCATCGGGGGCCACCACTGGTGGCCCCCAGCCACCGTAGGCGCGGGCCTGTAGACGGTGGGCTATGGGCTAGCTCGCCGTCTCATGACGACATGCCGTGTCGACGTCGCGTTCGTGTTCCACGCGCGCCTCAGAGTCAGCAAAAGGAAGGGGTCTGCAAAGGCCGATGCCTGCCGGGGTTGCGGGACTGTTCGAAAGAGATACCGTGACCCCGGAACACAAAGGGCGATAAAGGAACGTGGATTTTAGTCAGTAAAAGTTTGACACTCCCTAGGCTCCTGCTCCGCCCAGAGCGGGAGGAGTCATTTGATGATTTCCCATCAGAAAAAAAAAACTCTTATAGATTCTTTGTCGGTCTGTCCGATAGTTGGCACCACACAGTTAAAAGGAGAGCAGGGGTCTTCTATAAACCACTACACAAAAGTGACGTGAAATTAAGATATTTTCTAAAATTGAGGAGGTGTTTCATACAGGCAAGTGAAGGTTGAAACCTATATAACTGTATGGGTGTCGACAGCAACAGTTTATTAAAAGATGAAAATAATTATGAAAAATGTACTTCTAAAATTAAATGCCATCGTTAATATATTATTGTTGCTCAACAAAAACCTAACCCAACGTTGCCATAAAATCAGTATTTCTAAACACCGTCAAGATCTCAACAATAAATTTGTAACTCAAATAGGTTCGGTTCTGATATATATACTCTTAGATCACGCATAATTATTAACGGCTTATGTTTAAACGCCTATCAGAAATATACCTATTTTACTACAAAAAAATTTGAAATACCTACCAGAGTGGATAAATGCTCACCAAATTGTGTTTCATAAAGTATTCTAAATGAACTTATTTTCCTTTATATTCTAAGCCATAAAGATTTCTAAACACCTATAAAGTTAATTTCAGGCCAAACATTTTATATTATGGCTAAATAGATGTTACCAATATTTTATTTCACAACTTTCAATTTAGTCAGTTTTGTTGATGCAAAAAAAATTAGCATTCAAATTGTACCCATTATTAACTCACAAAACACAAACACACACGCAACACTAAATAGACAGTATAACGAATCGTCCACATTTTACATTTAGACATTTACAGATAGCGGACTCAAGTAACAAGTTACTTAGATGTTGAAGACCTCTGCATATGGTCAGGGAATACGAATGCATTCTAAAGCAACTTTAGTACGTGAACTTCTTGGAAAATGTGTTATTTACTTATGATTTTGTGGTTGAAGATGTTTCGTAGGATTTTGCATCAGTATGAATGTAAGTTTGGCAAACATTTAGGCGTTCAGTGCAACAATCATCTTTACTACATAGTTAATATTTTCGCATTAATGAAAAAACACGATTTATTATCTGGAAATTGATGTTACCAATTGATTCAACATCGTACAAACAATTTAAGGTGGTAACATAACATAAAATCACGCCTTGTAATCCCCGATGTGTACCTAATTGTACACCCACATTTGGCCAATTAGGTAAGCCCCATTTAAGAGCGGGCACGCCTATTGCCGTCTCCCGATAACACATTCAGATTCCGTGGCTGGTACTGAGAAATTCCTGATAGAAAAACCAAATAGCACTTTGACCGACCCGGGATTTGAACCCAGGATCTCTCATGCTCAGCAGTCGCGCTTGCGACCACCAGGCCAACGAACACCGTATACTTAATTGTTTCTGTATCGAAAAAGTTTAATTTTTATTTTTTCAATACTTTTAACTACACTATTAATGGTAGAAATTGTAAACTTCCAGTACAGAAAAGTAAAAAGTAGACTTCCAGAGAAAAATCTCAATACCTTTGAAAGCAGAATTCAATCAAGTTCAAGTAACATTTCATTAGGAAAACGCTTTATAGTTCAAATAGTTAAAATATGTGTAGAGAGGCTTAAAAAAATAAAATCTATGTAGAGAGGCTTAACAAAATAAAATATATGTAGAGGGGCTTAATACAATAAAATATATATGTAGAGATGCTTATTACAATAAAATATATGTAGAGAGGCTTAATTTAATAAAATGCTTTTTTCACATACATGAGGTTAACACGGCGGGTTTGATTCAGACAGTGGGCTCTTACGTGATGTGCGTATGTATGGAATAAGTACTTTCCAAAAAGTACAGAGAATCAACAAAAAGGCGTGAGATATTTGAACCTGAACAACACATTCATGAAGACGGTAAAAATAAGACAGTTGAAGTAATCCTTAGCTGTATAAAAGAAAGAAAGAGAAAAAACCATATTTATTTTTCATATGTCACAAGTGCACACAATAAAAAAAAAGTAGCACTTCAATACCCGCAATTACAGACACAATTAAAATAACAATGCACTGTGCCTCACGAGGCACGGCTGGGAACATAAGGGATCTACACAATAAAAAACTTAAATCTAATCAGAAAAAAAGTGATTGTGTCTCACAGCTGCGCCAAATAGTTTATAACTTTCAAATCGATAGTATATTAAATTATGAAGTAGTTCCTGAAAGAACAATCTATAATATACAGATGAACACACAAAGTCGCACCAAAAGACTTCCTTTATTTTTTTGGAAAATTTGTTTAATTGTATGATCCAAAGTTGGTTGAAATAAATAAATAAAATACCCGAAAACAGAAATTTTAAAACCATATTTTTGAAAATTCTAACTAAATGTCGTAACTGGCAAGTTAAAGATAGTAAGCTGAAGTCTAACAAGATTGCTACTACCAGCGTTATGTACTTAGCCTAGTTTCGAACTTGAGGACCCAACATATTTGTCCCAAGTTCTGTCAAGCGAAACTCACAAGTAAACGCTTTCGGAAACTTCCCGAATATGACTTATTTTTCTTTGACATGAGTTGTTTGATCCGGGAATTCGGGATGTTTCCTGTCAATAATAAAACTTGGCCTTAAAGATGCCTCAATGTCGACCCCGGATTTATTTTATATCTAGAAACGGAAAGTAACGTTACTACGGGAAAATATGGTTTGTATTTCATAGGGCATCCGTACACATTCCGCATGAGGAGTCAATGTTTTCTGCTCGCAAAGTCATTTTCATCTACACTAGTAGTTATATTTCAGCCGCGTCGGATTAGCTGAAAAAACCAAGAGCAATTGACAGCCAGTGTCTCAATGTCTCGTGGTTAAATATGAATCCTATCCAGCTGTGTCTCGGAACGCACATTAAGCCGTTGGTCCCGTCTGTCATTTGTATACCTTTGACTGTCGTAACTGGTAGTCAGTGGCCCGAAAGTCTGACAACCAGTCTTACCAAGGCGTATCGTATTACCCAGTACTAATTGGGTTGTGGATATCAGATAGGCAATAAACTGCAACAAGAACAACAACAGCCCATAACGTCCACAGCTGAACATAAGCCTCTCCCATGATGGGAGGAATTTGCCGTAATCTCCACGCTTGGCAGGCGGATTGGAGATCGCAGTGATGAAAGACTAACAGAAAACGCTGCTGCCCATTCTCTGGTCTACGGAGGCGCAGGGTGTTCTGCCTCAGACATTAGTCGCCATAAACGACACCCGTGAGTGTAATGGGTTGGTCTATTCTACTCTGCCGGATACCACATGGCAATAAACTGCATCAGGTAACATTGAAAACCGACTCCAACATAGTTGGGAAAAGGCGAGGCAGACGATGATGCACGTCTTGCAACAGTCCGACTTCGAGAGAGAATGTCCTCATGTTGCTGACTTTTTAAAGCGGTCGCGACTACACAAGCGGTTCATATGTTTGTCACAGATGTCACAAAGGTCAATCAATCATGGCTCATACAAACACAATGGTAATTAAATAATATTATGTATGTAGGGGCGGTATAGAACTCCCACCCCCCAGTGTCATACTGTGAAGGTACAAAAATAACGCAACAGCTACCTACTATGCTATTGTGGCTCCCACGTTTCTGCAGCGCATCCGCCATGTTCATGGAGGCTCGTAAGGACGGATTCGCAGCTATACTGCGCAAAAAAAACGCTTTGTAATTGAGCAGAGTTCGTGCTAGCGGCAACGGCATTCTGGCGGTCATTGCGGACAAATTTGACTGCCCTATTTTATGTCATCACAGTACTGATTACTAATTTATTTATTTATTATTATTATTATTTGATAAATTATTTGAATTTGAATGAATGTAACTAAATTATCTTATTTCTCACCGCTAACATAGTTCCTAAGTATTTTTTTACTAACCCTTATGGACTTTTTTGTTCGCAATAAATAATTATTTGATTTGATTTTATTAAATTATGACTGCTTCAAGCTGCCCGTGTATAAACACCCTTAGAGTTACAGGCTTGACCTACTTAGCCAGGAAAGTTGCAAACATTTTTCAAACCCGACCGAGTACATTTGTTCTGTCCAGTCCTGCGGTACTTCGTCGGCAAACCGATACTTTTTTACTCGTTTCGTTCTCGATATGAAATGGACTTCCATTGCGCGAAGTAATTTTCCAAGTTTCAACTTTTTTATTTACCTGGTTTCAGTTGAGTCTTAGGATAAATTCAAGACGAAAATATACTTGAAGATAAGTTTCTACGCCTTGAGAGTTTAAAGACAATTTTAAGGTCTCATCGTTATCATTATTGAAATTCTAGTTTATTTATCTTATTTGAGCTGGGCAGAAGTTCAAAGTTAAACTAATTAATGATGAATAATATTTCCTTTGGGAAATTGGGACCTAAGTTAATTTACGAATTTATTTCGTGTTCAGAATTTAGTTTGGCGTCTGTTCTGCCGAATACTACGCAGTAATATTTGCTGCCTATTGGCTGGTTTGGAAATCGAAAGCCGTGACGTACAGATTGACTGACAGGCAGCTAAGTGAATTCCAGTGTACTGTTTTCGATTTTTTTTTGTGTAACACTAAAAAGCGTGTTGTAGGGTGAAAAAATAGAGAAAGATTGATGAAATTATAATACGAGTATATTTTAGTGAATATTTGGTTCCTTCACTACCGCGTTTTGGTTGGTAACTAAAAGTTGGTAGGTTTCATTGCATTGTAATAGTACATTATGATATAAATGCGGTAAGTTGAAAATTACAGCCGAGGCGATTTTGCCACAAGAAAGCAGAGGCTGTAATTATCAACGCGCACGTATGTCATACGACGTTTTATAACATATTTGCGAGGAAATAAATAAAACTCGGACTTTATTAAACGAATAAATCTTTTACTTGTTCACAAATCAGCGATGCGCGCGCTTCAGTGCTTTTTTTTAAGGCAAAGACACAAAAACAGCCAGTATTACTAATAAAGTAAATTAATATTTTTGTGTTTTTGTTACAGATAAATGATAGTAATTTATTGTCAAAATTAATTAAATTAAAGAATTTAATGTTTATTTATTATATTTCATCTCCCACAGTTAATTTTATTCATAAAATATTGACCACTTTTCTGACATAAAAACTCTTTGCTAAGATTTAAAAAAGTACCGTTCGTTTTAGACAGAGCATATCTTGATAAACCGTGCGTTTTACATTACAATACTGCACAAGTACGTAAAGAGGTACATTACGACATTAAAATGGGTGAAATAAGATACCCTTTACGAGCAAATGTGTTATAAATTAATATAACATCACGTATCGAAACCATTAAGGGTTATGCAGACGGGTTAATGTAACAATACTCCCATATAAACACTAACAAAAACCCCAATTACACTTTGTCTGACCAGGGAGTTGAAAGCAGGATGGCATGCTCTGCATTCGCGCTTACGACCACTAGATCAAAGAGGCAGATTAATGGTATTCAAATTCTAATTGTGTTACTGTCCCATACTACGTGGACATTGCTATGTCTGTATGTACTTACAATCATTGATAACCAGGTATCAACTGATCTCTCGAGGACTGTATTACGGAAGTCTGAAGTTTAAAACTCCGATGTACGTTATTTAGAATGTTCGCTGTCGCGAAGTACGTTACTCCGAAAGTACGCTATGAGTTCGAACTCAAGACACGTACCTCTGATTTTACGGATTCATCTGCGTATAGTTTTATTATCACTAGCTTCGGTGAAGAGAAATATCATGCCAGAGAGATATTTCTCGACGGATTAAAGACAAGTCAGAGACCCATGGGTGGCGTAAAAACTCCGACAATAACCATTAACCACAGGAAAAAGAAGATGGGGTAATAATTGACTGCTATATTCTTCTCTTGTTCTTATTCCAACTTCCAATGGTCCACTAAGAAGACAGATCTCACCCAACCAATCGTAGTATTCTTACAAATGAAACATCAAGTGTTCGGGAACACACCATAATATTAATATTATCAATTAGGTTTATTACAGTTGTACCGTGGTGGTCTGTCAGTTGGCAAGTGACGCCACCATGTTACTCAGATCATTATTCTAAAAACTATACAGTCTGTACCAAATTAGTTATTAGTTGAACTGTCATTTACAAACGTCTGTACTTGTGTTACGTTTGGATACACGCATATATTACACCAATTTCCCTGCATCCATTTATAGACTTTGTACACTCTGCACGCATGTTGATCTAAATTCTATACCGAATTCTATACCGAGACCGCTTTCAACCAAATTGAATATTTTCGTTTCCACCCCTACGTAACAGTGTGCTACAGAAATAGATAAATGGCTCAAACACGCATAAACCCGGAGATTATTGTTAGTACACACGACATTCGACTTTCTTAGCATTTTGTTATTTTATGGGGTTTTCATCGTGTCTGAAAGTAGTTAATAAAGCTTACATTAACTGTTCCTATTTAGGGGAAACTTTCTTGATTTGGTTGCTGATAAACTTGACTATAGTGCAGTCTTTTGTATTATAATAAATACTGGGAGTTGTTTTGTGAAATTAAGCCATTTTGTACAATGTAGTTTATTTCGTTTATGCTTTAAAATATTACAGTGTATTTCTTTCATCATTTTTAATGCGAATCTTTCATATTCATATTCATTTTATTTTGCGTTCCATAAGTTTAAAAAGATGTTACAATGGGCTTACAGCTAAGAACAATTATGGACCCTGTTAGGGCACAGCAATAAACAAGATTAACATTGAATTTTAAGTTGTTAATAATAGATATCATAGACATAGTAATAACATAAAGTGACATCATTATTTCAATGCTAATTATAACTGAATCAATATTATTGTAATTATTGTCGATATTTATATATAAATCTTAGTAACCTAATATTATAATATAGTCGATATTTATTTATTATTATTGAGATTAATTTATCTTAAATTACTACATTAGTTTAAGGCACATTAGGCAAGGAATATAATTAATTATAGTATTTTATTTCAAAGTGTAAAATGGTTAATTCTCAATTAGTTCATATTATTTATTAATTAGTATTTAAAATTATTGAATTTAATTGTAAAATTTAATTGTAAAATTTAAATGTATAATTTAATTGTAAAATTTAATAAACAAACAACCCTAAAAACATAATTCTAATTATCTTTATCTTCCTGGATTCATTGTTTAACAGATAATGCTACTCTTTCTTTAACAGCGGATTAAATTTTCTTTGTCCAAATCTGTTACTGAGATTTAATCGCGTTGCTTTAAAAAGATTAACGAATATCTCAGCTAAAGGAACTCATTGCGAAAACATTTACCCAAAATCTGGTGACGATATTTTATTAGAGACTAGCGGACGTCCCGCGGTTTCACCCGCGTAGTTCCCGTTCCCGTGGGAGTACGGGGATAAAATATAGCCTATACGGATTCGGAAGAATCCCTCTAAGTAATGGTAAAAGAAATTTTGAAATCGGTCCAGTAGTTTTGAGCCCATTCAATACAAACATACAAAAATACAAAGGTTTCCTCTTTATAATATTAGTATAGACATCGTAAACGTCTTCTTAAATCTGTATTCTATAGCAATGCACTTTTAGGTTGCATTCTACTTATTTTCTAACTCCACCTTAAAATGTTATAAATTCCTCACAAGGAGCCAATTTCTTCATTCCCACACTAAATTTATTATTCCTCATGCAATGAAATCCGAGACCCAATTCCATTATTTAACTAGAATGCAACTGTGTCGCATCTGATTCTCAGAATTTTACGATCTCTCTGTATTGCCTGGCTTGAAGGACGCTGAGCAATCAGCCCGGGCTATATTAAAGGTTCCTGGGATATCTTACCGTTGCATTCTTGGAATAACTATTTCTGTGATAGTATCAACTAACATTACACTTTGTGCTGTAAGCTATCAGTTTTTTAGAAAACGGTATACGTGTGAAGAGTAAAGTCGTTGTTTCCTGTAAAATTAATAATAGCAAGCTTATTTTTCAACAAAATAATGGACCAACAAAGGGATATTTGTTGGCCTGCCAGACTTCCGCCATTTTATTTTATTTACAAAATAGTGGCCACCCATTGCATGTAACCTGTATTCCATCAATACCTGGTTTCAATACAAACAAGTTTTGTCCGACAAAATATTCTAAAGCGTCTTCGAGATATAAGCTATCTACCTAATTCCGCATATTTTAAAATCTAAATAAATATAATTAGACCACCTGTAAGTAATAACTAGGAACCAAGTCTTTTTTCCGCTTCATTTTAAGCAAAACAAACAAGAAATACAAAATCCTCACACATTTCTACTTTCGTTGAACCCGATAATTGTTAGAACCGTTTTAATAAAACATTCAACGTTCACCGCTCCCACGCTGTGAAACACTAACAATTTATCGTTTTCTCTTGTCGAGAATTGTTTCAGGTATAACTTCTACATTATATTTATAAACTTAGTAGTTGTTTGTATTAGAGTTGATGAATAAACTTTACACCTTAAAAATATAACGCTCCAAAAACAAAATGGGCTATGAAGAGGTGTACCCACACCCACATTTTACCAGCAGTTTGTCACATGTAATAGAGGGTGAGCCTATTACCATCAAACGGGCACAAATCCGTTGAATTGCAAAAACCCAATAACACTTTGCCCGACCTGGAAACTGAACCCAGGACCTAATGTTCACACCATCCAGTTATTGAAAAAGGTTCTTTAACCTGTAATATCTCTAGCACCACTTACTTGGAACAGCTTTATGACAGAAGAGACGGCACAAATACAAAAAAGTCAGATTAAAAGTGTCTTTGTAATAAATTGAATGAGAACTAACTATTCTATTAAAATCTATCTTTTTAATTTGTCCGCTCGTACAAAATTCGTGGATATTTCGCCGTATCTAGATCACGTGATCCGCGTTCCACTCTTTCCAGGAACTTCTTTCTTCCTACGATATTCATAGCTTTAGATTTGCCGTACATTTTTGAAGAGTACCATTGTATATCTCCGAAGTTCAGCATCAAATCATCACTAAATTTAAATGGAACCACCTCAGGAGTATACTCATTTAAATTTCTCTATCAAAGGTGTACTTTCTTTTATTACAACGATAGGCACCAGCCCGCTTAGCATGATCGCCGTAGACACGCAAGAGAATCGACAAATCTTTTGTTCATCTGTCATTTTGTCGATTCAATGACAGATGAACAAAAGATTTGTCGTTTCTCTTTCGTGTCTACGGCGTTCATGCTAAGCGGACTTGAAAACGCAGAGGACGAGATTAAATTTAATGAAAAAACTCACACATGTTTAATAACTTGTTAAACATTGAGGTGTTTCGTGAAATTTCATTTAATGAAACAAGTGTTAAATAAGAGTTAGTTTATCACTATCTATAGGCTTCTTAAATAAAAGTCTGTAGTTAATAAACACATTAATTTATTCATCTCTTCACAATAAATACACGCATTACAATCTTTACGTTTTCTATGTAATCATAATATATTATAATAATACCTATAGGTCATGCTTCCAGCGATTTTATAATAGTATTCATATGATATAGAAGACATCTACAAATAGTCTTTAATTAATTGTATTCCACTTCGCACACTAAGATAAATATGGCTATAATATTTTATAGTTTAGTTTAGGATATAAAGTGGACATTGATATGGAGATCTAATTTCTAGGATAGGTATATATTTTGTGGTCGTCAAAAATCGCATTTTCATGTCCATGAAAAACTAAAATAGAATAATATTAATATACTCTTTTGTCATCAGTGTCAATGTTGTTTTCATAAAAGCAAAAAAGTTAAAGAAATTTTTAAATTATAAACTTTTAATATAACATTTTGACGTCATACGTCATATGATATTGAAAAATAAAAAAAAACATAATGGCGGACAGTGAAAACGCGACTCCAAAAGCTTACTTTTAGGCACTAATCATAATAGAATATCTAAGGTCACTAATGCCTAGACATATTCTCAAAATTCGGTGTTTATTACAAAAATACTGAGAAGAAAGCAATATATGTAGAGTTCCTATGTTTTGATTTTAATATTAATGTTCCCAAAAACCAATGTTGTTAGGATATTCCGAAACATGAAATAAATATGAATGGAATGGAGTCGAGCTTGGAAAGGAAGGTCGAAACCCAAGGTCCCAAGGTCAGGGTCATGCCAATTTATTGAGACATTTCGCTGCAATATCACCTTCATAAATGTTAGAGTGTATCTTTAATATTCATTATTGTGATTTAGTATTTGACTGACAATCGGAATTTATAAAGTCAAGGTCAGTTTTAAGAGCTATTGAGAAACTCTCAGAACTTTGATTTGATTTATTATTTCTTAAAACGATCTTTGAGACTGACAAAGCTTGTTTTTTTCCACAGAAACAAAAACTCATGATTATTATTTTCACAAAATAGGACTTTACACATAATCACATTTATATTTCATGAAATATAAAACACAGTTTAGTTTTAAATAGTGACTAGAGCCATTTTAATAGTTCTACTAAAAATTGGTATGCAGACAACTAAGTTCTATGTTTTGATTCAATTCCTGACCAGCGCAGCATAGCAGTTTATATGCAATCTCTATTTATTACATATTTACCATACAGTACATAATATTTATTTTATCGAAAATTCTTTTGCATACCACACAATTAGATATTTTTAAGACTACATAGGTATGTACGAAAAGGATCTATCTATTATATAGATACAAGATATATCCAAGATTATAGGGATGTGAATAAAATTTTACATTGCTATATAAAAATAACTACAAATTCATCTATGTTCCCAAATCCAGTACTATAAATTCCTAATACTTATAATACTAAGAAAAGTCTTATTTCACAGTTTAACTGCGGCATTTGAAAATCCTGTAATCGTTTTCTTTTTCATAATAAATGGTTTAGCAGTTAAGCTATGAATAAGGTTTTTTTAAATACATTATGATTTTGTCATACATCCTCTAAAAGAGTTCAATTTTATGTTAAACGCGTTGTTTATTTTACAATTAAGTTTTTAGCTTTTTATTTATATCCAAAGCACCGTCAGTAAAATGATGTTCCTGAATAAATTTTGTTTAGCAAAATGTTTGTAAAAAAAATGAATTTTCAAAAATATTGTAAAAAGCATTGTTTGGATTTAAAATTGGTCTATGTGAGGGACGTTTTTACAGTGTAGGACGAATTTTGCGATAAGTACAGGGTTTTAAATGAGGTCAGCTGTCCACTGAGGTGTTAACTGATTTATGTTATGTGATGTATGGCAGTGGGACTTACGTCTGGCTGGCAGAAAAGCAATTAGAAGTCCTATACAAAGATTTTTCAGAGCTTAGAACCGACTAAAGATATTGTGATAATCGAAAAATTTGATTATCAAATTTTGACATAATTCTCGCTATCGTCACGATGAAATGACATTTTATCTTTATCCACCTTTTTAGGGTTCCGTAGTCAACTAGGAACCCTTATAGTTTCGCCATGTTTGTCCGTCCGTCCGTCCTCGCTTAATCTCTGTGACCGTTAACACAAGCTGAAATTTGGTACCAATATTTATATCAATCACGCCGACAAAGTGGTACAATAAAAATTGGAAAAAAATGTTTTATTAGGCTAGCCCCCCTATATGTAAAGTGGGAAGTGATTTTTTTTTTTAATTTCAACCCTAACGTGTGATATATTGTTGGAAAGGTATTTAAAAATGAATAGGGGTTTTCTAAAATTATTTTTTGATAATGTCAATAATTTCGGAAATAATCGCTCCAAAAGTAAAAACAATGTGTCCCCCCCCCCTCTAACTTATGAACCATAAGTTTAGAAAATATGAAAAAAATCTGAAAAGTAGAACTTTATAAGGACTTTTTAGGAAAACCATTTTGAACTCGATGGAAACAACAGTTTTTGTACAAAAAAGACAAAAAGTTGTACAAAATAATTTCTGGACTAAGTTTGTAGTATATCGTTTAAGCAAGCATTTTTACATAATGGATACCCACCTTTAAACTCATAAGTGGGAACACTTATTGTGACGGACGGGAAACTACGGAACCCTACACTGAGCGTGGCCCGACACGCTCTTGGCCGGTTTTTTTTGTGTAAGCCTTCGAGAATTACAACCGACAGTTATTATTAAACCGAGAGAAAGGTCGGCACGTAGAAAAATCTGGACTTACGTTGACTTTTTGCAGGATCCTAAGCCATATTTCGGTACAGAATTTATTTTTTTCCCGACAACGTGAGATGGACGTAATTTAGTTGTAACTTTTTTTTAAAGGTCAAGCGTAAATGTGTGTAGCTTTTTGTAAAAGGAAAAATTAAATGCATAACGCTTAGAGTGCTTTTACGAGTTTTGCTTTTTAACAGTGAACGTTCGCTGCATAAGTAAGGCAATGAGGTTACGTTTGAGAGATTTTGAACTGTATTTTAGCAAGATATAAGTTCTACTTTTCTTTGTGGTTTTCTGTGTTGTGAGAAAAACGTGTTCGTTTTAATAATCTTAGGTGACTCTTTACTGAAATCGCTACTTAACATTCAAGAATGTGGTAGGTGAGAAGTACCAATAGCTGCTATTCATTCCTTAGTAATTGGAAGTTTACTATGCAGTGTACTGTTTAGTAATTTTATCCGCCAGGTGAGAAACGTGCCTTTACAAAAGACTTATATCCAAATCAGCATAATTTTGTAAGTATATATTTTTTCATCTTTTGATTTTGGGTGTTAACCTTAATGGACAGCCTACCTTAAGCTAATTTGCCTAATTTATACAACAGCATTTTTATATTTTAGCTTTTATTTTTTTTTATTTATCAATAGGTACAGTAATTTCTCAGATTTACTATATGTTATACTTTGCCTACTTACACTGTACCTAATAGCAATATACTCAAATAATAATCTAAAAGTTCAGAAATAGTATGAGAAATATCTTCTTAGATACAGAATTTGTACGTAATTTGCCCATGAGACAAAATAAAATTAATCATTATTAGTTTCGTAAAGTAGCTTCAAGTTTTTCATCGAATTGAAAAAGTCTTGAGCCTTAATATTATATTCAGACTATTAATTTTAGATCTTTTAGTGTCTGAGCCAATTCTCGTGTCAGGAGAAGATTTTTTTAGTTTACAGAAAAAAATGTAATAAGGTTACAATTTGGACAAACCGGTACGGTATACATACATATTTTGGATACAGCTCTGGACACCGAATACTATCAGATATTTAAGTTCTTAAAAACTGAATATAAACGCCCAGAAAAATCGATGCAAAATCCATTTTAGACCAGAATTTATTTTCAGAATTTGTTTATAATGAATTAAAGAATAATAAGAATAATAGTATTCTAATTCTAGAATTAGAGAATAATAGTATTCTTTAATACTTTATCGCATCCAAAGTCGAAGAAAGCCACTTTATAGCTAAACAAATCATGGCGAAACATACACGGTACATTAAACTGACTGATTTCCAATTTTTACCTAAAAGCACATTGATACGAATATTACAGTTAACACATTTTTTATATATTTTCTCTTCTATAAAAATATGATTTCACATAAAATCTCTATTAAAGCCTGTTCCATGCAGTTTTCGTGATCACTTTGTGTCAAAACTCGAGACTTTACAAAATTGGAAATTTAATTTTTCCATTCTACTCGGAATAGTCGATTATATTTTTCTTTTGACACTGACTGTATATAACCTTTCACCAGGACAAAAAAATAATGCTGATATTTTAACCTCAATATTATTATGAGCAACTTCAAAAAAGGAGGAGCTTATGCATTTGGTGCGTATTTTTTTAAATAGGATTTTCTTAATGTCTCAAGTTTCGTCACATGGTATCACTTTCGATAATCAGACATCTAATACAATTTATAATATCAATATTAGGTGCACACAAAATATTTAAATATAATACAATCTACAATTTAAATGGTGTTTATTGGTATACGTTGATATCACCCAAAGAACGGTTGAATGGGATAGAAATAAATAAACATGAGATGGCAAATATTTGTGACGTCAACTACAGATGTTGATTTCCATTGCCAGCAATGTAAGTTTTAAGAAACTTAGAACAATGCTAAAGGATAAACAGATTTAGCAGTTATTACAGTATTACACAGTTCTTTTGCTACGTGGCCATCTAGTTTTAATAAATTTCCACAGACAAGTTTCACAAAATGTCAACCAACAGCACACTCTCTTGTCAATGTCACGCAACTGCGAAAAAAACTATCAATCAATCAATCAAAATCACACTACTGTAACTTAGATGATACATTGTTAACTATGAACTAGATAGTTTGTTTTCTTACGCTTTGGATAGAGAAAGCAGAATATTATGTGGAATTTCATATGGGAATTCCTTGATATTTTCTCTTTATTTACGAGTCATGTCAGCCCCAAGAAAACCCACTTCATCCCACTCATTCGTTCCCGGATTAACCTTAATAATAACACTACACAGAATATGTATACTACAATATGACAGCTGATATGAAATAGCTACAATATACTGATTACAATTGCAATATACAGATTGCAATCTCAATATACTGATTACAATCTCAATATTTACAGTACAATATAAAAAGCACTAGTATCTAATAAATATTCGTTGTATCTTAACGACAAAGAAACAGCTTTTATACCTCTTAATAGACAACAGAATGATATGAAATTAAAACTACTATCACATATACTATGTTTAATATTTTATGCATAATTTTACGATATAAAATATAAGAAGTACAGAATATAGACAGTGATTTGAGCACGGAGTCGAAAAGCAGTGACAGTCAAGCAACGGTGCACTGGCGAGCATAAATATCGAACGACACATTTTCTCCATTAGTTTTAAAAAAAACTTAAAACTTACACATAAGCAGTTTGCGCTGCAACTTAAACGAATTTCATGACTGTTTCAATAGACTAGTTGACATTTGTATAAGTGAAAGTAACATCAATTCTAATAGATAAAAGTATATTCAAATTTTATCCTTGAAGAAAAACGATACTAAATCTAGAAGTTTCATCCTAAAGGTCTAGCCTAAGCCTGGATTCCAACTGTCCGTCACTTGGATTCTTTTTGGGTTTTATTTAGATTGTAGGTTCAGAAGTTTTAAAGGGCTCTCTAATGTACCAACGCTTAGCTTTAGAAACGTTTAAGAGTTTAGCTTTCATTTTGAAAAATATTCTCTTTGGTTAGTTTGTTGAAGGATATTTTTGAAGACTCTTAGATCTTTCTGACATCATTATTATTCATTCATGATAATATTTTTGCATAAACGAAAATTGTTCAATGTTAATTTTAACGACTTTTGTACAAAATTCAATTCTTAAAAAATCAGAACTGATTCATTAAAATCTTTAACATTTTTACAAAAAAACTTGGTTCGACATTTAGCTCTCCAGCGACAAAATTGTCCATAGCAATTCAGAAGTAGTAAACTTTATCTGTTGCTTCGAAATGTACATGCTTTTTGCCGTGCGGTGGCAGCACGACGAACAACCATCAGGCAGGGCTTCCCTTCCTAGGATTCTTCATTGTTACCACGTCGCAGCTTCTTACGTCACTACTCTTACCGTTAACACTTTTATCATAGTATTCTCTACTAGCACTTTTGTTTATATGCACACTTCTGGCGTCAGTTTTGGTTGGACTAGCCACTTCGTCTCTATCGTTAGGTTCGTTTATTTGTGGGATTGTATTTCTTTTGGGGCCTTCTGCTTGATTGTCGGCCTGAGTGAGCACCTCCTGTACGTGGATGGTGAGCTCAGGACGAACCACTTGGGTGAAGGGCAGTAAGGCCCCAGCGACGTCCATGGTGTTGTTGATGTTCCTGTGCCAAAGCTCTAGCACGACGCTGCGCCGTTGCTACTTGTATCTAGGCGGCCCCAACCAGCCACAGCCGAACACCTGAACAAGAAAATTGAAGTAAATAATTTAAAATAACAAATAATGTTACGCCTGTAGTCACTGTAGGGTAAGACATAGGTCTACCGCTAGTACACCCACTTTCACCAGTTATGTTAAATTCCTTTGTGCGTGTTATGTTCCTTGTGTGAGGGCTAGCTTAAAAAGGTTCAATACATCAACTAAGCTGAAATTCAGAGGTAAAACTACTTCTAAGAAATTCTAGAGAAAAAAAGCCCAGTAAAATTGTGTCCGTTTCGAGTGCTGGGCCACAGTGTCGTAGAAGAAAAACGACTACGTCAACATTACGAAGGAATTTTTTGTAAAACACTAACAATGAAAGTCGCAAATTCGTAGATATTCAGAAAATTATAAAGGTTTATCCATGGCCTCGCGGTCGACACATGGAGAACCGCGCGGCCACGCAGTTACTTTGCCTGATTCAAAAAATCAAACCCAAATCCTCGAGTAACGCTAGTGACCATTATAATAATGAGAAGATCCAATTATTTAGATTAAAATAGACCTTCCTTTTTTCTTTCCTAAAAGTTCTGAAGTCTTAAAAGGTATCAAGTATTTAGTATGTTAATAAAGGCGCATCGTAAACCACAAATTGTGTGGTTTACGATAGGTCTTTACTTAGCATAGTCTAAAAACTTTATGTTACCTCTTTGCATAGACAATGTTCGTACCCAATTTTCTCGAACCCTTTTTATTATCTGTAGTAACTTTCAGAATTTTAATATACAAAGTATTCATAGAAGTTATTTAAACATTTTATACGCTTTCTCAATAATGTGAGTTAAAATATTAGTTCTGATCCCAAAACTAATTTAGCGTCAGTGTTTCTTCTACCCTAAATCAAAAATAAAGAATTTAACTGTTGCCTGTATTAAGTATTCCAAAACTTTTCTTAAAGGGATGTTGTCTGTGAAACTAATGTGGTTCCAAGCATTTTCATTAGTTGAAAACCGGTTAATTTTGAAAGTGGTCAGATTGGACTTCAACTATGGTTACGCCATCTGTAAATTCTATCATGAGCAGAGCTACGTACTGTTTGCTAAATTGCACAAAATCATAAAATCCAAACAAAACAACTTGACCACAATGGTCAGATTGGACTTCAGCTATGGATACGCCATCTATAATTTCTATAACAAGCTTACCTAACTACAGTTTGCTAAATTGCACAAAATCATAAAATTGAAACCAAGCTTTAGTTATAAACTGACATAGTATACCTGAGCCATTACCTGACAAACGGCAAGAGCCATCAGAAGCAGCAAAAACAACGCCAGCAGGCCCCACACGACCCCAAGCTGAGTAAGGGAGAACACGTACAATGTCCTGTGGCACCACTGGTTTGGTTCGAAGAGCGTGGGGGCGTAATCAGGCCACATGATGCCGAGGATCCAGTAGTTACCGACGGCGAACCTGGTGGAGGATTAGAGTATGTGTTATAAGAGTAACAGCTGATGCACACGAAGTACTGCTTGCCATGGGATCAGCATTAAATCACCTCATATCGGCTCATCGTCAACCAGACGTCAAACCCAGCTGTAGCCACGGTCACGGTGGACTGATTACACTTTTATAGCTGGATGAAGGTGGTGGCGACAACACTTAAGCGAGATGACGACTTCCCATAAGCGGGCGGTGGTTTATTAGCTTATCCCCAGCTGAGGTAATGCCGTTACTATATGCTTATACTTATAAATGTACGTTGAAGTATGCAGATTCATAGAAATAATCCTGAATGGCTAGAGTGGAGGCACTGCTGGTCTAATGCAGTAGTAGTCGAGTGCAATTAGACAATAAAGTGGAACGAAGTTCGTAAGAAGTAACGTATAGTGGTCGGATTTTCATGGGATTTTTTTAATGAGTTCCTAGAGGAGTGGAGAAGAAAGTTAAAAAAAACCGGCCAAGAGCGTGTCGGGCCACGCTCAGTGTAGGGTTCCGTAGTTTTCCGTCCGTCACAATAAGTGTTCCCACTTATGAGTTTAAAGGTGGGTATCCATTATGTAAAAATGCTTGCATATACGAATATACTACAAACAGTCCAGAAATTATTTTGTACAACTTTTTGTCTTTTTTGTACAAAAACTGTTGTTTTCATCAAGTTCAAAATAATTTTCCTAGAAAGTCCTTATAAAGTTCTACTTTTCAGATTTTTTTCATATTTTCTAAACTTATGGTTCAAAAGTTAGAGGGGGGGGGGACACATTGTTTTTTTACTTTTGGAGCGATTATTTCCGAAATTATTGACATTATCAAAAAATGATTTTAGGAAACCCCTATTCATTTTTAAATACCTTTCTAAAAATATATCACACGTTAGGGTTGAAATAAAAAAAAAAATCACTTCCCACTTTACATATAGGGAGGCTACCCTAATAAAACATTTTTTTTTAATTTTTATTTTACTACTTTGTTGGCGTGATTGATATACATATTGGTACTAAATTTCAGCTTTCTAGTGCTAACGGTCACAGAGATGCGAGGACGGACGGACAGACATGGCGAAACTATAAGGGTTCCTAGTTGACTACGGAACCCTAAAAAAAGTCACGAATGGTGAAATTTTTTTTTAACTTTCTTCTCCACTCCTCTAGAAATTCAATAAAAAAAGTCCCATAAAAATCCGACCACTTTAAAAATTGTTCCACCTTTTGAGTATTTTTTGTCTAATTACACTCGGCTATACGTAGGTTTAGTGTGCATTGTTCTTTATTTGAAAATATAGTGGAAACTTTTAAAATTCAAAAACATCTTCAGCTAATGGTGGTACAAGTTATTTCCTAAGTTAATTAAACATGACTTTATTTTGGTAACAATGGCTTTGTACATTGAATAATGACATTAAAATTAATTTTGACAAAATTCTCATTTGTCAAACGTAAGATTACATAAATGAAAGGCATTGAATGAAGCTTGTTAGAGAAAATTAAATTCACAGTATTGATGAAAATCTGTCTGGAACTGATTGGAATATGAAGTCTTTTCAAACGTCAGTAATTTGTTTCCAATTCGAAAAATCTAGATTGATTGAACCTTTTGTTAATATTTGAAATATTTGCAACTCAAAACCAAAATTTGCAATTTGTGTTGGTTTTTTGTGAAGTGGCAAACTGTAGTTAAAGTTTTACAAAATCTATGAATGTAGGTTGAAATTTATACTACTAATACTAATAATAAAGCTGAAAAGTTTGTTTGGTTGACCGCGCTAATCTCTAATAATTCAAATTGAAAAATGCTTTTAGTGTTGGAAAGCCCATTTATTGACGAAGGCAATAAGTTATGTAACGTTACGCTACGACCGATAGGAGCATAGCATCATGAGCAACAGCTAATGTCTCATAAAGTTAAGGACAACAATTTTCCCAGAATCCACAATGGTAAAGGTTTACAGTGCGGATTATACATCTACCCTTTATACCATTGCAGATGTTTTAAAACAAATAACCGTTACGAATGTTTTTAATTAAATTTGCTTTATAACTCCAAGACCCGGGTATAATTAGTTAATTTTACCGTCCAGTTGTAAAATGTTTTATCGGAAGGATGGGTTATGATCTCATTATGGACAACCACAAAGAAAATACCTGATAAATCATTATTTGTTTTGTAAATTTCGTAAAATTCATCGACCTAACGAAGTAACTATACCGAAATATAGCGCTGAATGGATCTTTTGAAAATCAAATGTGTAGATGCGGGGAGTCATTGGTAAATATTGTTGAAAAGCACTGATAAAACAAGATAGCGACTTCAGTTCCAATTTTGATCACGCCCCAAATGATCTATGGCCAACTATAAACAATAACACAATGTACAAAACCATTTATTTAGCTTTCAGTTTTGCAAAACTTGATTTAAACTGTATTGTCAGATAAATGGGAACAACAAAAACAATAAAACTAATCTCATTCTCATTCAAAGTAGGCAACGGTACAAAAGGAACAAATCCAATCTGACAAAATAAATTGTATTTGGGAATTTTTCACATTATAAACATAACCTGAACTACACAAACTATTCCAAACAAATAACGACATTGTTAACTACACTTGCGAACGAAAAACTAACCCAAACTGCAAGCTCAAAATGAAGTATGAATATTTAAATATTCAACAATTTTATCTACATCTACACAAGTTATGATTTATGTTACGACACTTAAGTACAACAATTTACATAGACTGCTAGATCATGTTTTTGGAGAGGCCTTAGACTAACGTTAAAAAACTCATCGAGAATGTTTAATGTAGGTATGTTTTTGAAGAGGGTTTAAGACTAAGTTTTCCAAAAAAAACTCATCTTTTACGTCAATTCATTCCAACTTTTGAAATAATTTTTAATAATATTAAATTCGAGGTGGGTCATTATTTTTGCAAGTGTAGTTCTAAACGATACAAAACAAAGTTTTCCAACTTCTATTAAACTACTCCTTAAATAAAGTAGGTACTGCAAGTTTTTTGTTTTCATAAACATGAAATTCAACTTTAATTTTGTTATGTTTTCATGAGTTGTCGAGTTTTCAGTTTAAGTTATGTGCTTGATTTTCAATTTATGATTGGTAATCATTTAGTTTCATTGCTTTTAGGTTTGAGTAAGTATTTAAATATATCGATTTTGCATGTTAAAGCATGCAAAGCTGTATAATGCCAGCATCACCATAACTAAACTGGTTCGGAATTATTTCTACAAAACTGCAGGCAAGAAAGCACAATTTAAAGTATGTTAAAGGTGACATAATTGCTTAATCTCGGGATCAGCTAGTAAACAAAGTTCCCAAGCGATGCTGATCTCGTGTAAAAGTGTGCGTTGACCATAAAATGTTTATTTAAAGGGTTGTTCTCGTCTATTTGACATCCACTAGCCTGCACAGGGCCAGTTTGTGGGATTATAGAACACATAGAAGATGCGCGTGTCCTAGTTATGGACCTTACAAGGCTGCTATACTTATTCTCTGGTTAACTTTGTGTACTTACCAAGCCATCAGGAACAGAGTGAGCAGATACGCGAGGATCCTCTCCGGCACGCTGGCTGAGGAGTTGGAGTGCCTGCCCATGAGCTGGTTGCACAGCAGCCATCCCAGCCCCGCGCCTCCCGCTGCACCCCCCACTATCAGGTACACCGGGATTCGGGTCTCGGCAGGACAGTCGCGCACGTGGTGAACACCTGGGGAAGTGGAATTGTGTTAGTCTGACTTTAAATCTTACCTTACTAATAGTAGGTAATAGTAATAGTGAAGACATGCGCCGAGCCCAAATAAATTGGGATAAGGGCAAGAGAAATAATAGGCATGATGACAGTATCAAAAAATTGCAATCTATATAGTCCGTCAGTTAGAGTAATGGAAAATAATGGACGCATTGTTTTAAGCTTTCACGGTTTAAAACTAAACTTATATTCAAAGAAAGAGGGTAGACAGATTTGTCTGCTCTTAACAATTTATTTTCCATCCACCCGCATTCTCCAGTCAACCCGCGATCATGGCGCTTGCAACAGCGTCGAAATATCGGGAGCTCAAAACAATGAACAATCACGGAAGATATCCCGTAAGTGACAATATAAGTTTAATGGACGCATATTTTTTTGTTTTTGTAAATCAATGAGTATTGACAAAGATAAAACGCATCAAAACACAGGAGTAGGGGCTCGTCGTAACTAGCTAAAAATTATACCAAGGCGTAACGTATTGAGAATTTTAAAAGCGTCATATCCTCGTCAATTTTGGTTTACGTAACAAAAGAAAAAATATGTGTCCAACATTTTTTGGAAATCTATCTGACGGACTAATTAGTTTTTTTTTGTTGTCTCGCCTATTCTCTTATTAGTCTTCTTCTTCCATTACTCGTCACCTCTTTTCCTGCCAAATCATCCTTCACACAGTCCATCCATCGTTTCTTTTACCTTTTTTCGCGTTCGCGCATGGAACACGAACGCGCCGTCAACACGGCCTGTCGTCATGAGACGGACGGACGGCGAGCTAGCCCATAGCTCACCGTCCACAGGCCCGCGCCTACGGTGGCCGGGGGCCACGTGCTGGTGGCCCCCGACGCCCGGGGCGTCTCCCGCGGTGGCCGGGACGTTGAGAGGTTCTCTCCCTCTCACGTTCCGCCACCTCCTTCTCTAGCATTACTGCTTCGCAGAAGGAGGTGACGGCGTCCCATTCCGTCTCGCTCCGGACCATAGCTTGCACCAGGGCCGGACGCGAGAGGTCGCCGCCGCCGATCGCCACTTCGAGGACACGGCGGTGCTCCGCCCACGCGGGGCACACCTCCACCGTGTGTTCCACCGTGTCCTCCGGTCGATCCTCACAATGGAAGCACCCGGGCGTTTCCTTCCGCCCGATTTGGTGCAGGAACCTCCCGAACACTCCGTGTCCGGTGAGGACCTGCGTCAGGCGGAAGGTGAGGACGCCGTGGCGTCTCTCAAGCCACTCCTCAAAGAGGGGACTTATCGCCACTATCGTGGCATGCCCTATCGTTTCTTTTACCTCACAAATGCAACAGTTTGTGAGGATGGATGAATCGATGGCTGTTTGTTAGGTACTCTTACACGCAAAAACTACTGAATGGATTTATCATTTCACAAGATAGTATATTTCCTATAATATTTTTATCCTGGTAGTACGATCCCGTGGGACAGTTACCGAACTTAACGGTAGCGAAGCCGTGGGCATATATAGGGCACCAACAGAATCTTAAGCATGATTGCCAGTCGCCTGGAATGTGTTTATGTGGGTCGCTGCTATGCAATTACTCATGGTTTGTCGCAGCAGTGATCCACCATTATTTGTTGTGTTGTTTGTTTTATCAGTGCTTACTAACATAGTCGTATGTTTAACTAATAGCTTCTGAGTCAAGGATACTTGAATAAAGAGACATTCTATATGCTAGTTGGGATATTAAGTGAAGCGTCATGTGAATTTATTTGACAGCGATGATGATAATGAATGTGCTCTCAAAACGCGAAGAAACACATCCTGAGGTAATCGACATGTCCTTGGAACCTGGACCAAAACTTGGGCCGGGCCTAACACAGAATAGGCTGGTTTCCCAACAGTTGGACTGATATGCTGATGAGTTGTGGTTGTGGTGTTACCTTAATATATTAACCAGTCTGTTATCCTCCGATGAAGCTAAAACATCGCAAACAACAGGCCAAGTCAACATATTATTCAACAGGTTCTAAGAACAGATTCAATACCTTGCTTGTCCGTCTAATCTAATTATAATCCTTTGATAAATCTTGCGATTTAAACAAGGGTTGACATTTTGACCCCGTTTCAGATTGCCGGCACGAGAAAGATTTGAATATCCACAAAACGGCAAATACGTCAAAACTTAACCTTTTGTGAATTTCATTTCAGTCTGTTTTCGGAATACATTTTTAAGCTTTATATTCCTCAAGTATTCCTCTGATAGAGAATTCTCGGAACACGGTTCCGTCTAGCGAGAGTTATTATGCGAAGCAGAACTAGGTCAAAGTTCACTACCTCATGCAACAGGCAACAAGGATCCGATAATATGTCACCGACCTAATTCCCGTGGCCGGTCCGCACGAAACCGGATTAAACCAGTACGCACCGGATTTGTAGATCAAAGCGTTGATTAAACCGTGTCTGACTGTACAAATATTAGTTCAAGTGCCAATCGATTACCGTCCAACATCGAATGATCGTTTATAACCGATTTTATTACCGAACCGAACACGAGAAATGGGTTCTAGTTATCATAATTTAGGTGAAGGTATGGCTTAAAAAGATGGGTTTATCGTTTGATGTAGCAATTTGTTGCTGTTTTTTGTGGTGTAAAGTTAACGCTGTAACAGGAAGGGGTTATTTTGTTTTTTTTTTCTTCCTTGAGTTTATAGACTTTGGTCAACACAGATAGTATTGTAGTTTATGTGAACGCATTTCATATAAACTAATATTTTAAATATTTTAAAGCAGCGGTGGCCCAGTGGTGGCGGCCCCGACTTACGAACAGTAAGTCGTGGGTTCGAACCCAGGCAGGCGCATTACTTTGTGTAATTTATGTAAATCATCACCGCTGCTCTCAAAACGGTGAAGGAAAACATCGTGAGGAAACCGGCATGTCCTAGAACCAAAAATTCGAAGACATGTGACATCTACCAACCCGCACTGGGCCCGCGTGGTGGATTATAGCCCATTCCCTCTCATAGAGAGGAGGCCTGTGTCCCAGCAGTGGGAACATTAATAGGCTGATGATGATGATGATGATGATGATGATGATGATGATGAATATTTTAAAGAATTATCAGGAAGTAACAAAGGCTATAAATTAGTGATATCCTGCAAATTAGCCGAGATATGACAAATGTGGTATATAAAGGACATTGCAAATGTTTTAGTGCGGGACATATTCCGTCATAAAAAGAACACGTTTTTTTTTTAAATAAGTTTAAAAAACTGGTTTGAAATAACACCTTATCGCAACATACAACAAACACAAAAACACATCAGTCACAATTCGAAGATACAACAGTCTAACAATTTAGAGAAAATTTTGTTCCTACAGGTTGATACATAACATTCCTGAAAAAGTACTAGCAGTTTTAAATAACAAAATATATTTTTTACCGTAATAGCTTCTCTGCTTTGAATATAGGTATGCAATGGCAACTATAGTTGGTGCCAGTTAAGATGAGAATAACGGTCATTGCCCTTTCCCTAACAATAATATCTCTTCGTACGGACCAAAACAAATAAACCATGTACATATCGTTTTTCATTAGAAAAAATGTTGAAGATCACGATAGATGACGATTCAAGACTTGTACAGGCTTATTTTTGGTTTTCAAAGTTAAGGAGTTTAATAAATGTAGGTGCGTCAATGACCGCTATTCTCATCAAAACTGGCTCCACCTATATAAAAAACATCGAGATTTCGAACAACCAAGTAAAGTTGCTTAGATTTTAGAATAACGCGGTCAAATAGAGACACACGTGAAGCGACTAAAATGGCGTGACGACTTACAGGCTTTTGTGAGACATTTTGAGAGAAGAGTGGGCTATGGGAGAGGTGGTCGCTCAGCAGTGGGACAATAAGTTTTATGAAAAAAAAGATTTATCTTTTTACGGAAATCTGGCTTACTTGCAAAGTAAGACAAGTATTTTGACAAGATAAGCTTTTCCTAACCCCAGCAACGTTGCCAACACAAAGGTATGTTCTATTTAATTACCCTGTCACGTACCATATTCGTACCGTGTAATAAGCAATTCTGTTCCCAAATTATTGGAGCGAGTACAACCAAGTGAAACAGCTCAATCAGCTGGGTAGTAATTAATTAGAATATTCATGAGCGAATCCAGGAGAACGAATGTGTGTGGAGACGATGAGCAGTGAGTGAGAGAAATGTTTGGCTATGGTGGCGAGTTCAGTTCCAAACTTGATAAAAATACGGGTGAACAGTTACCATGAATTCAGTTTATTATTGTAGATCCACCATCGGCAACGTTGATTTATTTTGACGGTTATAAAACAAAAAAACCGGCCAAGTGCGAGTCGGACTCGCGCACGAAGGGTTTCGTACCAATTATTATAAAAAAATCACGTTTGTTGTATGGGAGCCCCCCTTAAATATTAATTTTATTCTGTTTTTAGTATTTGTTGTTATAGCGGCAACAGAAATACATCATCTGTGAAAATTTAAACTGTCTAGCTGTCACGGTTCATGAGATACAGTCTGGTGACAGACAGACGGACAGACAGCGAAGTCTTAGAAATAGGGTTCTGTTTTTACCCTTTGGATACGGAACCCTAAAAACAGCAGTTCCATAGATTTTGATCACGTACATTTTGTACTTTTGTATGAAACTACATGTCACTTTTTTTCGTGATAAACCAAGGCCTTTTGTGAGCACAAATACACCTATTACTTTTTATTAAATTTCTTCGCCTAACAACTGTGCCTAAAAGAGACATTCCTTCCCAACTTTTGTCAATTTCAGTTCTTACAACACTATTTTTCACGACGTCAGAAACACACCTCATTCTATTCAATTTACCAGTCAAGTTACAGATTGACGTCATTTCTCTTACCCTTCAAACTGACTTAAACTTGTCCAAACTTCGTAACTTCACTCAAATACTACTGAGTTCCTTGACGACCGTTCATTAAAACCTACTTTTTAATCAATAAACTTGTTTACAAACTTTTTTCTTCCATTTTTTTCAGGCGCCATTTTGTGTTGTCTGTCAGTCCGTAATTTCATTACGTTGGCTTCTCGTGGACTTATCAGATTTACGTCAACTTTGGTTTAAGCTTTATCTCGGTGACTGTACACGAGTCACGAGGTACTAGCTTCCTAATGACTTTTGGTTGGACTACAGTCGGGAGGAAAAGTGTTTTTCTTTTGAAGTTTTTGGGCTCGAGTTGTTTTGACATTTTTGTCGGTCATAGCGTCTTGAAAAGAAAAAGGGTCTGAATTCTTTCGTATTATCAAAAAATGTTTTCACACTAAGGCACACGGGTCGTAAGCGTAGCCATATCGTAAGCGTATCGTTACGACGCTACGCGTACGAGGCCTGGGCCGGCAGTCTCGACAGAGATAACGACAAAATCGCTAACTTTCAATCGCTGATTACTAACAAATAAAATCGGTTGCAATGATGATTCTTATGAAAATCGCATCTTGGGTGTAAAGACTTGCGTTACTGGCAAGCATCATTATTGCAACCGAATTAATTCGTTAGTAATTAGCAATCAAAAGTTAGCGAATTTGTCGCTATCTATGTCGAGACTGCCTGCCCTGCAGTGTTGCACAAACGAATCGTCGCGCAGACGCAGACGTATCGTTTTGGATATCAGTTGAAGTCACCAGACGTATTGAATGTTGAGTATCTTACTTTCTCTTCAGACAAAGTGGATTTTTTATTGTTTGATTTTGTTAGAAGTAGAAAGCGACGTGCTTATTGGATCCATCCATACATTGGAAATAATTACTGGAAGAGATTGTTTGTTGCTGCAAGCTGCCCAAGTTATGTCTGTAACATCTTTTCTTGAATATTCGCAAAATGAATTATTATTGTTAGGTATAGACAAGGGTAGTCTTCAACCAGTTTGACGAATTCAATTATTTTTTCAGTGATATTGAAAGTATTAAATTATAAGAAATTGAAATTCAATTAAATTCAGGTGTCTTTTAAAGAAAATTGTGAAAAGTTTACTTTTTACGCTTGTGATTTTACGACAGTACGCTACGACTATCGTAATGACTACCTACGATTCGCTGCACCACCGCTTCGTATGCGGACTTCTTTGAACATGTTCATGCGCGTATTGCTCTCGTCGTACGCGCGGATTACGATACGCTTACGCTACGACGCCGACGCCGTGTGCGAAGGGCCTAAGGGAACTAGGAAAAGGGCAACTTCTAGGACCTAACATTTTAAGGTTTTGGAAGTGACATCCACCAAACCATACTGGGACCCCGTACCATTACGTACGTACCGTTATATTGTCCACACACTCTCACAAAGAAGAGGCTTTAGTCACACTACATTTAAATTATGATTATTAATAAACAAATAATGTGTTACTAGTTAACAATAGTTCGACATTAATACACGACATATCATTGGCATATATTATCTACTTATTTCAACTGACGTGCTTGCTCTCTTTCCCCCGCGGTAGTATAGAACCCCAAGATTACAATCTTCCCATCATATGGACCTACAAACCGGTAAAATTGCACACTTAAAGACAGAGGTCAGACTTTTTCAATCAAACATCAATTTGATATCTAATGCATGTGGCTATTTTATCGAAAAACTCATAAAACGTCCGAGTATTTCACCTAAAGGTGTGATCTATAAATGCTACTTAAGTACTTGTTTTGGTTTGGACGTGTTTCCGTCTCTGTCTTGCACTTATACTCTTATACTAGTTAGACAGTGACAGAAATAACCCTTAGCCAAAGTTTGTGGTTATAATAAACATTCATGGATTTCGGTCTGAATGTCACATTAGACACTTATTCTTCATAGAATGCTTGAATAATGCTCGATATTCAAGCGTTCATATATAAATTCGGCTATAACTTGTAATGGCGTCGTTTGTCTGAAAAACTGATGTTTTCGCACTATTGAGTCGTTATCGCGGTTTGGTTGAGATATAATGTTTTACATTGGCGAATATATAACGCGAGGAGTCGGCTCAGACCAAATCATAATGCTTTTTGGAGAATGATGACGCTTAGATAGTTATCGTATTTTTGCTTTGCTTCGTAGTCTCGGGTGCGGGTACTATGAAGTTAATAGAAACGATCACTGTTTCAAAACAAAAAAGGAATTTCGCTGTCATTTTAACAAAATTATAATAGGGTAGGTTAGGGCTGAACCTCACCTGGCAGCACGGAATCGCATTTTTCCATGCTCGTATCTTTTTCTATCGGCCAGAACCGTCATTTGTTAGAGTGAGATACAGAGCGTGCGCCCGATAGCATCGGCGATGCTGCCGCGTGCGATAGCATTCCCGTTCTAGCAAATTATGGTTTCGAGCGACAGAAAAGGATAGGACTACGGAAAAGTGCGATTCCATGCTGCCAGATGAGGTTCAACGCACAACATAAAGTCACGTCTTTTTTCCATGGGGGCAGACAGAACGCTACCTACTACGATCCCTACATACCTACGCATCTTCCTTGCTTTCGCCTCCTTTACGTTCTCTCTCTTCTATCTTATTAATAATTATTCTTCAAAGAAACTATTGTGTTACCAAAACCATTTTTATTTCGGCTCCTCGTCTCTACAAACCTCCTCATAAACAAAAACAAAAAAGAACAAATTACATAACATTAAAACTCACCCATGATCATCATAATAATAGGCAGTGTGCACAGGAAAATCAGGAACACAGTCATCAGTACTGAAACAAGAGCCTTCGTTTAGTAAAACAATAGAGTATCGCTTATTGAATCTTTTTGTTTGTGTATTAAAGCTCATGTGTGTTGTGTCCTATGCGACACATTGTCGTGAGTTGCTGTGCTGTTCGTTTATTTTGTAATGTATTGATGGATGGAGAAATCTAAGTTTTTTGGCACTTTGAATTTTTGATCTGATTCTTTGCACTGGATGTTTATCTAAAGAATAGGTCAAACTGGCATGGACAAATCGTAGATGGGCTGTGAACACTAGATACTCTCAGATTCTTCAGTATATTATTATCTGTCACGTTCTGATGTCAAGCTGGAAGTCGCTTCCGCAATTTGTCCTTAGCTGTTTACCGGACCTTAACGTGGGTGAGTGTGGAGTATAGACATAGCGTAGATGCTTTTCAAACGCAGCACATACGTCTGAGGACCGCAGCGTAAACGTCACATAAGCGCAGCGTAGTCATTGCATTAACGCCAGGCAAACGCCCAATGCAAAAGCATACCAAAGCAAAATAATTGAATTAATTTTATCAGAAAAATAAGTAAGTAAGTTGGGTCAGACTGGATGCAGTAAGAAAAGAACATGGTGATGTGCCTCAACTTGGGACAGGTATGCGTCCAGCAGTGGACCGATTGGTTTAGTTGATGACCACGACAAGAAAAACCAAATGTATAAATACGTACTTGTCCTATTCATAATCTTAGCCGCTCTGCACACAAAGTCCACAGTTCCCGAGGCCTCCATGTTGGCGTCCTTCAGCTGATAGGCCACAGAGCCGTAGGTAGTGAGGCCCATGCCGAGGCCCAGGCCAGTACGGTCGCTGTACTTGGCCTGCTCGCCGCAGAGACGACGCTGTTCATCGCCTGAGACCTGTGGGATTGAGGGATCAGTAGTATTTACAAAAGAAATTAGTTGACGCCAGAAAAGGCTTGTAATTGAGAAGTTTGCGTTAAGTACCAGCATTTCTTTTAAACTTTTAATGAAAGTCTAGACAAGCGGTAACCAAACTAATTAAATTTGGCTATTATGATAATTTAGAAATAGTAAGAATGGGAAAGCCGTCAGTAATAACAATGCAGATTAATTTTGTTGACATGAGTTAAGATGCTAGAGATTCTAAGTGACTATTGTCATATAATTATGTAAATTACGTATCTGGGTACATCAGTAAGACAATGAAATCGTCCCCATAGTAAATACCTTTTACTCAAAGTGACAGTTGTATTCGAATATCAGCGTTATAAATGGCAATTTAGCCAGAATGACTTGGATTTGGGTTACCTTACTCAAATATCGATGCCTTTGAACTACAGGATTTAGTGAACTTACTGACCCTTATATTCATCATTTTACTAACATAAAGTATTCACAAAATACCCTTTAGTATGCCTCAGGGTAATAAAAATCCTAAATACAATTTCGTTCAACTTTCGATATTAGGCTTCCATTTCTTGCGTGTTTACTGTAGGTATCCAATATCGCTAAAAGGATTTGATCGATTGCCCAGTTACTATATCCGAAAATAAATCTTTTTCTTTGCCTTTGCTCTTGACCGTAATGCCAAACACTTTGTCCAAAGAGACTTAAATTCTCATAGCCGTTGTAGCAAATCGTAGCAGTCGTAGACCCTCTGCACTGCTACGCGGCTACGCCGTAGCACAAAGACCATTGTCATAAAATTTGCCATAAAAATCGAGCGGATGGCTCTGAGCCGGACTTCTGATACCTTTTTGACTTTAATAGATAATAAATACTGCAATATCTGTCAAAGTTTAATGACTGCAACTTCGGTAGGTTTTTCTGCATCTTAAAGTTTTGGTCAATCCAGTCAGGAGACGTGCGGATCAGACTCCGGACATCGGATTCTGACTAGTAATGTACTGAAATATATCTCACAGGTTCTGGTGTCCTCATTCAGTCCAGAGAACCTGTACTTCCCAGAAAAGTATGAGCTTTTATTAAAAACCTCATACTATAAAAACGATTTTAAATTAATAAAAGCTAGGTGTTAGTTGAACACTTAATTGCAAATTAGATTACCATTCAAATATCAATCTTAATTAGAAGCTTAGTAAGTACATAATTACTATTCATTGCATGTTCGAAGCAATGTTAGTTGCATGCAAAGTTGAGTAAATTACTTGCATTTAGTTGAAAACACTTCAAATTATAACACCATTATTGGTCATTCACCTTCTTGTTTTTGTGAATATTTATAGCTTAATGTTTCAGGCTTTTGTATTTATTTTTAAGTTCGTTAACCTGATCGTTTTAAAGAAATTAAAATCGTTTTAGTTAGACTTTCGCACTTTAAATGGTATTAAATATTAGTAAATTACTTTGTGACTTTTGTGATACGCGATACTTTTGTAAACAGCGTGTAAGACATTGACGCGCAGATTGTTATCCTAATTTCAGCTCATTATTGGTTGAATGATTTGTAGTTGATTTTCATAACAAAACCAGCTGTTCTATACATTTTGTTCATGATACCTACATAATTTCATTTAATTTCAGACTGAATTTCACAACTAAAGCTAAAATCAATGATCAGTGCATTCAATGGGAACATTACGATTAATTATTCTCTGTACTGAGTGTAATAGAGAGAATAACTTATTATTATGGTACTTATTCCTATATTTGAATAACGTCCGTAAAATAAACAGCAATAAAACTCCAGATACAAAAATGTAAAACATTTTACAAGGGGTGACACAACGGGCAGTCTTACCGCTAAAAGCGATCTTCTAAAGACAACCTTTGGATGGATTTAAGGGGGAAGGAGAGACAATACTACAGGAAGCCTGTGGTGTACCATTTAGATAGACATACGTAGAACATATTACACTTTTATAAATATTTACAATTTTTTTTCCATTATCAACAAACAAGTGCGAATTAAAATACCCAATAAAAATTTAGCTTAAGTAGAGAGATACAGTTTTTTTTATCATGCTTTTAAAAATTGGCAGAACACAATATCGAGCTTTTGACTCATCAATATAACTGAGCTTTACGTTTTTACCATAAACGAAGCTTTCTAAAGCTTCAATATTCCCGATATTACTCGTTGAACGCACTATTGTGAATTTATAGGAAATTTTCAGTCTTTCATATCTCCCCGTAACCATTATGGCATAAATAAAACTGTTTATGTGTTCAGTTACGGCACGGTATATGAATGCTATCAGCTCGAGTGTTGGTTATCGAAAATTCCCTGATTTTAAACTCCAAGCCATACGTTGCTGACGGGTCGATCTTAAGGTTAAGCAGCGCTTGCCTAGGTTGGTCCGTGGATGGGTGACCGCCCAGTACATACCGAATTTTCTCCGTGCCTCGGAAATCACGTTAAGCCATTTGGTGCCGGCTTCCCAAGGGTTATCGTATTACCCAGCACTAACTGGGTTGCCGAGGTCTAAAAGGCAATCGCTCCTTGTAAAATACTGGTGTTCAGCTGCATCCGGTTAGACTGGAAGCCGACTCCAACATAGTTGATAATAGACTAGGCATATGTTGATCATATGCACTGTAGATCTCTTTCTACAGTGCATATGATCGTCATCTGCCTAGTCTAAATAGGGTTTTAAATAGTAATATTGATATTTGACATAATTACCTGACTAACAGAGCTCGAGGCTCGCCGGGACCCGGTGTCGGAGGGCACACCGGTCGCCTGTCTGCCGCCCACCGACGCCCTGTAGGGAGACACGCTTCTTCCACGTGTAGCTAAACAGATACAGATGACATTGATTGAGAACGTAGAACCTTCCAAAGTTTTACACAAAATACAGGATCGTGTTAAAGTTAGCAAAACTGTTACGACGTGATGTGCATTGATATGTTGTGAAAATTATAAATGTGATTTTCTTTCAATTTGAAAAAAAAAAAATGTTTTTTTCTTGTTTATAATAATTCGACAGTCATACTTCTACAGTTTACTAGCTAATTTTATTTTGACCTGGTTTAGTTTTGAAGTTACAGTATTGTAAGAGCCTAGACCTATTCATTTGTTTTTTTAACTATCTCCATTCACAAGGGTCACCGTCACCCTTAACTTATTTGACCATGAAAATCAAATATGAGTGACTATTCAAGAGAGGTTGAAAACATAGGGACTTTAAAGATTAGGGAATGCAAATATTAAGGCATTCTATAGTTATGCAAATATACGTGTATATCTCGTACATACGACGGGAGCGGGTATTGGCTTGTAGACCTAAGCTCCCAAAACAAGCACTCAATTCAAGTCACGACAAGCTGTCAAAATAGAGATTATTCCGAGAAATCCGTCAAGCCACTTAATTTACATACGACTAGGATTTCGGGTGTAATAATATTTTAACAGGGCTGGCCCCAATTTATACCTTCATTTTGTGTCGTAAATACTTAGTAACCCTATTAGTTGTGTCAATTGAGACATTTGTACCGAGTGTTCTCGCAAAGTTGCTAATAATAAAGGTACTCACCCGCGGTCTGACTGTCCTCGCTCGGCCGACGTTCCCGGGAAACCAATGGCTCTTGAAATGTCAGCGTCAGCGATCCCCTCGGGCTAATCCTATTTTGTTCCCCCGCCCCTTCACCCGTCACCAGGCTGCCCCGCGCACTCCTCTCTGATGGCGCAATACTTCCTCGGGGACTCCTTTGCGAATCAGGAATCAACGAACCCCTTGGACTGTTCATCCTGTTCATTTCCGGCATTTCTTTCTTCATAGGAGCTTCTACATTGCCTCTTGGACTGGTCCGCGGACTGGGACCCAAGTCTTTTTGACTTCGAGCTGGATCTATTTGAATGCTTGCTACAGAATGACGTGGACTTCGACCAACGTCTGGTACCAAGGAGTTTCGTGGCTGGTTCCATGACGTACCCTCGGGCACCAAACTTCGTCGTGGGCTTCTGGCGTTAGCGTCTGGTGTAATACTGTTTCTTGGACTTCTGTTAAAGTCTTGCGGATTCAAGCTTAGTCTCGATCCGTAGTTCATATCAACTGCTAAGTTGTTTCTTGATGGGGCTAAAGTGTTTCTATTCGGAATGGGCGCATCTGGTGTAATGGAGTTTCTGGCTGATCTAGCTTCGGGGACCAGGGAGTGTCGTGGACTGCGGTGGTAGCCGCCTTCGTGTGCGGCGTCTGGTGCCAGGCTGGCTCGTGGGCTTCTCTGTGGAGGAGGAGTAGGCTCCATTTCTTCATCAGTCTCGGTTGCTGCTAACGAGGCTCGTCGAGAGGGCTGTGCTGATGCTCTCGGAGACCTCGCTTGTGGTGACGTGGCAGCACTCCTAGAAGCGCGCCGTCGCCGCGACGATGACGTTCTGTGAAGCATTTTGAAGTCTTCTCACATCCAGCTACAGCTCACTACTCTGCCGCTCGCGACCGATCCATCATTTTATCTGCAACAAAAAAAACCCGAACTTAGTAACGAAAGTTCACGATCTTGTTTAGGGATTTAGTATTCTTTGCGCTTTTACAAAATTTATAACTAAAGTCCATAATCCGATTGTAAAGCCGCAATTTCAACTTTATTGTTTACAGTCTGGGCCATGAATCTTGAGGCTGTTTATGTAAAATGAGCTGAGAGGTATAATCTCATATAATTTATCATGGAACCTGCTTCGTACGAGTATGATATTTCGCTTCGCATTAAAGGTATATTTATTTTTGCTTCCAACATTTCGTCTCACTGTAGCTAAAGTAATTATGATGATTCATTACAAAATTAGGCATGTTGCCTCTTTGTGCTACACGGAAAATACATCAAGTAATTAAGTCTTTTGGGTAGTAAGACCTGTGTTAAATAATAATGAATAGATGTAAAAGAGTTGTTGCCAGATTCGTTGGCTTTAAAATCTTTGTCCACTAAGACAAAGTATATTTTCTAGGCACACAGATACAGTACCTAGTGACAAAAGTCATTGGTCACTGTATGATAAAAGTTATCGTAGATACTTCAGTTCCCGCTATTAAATTAGAAAACAAGTTTTTTAATAATGTCTACAAGATGGTAGACCCCATAGAATGATATACCTTTTTTTAGGGAGGTAAGAGAGTCACACTCGGAATTTAAAATTAGTTTAACACCAAATCTGTGTCACCGATTAGCTTCCCTAATACTTTTATCAACTAAAAACAACTTGAAAAATAAAACGCGCTTACGCAATCAGGTTGCTCGGGCTAACCCTGCCACTGACTTTCAGAAACTACCAACAATTCGGCCGGTCACTTTAATACCAACTAAATGTTTCATTATTACTTCGCTATGACGTAAGATTTATGTAACTCCCCATATTGTGGGCGACAAAAGGATAAATCCTGGGCAATTTGGACGCTGTCAGGGCATTATCTTGGCCACATAAGCCTGCCAATTGAAGATTTGATGAAGCATTGTTGTGGGCAATGTTCTCAGTTATGTATTTAATAGCTTTGAGTTATACGGCGTGTTGTGAGGAGAGATGGTCTCTTGTTATTTCGTCAGACAATGCGAGGTAAACTTGTTTTTTTGTATGGATATTATTTCGGTGTGGTTAGGGCTAATAATAAATAGGACGTTTATATTTGTAGCTATTGTTTCTTATGAAATAATAGATAGTTTTAGCTAGTTTAAAGATACTACGTTCTTTTTAAGTACAGACGCCAGCATAACAAGCTGCCCGAAACTGTCAGTTTTTCCCAATCAACATTGAACCTAATAATTTAGCGTTAAAGTTGAAAATCTATTGAAGAAATTTGACAAATTGTAGTAGTTTGATGTGCTAGTACATAGAAGCCGCCTTAGAATGACTTTGATACTGGGGCACTGGTACATTGTTTTGTGACATAAATCGAAAATATTGACATGACGATTTTAGTTCTGATTTCGGCCACCTGCCAAATGGTTTTTGTACAGATATATAAATACTTTACAAATCAATGATATATAAACTATAGATACGTTGTCCGCACTCTAAAATGACAACATGAAATAAAGCCAATTGGCCACATCGCGCTTAGTTACGCACCAACCTGTCGCGCGACGCTACGTTTGTTTATAATTTAATAAATCTGAAGATGTATATTTATCTCCCTCTCGCAACAGGCATCCCGCCGTTCGGTGTCATATTTTCTTTCTCTTTCTTCACGCTTATAAGTAGTTCTAGTATTTTCGCCGTTTTTAAGCGCCGCGATGTTGGTTCATGACGTGTCTATATATAATACGTCATTGTTACAAATCCATACAATACAATCCATATTTGACAGTCATTACAGTTGGTCAGTGGTCTGAAAGTCTGCCAACAAGTCTTACCTGGGGTATTTTATAACCCAGTAATAACTGGGTTGTGAAGGTCAGATAGACAGTGGCTTCATGTAAAATACTGGTTTCAGCAGCTGCCGACCCCAAAATAGTTGAAAAAAGGCATATGATGAATCCAATGCAGATTCCCATGTTGTAACTGTAGTACCAACATTCGGTCATAATATATTCCTATTAATAGTTAATGTATGCACCGCAGTACTTGCCAAAAAGGGAACTTGCAAACCGCAGCACAGTTTCACTACATTGTATTTCGTCTGCACAGTTTGGTAACCGCTCTGATTTTCAACTAAAGCTTAGTTCCAGCCAGGCTCGGACGCTGGACAGTTGATTTTAATTGTATTATTTTGTGGTTTGTTTGACTTGAAATTTATGGAGACGAAACTAGTTTAGTTTCAGTTTAAATGGTATGTAAACTAGATTTGCGCGTGACTACGGTTTTTAGATTTCCGTATTCTATTGCTGTTCGTTTACAGTTCAGTCAATCAGCCAGTCATGGATAACTAGCAAATCTATACTAATATTATAAAGAGGTAACATTTGTTTGTAAGTTTGTATGTAGGGGGTAATCTCCGGAAGTAATGAACCAATTTTAAAAATTGTTTCACTGGTAGAAAGCTACATTATTCGTGAGTGCTATAGGCTATATTTTATTCCCGTACTCCCACAGAAACGGGAACTACGTGGGTGAAACCGCGGGACGTCAGCTAGTACAGGATAAATTTAAAAGAGATAGACTTGCATAAGCACGATTATCGAGTTGTTATCAATTAGGTTGATGGGGTCAATGGAGTGAATGAATCTAGCTGACTAGATTTTTATTGAGACATTAGTCACTCTTGAATAATCATGTTAAGACTATTGTTTAGACATTTACAGGAGCCGTTATTGGAAAATATTTGTCAAACTACATTGACAATATGTGATTATATTGAAAGAACTAGCTTATGCTGACGGCTTCGCCCAGGACGATTACGGAACATTATACAAAATCCAGGTTATAATCTATCTGCGTGCCAAATTTCATCCAAATGTGGTCAGGTGTTTTTCCGTAAAAGAGTAACAAACATCCATCCTGGATCCATCCTCACTTTTTTTCGCATTTATAATATTAGTAGAATTTGCTTGTGTTGACAAAAAATAGTTTAAATTAACGTTGTCCAATTACACCCAAAATCGCGTCGTGAAAATCTTGTTATCGGTTCCCAGAACTTGTTATTGGTACACTTCAGCTTTTAACAATAACAGTTCTTGGAAATGTGGTCGCAAATTCGAGAGTTGTACCAAATATTTTGGTGCAAATAATTCGTAGTATTTCGGATTGGCACAACGGATTGTTGAACAACAAAGTCGACCCGAAGGAATTACCACAAATAGGTACTCGGATTCTATTCGTCTCACGACTTCGTTCGAAATCTACGATTGTTGAATTATGTTCGGGTTGGATCAGCTCAATACGAGCTCAGTCGATCGGCTTTCTCCCGAACCGAAGTATCTACTTATACTCGACTTTGCCGTCCGGCATACCGATCCAAACATGAGTGTAGCTAACAACCTTTACCGACTTCCGATGCCCACTTAAATTACGAATAACTAAAACAGAAATAAATGACTGTAAGGAAGGAGAGAGCTTCCTTTCGATTTTTCACGCAATCTGACAAATTGAAACGTGGCTCCCTGAAATATTGACCGTATTTGGCTCGAGCTGAAACGCTTCCACTTAGATTTATTAACAATTTGCCGTTTTTTTTTCTATCTCCAAGGCTCCATTATGCTTTAATTTGAGAAATAGCTCGACTTCAGAACTGTTTCGTTCGGATTAGATGCCTTACATAACTTGTTGTTGGGACTTTTTTCGGCAGAAGCTAAGCCTGAAATATTACACTTTTGCACGCTAGACGCTTTTGTCGACTAATGTAGGATTGAAATAGGTATCTACATTGATCATTTTCGTTTCTAAAAAGATAATTTACGGCATACGTATATATATATATAAATGATAATGGACCGTCCATTATCATTTATTTGTTGTAATTGAAACATTAATCTTGTTTGCGTCTAAATATTTGAAAGTAATGGTCACAATAAGCTATTAAAGGATAATGAGAGATTTATATCTACTTAAATAAAAAACCATCGGTGAAAAAACATTGTGAGGAAACCTGGACTTATAATTAATATAAGTCTGAAATCGCCAACCCGTCTTGATCAAGCGTGGTGATAAATGGTCGTGCTTTCTCTGTATGAGAAGAGGCCTTTGCCCAGCAGTGGGATAGTAATAGACTGGTATTATTATGTCATGTAATCATTTAAATTCTTATCTAATTACATTTTTAAGTATTTTTTAAAATAAAACGATACAAAAAAAAAACACTTAAAAATATAAAAAAATAGAGGTCCACCGGTGTCGGGAGCAGGGTCCAAGCCACCTGTGGTTAGGGCTGCAGAGACAGGAACCTCCTCACAATACGAGCCGTATCGAGGAGTCCTTCTGAAGCCTTCTGAATCAGGCCCTTGATCCAACCGCCTAAAGAGAGCTATTATTATTATTAAATAAAAACCCAGAGACCGTTCACCAACCTTCTGGTCTGATTCTATGCAAGAGGTTGTGGGGCTCACTGCGAAGGCTGTGCTCAGGCAGGCTGGCGATAGACTTGGTCCGTGCCACTTTGTCGTCACTCTTCTACCAAGTCTTTCCAGTTCAGACCTTCAGTAATAAAGAAATCAACGAAGAAGAAGAATAAAATAACTTACTTGCACTCAGTGACAGACAAGGCAAAACCTAAACTCCTGGGTCTATAAGTATGACATTTTGAACAAGAGTTCAACATATTTTTTTTAATTGGCCTTCGTATTTTTTCCTATATAAAATTTTGCTGGTAAAGAATCATCATCTTCCTGCTGTTGTCCCATGTTACTTGTCAGCGCAACAGGTATTTTTTTTGATGAATCATTAACTCATTTATCTCCAATGATATTCTAATAAACAGACATGTTATTTACCTACAAGACCACCGAAAAAAGTGTGCCGCGAGGCAGAGCCAGCTCAAATACAGTGACGCAGAATAAAGGCAAAACAGCCCAATTGGCCCGTTTTTGAGTCTTCACGATTGCGCGCTCACAACATATCTGTTTAATAAAATATCATTGTTTATCTCTATCTCCATCCACCAACATTTATATTCATACTTTTAGTCACATTCGATTCGACCCTCCTCATCACATGTCCATACCAAGACAGTCACCAACAATTTGGCAGTACAGAATATTATGTGTAACAGTTTGTTTAGTCTAGAAAACTCTGTGCTGTACTATTCACAGGATACTTGTTTTCAAGCTATTCCAAACTGTCAATCACAAAGTTAATGACAGCAAAAACTTCTAACATCTCAGACTAATATCTCTTCAAACTCCGAACAAGCACTGACAATGACAAACTGAGGTAACTAACTATTTTCTTTGAGCGTTGTGAGGCAAAGGCGAAAAACTTTCCGCTTTCACTTGAAAGTTAAAATGGCGGCCGTACATCCGTCTGACACGATTTCGCGGGAAACATGCCGGAAATTGCGAAGCCGTGCTCAGACTTAAGAACGCACTTTGGTTATGTTCGATGTGTTTAGTATAATGTACGTTTAGTACTTGTAAAGACAATGTCTTTGATTACTTCTTTGTTGCTAAGTCTAATAGACAGGCAGCAAATAGTCTCAAGTTTTAATTAAGACTTAACAATCAGTGTGTTTAGGATGTTTTATTTGATTATTGTGAATGTGGGGACCATGTGGGTCACATTTTTATTTTTTGTTTGATTTTTCCCACAACTGTCTGGCAGTTTGAGTACTATAAGCGACCTTCCCAAATGTCCTTTCTTTGGTATTGTTCGTCGTTTCGTTGAGCTCCTTGAGTTATAAGTCGAGCTACACGTTAACTGACAAATGCTTGCACTGACTGGACAGGTCCACTCAAATCTGTATGGTTCTTTCTTCAAAAGACCATCTCAGACACTAATCTGCATAGTCCTCATGTGAATTGAGCAAGATTGTCTGGACTTTAAAAGAGACTATGACCTCTGAGTTTGTTTCGGCTGTTTCTTCTCAGAGTAGTCAGGTACGAAACACCGGCCCCATCTAGTTTTAAAAAATGACGTGTAAAAGTGTTTGTAAAAACCTACTTGCAAAATAAACATCATTTATCATTTTATCATTTATCATTTATGTCTCTGAGTTGGTTATAAGTTCTGTCTTCCATATATTTTAATAAGCACTAATCACACGAAAAAAGAAAAGATTATGACAGCTTTGCCCCATCCGATCTTTTACTACGAATTTCTCCTGCATCATGGGTGCGTTATGGCAAAAACCCCCCTTTGGGGGAGGCCCATGTCCAGCAGTGGACGTCTTTCGGCTGAAATGATGATGATGATGGGTGCGTTTACAAATATTTAAAGTCACACTCGGAAACAGCCCGTCCTGGAACAAGTACCTGTAACAGTAGGTCATACACATATTTGTATCGTGGGCGAATTATAAGATGGCGTTTATTTTAACATTTTTAGGGTTCCGTAGTCAACTAGGAACCCTTATAGTTTCGCCATGTCTGTCCGTCCGTCCGTCCGTCTGTCCGTCCTCGCTTAATCTCTGTGACCGTTAGCACTAGAAAGCTGAAATTTGGTACCAATATGTATATCAATCACGCCGACAAAGTAGTAAAATAAAAATTGGAAAAAAATGTTTTATTAGGGTAGCCCCCCTATATTAATAATGTCAATAATTTCGGAAATAATTGCTTCAAAAGTAAAAAACAATGTGTCCCCCCCCCCCCCCTCTAACTTTTGAACCATAAGTTTAGAAAATATGAAAAAAATCTGAAAAGTAGAACTTTATAAGGACTTTCTAGGAAAATCATTTTGAACTTGATGGAAACAACAGTTTTTGTACAAAAAAGACAAAAAGTTGTACAAAATAATTTCTGGACTAAGTTTGTAGTATATTCGTATATGCAAGCATTTTTCCATAATGGATACCCACCTTTAAACTCATAAGTGGGAACACTTATTATGACAGACGGGAAACTACGGAACCCTACACTGAGCGTGGCCCGACACGCTCTTGGCCGGTTTTTTTTTAATATAAAATCGGTACACATAAATTTTAAAATAATTATTTGTGAACCGATTTGAAAGCAATTCATGCCTTTTAAACGTTGTAATAATGTTATCCAGAAAATAAAGCATCTATTATCACTCTGTGGGTAAATCAGGAATTTCTGAAGCGTGAAACTGTTAACTTCAGTCTTTCAGCCAAAGTACCCATTAAAGCATTTTTGGGAATGTTGACTGAAGCCATTAGCGAACGAAATGGGCACAATAAGTATCTGATGGACTTTTGAACACGATTGCTTTATTTAAGCCAGGCATTACTTTTGCAAGAAAATTCTTCTGAAGTAATTGTGGACTGCTACGTAGGTGTAGTGGTCGCAAACGCGACTGCTTAGTATGAGGTTCAATTCCCGAGTCGGGCAAAGTGCTATTGGATTTTTCCATTAAGAATTTCCTAGTAGCAGCCACGGAGTCTCGATTTGAGCCCTGTTGATGGCAATAGGCTCGCCCTATTATATAGGGCTTAAACATAACTGGCGATATGTGGGTGTACTTGTTAAGTATGACTGTATTACTGAACTCCGAAGTTTAAAACACCGATGTACGGTATACATAAAGTTTGGAACTTACGGAAACTACGCTATGACGAATTACGTTATTGATAATGTTCGTCATCGCGATGTACGTTACTCCAAAAGTTTTCTATGACGAATTACGTTACTGAGAATGTTCATCATCGCGATGTACGTTACTCCAAAAGTTTGCTATGACGAATTACGTTATTGAAAATGTTCGTCATCGCGAAGTACGTTACTCCTAAAGTTTGCTATGACGAATTACTTTATTCAGAATAGTACACCTCTGTCTTACCGTTCGGGGGATGACAAGTCGTGATGTTATGTTAATGTATTTGTAAAAGTATTGATACTAAACTATTATGAACTTTTCGCCTGAAATATAGCTATGATCCACTTTGAACAAGGTCTGTTTGAGAAGTAGCTTTTGCTCTGCAAAAGGGGCAATCTCTAGAATTTTAAAATTACTAAATGGCCCGCGCAACTTCGTCTGCGTCACATAAGGGAGAGAGAGGGTTAAAGAGAGTGGGTCAACATGTTTCATTGATGCTCCGCTCCTATTAGTCGTAGCGTGATGTTAAACATAACATAGTGTTAGATAGCTAATAAGCTATCTAACACTAAACAAAAATCAATTTGAACTAACAGTTCCTGAGATCAACCAAATAAACTCTTCTGCTTTATAATATTAAGTAGAGATTTTTCCATCAGCTCTTTGGATACAGAGTCAAAGGGGTGGATGAGAGCGAGTATTTAATACAAAGCTACGAACGTGTTTCCCAGAAAAAAACCTTATTTTTTTCGTCAGTGTTTTTTACTTTCTTTTCAGTTACATTTCATTTCACTGATAAAGCTCTTATGAACATTTCGATTGACACTCGATGTATATAGCATTCCATTGTCAGGTTCCGCGTCGAATAGGCGCCATATTGGATTCGTGACGTCACTGTGTCGTTCAACGTAATACAAATCAATGTCACTTGTCATGTCCGAAGCGAACGACAGCACAGAAATGAGGAGTACTTTCTCTGTTGTTACGTTTTCAGGGTCGATTCATGTAGATAACAGAACTTTTAATTTGGCGTTCTCAAGAAAATTTTTGTCGGATCGACCAAAATGAAAATGGATGGACTGTGTGCAGGATGATTTGGCACGAACGGAAGTGTCTAATGAGATGACGAGTGATACAGAGTTATGTAAGAAGAAGATATGAGCCGCCGACCACAAATGGATAAGGGCAAGAGAATGTCAAAATAGTCAAAAAAAAAATTCAATAGTCAACATTATTTATTTGCAGTAAATGTGGTACAAAAGATGGTAAAAGTAATTATGTAGTGCAATGACACATTTCGTCATAAAATTGGCATGCAAACATTAAAGAATTAGATGCTTATTTCAAAACATAATAACTGAATGTGAAAAAACATTAAAATTACACTAAGCGTGTTTCAAAGTTACTCAATACAAAATAAAATTTTGCTGTTAAACACTAAAACCAAACAAATAAATTGTTAACAGAAGAAAAATAAAGGAAAATAAAATATTTTCTATTATAAAAACACAACAACATATTATTATAATTTAGGAAATTCTCTACAATACATTCCGGTAATGGTATGATTGACAATTATATTTTTTGAGAAATTCAGATAGGGAATAAAAGCAATGTGAAATAAGCCATTTTTATTGACACCTAAATACACACAGGAATCAGAGATAAGACCTGACAGTGACATCAATTAATAACAATTGTTATATATCTTTAAATAATGCAATAAAATTCTAAATCTAAACGACATTAAATTAATGGAAATATTACTATTATTAGATAAATAACTAATCCGTATGACATTGCATTAATTTAATATCTTAAAATATTTTATGATTGTTTTTATTTATTGTACATTTAATTAACTGACCTTATATTTGTTATTTGTATTCCATGACTGTATAGATTTTGCATGCCTTGTAATTTTTTAATAAGACCATTGTAACAGTGTTTTCGGCAAAAATAAATGATTTGATTTGATTGATTGATCCGTCGATCAATGTTTTGTTGGATCTTTTCATAGAGAATTTGTCTATGGCTGCCTGAAGGCTGGATCTGTACCTGGCTGATGGCATTACATTCGCCATTACATTGGACTAAGATTTAAGGCGGCTCCCCGAGCAAATGACCTTGAGCGAGCAGTTTTTCGGAGCCTACTCCTCTTTATCCAAAAGAAATACCAACTAATAAAAAATACATTAAATTACTACATATCCTTGACTCCAAAATTGTCGTTTCATATTTTTTTTTAAGTTGCTTAATGTGTAGTAAATCCCCTCACAACGAAACCATAGATATGAGAAATAATGATTTATAAAATGCTACTCCTCGTAAAGTAACCATTATTTTGATTTGCTACTTATACTAATGGATAGGCAATTTAATAATGAACATAATTGTCGTTTTTTTTTTTTCCAAAAGACGTAAGTTTGATTTTATAAAGAATAAAAACCACTCATTTCGCACAATTCGGCCTGCAGTGACTGATGTAACGACCAATTCGTAGTGCAAGCTGATTAGAACTTTATTCTAACAGTATTTCAAGCGAAGTTTGAACCACCACAAATATAGTTGCTAATTTTGCTCTGGGTACCGCCTTAACTGGCTCATTGTGGTAAAAGACCGGTACCACTCCGCTAAAGCCTTTGGAAACAAGCGTGATGATTTGAGATTTAATAAAGCATGCTTATAGTTTCCATCAAAGGAGCCCCTTTAACCTTTTAGTTAGATGGCATGCAAAAAGGCTTTAGTTCTAACAAATTGACGTTTCCAAAGTCTAGTCTCTAAATTCCTAGAAACAAAAGGTCATGGAAACATTATTGTTCAGAGCGGAGGCGAATTCAGGGAACTCCTCTATATTTACTCGTCCTATCTGCTATAATTTTCATTTAAAATTAACACTAAAATTTATACAGGGTGTAAAAGACCTCTTAACGAAGCCGTCAACCAAGCATTCTGTACATCAAAATAAGTAACTTTACCCAGAAATTATTGCTAGGAAACGACTTTTTTTTGGGGGTGAAATATCATGTTTTGTGGTAGAACTCAATGTAACGCACTCAAAACATTGTGCTGATGGATGGATTGAATAGTACGGGGGTCGTGGAAGTGTTTAAAGTAAAATTCTTACATTAAGAACTTGTGAAATAAAACTTGTCAAAAAGTTGGAACTTTGACCCCCAATATCTCCGTAACTAGAAGGTTCCCAGGTATGGTGTAGAACAAAAAAATGATCGCAATAACGAGGAAAACAAGTGCCTTTCGGCTTCATTAAGAGGTGTTTTACACCCTTTTATCAACACTAATATTATAAAGAGGAAAGATTTGTATTTTTGGGTGTATGTTTGTAATGAATAAACTCAAAAACTACTGCTCTGATTTCAAAAATTCTTTCATCATTAGAAAGCTACATTCACCTTGAGTAACATAGGCTATATTTTATCCACGTACTCCCATGGGAACGGGAACTACGCGGGTGAAACCGCGTGACATCCGCTAGTGTTAAATAAATTTAAAATAAAAATTTTAAACACAGTCGAGTGTGAAGCCATGTTAGGACAAACGAGTAGATTAGGACTAATGTCAATCGTCATTCTTTTTTTGAACATACATACCACCATGAATGTGATCCCCGCAGGTTTAGGCGAAGGTGCTCCTAATGGTATACCCTAGTTATGGTGAAGTCCAATGTTATAGCGAGCGAGCCTATTGCCATCAACCGTGTTACTGAAAAATTCATGTTGCAAAATCCAATAACACTGCTCGACATAAGAATCGAATCCAGGACCCCAAGCTCAGCACCCATGGTCGCTACTACTACACAACCGAGGCAGTCCTTTTCCGAAATAGGGTGAAAACCAAGCCCTTACTCCGATCGATTCTTATATGAATAATTAAATAACCACTTTCTCGCAACCTTTCGTTGTTTCCAACAAATGACATTTCATTCGCTTCGTTTTGTCGCTAAAGTATAAATGAAAACCTAATGTTCTTTGAGCAAGCAAGCTACAGTTTTTGTTTTTAGGGTTCCGTACCCAAAGGGTAAAAATCGGCCAAGTGCGAGTCGGACTCGCGCACGAAGGGTTCCGTACCATTATTTAAAAAAATTAGACAAAACTGCAAAAAAATCACGTTTGTTGTATGGGAGGCCCCCCTTAAATATTGATTTAATTCTGTTTTTAGTATTTGTTGTTATAGCGGCAACAGAAATACATCATCTGTGAAAATTTCAACTGTCTAGCTGTCACGGTTCATGAGATACAGCCTGGTGACAGACAGACGGACAGACGGACAGACGGACAGACGGACAGACGGACAGACAGCGAAGTCTTAGTAATAGGGTTCCGTTTTTACCCTTTGGGTGCGGAACCCTATTACTAAGACTTCGCTGTCCGTCCGTCTGTCCGTCTGTCTGTCACCAGGCTGTATCTCATGAACCGTGACAGCTAGACAGTTGAAATTTTCACAGATGATGTATTTCTGTTGCCGCTATAACAACAAATACTAAAAACAGAATAAAATTAATATTTAAGGGGGGCTCCCATACAACAAACCATACAACAAACGTGATTTTTTTATAATAATTGGTACGGAACCCTTCGTGCGCGAGTCCGACTCGCACTTGGCCGGTTTTTTTTTTTTATTTAGACTGTTGAACGTCTTTTACTCTGCCTATCATCAATTGTTTATCGTCCACGGAGAAAATGGGAATTTATTTGTTGCCACGGGTTTTTCGTTTTTATGTGAAAATTGGTTAAATTTATACGTAATGTCTTTGTCTTTTTTGGCTTTGTTGAAGCGTCTCTAAAGAAACTAGGTTTGTATCTAATAAAGAAAGCTATTATTTCTTTGATCTGCGGTTTGATGAGATATTCTTAGGAATTGGGAACAAAACAATTAGTGAAGATTGTTTTTTTTATCATTTAACTTGTTACCAAAATATCAGCGTCCGGAACCGGTTTAGTTGGTTCTTATCGTTTTTTACATTGAGTCTTATCAGTCGTAAATACATGATAGATACCGACCAACCCGCACTGGACCCACGTGGAATACGACGTACTCCATCTCACAGACAAAAAACAAGAAAAAAAGAAAGTCTGTGTCCCATTGGATGGAACGTTGTAGGCGTAGGTAGTTATTGGTGTCGATTCTGTTGTGCACGAACTAAACTTAATTTAAGCTATTGCTATCTTTTTCTCTATAATAGAAGGAGAAAGAGACGGACGTAATTTAGAGCTGTCAAATTTAGTTGGAACTAATATTTCCATACAAATGAAGGGTGCACGTAAAAACATGTCGACTAAAAACACGTTGAAGCGCAAGGCATAAACTAGTTTGACATCTCTTAGTTCATAGCTATAGCCGTCCTTTTCTCGCACTGCCTTTTAGTAAAAGATAGCAATAGCCTAAATTAAGTTTAGTTGGTGCACAACAGAATCGACACCATTGTTGTCATATTTTTTAATGACCTCATTCAAAAAAATACAAAATTTCTTCACAGATTTAGATGGGCATCTTCATTTTCTTAGTCGTTCAACAGAGTCCACAACAGCGGTTGCTGCCTTCGCGATCCTTTTCCACTGGTCTCTATTGGTCGCATGGCGAGCACATTCTGCCTGCCTGCCATCGGGTTGGTGATCGACCACGTGGTCTCGTGCCTTCGAATTTATCCTGAATTACCAAACGCTCCATGGAATCATTGTTGCGGGTAACATGTCCAAAGAATCTGAGGATTCGTAATTCCACAAGCGACGACAGCCTTTGTTTAATATTGAGTTCCTTGAGTATGGACACGTTAGCCCGATGAGCGGTCCAGGTAATCCTTAGCATGCGCCTCCAACACCACATCTCAAGGGCGTCAATCTTGCGTTGTCCTGCATACGCAATGTCCATAGAGGAATATCGGGAAAACCAAGGTGTTCATAAGATGGGCATACAAATAGTTTATTACCTGGTTTAATACATAGTGTACTTTTTATCCCAGTGTTACGACCCCATGGCACTATTACCAAACTTCACGCGGACGAAGCCACGTGCATAGGCTAGTCATCCTATAAAGCGTGAAACTTCAAGGTTCAATAAAGTTGAGGTTGTATTAATTTTGTGTTTCAAGAGATTTTCTCTTGAAACAAAAATTAATACAACCTCAATTCTTCATTTCCGTGTCAAATTAATGATTTAATATTACACAACCCAAATTGTTATTAAACTTTGTCGGACAATTTCAATTCGGTGGAGTACATAATTCAATTAAATACAAGAGTACAATTTGACAAATATTTCATTTCAAAACTTGAAATCTTTAGGTAAGGAATGACAGTCCATTAAAACTTTTATTGCTTAAATGTTAAAGTTCATAATTCAATGATCCTGTAGAAAGAATGGTGCTTTGTCCACGAAATAGGTACTGTACCTATTTTCTTTATTAAAAAGATTTCGCGAATTCCGAAAGAAATCTTTGCACAGTTTTAGGCTAAGGTAGCTCTTCTAATGTTTTATTTGCATTATGATTTTTAATAAATTTTATGTCTTTTTCACGGTACGTCCTTTGAACGCAAACATTTCAAATCAATATTTTGAATTAAATATTCAATAATTAATTACCACATAATTATTCAACATCGTAACACGGGCATCTAATTAAAATGAATTATTAATATGTCCTCAATACTAAGCTGGAATAGAACATCAATATAGTATACAAAATTATACGTAATTTGTGCTTTGAGAGGACACCATAACAATTAAAACTGCTGTAACGGTTCAAAAGAACCATTACAATAGATCGATCAAAATTTATCTTTGACACTAATGATAATACTAAATTTATAAACATGTATTTTGTTTTGGTATGATGATTTTAAAATACAAGGCTGTTGTTTTTTTAATTTATGTTCCGGTATACCAATATGAAACGACATCCTAACAGCGATTGATGATATAGATAAGACTAAAAATGTACAGACGCCCGTATAATTATCAAGCTACCACAAACTGTCAAATTTATTTAATAGTATTTTAACTTTAACGCTAAAGTTTTAAGTTCAAGATTGATTGGGAAAATTTGACAGCTTGATGTGCTGTACAAGCTTATTGGTTTAACATAAGCTACCGAGAACGCTACAGCGCAACAATGCGCTGATGTGGCGGATCCGGGTCTGGTTGTTTGTGTATGTGAATGCACCGGAGAAATATGTATATGTATAATCTCAAAATTAATGATGTAGCCAAGATTTTGTAACAATATTTTGATTTTATAAGAGTGTCCATGGAGTTTCTTGCCCATTCTTCTCCATAGAGATCTACGCTAGGGAATGGGCAACTACAGTACTTTCTCAAGTTATTATTCCTTGTGACTGGGACTGTAGCTTTGATTTTCTTTTTTGTATTTTTGACATTCAAAAGTGCCGTAATGGTCTAATTGAAATAAATGCTTTGAGTTTGAATTTGAGTTTGAAATGCCTTGTATTACGCAAGGTTTAAAAAAATATTTAAATAATTCGCGAACTTCATAGATTTGTGCTTCAAGGACAAGGCGAAATAACATCAGTGTAATTTGATCCCTGCTTGATTGTCGGGAGGTATACCCTAATCCTGCTTTGCTGTTCCACCATGGCTCAAATATTATTCCAATTCAAACAACATCATCATCTATCAAAATAATCTTTAATTTTAATTGGTCTTAACCAGGTACTCAATATTATACTTCAATTTAAATGTTTCACCTTCAACCCTTGAACATCTGGTAAAGACTTAAACATACCTCCGATGTCAGAGACGCCACCGCATTAATTTCCCGTTTTAATATACAAAATTAATTATTTCCCTTCAGAAATTCTGATCAAAGGAACCCGAAGATTGCCGAAATGTAGCGATATATAACGATTCGTAATTTATTGTGTTTTGATCGGTAACCTTGTACAAACAAGGACCTTTTGGCAAAATAGGAACTCACGCCGCCATCTTGGTTTTTCAGTACCTAGCCTTCCACCTGGACATGCTTTACCGTGGCCGACTTGGAAATCTCTAAATAGACTCCGAACCCAGGTCGGCCGTAGCAAAGACAATCTCCTCATATGACGGCTGACGGCTCGGCGCTGCGGACGGCTCAAATCTCAAATGTGTATGCGGCGTATCTACACAGACAATGGCCCATCTTCCATCGAAGATGGGCCATTGTCAGGTGCCATCAGGGGCCATTGTCAAAATCTTGCGCCGCATGCCCTGACACCTGCACACTTGACGACCTTATGACTGCATCAGCAAGCGGAGTTCACATAGCTGAATTTTGGGCTAAACATATTTAATAAAAATTCGCCATCGACACGCTAAGAAGAAAAAGTACCTAGAATCCACAATAAAATGTTTACCCGCGGACAACTTCACTCATATGCCGAATGATCCATGTAGCATTCTACTGAACCTGACTATATTCTGGTATCTAACACGTTTGTAGAGAAATGAATGAAATGAAAAGAAAGTGAAACTGCTAAGAATTTCCTGAATGAAAAATCCAATAATACTTTGGGGACCGGGACCTAATGCTCAGCAGTTGCACTTGCGATCAAGAAGAATGCAGAATGCGAACAAAGCAGATTTTGAAAGCTTTTTCTTCTTTGTCGTGTGGTGACGCCTGGTGTCAGAGTTTTTATGCCCCCCAAGGGCCTCTGACTGGCTTTACATGCCGTTAAGAAATATCTCTCAGACATGCTTGTTTCCTCACGATGTTTTCCTTCACCGAAGCAAGTGATAATTATACAATACGCACATGAATCCGAAAATCAGAGATGCGTGCCTTATTTTCGAACTCGAGACCTATGACAGGTAATAATCATTTATTTAGTATCTGAAATATATGTTTGTCAGATCCGGTCATGAGTACGGCCGGGCGAATGAAACGAAAGCGCGCCAGGGGTGACATCACGCGACCTACTTACCAGTCTACCCCACCATGGCGTGCTTCTACAGAGTCCTGATGTTAACAGCTCGCGGCGAGGCGGACAGTCTAGGTCTGATCGCTGCGGAGTTGAGACGTCTTGAAACTGTACCCGATTAATTGTACCCAGGGGGTCTAAAATGGCCGCTTTAGCAGAATCCACGCAGAATCTTAGTATGAATCACGTTGAAAAAACTAAATTCATAAAATGGACTTTATGTCCATAACTGTTAAGTCCATTTTAAGACTTTTAATTTTTTAATGTTATTCATATTACGATTTTCATATTCTTCTTACTCAGTGTATCTGTTTGAAAAGAGTACCTATGGAGTTTCTTGCCGGTTCTTCTCCATGGAAACGACCAACCCAAACCATGCAATGTGAAATAAAATAGTGTATCGCATCCAGTGTATTTTCATAGCACGAAACCCATCTTCTGCCGACATAAGTTCGAGCTTAGCGAAATAAATTCCTGACAACACATGTTTATAATATTTTGTAATATCCAATAGGTGTTCTGTTGTATATTCGTGGTTAATATGAGGGTAGTTGCATCCACCCCTATATAAGTTGTGTCGCTTGTCAAATAAACTCAGTGTGCTACCAGCTATCTGTCGTTTCACTTGTTTCCCGTTCGCATACATATCAGTGGCGACGAGTACTTACCCGCGATTACGAAAAAAAAAAGAACGTGTAAAAAATGTCACATTTTGGAATATTATCGAGTTTTGACCACAACATCCATACATGGCAAAACTATAAACAACGCATTTCGCAATGGTTCATTGCGAACGATGTTGACAACGTACAGGATCCCAAGGGAGTGAAAAGACGGGCAATATTGCTGAGTGCACTCACTGACAGCACTTACAAACTGGCGGCCGATTTGGCGTTACCGAAGGAGCTAACGCAGACGCCATACGAAGACATTCTCACACTTCTCGACAGTCACTTCACACCAAGGAAATGCGGATTTGGTGAGCGGTATAATTTCTATGCTGCTACTCAAGGTCAAGAAGAAACATTCCCACAGTGGGCTGCGAGGCTTCGTGGCCTCACTACACATTGCGGATTTCTGAATGTAGAAGAGGCGCTGCGTGATCGGTTTGTTATGGGTATGCTGCCGGGACCGGAGAAGGACAAGCTTTTCGCGCGTGACCTTCAGGAGTTGACATTGGCAAAAGCGGTGGATTTGGCGGAGAGCGTGCGCAGTGCACGGAAGGGAGCAGCAGCATCATCATCGGCGTCGGCGCAGGCGCCGCCGTCGAGCGAAGCGCTATTCAAGATCGTCACCACAAACGAACCCAGTGCTAACAAAGTGTTCCGTGTGCGGCTACAAAAATCATAAAACGTCTCAGTGTCGGTTTGCTAACTATACATGCAAAAAGTGTAACGTAAAAGGCCATCTACGTAGAATGTGCAAAAAAAATAATTTTGTAGGAACTGGCGGGTCGAGCGAGAGTGACGATGACGGTAAGTCAAAAAAAATATGTTCACGAAGCGGCGAACCTATGACGGTAACAGTTTCGATACAAAGTAGGAAGCTAAAGTTTGAAGTTGATACCGGGTCGGCAGTCACAGCGATATCTGAGAAAATGTACAAAAGATATTTCGAAATGTTTCCGTTATTATCAACGTCGGATAGATTATTTACGTATACAGGTCATATCATCAATTGTCTAGGAATAGTGCAATTACCTATTACATATATAGACAAAACACACGTAGTAAATGTGCGAGTGATACGTGATGGTGGACCCCCAATTTTGGGCAGAGATTTTATTTGTTTGTTCAAATTACAAATGTTGCAAATAAATTATTGTCAGTCAAATAACATTGCCGAACAGTTAAAACTAAAATATCCATCTGTTTTCTCAGACGACTTAGGTGAATTTACAAAGTATCGGGTAAAACTACAATTAAAAGATGACGCGAAACCGGTTTATTTCAAAGCTCGCCCTATAGCATTCGCACTTAAAGATAAAATAAACGACGAGCTCGATCGTTTGGTACGTATAGGTGTACTAAAACCGGTTCAGTACTCTGATTACGCATCGCCTATTGTTCCTATATTAAAGCGAGACGGGTCAATTAGGTTGTGCGTAGATTATTCGGTAAGCGTAAACAAGCAGCTAGTTGTAGAACAGTATCCGTTACCAACGGCACAAGAACTTTTTACAAAATTACACGGGGGACAGCAGTTTAGCAAGTTAGATTTGACACAAGCTTATTCACAATTTGTCCTGGATGAGGCATCTCAGAACGTAACTTGTATTAATACTCACCGTGGGTTGTTTGTTTATACGCGTTTAGTGTTTGGTCTTGCTAGCGCCCCAGCTATTTTTCAACGGGCAATGGAGTGTTTATTATCAGGGTTGGACGGTGTAATGTGCATGCTTGACGACATTTGTATAACGGGACATACTAAAGAACAACATTTAGAGAGATTGAGTGCGGTGTTGCAAAGACTACAGGACGCGGGACTAACACTACGTAAAGATAAGTGTGTGTTTTTTGAGAATCAAATAGAATATTTAGGTTATACCATTGATAAGAATGGCTTAAGTAAATCAAAACAAAAGGTCCAAGCAATCGTTGAGGCGCCTACTCCAACAAACGTGAATAAGCTGCAGTCATTTTTAGGGTTAGTCAATTATTATAGGAACTTCGTCCCTAACGCGTCATCAATCTTGACCCCGCTTTATTCGTTGTTACAAAAAGGCAATACATGGAAATGGGAGGACATACATGATCAAGCATTCAAGGCAATTAAGAAATGTTTAGCATCAAATCAGGTTCTAGCACATTTCGATCAGAATGCCAAAATTATTTTAACGGTAGACGCATCGCCCAGTGGGTTAGGTGCTATTTTATCACAGATAGGGAGTGACGGAGTGGAACGTCCAGTTTCGTTTGCCTCTCGAACACTGAATTCCGCAGAGAAGCGATATTCACAACTTCAAAAAGAGGCTACGGCAATTATATTCGGTGTGCGACGTTTCCACCAATATTTATATGGGAGGGCGGTTCCGTTTGTACTTCGCACAGACCACAAGTCTCTTTTATCTATTTTTGGGCCATACCGGGGAATTCCAGAAGTTTCTGCAAATAGGCTGCAACGTTATGCGATGTTTCTTAGTGGTTATAATTACTCCATTGAGTACATACGCAGCGCTGATAACAGCGCCGATTATCTATCGCGCGCCAGTCTACCAGACTATGAGTCAACGCCGCTACGAGGGGGGTGCGGCTACAAAGCCGACGGTAGTTTGGTGCCGGTAGATCGGATCGCGCATCGTATGTTAATTTCGTTATCGATGGCAGTTTACCAGTTACGCGTAGCGAAATTCACACCGAAACTATTAAGGATGCAATATTGAAGAAAGTCTTATCATATATTGTTAATGGGTGGCCTGAGCGGTTATCAGATATATTAATCAAACCATATTTTTTATGTAAAACCCAGCTGTCCTATGAAGGCGGTTGTATTATGCGAGGACACAAAGTAGTAATACCCGAAACACTCAGAACTAAATTATTATCGGAACTACATAAATCACATTTAGGAATCGTAAAAACGAAAGCTGAAGCGCGCAGTAGATTTTGGTTTCCGGGAATAGATAACGCGGTAGAAAAATTGATTGCGGATTGTGAGGTTTGTTTACAGTTGAGACAGTTACCAGCGCGTGCGCCGCCAGCGCTATGGCCACACTCACCGCAGGCGTTCTATCGTATACATATTGACTTTCTCGGCCCCATACATAATCGTTCGTACTTAGTGATTGTAGATGCGTACTCAAAGTGGGTAGAAGCGTATGATATGGGGACAAGCACATCATCATGTTCACTGATTAATAAATTGTATGAATATATGGCAAGATTTGGCTTACCGCATACCATAGTCAGTGATAATGGCACGCAGTTCACTTCTGCAGAATTCAAAATGTTTTGTACATCAAACGGTATATCGCATGTGACGTCACCGGCGTATCATCCGGCCAGTAACGGGCAGGCAGAAAGCTACGTGAAGGTAGTGAAGAAGGGAATTAAATCTTGTATGTTAAGTAATAGCAATAATAAAGGTTTGAACAACCAGTTATTTAAATATCTATTTGACTATCGAAATTCTGTTCATTCGGCAACGGGCTGTTCACCTGCCCAGTTGGTGTTCGGACACAAACTGCGATCGCGATTAGATTTAATCAAACCTAACCAACCTCCACCGGCGTCTGTCACTCTCACTCGAAACGTCGAAAACAAACAGTGTTTGCAGTCTAAGAATGGCAACAAAGCTTGCAAATATTTCAAAGCTGGTGACTATGTTTTGTATAAGAAAAACAACATAAATAAGCAAGGGTCATGGAATAAAGGTGTAGTAATTAAAAAAATGGGGAAAGTTATATATATTGTAAAGGACTATATAACTTCTTGTAATGTGAAAAAACATAAAAATCAATTAATAGCATATAAAGGTACAGAAGCAGTTTCCCACCGGTCAGAGGATTGCCCAATAGAAGTCGAAGACATCACTTCACAAGGAAATTCACCACCAAACCCAACACCCCCAGTGGACGACAAGGAGTCAGACTCGGGAGGGGAGGGAAATAGTGTGAGCAAAGGAATCATGGATACAGAAACACCGACTGGCAAATCCAAAGAGGAAGACGACGAATTCTATGAGGCAACAGACGCGACTCATGATGAACCCCTCGTGGAGGCAGGCTCAGGCCAGACCCCACAGCCAGAAAGGCAAAGGAGTGACGGGAAAAAGCTGCGATCTGTACCTAGGGTCGATTATAAACAATTTTACTAAGTCAATTGTCAAGCTATGGGGAGGAATGTTGTATATTCGTGGTTAATATGAGGGTAGTTGCATCCACCCCTATATAAGTTGTGTCGCTTGTCAAATAAACTCAGTGTGCTACCAGCTATCTGTCGTTTCACTTGTTTCCCGTTCGCATACATATCATGTTCAATGAATTATTTTTGCGTAAATAAATAATGCAAGTTCCCTTTTATCTCGTAGCTTTTAATCAAAACTAAAATTAAAGCACAATTACGTAGCTGCGCCCTCAAAGATCGAAAAAGGTATTAGATGAAGATGGAACATCACGTCGTCCAGTCAGAGAACCCTGTCCATTCCGTGATCTCCTCAGGGACCTCACGACTAAAAGGGGTTTCCGCTCCTTTTCTCCAAGACATTAATACTTAGAACTAAAGAGGATTGTTTCATTATTTCTATGATATTTACTTCCAATGATTTCTTTCACTTTACTTTTAAAAACCTTTTAAGTAATTTCGAATATGTACAGAATTACTACTATTATTACAGTTTCGAATATGTATAGACAAAAATTATGGTTTATCTGTAAAGGCTTGATTTTATGTGGGTGTCTTGATCGACTATTCTATAGCATGAGGTACAAGTCATCGTCTGCTTGGTTTTTTTCCCAACTATGTAGGGGTCGGTTCACAGTCTAACCGGATGCAGATGAGTATACCAGTATCTTACATGAAGCGACTGCCTATCTGACCTCCACAACCCAGTTAGTACTGGGTAATACGATACCCTTCGTTCAGACTTTCGGGCCACTGACTTCGTGTTATGACTATCAAATATCTACAAATTACAGCCGGGACTAACGTCATAACGTGCTTTGCAAAACACGGAGGAAACTGGTTATGTAATGGGTGGTAACCCATCCACGGACCAACCTTGCCAAGCGCTGCTTAACCTGAAGGTCGACACGAGCGGCTGTTATTATTTAGTTACGAGCTCCTCCATTAATATTAAGGTAACTACAAAAAAATCTTAACTTAGTATCTTAATTTCGGCCATACGACAAAAACAAACATTAGAAAAACAACAAAAATAACATAGAGGTCAGGGTATTTTTTTAGAGTCTAGACATTTCATAAGAGATAAAAATAATGTGAAAACAAAGCCTGTTATGTATATTTTTAGCCTTCTTGCGCCTTTCTAATTATAATTAGAGTTTATGGTTTGTAAGCACTTAAAATTAAAATAAACTTAAGCCCGTTCCGTCAGAACTGGAAGGACTGGAGTGGGAGGCCTTAGCCTAGGAGTGGGGTAGAGCTGGCTAGGAAAATAAAAAGCCAGTTTTTACTAACACAAAGTAACACCTTGATGAATACCTAAATAAATAAAAATGTTGGATTTTCAAATGTTCTGTTTAGTGCCAAGAATCAAAAGTATAGCAATGATGCTTTGTTTGTTTTATTGACTTTTTTGCCACCGACTTCCGAAAGTAACGTTATTTTAATATTTTTTTTAACGTTTTTTTGGAAGTCGGTTTTTTTTTAAGTTTTTTATTTTACCCTTTTTAGTTGTAGTATACCACGAAAATTCTTGTCATGAACCATTTTATACATCCAAGAAGTTATTATAGACCATAATGTCAAAAAAAGTCAATAAGAAAAAACTAAACCACTGAAACGATTTCCTAAAAATTCTTATGGGACCCATCGGAAAGTATGTCCTTTCACATAAAAACACACGACCTAATTGAGAACCTCCATTTTTTAGAGGTCGGTTTATAATACAACGAAAAGCAAGAAGTAGAAATAGATACTTCTGATATTATGTGCTTCGAGAAACTATAACGGTAAGCGCTAAGTATTTATAGTAAGAATATTGAGCGTTAAATACAGAAAGTGGGCAAATAGCTGTCAAATATTTCACTGTTTTGATAAATTTGGCAATATTACTGTATGGAAATAAGAAATATGACTAACTAGAGGACTAAAATATTAGTTACTAGCGGACGTCCCGCGGTTTCACCCGCGTAGTTCCCGTTCCCGTGGGAGTACGGGGATAAAATATAGCCTATGTTACTCAGGGTGAATGTAGCTTTCTAATGGTGAAAGAATTTTTGACATCGGTTCATTACTTCCGGAGATTACCCCCTACAAACAAACTTAAAAACATACAAACAAATGTTACCTCTTTATAATATTAGTATAGATTAAATGCAATAATAAATATCGTAACACCGAATAATCAGTTAAAAAAAGTATTTGGAAACTTTCCAAATGCCTTTTCTTCATTCAATTCAACATCAAATTCAATGTTTTAATTGCAATTCACTATTAATATTCTAGTTTACTAGTTAGCCATATTTCTTATTTCCATACAGTAATATTACCAAATTAATTAAAATAGGTAAATGTTTGACAGATATTTGCGACTTTTTGAATGCGTGCTCTAAGCGCTATCGAACTGCAATTATCACTAATGGAGTTCATTTGCGGAATCTCGAGACGTATCAGGACGTTAGCGGTAGATGAGAATGTGAATTACAGTCTTTATCTGATAATGTAATGGTACTTAGAAAGAAGTTAACCCGTTTTGGTCAAGGCTGTCATTTGTAGATCTTTGACGGTCGTTAAAGGCAGTCAGTGGCCCGAAACTCGAAAGTCTGAGTTGTGGAGGTCAGATAGGCAGTCGCTCTATGTAAAATAATGGTATTCAGCTGCATATGGTTAGAATCAATATTATGAGGTTATTATTAGGTTGTAATGGAGGCTATTCAGTTATAAAGTCTGCACCCCTAGCCAAGTTACAAACATTTCGTATCGATTCTCTTTCTACAATCGTAAACGCCTCGGCGTAAGCGATTGTAGAAAGCGCTAAATTGATAGCTAATTTGACAAGACTGAGTCGATTGCTCGTTCTCTAATGTCTGTAGAAAAAACCTACACTTTAGTCTATGGTGAGCGTTTCTACTAAAGAGTTTAGCGATCAACATTGTAGAAACGATAACATTCTATTCTATCATTTTGAACGATGTAAACTTGTCTACAAATTTTCTATTCGTTTGTGTTGATCATGATTTAACGTTGAGATGATGTCATTCCCATTCATTTAAATAGTTTTCTACTAGCGTTAACGGTTGTAGATTGTCAACTTGGCGGGGGTGCTGATTACAATAATATTATCAGCATTGTTCACAGCGTACCATACCGTAGACAATTCTGCTAAACACCCACTTGTGTTGGGATAGTATCATATTATACTTCGCCCGTGGGCGTTCAGTAGAATTGATTAGTGGGATGAAACTGTCAATAATTATTTATACGAGTACGATCGCTATTGTTTCCAGTCCCAGGTACAAATTATGCGAAAACTTTCGACTGTGGGACGACATTTGTCTTAACGACCGATATGGAATATTAATGATTATAGTTAGGAATAATATTCCTTGTTTTTTACAATATAAATAAGGAATAGTATTTGCTAATAGATTTGTATCGCTTGAGTTATAAGACAAACGTTTACTCAGTTTAATTTGAGTTACTTAAATATCTATAAATAAATAAAAAATATACGTTATTATTATTTTTAATTCGCAATAGGCAAACATGTTGTCATCCACAGCCTTTTTCCTCATATTGGGGTAGGTTTCCAGTCATGTAATTAAGCACGTATTGAATAAAAAAAAACACAAAAAGGCGATTGTTGCAGGAACCCTACTAACTTTTCTCCCTCGAAAAAAATCTTCAAAACATTGATACAAAGAGCTTTTCAGGTTTACCCTTTCAGTGAGCACTAAAAACTCGAAGAAATCCAAAAATTAGAACAAGATTTTCAGAAAGCTTATCAGCATCTTTAATATAATTTCCATTCATACCCAGTATGAATGGAAATTATATAACGAGAATTCACACGAATAAATAAATAAAATTACCCTTTGATAAACCTTAAATGAAATTATCGTAACCTTTCTTCAATGAATACTAACGTTGTTTACACCCGAATAATTTCTAAAGTAAACAAAAACATAATCGCTGTACAAATTCCACGGCTATGTACACTACCAGCCCACCTGTTTATTTTATCAAATAAGAGTTGATCCGTAACCAAAAGTATGTGTACAGTCACTAACACGAATATTATAAACACATAAGTAACATTTTTTCGTCTGCCCTGGAGTGTAAATGTGGTGCTGTTCCACAAAAGATGGGACACCTAATATCATGTCCTGTGTTTTCTGTTGTATGTTCATTAGTGGAATTGATGGACGCTACTCCTCGTGGCTCAGTTTTGGGCCGACACAATTTAGATTTCTATTAAAACACTAAGAAGAACTTTTAAAAGTGATTTGTTGATTGTAATTTAATGTAAAGTTGTGAACAAAGTACCTATATTGGAATCCATGGGTTCAATGTTATAAATATATCCAGGTTATTATGAAATAGGTCTATTTTCAACAGTGGAATCTTCAAAAAAAAAAAAGAATAAAAAAGGTAGAATTTTTACTCCATGAGAAAATCGCTTTTGTATTTATGTAGGTGTAGGCATATTGTGTCCGTGACTGTACATAAGTATAAGCGGCTTATTTTCAAACAGATTGAAAAATGGAAGAATATAAAATACAGACGTTTGAAGCATAAATATGTTTCTATATTCACATATTTACATTAAATGTTTCACAATGGATGTTTCTAAAAAAGAACTTTGTTAAACAGTATTGGACAATAGTATAGGAGCTGTGGGTGTCGTGACAACAGACAAAAAGATTCTATAAAAGAAGGCGACAGAGTACAAATGTATAAATAGATGAAAAACATGAGTATCCGAGTCTTTCTTCATGTATGTGTTTGTACTTTTAAAACAGACTGTACTGAATTTAGTAGTTTCTTCAATATACTATAACAATATCATCATAAAAATAGACGAGTAGACGTATGCTTCAGTGAAAGTAAATAGATAGACATTATTTATACAAGTAAATAACATTTATGTGACTTCTATAGAAGAAGATAGATAACAGTCACTGACGTCTTAAAAGCTCCAGTTACAAAGGAAATTAAAGATAAATGTTACAGAGATGCTACACAACTTAATAACACCTTTGTTTAATTCGGTTCAAACTTAATGGTGGCTCGGAAGTTAGCTGCAAGTGACGGTCTGCGCATCATACAGACAAAACGATCATCGTCTGCTCCCCGTTCATACCTAAAATTGTTGTCTGCGCAGCTTTACATTAGATATTCCGAATCGCCATAAAGTTTAAAACGTTATTCCTGCGCAGACCGCCACTCGCAGCTAACTTCCGAGCCGCCATTAAGTTTGAACCGAAGTATAACGCTCTTTGTAACGCCATTTGTGTACCACTAGATTAAACTGGTTCGTGTTCTATATAATGTTGCCCAAAATTGGTCTTGGTCTTGCAGTCTTGTTCTTGCATTTTTGCAAGACCAAGACCAAGACCGACCTATTGTAGCAAAACCAAGACCAAGACTGAACCCTGCAAGACTTGAGCAAGAACAAGACTAAGCCTGCGAGACTATGTCTCGCAGTTACACATCAATATAAATTATTTGTATTTCATAAATCAGCTGAAAAGTCTAGCTGACGACAAATTTTATTAGTTAGAAGTATAAAGTCCAGATGAAGATGAAAAGTATATGTGATAATTATTTTAACCTGTTTGTGAAGAGTTTAGGATAGCCAGTACGCGTACAGAAAATCATTAAAGGTACCTACATAGAGTTAGTAATTACGCTTAGGTACTAAATTGCGTCATTTTTTTTTATTATTGTCAAGTTAATTTGATTAATTTGGTGGTTCACTATGCCTAAGTCAATTTAAGCTCAACATGTACCTACTCTGTTACGTTGTTCTAAGATCTAAACTAAGGTGTTTATTATATAGCAATAGGCTAATAGGTATTTGAAAGAAGTCTAATGTAAGTAGTAGAGTCTCGCAAGACTTGCGAGACTCTTGCTGCAAGACCAAGACTGAGAGCGCAATACCAAGACCAAGACCAGGTGTATTGACGCAAGACCAAGACCAAGACTGGCTAAGGTCTCGTCTTGGTCTTGCGTTTGGGCAACACTAGTTTTATAGGCAGTTTACAGTTGAATTTCACTTTACAGTTCTTTCACTGACTTCACATGTTCGAGAAATTACACATCAGTAATGGAGCAGGCGCGGAGTTAATTGAGAAGGAATTGTAACTTCCTGTTTTCATTTTTGATTATGAGGCTACTTGACAACTCAACAACAACAACAACAACTACGGCTTATAACTAGGTCACAATAAGTACCTGACTACTAAACTAGGTGTATGTACCTGTGTCTTAGGAGTCAGTGATTCTTCAGTATAAGTTTCTACCAAGAGTTAATTATTTAGCTAGAACAATTTAGAATACAACAGTAAATAACTTCATTTCTACTAACTTTTCGACCACCATTGTATACCCCACTTCCGAATGCACCAAACAAGTCTACTTCATACATACCGCGGCAGTGACGTCAGGTACGCGGAAGTAAATCTACTAACAATACTAACTTAGCTAGTATTTAAACTTGTTGCTATTGTATGGAGAAGTGGCTGTACTTGCTTTCGGGCAGTTTCGGGAATAAATAATCACGATTGTGTATTTGTTTTGGATTTGGTGAATTCAGCGCTCTACCAGTTTGTTCGAAATTTAAAACAGTTAAGTAGGAGTATTCATTATCCAACCAGTTTGGTAGTGGTCTAACTCGGATTCAGCGTGCTCAACCATATTCAATGCGTGATTTCCGTTGGTGAGCAGGCAAGTTTTTCAAACACATGCACCAATGGATTCCGATTTTCATGATTGAAAAGAGTGTACCGTAATTTTGGTGCAGATAACTACGTGACATAATTAGCGAAAAATGAAAAATAATAAAAACATAAGTAGAATTAACAGTGAAATAAGCAGTACCTTTGTGCTCTTCCATCTTAATGCCATGTCCTGTTAAATATTTTGTGTGTAAATAAATAAAAATTACTACTACACTAAAACAGCCCATAACGTCCACTGCTGGACATAAGCCTCTCCCATGATGGGAGGATTTGCCGTAATCTCCACGCTTGGCAGGCGGATTGGAGATCGCAGTGATGCAAGACTAACAGAAAACGCTGCTGCCCATTCTCTGGTCTTCGGAGGCGCAAGGTGTTCTTCCTCAGACATTATTCGCCTTATACGACACCCGTCAGTGTAATGAGTTGGTTCTATTCTACTCTGCCGGTTACCACACGGCTGAAATAAAAATGATGAAAAAAGATTTAAAAAAAAAATATGGAAAAGATTTTAAATAGAGTTTGGACTTCTACAGTTAAGTTTTTGCTGCAATATCCTTAAAAAGCACTAATAGATTTAAGACCAGACAGATAAAACGGCATGAAGAAAACTTTTCTCCAGAGAACTATTCATTAATTATTGTGAAGAACATGAGAACGCTTTCCAAAAGCAAAGCAAAAACTTGTGGAACGTTCCAGAACGAACCTTTTTGTTATGGACGGCCGTATTTGTGAGAATAAATGGTTAATTTGTACCTAGAAATGTGGGAAAATGGTGCTGGTCAGTGCTTTGTATGGTTAGTAAAAAAGTATAAGGTTAGGAGAATCACACCTTAGGCCTTCAATGATAATAATCTCCAGGATTGATATATTTATTTTTGGATCATTGTAGCTTATTATGTTTTCATAATTATGTCCAGGGAATGTTAGTGGTTGATTTTCGAAAATTAAAATGTTGTCAGGAAAACAATTTTCAGGACTCTTTAATAATAATAAATATCGCTGGACATTACACACAGCGCTATCTAGTGCCACACTAAGCAACGAGGCTTGTGTCGTGGATACCAGATAGTTGATATACTACATAGATAATTTTCTTTTGTAAATACATACTTATTATACATATAAACATCCATGACTCGGAAACTTAATGTCCATGCTCATCACACAAACATTTGCCTCTACCAGGATTCAAACCCGGGACCCTAAGAACGTAAGGCAGACTCACTACCACTGCGCCATTCGTCCTTTCACCATAAGAATAATTCTACTGGTTTTCTACCAATGAGTATCGTAACCAACTGACATACGGTAGGGCAGAACAGTAATATTATTCTAGTGTTATTGCTGATTGGAATTTCAAAAAACTATAATACAATATAACAAGAATTTGTGTGGTTTAGAACAACAAAAAAAGTCGACGACTGAAAAATCACGTTCAAATTATATTCGGGATTCACTAAGTAATATCGACTCATTCCATTGTAAATATCGCAAGTTGGTTTTAATATCTAGCTTTATGTTACCCGGGATTTAATAACGATTCGATTGACACCTTGTTCATCAAAACCGGCTGAATATTTCAGGCGCTATGGAGGAACTCAAATACAAACAAACCATAGACTGCTAAAATATAAAATCGTAATCTGTAATCAGGTTAAAACTCTTTTATAACAAACTGTATACCTACCACAACGTACTTCCACATAAAAATCAAAAGCAATTGGAACTGCAATTAAAACAGTCCACTCAAATGATTTTATAACCATTTAAATTTTTATAGCTCCGGCCGCACAAAATGGCGGGTCGCCAGGCGTGATAGATTTAATTTGCTTTCATACATTACGCTCGTAATGGACTTTTTAAACGAGAAACTGCCGAGGATTCTGAGAATTTAATATTGTAGGAAATTCTTGTACGCAATAGCCTAGTTTTTGGACTATTTCATTATAACTTTTAAATGAAACGTACTTTTTTATGGCTGAAACTCGTGTTTCAGACCCTAAGTATATATATGTTAGGGTCTTTAGACCCTAACATAAAATAGTTTACAGCTCGGACAGTACCAACAATGCATGATAAATGATGTTTATTTTGCAAGTAGGTTTTTACAAACACTTTTACACGTCATTTTTTAAAACAAGATGGGGCCGGTATTTCGTACCTGACTACTCTGAGAAGAAACAGCCGAAACAAACTCAGAAGTCATAGTGTCTTTTGAAGTCCAGACATGATCTTGCTCAATTCACATGAGTACTATGCAGATTAGTGCCTGAGATGGTCTTTTGAAGAAAGAACCATACAGATTTGAGTGGACCTGTCCAGTCAGTGCAAGCATTTGTCAGTTAACGTGTAGCTCGACTTATAAATCAAGGAGCTCAACGAAACGACGAACAATACCAAAGAAAGGACATTTGGGTAGGTCGCTTATTAGTACGCAAACTGCCAGGCAGTTGTGGAAAAAACAACCAAAAACAAATAAAAATGTGACCCACATGGTCCCCACGTTCACAATAATCAAATAAAATTAATAACAAGTTCTTTTCAAATGAATAAGTAAAAAAATCACAAAAATCATTAAATGTCGCAATGATAATAAAAAAAAAAGTAAAACACTTAATAAAATAAGCTTGTATTCATGTCAAATCAGTAAATGTCACATAAAATATTAAAAAAAAGTAAAAAATTATAATTTACATGTCAAAACATTCAATGTCAGAGTGTATAAAAGAAAGGAATCAACAATAAACAAGCGAAGTCCAAAATTTCGACATTCACAGAGCAAATTTAATTGGAGCAGCTTAATCCCAAGCTTTTTTATCTTCAAGATAGTGATAAACGTGATAGTAGGCTTTCAGGCACAGCTTCCGTTTTATAAACGATTTGAATTTATTTAGGCTTAGTGCTTGAATTTGGCTCGGAAGTTTATTGTAAAAGCGTATACATTGGCATCTGAACGTACGTATTTTTGAGCCTCGTTGCAGGAACAACAAATTTGTGTTTGTTTCTCGTGTTTATGTTGTGGAAATCACTGTATTTTTTAAATAAATTAATATTTTTGTGTGCGTAGAAAAGGTTTTCATAAATAAACTGAGAGGGCACAGTAAGAATTTAGTCTCTTTAATTTTTTTTCTGAGGGAGTATCTGGGACTTAATTTATAAATTGAATGAATTGCCCTTTTTTGCAAAACAAATATTGTCTGAATATCGGCGTCATTGCCCCACAAGATAATACCGTACGACATCACGCTATGGAAATAACTAAAGTAAACTAAACGGGCTGTCTCTAAATCAGTTAAATCACGAATTCTCCTAATGGCGAATGCTGCAGAGCTAAGTTTCTTCGACAATTTGTCTATATGCGGGCCCCACTGAAGCTTGGCATCCAAAGTTATGCCTAAGAAGACTGTGCTATCTTCCGGTTTTAACTCTTCATCCTTAATTAGTACAGTAGTTTCCACTTGTCTTATATGGGGTATCGTAAACTTAATACATTTAATTTTCTTCTCATTTAGGAGTAGATTATTAACATTAAACCAATTAACGACTTTTGCCAGGGCGCTATTAACATCATCCGTAACTAACTGCTGAAGTTTGAGTTTAAATAAAAAAGAAGTGTCGCCTGCAAACAATACTATGTCATGATTATCCTATAAGAGGTAAGGCAAGTCATTAATATAAATAAGAAACAAAAATGGACCAAGAATTGAGCCCTGGGGTACCCCCATTCTTACTACGGATCCGGGAGATCTTTTCCCGTTAACATCAACTCTCTGAATCCTGTCACTCAAATCTATAAAGTCACAAATCTAAGCTGCAATGTTTGTTTGTTTGTTTGAACGCGCTAATCTCTGGAACTGCTGGTCCGATTTGAATGATTCTTTCAGTGTTGGGTAGTCCATTTATCGAGGAAGGCTATAGGCTATAATATAACATTACGCTGCGACCAAAAGGAGCGGAGCATAAATGAAAAATATTGCAAAAACAGGGAAAAATGACGCAGACGAAGTTGCGTGGGTCAGCTAGTATGAAATAAGAAGATCCAGGGAGGCGTTACGGATTCCGTAGTGGTGTAGTTTCCTGTTTACGTTTCATGAAGAACACAAACGAAAGCTCAAAAAAAAAAAAAAAACAAAAATAAATCGCAAAAAATGCCCAAAGCATCGCATTTGTCCTCCCAGGCATTATAAATGTGTCCTAAAAGTTCAACATCAGTAGTTGAACGATCCCTTGTAAAACCAAACTGTGTTTTATGTAATAACTTATGTTTATTGAAAAAACTTTGCATTTGTGCCAAAATTATTTTTTCTAAAAGTATTCCAGTACCATTACCAACCAAACCATGGTACCATTTAAATTCATTTCTAGTAAGATCACTTGATGACGCTATCATTGTGGAAGGCCTATGTTCAGAATGAACAGCAATGAACGACCTCAGCGTAATTAGGCTCCGACCACGAAATGACTTACCATTTATGTATTTATTTAAATGGTATTTTATGGTGTATTATGCTTATTTCAAATAAACAGTACCTCATTTTAGGGTTCGGTACCCAAAGGGTAAAAACGGGACCCTATTACTAAGACTCCACTGTCCGTCTGTCTGTCACCAGGCTGTATCTCATGAACCGTGATAGCTAGACAGTTGAAATTTCAGATGATAAATCAAAGATGATGTATTTCTGTCGCCGCTATAACAACAAATACTAAAAACAGAATAAAATAAATATTTAAAGGGGGCTCCCATACAACAAACATGATTTTTTTGCCGTGTTTTGCTCGATATTAATAACGGCAACAGGTAGATGTTTGAAATATTGACAGAATATTTAGTTGTACGTACATTCACTTTAAAAATAAATAATTAAAATAAAATAAATATTCAAGGGTGGCTCCCATACAACAAACGTGATTTTTTTGCAGTTTTGTCTGATGTTTTATAGTTATACTGGTACGGAACCCTTCGTGCGCGAGTCCGACTCGCACTTGGCCGGTTTTTTTTTTTTATTTGAATTATTTTTATCCTACTTACAGTAAGTACGAACTATACAGGGTTGAAACTTTCAGCGGTGCAGTATAGGCTATTTTATGCTAACTGTATTTTTTTTAAATCTGTAAATAGTGATCAAAATTTCACGAAAAATTATACTTTTCTAAAACTATTTTCGTGGAGCTACAACGGTTAAAGTAGTTCCCCCTTACTGCTCCGCTGAAAGTTTCAAATCTGTATACATAATTCTCTCGCTATCCCGCCACGATTGCAAGTTGATTCAAAGAGAAAATTAATTCAAGTCAAGTCGTCGCATCCAGTCAGACTGAATTCAGAATCACTGTCAGAGCTTTAATACGCCATTTAAATTGCACGAAGGATTGAAAAACGCTGGTCATTCTACAAACTACGAGTAAGTTTGACAAAACAAGATCTTACAAAGCAACGAGAGATTGAATTAGGTACCTACCTATATTTTGCTCAAGAGTTTTCCAAGAGTAGGCATGGGTAGTTTTTCTTTACAATTTTGTTTTGAAGTCATTACAGAATGGTCAGTCCATTCATTCATGATATGGACGGACTGTATGGAGCAATTGAAGTTTATGAATGGGATTCAGGTATGCCTTGCTGAGAATTTAGCTGAATAAGAGTTTGGTTGGTCTATTCGACGTGTTTTGTTGAGATTTCAGAATAAATAGTGACTTTTATAGATGAGATTAAGGACGCGATTGAAGTTCGCTCTTGGAGTTTTTGAGAAAGTTTTGCATTTGTACACATGAGTGAACATAGAACGAGTAGTTTAGTTTTTGAGAAAGACGGTGTTATTCTATAAAAAAAGCAGGTACAGGTAGGCTGTCAGTAGTAACAAAACTAGTTTAAGCAAATTTTATTTTTGAAATTCTGTGTAAAACAAACATCCTCTCACTCCAAACACATAAACCGTCTCCGTTCCGTAGTGGGTACTCTTCTTATTCGGTACGCTCTTGACAGAGCGGTCGTGATCGTTACGTACTCGTAGCAGTATTGGAAGGGGCAGATGTGATGCACTTCACGACATTTCGCCACCGCTGCCTGCTAGAGGTCATCCTGCTGCATTCGTTAATTGAACCCCCAATGGTAGACTTGATCGGGTCAGTCCAACGCGTGGGTGACCTTCCGCGCGGTCTAGTGCCTTCTACTTTCCCTTGGACGACAAGGCGTTCTATGGACTGATTGTCACGCCGGGAAACATGTCCGAAAAATGTCAGAATGCGAGATTGTACTATCAAGAACAGACGCTGCCTGATACCGAGTTCTTGAAGTAACGAGACGTTCGTGCGAAAGTCGTACCGACTTTCGCACGAACCCCCAAGCAGTACGAAACCCCAAGCATTCTTCTCCAGCACCACATTTCCAGAGCATCTATTTTCTGCCTTTCCACATCTCGCAAGGTCCAGGTTTCAGCTGCGTAAAGAAATATGGGGAATATAAGCGTCCTCACGAGCCTGGTCTTCGTGGCTTTAGTTATGTTTCTATTCCTCCATATTTTCCGTGGGTAATAAAAGCATTAATTTATTTCATAATATAATTAAAGAAAACACCCGATACCCGTTGTTTTCCTTCCATTACAGTGTCAGTGTGGCAATCATTCACTCAAATTAAAATAAACAACTCCTTGTATTAAGGCCGTCTACGCCAAGCAAAGTAGGTATTTAACGCTACCACCCTTTACGCGAAACGAGTCGTGCACACGCGTCGCCGACTTGAACCCAAAGCTGAGCGAAGTGTCACAGTATAGGTAAGCGTGTCGTGTAGGCAGTAGGTCAACTTATTTTATTAAATTGTCAGCTTGATTTATTATAATAGGTAGTAATTGCGAAAACCTAACATTTAAATGTAATAAATTAATTTGAATAGATATTGTAAATACAAATTGCTGCAAGTCGTAATTTATTCAATTATTTGTGTACCAGACGGGTGGACTCGTGTTTGGAAATTCAAAAACTATAACGGAACCAAATCTGAGCCACTAACCGCCCTGTACCGAAAGTTCCGGGTGTAAACGTTAGCTTCGTGGAACGGAGAGGTGGGTTTGGAAAATACTGCACTATTATTGTAGATGGAGAAGAAATGAAACACTATTTGACTATGGTAAGACACTACAAGCAGACAATACTGGAAAAACTGAGCTGAAACTATAATCGGAAAGAACTGTTAACTATTCGGATATCGAAACGAAACTGACTGCTTGAATATCGTAAACAAAACTGACTGTTCCAATGTCGAAAACAAAACATACTATGCGGTGCCTGCGCTGTGCTTTCATACTATTAATATTCGCGAATCCTCTAGCGGTGTGTAGTATTTGTTCGCTAGACAATCTTTTAATTCATACAAAAAGCATGAACAAAAAACATTAACAAAAAAATACAAAGGAAACTATAAGCAAAAGGATAATAAATAACTCGAACGGAAGAAGGAAGTAGGTACTTTACGCTCTCGGCGTACGGTCGAAATTAAATTAACATTTCTCGATGTTTTTTATAAGTAGTTTGCGTACGCGCACCTGTGACGAGACTATTCTCGAGGGTATTTGTACCTACTTACTTTTAAAACTAATAATAACAGAAAGTACTCGACAAAGAATCACAAACACGGCAATAGCGTACTTTCTCGAACGTTCTTTCTATAGACTATATAAAAACACTGTTTTAGACACTTGTCGCGAACAATTTGACTAGGTTTCTTACATTGTTTTTATCTCACGAAGAGACACATGCTTTATTTGTTGTATGTGTCACCGTAAAATTGTAAATACCGTTAGATTATAATCTATCTCGTGAGATTGTAAACTCGTTCGTTGAGGAATTCCCTCGACTGTCTATGGTCTCCATCATCAGACCAATGGCACTTACAACCCATATGGGTGCAAAGTTCTCATCAATAGAAATGAATTAAATCCAAACACAAGGTAGCTACTGTAAAACGTTGAGGAGTTCCTTTGACTGTCCTTCGTCTTTATCATCAGACCCCTAAAGATGACCACAACCCATTTAGGTGTAAAGTTCTCATCAATACAAATTAATCAAGCCCAAACACCAGGTAATTATTGTGAATCGTTGAGGAGTGCCCTCGACTGTCTTCGGGTTCCATCATCAGATCGAGTCCAGACTTTCTTTAAATAGTAGTGCTCTAAAATACTCAATAAACAAAAAAACAAACGCACTAGTCGCACTACGATGTTCAAAGGTTCCCCTCGATTTCTCTGAGATGCCATCATCAGATCCCAGTTTCATGGTCATGGTACTACTCTTGGAATATCTTCTTTCCAACAAAAAAAGAATCATCTAAATCGGTTCATAAACGACGAAGTTATCCTACGGTCAAATCGTGAAACCTCCTCCTTTTTTTAAGTCGGTTAAAAAAGACTGTACTGTTATAATTACACTACGTTCTTTAAATAAATCGTTCGATAAATCGACGGGACAGCCGTGCGCCAGCAAAAGGGACATAGGTCCTACCTCGTCAAGGCCTGGCGGGCGACTGAATCAAAGAGTAAAGTAATATTTAAAGGGAAAAGAGAGCCCTCTTACGTGATAAAATTGCAAACTTATTTGACAGCTGTGCGCCATCTACAAATTGGCCCGAAACTAATCACATACACACACATACATAATTAAGCGTACGTTTGTGTGTGTTTATTCATGTTACCGGGTGAATTTCAACAAACGCCATTTCCTTTATCATATCGGTGTACTTTTCCAACCATATTATATTTTTTGTTATTTTTTTCAGGTTTTAAGCAATTTTTAGGATATTATATATCTCCAAATTTGGGTATATTTTAATATCCTAAAGATTACATAAAACCTCAAAAAATAACAAAAAATATATGGTTGGAAAAGTACACCGATATGATATAGGAAATGGCGTTTGTTAAAATTCACCCGTACCAATAACCGTACCTAGCGTCAATATCGCACAGTAAATTATAACAATTTCAGAGTAAGGTCACAATAGTAAGGGTGAGGAACATAAGGCTCAACTCCACGCACTTATTTATTTTACTTATAACGAAATACAACAATACGGATCGGGAATTACAAAATGCGCATACACAGAATGCAACAAAACAGTTAATTTCAATTTGATATTTTCAGTTTACGAACTGTCACTTTATACATCCTGAGTAGAATCTGGCACCAGGTCTTTTTAAATAAAGTTAGTATTTGTACTCTAACAAATTTTATTTCATTTAAGTGTCTATTTCAATTTATAAGAAGATTTTAAGATTTTTCTCAAACTTATCTCCATTTAATTTTACATCAATCATTTTATTTTACAATGATATAGCGCCATCTATTGATAATTTAATGTACCCGGTAGACAGTAAATAGTACTCGGGCCAACTTCTAGATGGCGACTCTTTCTTTACTTCGCTATCAAAATGTACGTAGTGTCCTCCCCCTGGACTGAATCCACGTGCGCAAGCCGTTTTCTTATATAATAATTTATTATTAAAAGGATTAAATTGTTTTGAAAAATTTAACCACAAATAATTGTTCTATATGTTATTAACTTTGCTTAGATATTTTTTTTGGAAGTAAAACTTTCATATTCTCCAAGTAAAATAAGAAAAACATAAAAAAATATTCGAATTAGGCTCCTGTTCGGATTTTTTTTTCATCGAGTGAAGTTTTTGATATCATGTTTTGAACCACAAATTATCTTAGTAAATATAGTCAACTATAATATCTATTTTTTTTGGCTTTAAAAAATCACTATTTCTTTGTTTACTATTGAATCAAAGTTATGTAAAATTGGGAAAATTGGGACTACCTGCCCTTAAAATAGCGGTTTTCACCCCTAAGAATCTTTAGTGGCGATATATTTTTACACGTGCTATCTTCATCTTTATTGCTATGAGCATAAAGTGTATGTTAACGTAAACTTTATAGTGCGTAGGCGAATGTGATTGTTCATTCACTTAGTAAATATAGTTAGACAAGTGATGAAGTCAATTTGTTCGTGGTTTAGTGTCGTCTATATTTGGACGGCTTATAATGAATGTGCGAGGCTAACTTTGAAAATCAAATCAAGTTTCGCACAACACATGGTACGCACACTGAACCACTAGGTGAAGAATAAAGTTTTGCAAATGAGTTTCTACTTCATAATAGATCATACCAACAAAGGTGGGCAATATAATGGAGATGTAATACTAGACTAGACTTTATGATGACAATATTTTTATCGCTTTTATGTTTTTGTTGTTTACCAGTCTTACCAACGATACCCCTTGGTAATAATCCAGTACTAACTGGATTGTGGAGGTCAGATAGGTAGTCGCTCCATGTATAATACTGGTGTTCAGCTGCATCCGGTTAGACTGGAAGCCGACCCTAACATAGTTGGGAAAAGGCTAGGCAGATGATGATTGTTTTTGTTGTTTGATATCCTAACGTATACCGTGATTAATCACCCCAAAAACTGTGTTGTTTCACAGCAATAATCATTGCATAGAGTTACTTAGTTTGATGTACAGAATGTTTAGTTAACGGTTTTGTAAAGAAGGGTCCATTTACACCTTGTAGAAAGATTTTTTAAATGTATACAAGATAGCAAATACCCCATAATAAACCCCCCCCCACCCTTAACCCCTTAATAGATCTTTGACAGTCGTTAGGTAGTCAGAGGCCCAAAAAGTCTGACAACCAGCCTTACCAAAGGGTATCGTATTACCCGGTACTAACTGGGTTGTGGAGGTCAGATAGGCAGTCGCTCCATGTAAAGTAGGTACTGGTATTCAGCTGCATCCGGTAAAACTGGAAGCCGACCCCAATATAGTTGGGAAAAGGCTAGGCAGATGATGATGATACAAGATAGCAAATAGCCGTTTGGCTTATAGGTATAGTCGCAAAATTACGAACGTATCAATAATAAATACAAGTAAGGGATAAAAGTTTGAATGGAATCTCGTCATTTCTCCCATAGTGGAAAATTCGTGTACTGTATGGATCGGAATGTTGGGCTGTGAAGAAGATGGATGAAAAAAGATTGCATGTAGCGGAGATGAGAATGTTGAGGTGGATGTGTGGTGTGACAAGAATGGTTAAGGTAAGGAACGATTGTATTAGAGGAAGTTTAAAAGTTACGCCAGTTACAGAAAAGTTGAAAGGGAATCGACTGTCTTGGTATGGACATGTGATGAGAAGGGAAGAATCGTATGTGAATAAAAGAGTGATTAATATAAATGTTGATGGATGGAGGGGGAGAGGAAGACCAAAGAAACGATGGATGGATTGTGTAAGGAATGATATGAAAGAAAAAGGAGTAAATGATTGCGTGACGGTTGATAGAGGAGATTGGAAGAAAAAAACGTGTTGCACCGACCACAAGTAACATGGGATAAGGGTTAAGCGGCTTTCAGACTACGCTATAATATAATAGCATATAGTATATAGTTCATAGCACAACAATATCGCGCACCATACATTGTTATGGACACGTTCACACTGTCATCATCATCATCTGCCTAGCCTTTTCCCAACTGTGTTGGGGTCGGCTTCCAGTTTTACCGGATGCAGCTGAATACCAGTATTTTACATGGAGCGACTGCCTATCTGACCTCCACAACCCAGTTAGTACCGGGTAATACGATACCCCTTGGTAAGACTGGTTGTCAGACTTTTCGGGCCTCTGACTATCTAACGACTGTCAAAGATCTACAAATGACAGCCGGGACCAACGGCTTAACGTGCTTTCCGAGGCACGGAGGAAACTCGGTATGTAATGGGCGGTCACCCATCCACAGACCAACCTAGGCAAGCACGGCTTAACCTAACGATCGACCCGAGCAGCTGTTATTATTTAGCCACGAGGTCCTCCACACTCCTCGTTCACACTGTACTGTACTATATATTATTGGCTTACTATACGCTATAAAATTGTGCGATGCGCTGAATTCATGCTGTGCTATATCACGCGCCGCGCTCTTCCTCATCCCTCACCCCCGGCCGCCCCGCAAGCGAAACGAGCGACACAGTCTGGACACGATCCTGTGCTTGCTATATACTATAAATGCTTGCGATAATATCGCATAATGTGAACGCCAAGCTATATAGTATAGCATTAGGTCCTTCTTTGCTATACTATATAGCACAATAGTATAGCGTAGTCTGAAAGCCGCTTCAGGAAGACGATGATGATGGAAAAGTCTAAAGGCTTGTAGGATTAAGGGTGTTAGGGGAATCTTTTAAATTAAATTTTGAAGGACGGGGTGCAAGTTTTATAATCAGAAACTCAAAAGCTAGGTACTTAAATACACAGGATGACTTTTTTATCTTTTTCCAAAAAAAAATATGGGTCTAATAGGTGAACGGAGTAGAAGCAAATGGCATATACTTAGTATTTTTTTTTTAAACAAAAAAATCGAAATTCGCTACGCTACAGCCGCTAAAAATTGAATTTCAAATCATACGCATGACGCGTATGATTTGAAATTCATTTTTTTAAATTTCTCTTTCTTTGTTTTAATAATTATTATGAAAAGTTTACTTGAAATCCGTAGCGTTTTTTGATGATGGATCAATTTATTTCTTATCTGTGGAATAAAGAAAAAAAAACTAGGTATGCCGTAAGCTTCTACTCCGTTCACCTAATATACCCATTTTTTTCGGAAAGTGATAAATAAGTCATCCGGTATTGTGTCAGCGATGGAAATTACCTCTAGTGGTACAATATCGGTAGCTTCCATTCCGCCAAGTAAATATGTATATTATACTAATATTATAAAGAGGTAACATTTGTTTGTAAGTTTGTATGTAGGGGGTAATCTCCAGAAGTAATGAACCGATTTCAAAAATTCTTTCACCTTTAGAAAGCTACATTCACCTTGAGTAACATAGGCTATGTTTTATCGCCGTACTCCCACGGGAACGGGAACTACGCGGGTGAAACCGCGGGACGTTCGCTAGTATGATTATATTTCTACACAAGTGAATGTATTTAAACCTCTCAAGTTATACAAGTTACTCTCTCACATGCCTAAATCCAATTGGTCTCGCATTCAATTGGCTCTATTATGTGAATTGTATAGAGAACGATTTCTATTGTGAGGTTGGCGAGGTTTTGTTGTTATGGTTGGTTGGTACTGTTTATTTTATGTAAGTACCTATGGCTAGGTACCTACTTAATTATTTTATGTAGCTTCGAGTAATTCTGATGTACATATGTGTGTAAGCATTTAAATGTTCTCAAAATTGTCATGCCTGAGACCAGAGATATTAGATTTATCAGTTAAACAAGTTGGGATAAAAATGAAAATTCCGTGACTACAATGAAACAAGCTGTTTCGCGATATAACCTTTTGTTTTTTTTGGAAAATCATTCCTGTCTCTAAATTTTACTATTTCTCAATAAAGTTTTTTATAAAGGTTGTAAAACACCTCTTAACGAAGCTGAAAGGCACTTATTGTCTCCGTCATTGCGAACATTTTTTTGTTCTACACTATACCTGGGAACCTTCTAGTTACGGAGATATTGGGGGTCAAAGTTACAACTTTTTGACAAGTTTTTTTTTTTAAATACATGTTTTAATGTAAGATTTTTACTTTAAACACCTCCATGACCCCCGTACTATTCAATCCATCCATCAGCACAATGTTTTGAGTGCGTTACATTGAGTTCTACCACAAAACATGATTTTTCACCCCAAAAAAAAGTCGTTTCCCAGTAATAATTTTTGCGTAAAGTTACTTAGTTTGATTTACAGAATGTTTAGTTGACGGCTTCGTGATGAGGTCTTTTACACCCTGAATGTATATTTAAATTATGATTAGAAACAAAAGTTTCACTTTATCATTTTAGTTTATTCTTCCCTCGGCTACCTATTAATACACTGTCACAACAACATAGAAGGTACTCGTACTACTCAATACAGGCTCAGTATTCCCAAAACTCGATTAATACAACCTCATTAAGAAACAGACGGTTCATAATTCTGTTTGTGGCTAATTCTGAACGTACCTACCTTTGTAAGGTTGAGGTTATCGACCCGAGGTAGATATCCTATAACTACGTTATATAAATGTTTGGTTATCTAGAAATTGACTAGGTATTTGGATAATGATACATGTTATTAATTTGGTCTTTGAAACGTTGACTGAAATTAATTATGTATTTATTGATGGTTCTTGGACAAAGCAGATGTGAGTGGGATGCCCTAAAAGGACATGCACTGACCTTATTATTGAGGTTGAAGAATCTCACCAATAAGGTCAGTGTGTGTTGCGTGTATGACCAGTAGGCCTATTACGTATCTTTCTGATATCCAGTGACTATCAAGCTTCACAACCGAGAATGTCATAATATTGGTATTACGTATCGCACTGAGTGGCACTTTACGGTGACTAACAGCCCGGTTACGGTGTAACGTCTTTCACGAAAAGCTACTTCAAACTAAGTGTTCATCAATTTGTTGTCCACTTAAACATGTAATCGAAATAATATAAGTATCGATACGAAAGCGTCTGTCGAAATGAGTTACGATGACTATCAGCCACGATGACAACCAATGACGTCATGTTTGATCGTGACTGGTCATACATAATACGAAACTAACCTTTTGACAGTTAATTGATGGACACTGAGCCCAGTTCAGTGTCAACAGAGATAGGTAATAGCCCTACAGATGTAATAACGTGGATGAGGCGAAAGGAGTAATGTCAAGATCGTAGTAAGTGGCGTTCTGTAGTTTCTGCCTTCTCCCATGCGAAAAAGGCGTGAGTTAATGTGTGTATGTATGGATTTTAGTTAAGGTTTGTGAAATGTGTTAGTAACCACCTCATTAATAGTAAAAAATGAACGTGGATGAGGCGAAAGGAGTAATGTCAAGATCGTAGTAAGTGGCGTTCTGTGGTTTCTGCCTTCTCCCATGCGAAAAAGGCGTGAGTTAATGTGTGTATGTATGGATTTTAGTTAAGGTTTGTGAAATGTGTTAGTAACCACCTCATTAATAGTAAAAAATGAACGTGGATGAGGCGAAAGGAGTAATGTCAAGATCGTAGTAAGTGGCGTTCTGTGGTTTCTGCCTTCTCCCATGCGAAAAAGGCGTGAGTTAATGTGTGTATGTATGGATTTTAGTTAAGGTTTGTGAAATGTGTTAGTAACCACCTCATTAATAGTAAAAAATGAACGTGGATGAGGCGAAAGGAGTAATGTCAAGATCGTAGTAAGTGGCGTTCTGTGGTTTCTGCCTTCTCCCATGCGAAAAAGGCGTGAGTTAATGTGTGTATGTATGGATTTTAGTTAAGGTTTGTGAAATGTGTTAGTAACCACCTCACGAATAGTAAAAAATGTTGTCATGAATTCAGTCCTGTTAACAAATTGTAGTTTCATCGTGACGTGTGTGTAACTTTTGGAAACACAACTCTTAAGGACTAGACAAAATATTCTATTAGCAATAACGATGATGACAAAGAAAATATGTTTTATATTAACATAAACTTTTCGGTAGCTTATATTAATATAGTCACAAGTAAGTAATACATAACGATTTCAAAGTGCCTTTTTAAACCCTCATGTGTTTTTAACAAGGTTGAAAACTTATCTTCATTAGATTACTTCATAATAATCTGGATGAAAGGAGATTGACCACAATCAGTCGCTTTATAGTAAAAGAGTAGATATGGCCATAAAAATAAACTCATAAATGATAAAATATTTTTTTAACTTCTCTTAATTCACTTGAACGAAATCGTATGTGGGGTTACTATTTTGTATTTTATTAGCTACAGTATTGGATTTTATTGCTTACTTTTTAAAATGGCGTATTTCGGTAAAATCAGTGTTGCCAATTTATTAAAACCTGGGACATAATCCGTCAGACTCAGTTTTAAAAATAAATTCAACTATGACTTTATCCTCGTTATTTTTATTTTTAATTAGCACAATTGAAATAACATATTTTCTTAGTTCACATCCTATAGATAATATTACTTTGCTAATTAAAAATCTTTCTTTAGTTGACAAATCAGTTACAGTCAGAGTGATTTATATTGACTGTTGGTAACACTATCACAATGTGATATGTGAACTGTCTCTGTCAATTTGTCAAACAAACAAAACAACAACGAACTTTTGTTTTCACTTGTGCATCGATAGTTGTTGAGTTTGTTGTGCTTAAAAATAACTTATCATTGCGTACTGCTCGTGTCTTATGTCAATTCAAGTCATACTGTTGTAATGGGCTGCTGCTTTTATTGGAGGTTCGTTACAAAACTAACCTCAAAACTGAACAGAAAATCAAAGAACAACTAAAACCCCCACAAAATAAATGGACATTTTTTTTTCCTTAGAAAGTACGACATCACCCCTCTTTTATATTCAATTTATGATATCAATTCAATTCTTAATAAAGAAAACAGACATACATATTTAATAATAATATAATATTTTCTGTTTTTTTTTTTCTAGATTTAAGTTTTTTTTCCTTTTTTTTTTCTTGTTGTGTGCACTTATGGCATGTGCCGAAATGATTTCTTTCAAATTAATGGCTGAAGTGTACAGTCATTGAATAAAAGTTATTTCGTTACAAGGCTGCAATATTACCTACCGTGCTACAATGTGAGAATGGGATAGAATTATTTTAATAAGAAACAGGACACAGTTACAGTACAGACAACAACTAGAAAAGAATAAAAAAGAAGAGAATATAAAATAAAAGATAATAAATAAATAAATATTGCTGGACGTTACACACAGCACCATCTAGTGCCACACTAAGCAACGAGGCTTGTGTCGTGGACACCAGATAGTTGATATACTACATAGATACTTTTTGTTTGTAAATACATACATATTAAACATATAAACATCCATGACTCGGAAACAAATGTCCATGCTCATCACACAAACATTTGCTCCGACCGGGATTCGAACCCGGGACCCTAAGAACGTAAGGCAGCCTCACTACCGCTGCGCCATTCGGGTCGTCAATAATAGTCTCGAGCAAATGGAATGTAACGCAACCACTTTTAAAAGTACCCAATTTGTACAAACACATATTTTTAAAAACATTAAACAATTTAATTAAAACTCTACTATTTTTTCGAAATGAAAAATCGCTTTGAAAGACTCGGATACTCATGTTTTTCATCTATTTATACATTTGTACTCTGTCGCCTTCATTTTTAGAATTATTTTGTCTGTTGTCACGACACCCACAGCTTCTATACCATATTGTCCAATACTGTTTAACAAAGTTCTTTGTCAGAAACATCCATTGTGAAACATTTAATGTAAATATGTGAATATAGAAACATATTTATGCTTCAAACGTCTGTATTTTATATTCTTCCATTTTTGAATCTGTTTGAAAATAAGCCGCTTCTACTTATGTACAGTCACGGTCACAATATGCCTACACCTACATAAATACAAAAGCGATTTTCTCATGGAATAACAATTCTACCGTTTTTCTTCTTTTTTTTTAAGACGAATGAGAAATTTCTCTGTTTTCAAAATATACCTATATCACAATAACCTGGATATTTTTACAACATGAAAGCCATGAATTCCAATATAAGTACTTTGTTCATAACTAGCATGAAATTACAATTAGGTACCAAATCACTTTTAAATTTCTTCTTAGCGTATTGATATAAATCTAAATTGTTTCGGTCCAAAACTGAGCCACGAGTTTATCGCCTTCCCATCAGTTCCAGTAATAATAATATAATAATACCAGCCTATTACTTCCACTGCTGGGCAAAGGCTTCTCCTCAAACAGAGAAGGCTCGAGCATTGATCACCACGTTTGCTCAAGACGGGTTGGTGATTTTAGACCCGGTTTCCTTACGATACTTTTCCTTCACCGATGTCTGTGATGTCGAAGCTAAATAAAAGAAACAGCAAAAAATTCTGCAAGATTACAAAATCAGTATAATATTTGTTTCGAGTATTATAGGCCCTAATGAAATGTCTCTGATAAGGATACATAATACCATACCTCATAGAAAAGCAACGGACTTTTGTTTCTTTTTAATTTTCTGTTCCTGATTCGAAAGTAAAGGAAGCCAACAAAGAATAACATTTTTGTCCATCAGTCGGTCCGTTCATTGTTATTTTTCAGAAGCAAATTTTGTTTCATTGGGTCCGGAGAAATCTTTTCATGTTATGAAACCTTGACGAGCGATATGAAAATGAAAATAAAACTTTACCTAATAACGACTGACAAAGATCTACAAATGACAGCCGGGACAAGGCTTTATTTGAAATGTTCCTGTGGGTGTAAACTAGTCAGTAATAATTCTGACTGACAGCGTTCCAATTTTGAACGTGTCAATCATAGATTGTATGGATGCTCGCACTTTCCATACATAGGTACCAACCTACACAAATTACGGGTAGAAACTGACAGCTAAATCAAATGGATTCCATCATTATCACAGCGAAATAATAATTCTTAAATATATAAAAGAAGAAACTGACTGACTGACTCATCTATCAACGCAGAGCCCAAACCGCTGGGTCTACAGATTCCAAATTTGGCAAGTAGGTTCCTTATGTGGTCTAGGGGTGCACTAAGAAAGGATTTTTCAAAATTCACCCTCTAAAGGGGTTAAACGGGGCTCCAAAATTTGTATGGGGATTCAAGATTAGTTAGACTATTTTATTCGAAACTTTGCAGGAGTGCTCCTATTGATAAATGAGTAGAAACGGGTTTCAGGTTTTTTCAGAATTCAACCCCTAAGAGGGGGAAATGGGGTGGCAAAGTATAAAACCGGCCAAGTGCGAGTTGGACTCGCACACGAAGGGTTCCGTACCATTGACTATATTTAGTATTTGTTGTTATAGCGGCAACAGAAATACATCATCTGTGAAAATTTCAACTGTCTAGCTGTCACGGTTCATGAGATAAAGCCTGGTGACAGACAGACGGACAGACGGACAGACAGACGGACAGACAGCGAAGTCTTAGTAATAGGGTTCCGTTTTTACACTTTGGGTACGGAACCCTAAAAATCAATGCACAGCCCAAACCGCTGGGTCTACAGATTCCAAATTTGGCAAGTAGGTTCCTTATGTGGTTTAGGGGTGCAATAAGAATGGATTTTTCAAAACTCGGGGTGAGTTTTGAAAAATGGGGGTGAAACGGGGCTCTAAAGTTTGAATGGGGAAACAAGATTAGTTAGACTATTTTATTTGAAACTTCACAGGAGTACTCCTATTAAGAAATTAGTAGAAACGAGTTTCAGGTTTTTTCAGAATTTAACCCGTAAGAGGGGGAAATGGGGTGACAAAGTCTGAAAATCAATGCACAACCCAAACCGCTGAGTCTAGAGATTCCAAATTTGGCACATAGCTGGTTCTCTATGAGGTTTAGGGGTGCATTAAGAAAGGATTTTTCAAAATTTACCCCCTAAGGGGTTGAAACGGGGGTCCAAAGATTACATGGGAAAATAAGATTGGTTAGACTATTCGAAACTTAACAGGAGTACTCCTATCGCTAAATGAGTTAACATTTGTGTTCCAGGTTTTTTCAGAATTCAACCCCTAAAGGGGGAAATGGGGTAACAAAGCCTGAAATTCAACATAGGTATTGTTTGTATGATGAATTGGGTCAGGTGTATTACAAAAACAACGATTTTAAGATTTAATGTGGCGGACCTGAAATACCATCATTCCCTGTTAGAATTCTTGGAGTGCGATTGGGTTGAAATGTCTAAAAATATATATGGGTGTCGATACCGAGATTATCAGGGGTGCTGATTACGAAAATGGCATTTATTTTGAGATCCAGAAGATGGCGGATTCGATTGATTTATTGTGATGATTGTGATAACGATTATGATGATTGTGATAATGATAATTGAGATAACGATGATAATGATTGTGATTACGATGATAATGAGTGTTATAACGATGACGGTGATTGTGATAGTGATTCTGATTGTGATGGTGATTGTGACAGTGATGGTGATTGTGATAGTGACGGTGATTGTGATGGTGATAGCGATGGTTGTGATAACAAGGATGGAGGTTGTGACGATGATGATTGTGATTACGATGATAATGGTTGTGATTACGATGACAATGATGATAGTGATATTGATTGTGATGGTGATGGTGATTGTGATTGTGATGTTGATTGTGATGGTGATGGTGATGGTGATTGTGATGGTGATTGTGATGGTGATTGTGATGGCGATGGTGATTGTGGTGGTGGTTGTTATTGTGATGGTGATTGTTATTGTGATAGTGATGGTGATTGTGGTAGTGATGGTGATTGTGATAGTGATGGTGATTGAGATAATGATTGTGGTTGTGATAGTGATGGCGATTGTGATCATGATGATTGTGATTAAGATGATAATGATTGTGATTACGATAATAATGATTGTAATTACGATGATAATGATTGTGATGACGAGGATTGAGATAGTGATAATATTATTGTGATAACGATGATTATGGTTGTGAATACGATGATAATGATTGTGATAATGATGATAGTGATTGTGATAGTGATTGTAATCGTGATTGTGATGGTGATTGTGATGGTGATTGTGTTGGTGATTGAGATGGTGATTGTGATGGTCATAGTGATGGTGATTGTGATGGTGACTGTGATTGAGATGGTGATAGTGATGGTGATTGTGATAGTGATGGTGATTATGATAATGATTGTGATTGTGATGATAACAATAAATTGTGAGGATTGTGAAATTTTGCACATAGATAGTTTATAACCTGGATTAACGTGATTGACTAGTAGGACACTATTTATCCCTTTAGTAATTTTCAGTGGGACAGTTACCGAACTTCACGCGGGCGAAGCCGCGGGCAACAGCTAGTAATACATAAGTCTATTAGACAACTTTTTTTTTATATATCCCATAACTCTAGGGTATGATTGAGACCATATTAAAGAATCAACCATATGAATTATGTTTCAATCATCTTTTTTTTTTTCATTTTTCATACAAAATAATTCGGCAAAGTCACGATTATTAACGCAAGACACCCTTACGTGAAATATATATATTTTCTTAACTTTAAATATGAATGATTGGTTTGAATTAAAATGAATTACTCGTATTTATCAATGAAACTTAGATACATATTCTATTATTTATTTTACTGCGAAGTTTGGCAACCTCGCAAAAGTAAAGATTCGTCATACTGATCAGAATTTTTGACCTAATTTAATTATGATTGATGATATCTCCGAAACTATACATTTTTGGACAACCTAGGAGTGTTAGTATTATTTTTACCTACAGAATATAACCCTAGAGAAAATATAAAAAAAACAGGTTTTATAATCCCCGAACGGTTACGCAAAAGCGTAACTAATAGTACAGTCACATTTCGCCAGATATTTATTTATCTATCTATTTATTTATCTATATATTTATGTTTCTTAAGTCCCAAGCAATGGGGTCGATTATATTGCCACTACTATGTTCAGATGTAAAACTGAATCACTATTTTGCCTCTTTGCTCAGTAATTGCGCTTACGAGCACTACACCAACGAGGCAATTTTATTAGTACTATGAGGCCGCGTTCCCCCTTTGTCGTGACGACAGATAATCGTGTAGTTTTAAGTGTCGTGGACTCGTAGCTTGTGTATTTTAATGGAGGTGTTCACATATAGAATCAGAATCGTTCCCTTTCTTCCTTAGACCTTTCTTTTCGCAACTAGGATAGGTGAAATTGAATACATTAATAAAAAAGATAAGGACAAGCCACTCTTCAAACGACTAGCCCCCTTCCAACAGCGTAAGCTCTGACTGTAGAGCTACTCAATAAAGTAATAAGCGGCTCATCGCTGGGGCTAATCCCCACTGCTTTATCGTTATCCTCACGTCAAATAATATAAGCACTAGTAACAGAGGAAACGACCAGGGTAGGTTTCAAAAGCTCTTACTATATGGACACAATGAAACACGCAATGTTAACAGGACATTTTTAGGTGACATGTAATATTAAAACTAGAGAAATAAATAAATTCTAATTCTGATTCACATATTATAGGACGACGCCATTACTGTCGTCCATGACTTTTGCCAACTAAAATCCAACGATAATTTAATCGTCACGATATAGTGGGAACGTGGCCTTATTTGTCATCTCTAAGCGGTGTTTCCTTGCTCTATGGTTTCAATTAAAATTTATGATATTTATCAATTTAATGTATTGACTGAAATCAATATTATAAACTTAACTCAAATACATCTATGTTTTTGTGTGTTGAACAATAAAAGCTTACTTCCAAAAGCGTAATTCTGTATGATCGGAAAATTTCACTATAGTCTGCGCTAAATAAGTAGGAATTAAAGGTCATTGCTCTTTCCTTAATTTCTCTGCGTAGTACTCCGACAATAGCTTATGAATCGTTTTTTATTACTAGAAAAAGTCAAGGATCACGATAAAGGTAATTTTAAGACAAGTTTAAGTCATTATTTCTGTTTTCGGAATTATATATTTGAATAAATTTATGAGGTTTATGACCTTTATTTCCTAATTAACTGGCGCAATATAGCAGCAGGATTTTGCCCCGCTTCTCTGTTTCCATGAATAATTTCACGCGTGTCAAGCCCGTGCCGCTATGTCGCTTGTAAACAATCACAGTTGGTAATTAGTGTGAACTCATTAATTTATAATAGTCTGTGTTTGCAGACGTGAGCTAATGGATGGACGATGGATGTTGGCTCAGTTAGTCGTGGCGCGGAGTTCGTAACTAGGGCGACATAGCGCTGATGGACGAATTTAGTTTAGTAGCTGATACCGGCTTTCATCGTATCACATTTAGGGGCAGCACAGACGACAGACTTTTTGTGTGTGACAGACAAAAACCCTGCAACGTGGATGCGTTTGACTAGTTGTTTGTCCACTATAAGGCGATCAGTCAGGCTCAGATTAGCCTCTCCGCAGCTATCTGTCACACATTGTATATCGCTGTCCTACAATTGATAGCTATCTGTCACACTTGTACTACGCGCACCCGCCTCCCAAAAAACTGCATTAAAAACCGTCTAAAACTGTCTCCTCTAGAGCTTATACCTCTGTGTTCAATTCGTTACTAAATTCCTCAATAATAAAATCGAACATTGCAACACTATTCCACTGACAACTTGCCGAAAAAAAAAAAGAAACTTCCATTTGACATTAGACGACTGGCGGTGAACACTAAAATTTACCTGCGCAGCAAATGTCGTGAGTACTCTGCTATTTTTAATGGTAGCTGATACTATTATATATCAAAATTATCTTTGTGAATCGTGCTTCATTATTTTGTCAACGTAAATTCGTTTTGGAATCTCGAAGTTGCAATATTTCGCCCGTGAAAAAGTAGTTATTATATGTACCTATAGTGATTGTGTTGTGTGAAGAAATACGTGATTTAGTGGGTTAGTAGGCGATTCGCACGAAAATTATTCGCACGATCGTGCGAATCGTCCCCTTTCAATAAAAATATTTTTTTTGTAGGCGATTCGCACGGAAGTATTTAAATTGCGTGCGAATCGACCCCTTCAAGAATTAGTAGTATGCGATTCGCACACTTAACAAAATGTGCGAATAATAAATCTAAGTACAGTCATGTACAATATTCTAGAATATTAATATTAAAATTCAATAATTCTCTATTCGCATCGCAGTCAGGCACAAAATACTAGTTAAGAGGTAAGATGAAAAGTTTTGTCAGTATTTAATATGAAAACTTATAATATGAACACCATAAATGAGAGATTTAATAAATTGCCGGTGTATTTTTATACAAATAATACTAACTGTTAAAGATAACAAAGAAACTAATAACAAGAAACGCCCTTAAGTACTCACAATAGCAGATCCCAAAAATAATGAAGAAATATTTTTTATTAGCTCCAGGGGATTAATTTTTATTGCGGCTTGCCGAGTAGCCCTTTGTTTTGTATTTTACTTACCACAAATATTGCCGGTACATGGCGCTTGAGCACTTGCACAAAGAAGTAGTTAAGCAATAAATCAGTAGTGGTAGGATTTGCCAAAAATATATTTTATCTTTCTGCGTATTTTAATCCTTTTAGAGTAGATAATAAATAAACCCAAGTCAAAACAATAGTACCTATATTTAATCCTACCCCGTAAAAAGCACCGGCATTTGCCTTATACCGAATCTACAGATAACCATAATACTTACGTACAGATGCCCCATCCCATACAAAGAAACGGGACCATCGTTTATTAATCAGGTATAATATAAACAGGGTATTCGCAATTATTTATTATTTAAATGTTCTATAGTTCAAATGTGTTACGATAACTTTGATACAGTGTATAAGATCTAGACGCCTTCATAAGCTGGAGCACAATAGAAAATCAGTTCTGACTCTGAGCCAACCGGGCAACCCTACCTCACTAAGTTGTTGTAGTTGTAAGGTTACGGTTGTACCTATGAACCATTCATTTCATGAGATTGTTTCCGTCGATTTCTTCCCTGTTTTGGTGACAACGCCATCTATTGGTAGAACCTAGAGCCACAGATTTTGAGAGATCATAGAAATTGGAATTATGGACCCATTATTAGATTTTTCGTACAAGAGAGACTTTTTTAACAATTACATACAATATCCATATCATTTCTTTTACAATTGATATACGCACTATAAAATACAATCGATACAAGTAACGCCATCTATTAGAATTAATTAGAACAAAATATCGATTGTTCGCGTTGGGACCCCGTGCCGAAACTAAGATTATTATTCTGTTTTCGCATTTCACACTGTTCTGAAGTGCGGTCTGTGCTGTACCTACTGCATATTTTTACAGTTACAGTTTAGTGATTTGTTCAGTGATATTTTTTTTTTTTTTTAGGGACAAGCCCGCCACACTGTTCCCAACCACTGTAACTCCTGAAAGCCAGAATCAACAGTGGCGACCACCAGAAAAGCGCCGAGACAATGAAGCTCGACGAAGTCCCAGAGAATGAATTTAACTGTCTTGGATCCCGCAACGAAATTAATCAGAAAAGTATAGCGGAGGAGTAGGAAAATCTGTAATTTCCACTTTCAATGTTCAATAATTGTTCAGTGATAGTGGATAGCACCATATCCACCGACGACATTGCACATGAGCTTCGCGATATCTTAGGAGATTCCGATGCGTAAGTAATTTAATTTACTATCTACTTATTAATTATGTATTAGTTATTTAGCACACTTAAGTAGACCTATTTAGGGTATTTTATTAGGTTTTCTATTTCAAAATGTATTCCAGCTATAAAATTTACAACGTTTAGCTGGTTCAGCTAACAGAATGAACAAATAGATTCAATGTCTTTAAATACCTTTATGTATAGGGATGAAGAGGTTTATAATACTTCATCTTCTTCTTCTTATAAATAGCATTACTATATGAAAAATTATTACTCACAATTCTGTTATTTTAAGAAACATAGCCTACTAAATAAAACTAAAAACAATATTATTTTTATCAAGAAGTTTTAGTGAAGACATTTATTTCTTCCAGATGACTTTGGCATCAACATCATTTGATTTTGAAAAAATATAATGGAAGGGCCATCAACGAGTCAAGGTGGAAAAGGCCAATTCGAATTTATTCAATCAGGGCCTCAAGTCTGCTATTACAATAGTGTCAGAATAGTCGTTCATTGATCTCATAATTGTCGATTTTGACAAGTTTGGTAATCTACTAATTTAGTGGCGTCATTATGGCTTTCCAATGAACAACCACTGACACTCCATTGAAAGAAATGGCATAGAATGGTAATCTCGTACACAATGACAAATGAATGACTGACTTAGGCGGTAATCTGCTAAAATTTTGACAGTTCCTTTGGATCATTGACTTATCATTGAAACGTCATTGTGCGGTCATGGTTTTTAATTCGATCGTGGTTGTGGATTATTGAATGGAGACAATGAATTCACTACGAACAAAATATTCTCGAGCCAGCCAACGCAAATCAAGTCTGCTATTACAATAGTGTCAGAATGATCTATCGTTGATCTTCTATTTGTTGATTTTGACCTTGTTTGGTAATCTACTAATATAATGGCGTCATTATGGCTTTCCAATGAACAACCACTGTTTTAGAATGGTAATCTCGTACACAATGACTAACATAGAGCGGTAATCTGCTAAAGTTTTGACAGTTCTTTTGATCACTAACCTATCAGTGGAACGTCATTGTGCAATCATTGCTTTTATTTCGATCGTGTTTGTGGAATATTGAATGGAGACAATGAATTCACTACGAACAAAATGTTCTCGAGCTAGCCAACGCAGTGGATGCTAGAGAAAGAAGATGGGCGGAATGCAGAAGACGTCGTCGTGCCCTTCGCTTGACGCGAATGATGGACGTTTTGAGCCTAAAGGGATTATTTGAACCCTTTTAAGATATTCCCGAGGCGGAATTTGTAAAGTCGTTTCGCCTTGGAAAGAACTCCTAAGGAGGTTAATAAATTGAAGAACTCATTCCCCATTGCAGCGTATTAGAAGCATGTTTCAGGTAAAGACCCATTATTAGAAGCAATTTATTGTTTTAGATACTCAATAACAATGATTAGATGCAATAGTTTATGTCAAGAACAGTATTAATTAAATAAAAGTTAAGTTACCTGCGGTTGTACTTATAAAAGTAAATTGATTTTTTCAGGTTGCAGTTCATGCTTTACATTATAGTCGAACAACTGCAGGCAAGATTGTGAATGCATGTTACATATTGCACAACATTCCATACATGGCAAGAGCACCGTTGCCACCTGATGAAGTTTATCTAGAAGTACTTGGCTTGCAATAGGTGATTTACATTCCACATTTCACTTAGAATGAAGATGGAATTTAAAATAATACTGCTATGTTAAAAATCAACATTTAAAATAATCTTTATTTCTCATAAACTAAATATTTATTTAACATTTTAAACTTGAATTTCAAGTCAATTGAAAAACCTGAAATGTAAATATAAGTACTACATAAAACAAAAGACAAGTTACAATATCTAATGTAATAATAATAACAAATCAAAATCAGTCTTCATACAAATCAAAAAATCTTCAATATTTTAATTTTAATCATCATTTGAAGAACAAATCACAAATATTACCTTTTAATAAAAGTAATAACAGTCATTCATGTCATTAATCACTAATCTGTCTTTTAATTTAGGAGGAAAATAATAATGCAGCACCTAATTATCAAAACCATCAAAGGGTGAATCGGGATCTTCTTGAAGGTCGGGCACTGCAGCAGGCTCTTCTTGGCAGACTGTGGAGAAATGCATAAATTAAATTAGCAGGTATGTACTGTAAACCTACCTTAATGTTCTAATGAAGTACGAAAATGCTCTAAGTATTAATAAAATGATTTAACTCTTTGTTACAGATCCACAGTGACCACAGTATTGACAAAATATGATTTAACGTTTCAAGCCCGGGAACAGAACATTGTTATTCCTGTAATTACGGGTATACTTATAGGTTAAAATAAATTAATACTCTTTTTATAAACACTGTTTCATTTAATCATTTTGTCATGACATTATAATTCTGCAGAGTTTGTGTGAAAACAAAATTAAGTTTAATACAAAAGTTGCAACTTCTTTTATAGCATGTTGTGTAACCTAGCGCTTAGTATCAGAGTTACAATCAAGATGTCAGATTCTGGCCAATGTACTACTACTGATTGAGCCTAAACCTAACACAAGCTTATAAGCTTAGATGGAGGGGTCATATTAATTATTATAATTTTTATTGTTTTGTTTTCAATGCTCCATAATACTTATTGTGGGTATGTTGGTAGCACACACAATGAGTAGAAGTTCCGATTTTGGGTGAAACCATTACCTAAAGGTGAATGACTTACCTATAAATCAACAGTAATTAGTAATTACCTTTTTTGGCACACAGTGGCCTCTATGGTTCACCATTTTTTCTGTGGTGGAGCTGTCCATCAATGCAGCAGCTGAGTTGTTGATGGCCTGCCCGAGCATGTTTTAAAGTCGCCTCGTTCCTGGCTTCAATAGCATCCAGCCTTGATTGAGCAACATCGAGAGGGTACATGGTCTGTTTCTATAAAAAAATATATATTTTGTAACATCGGGCGACATACTTTGCCCATAAAGTGGGGCGTTAATGGTCAAAACAAATAATTGCAAGATCTTTACCTTCGATAAACTTCGCCCTTCATTGGTGGTTTTCCAATTATTCAAGTGGAGCCGAAATTTGCTCAATTATCACCATTTTGTATAAAATCAATAAATATAGGCTTCTCGGTCAGTGGGTCGTCTTAGGGGTAAAAATATACAAACAAAAATCTAACTAGACAATCAAATGAAAATAAATACAATAACAAAACACCGGCCGCTAGATACAAAAACAAATAAACGTCAGTAAACAGTAATGCCACATTTGACTTTGACATATAAACAGATAAAATATTAAATTTACATTAATCCGCGTTGAAAATTTTAATATTTTTTCCTATTTACGAACTTTTTATTAATTCAGATGGCTTAAAACACTAATAAATAATATGTAAATAAATAAATAAATGAAATATGGCATGAATAAATGTTCAAATGTAATAGTAGTTTTTCGAAAATCATTTCTACTAACGGGTCTTATATTAATGGCAATACAACAAAGTCATTACAACACGAGACCATTGTCCGGACAATGATCGATCACTATGAATTTAGCAGACTACGAACTTTTACCAAAATGACAATAGGATCGTGTTGGACTGACGAAGAGCGTTATATAAAGAGCATTATTCTAAGCAATTGTTCTAAATACTCATGATGAGTGATTATTAGAATAAAAAATAGAAAATAGAATTAATTTCTTACTTTATAAATTTAGATGCTCTATTTCTTGTTTATGTCAAGAACAGTAATTAAATATAAGTTAATCTACGTTTACCTAAATAAATAAATATTAAATATTGCTCGACATTACACACAGCGCCATCTAGTGCCACACTAAGCAACGAGGCTTGTATCGTGGACACCAGATAGTTAATATACTACATAGATACTTTTTGTTTGTAAATACATACATATTATACATACATATAAACATCCATGACTCGGAAACAAATGTCCATGCTCATCACACAAACATTTGCTCCGACCGGGATTCGAACCCGGAACCCTAAGAACGTAAGGCAGCCTGACTACCACTGCGCCAATCGGGTCGTCCCAATGCAGCCAAATGCCAAATGCAGCTAGATAAAAAAGTAAATTGATTTTTTGCAGGTGTTTGTTTGCAGCACACATGCTTTACATAGGGCTGCTTTACACCGGGGCAACCAACGATATTCTATTAAACAGATATGTTGTGAGCGCGCAATCGTGAAGAGTCAAAAACGTGCCAATTTACCTGTTTTGCCTTTATTCTGCATTACTGCGTGTATGTGAGCTGGCTATGCCCCGCGGCACACTTTTTTCCGTGGTTTTGTAGGTGTAATAACATATCTGTATAATATGGCTAGTTTATACTTTACACCGGGGCAACACTGTGCGGCATTGCAGCATGCCACAAAGGCGCATGCTTCAATAATTTAAAATGTTGCACATTGTGCGGCATTGCAACAACTTGCGTCATGTATCAGACTGTCACAGCTTCTATCCAAACACTATGGATTCCATGCCACAATCTTGGTGCGTCATACAGTTTATAGGTTATGTTTGGGATGCTTTGAAAATTATCTAGGCACGATGTTGCCTCGGTGTAATATAGTCTGCGGCATACCGCAATTGCCGCTCACCGTGGTTAATTGCATCATACCAAAAGATGACGCACGCCACAATATGTAGCTCGCTGCAATGCCGCACAGTGATGCCCCCGGCGTAAAGCTACCTTTAGAATATCATTGGGGGCAACACTGTGCGGCATTGCAGCATGCTACATGTTGTGGCGTGCGTCGTATTATGGTGTGCTACAAATAACGATACAATGCAGCAATTGTGGTATGCGGCAGCGTATTTTACGCCGAGGCAACATCGTACCTTTTTCAAAGTATCATGCTGTATATTTTATTGGAGTGTTTTGGTCTACCAACTTGATTGATTGAGGGGACAAGACACCGTAGATTATGGCTGATGAAGTAACTTTAGCAGCATGACGCAAGGTGTTGCCAAGCCACACGATTCTTGCCACAATGTGCAACATTTTAAAATATTGTAGCATGCGGCCATGTGGCATGCTGCAATATCGCATAGCGTTGCCCCGGCGTAAAGCAGCCTTTAGAGTTCAACAACTGCAGGCAAGATTGTAAATGCATGTTACCTATGGGTTAAAATCATCATCTGCCTGCCTAGCCTTTTCCCAACTATGTTGGGGTCGGCTTCCAGTCTAACCGGATTCAGCTGAATACCAGTATTTTACAAGGAGCGACTGCTTAACTGACCTCCACAACCCAGCTAGTAGTGGGAAATACGATACCCCTTGGTAAGACTGGTTGTCAGACTATATGGGCCACTGACTACCTACCTGTAACGACTGTCAAAGATCTACAAATGACAGCTAGGACCAACAGCTTAACGTGCTTTCCGAGGCACGGAGGAAACTCGGTGTGTAAGGGTGGTCACCCATCCACAGACCAACTTAGGCAAGCACGGCTTAACCTAAAGATTGACCCGAGCGGCTGTTATTACTTAGCCACGAGCTCCTCCACTTAGGGGTTAAAATATACAAACTAAAATCTAACTAGAACACTCAAATGAAAATAAATACAATAACAAAACACCGGCCGCTAGAAACAAAAACAGATACACGAGAGTAAACTTTAATGTCACATTTGACTTTGACATTTATACAGATAAAATATTAAGTTTAACATTAATCTGCGTTGAACATTTTAATGTTTTTTCCTATTTACGAACTTCTTATTAATTCAGATGGCTTAAAACACTAATAAATAATATGTAAAAATATATAAAATGAAATCTGGCATGAATAAATGTTCAATTTTAATAGTAGTTTTTCGAAAATCATTTCTACCACCGGGTTTTAAAAATGGCAATACAACAATATCATTCCAACACAATTCTATTACGAGACCATTGACCGACCAGTGATCTATCATTATGAACTTAGCAGACTATGAACTTTTACCAAAATGACAATGGCGTCGTGTAGGAATGACGAATTTTATAAAAATAGCAGACTTGGGGCCCTGAGAGGGGCCAAGTAATCTTACTGAGGCACGGTTATAAGCATAACCAACATCGGAAAAATAAAAATGGCATTACAGTGTGGCGATGCGTTAATAGAAAACAATGTAAAGCATTTTTAACAACAAATAGTCAACATGAGATTGTCAAAGAAGATCATCATTTATGTAAACCTAATCATATAGATAATGAGGTCAAGCGTCATATAGACACATGCATTAAACGTGCACAGAATGAAACTACGAGCATGCCTCAGATTTATTCTGATGCGGTAATAAAACTTAAAGATGCTGGATACGATTTAGTCCAGAATATTCCTGACTACAAAAATTTGAAAAGAAGGCTATATCTACATAGAAACAAGGCACTGAAAGTTAGTAAAATAGTAGTTCGTAAAGCTAAAGATATGACTATCCCTCCGTGTTTCGAAGAATTGGTCTTTGCAGATTATAAATGTAAGCAAACCAGACTTATACTCTTCGCAAACAAGGAAGTTTTGCCATTTTTAAATAATGCTGAGACCGTTTTTTGTGATGGGACTTTCAAGAGCTGTGTACCACCATTTTTACAGCTGTATACTTTACACATCGATGTTGGCAGTACTTCAACACACACTAACATTTTACCCGCCATTTATGCATTACTTCCTAATAAAAAAGAAAAAACATATGAACTATTTTTTAGGCTCATAAAAAGTCGTATACCTCAATTTGCCCCTACTGTAATTACCATGGATTTTGAGAAAAGTGCAATGTTAGCAATTCAAACAGTATTTGGTCCTCACACCAGGATACAGGGCTGCTTATTTCACTTTAAAAGATGTATTTATAGAAAATTAAAACAGTTAGGGATGAATAAATTCTTGATTTATAAAATACACGCATTACGATGTATAGCTCTCGCATATCTTCCTCAAGAATACCGATCAGATGGTTGGCTGTACATTGAAGCAGAAAATGAAAATGAACCAAAATTAACACAATTCAACAATTATTTTGTTAATACATGGCTAAAAGAGAGTGCCTACTATTCCGACAAGTGGACATTTTTTGATGTCATTCACAAAACTAATAATGCAATAGAAGCTTGGAACGCCCGATTTAATAAAATGGTAAAACCTAAACCGAATATTGTGATGCTCTTGAAGGTTCTGCAAAAAGATTCTCAACATTATTTAACAATGTTTCATAGAAACCATTACATCTCAGTAAAGTCATGTGAACGAATAAGACTGCAGAAAAGAATTGAAGACATTGTTAATCAATTCCTTCATGGTCACATAGATCTCCAACTTTGTATAGAAAAATTAAGCCATTAGGTCATGACTAAAAAAAAGACTGAAACTGATTATTCTTTATAAGAACTTTAAAAAAAAAACAGTTTTAAAATGCTACATAAATAAATAATAATGTTACATTTTTAAGAACTTTGTACCTATTAATACTACAGATTACTCTGTTTAACAAACTGTGATTTTGTGATTGTTTTAACTTCCAGTGATGCCAATGCTCCTATCATCGTAAAATTTTTGTGTTAAGAAATATTTATAATATTGTTGATTAGTTAAGTGTTACATTTTTAAGAACTTTGTACCTATTAATACAACAGATGACTCTGTTTAACTGTGATTTTGTGATTGTTTTAACTTTCAGTGATGATAATGCTCCTATCATCGTAAAATTTTTGTGTTAAGAAATATTTATAATATTGTTGATTAGTTAAGTGTTACATTTTTAAGAACTTTGTACCTATTAATACAACAGATGACTCTGTTTAACTGTGATTTTGTGATTGTTTTAACTTTCAGTGATGATAATGCTCCTATCATCGTAAAATTTTTGTGTTAAGAAATATTTATATTATTATTGATTAGTTGATTGTTATTTTTTACCTATTAGAGCAAAATATTGTTGTTATAGTAACTGTGATTTTGTGACTGTTATTTTATTACATTTACTATAATACTCCAAAATTGTACTAGTTAATACTTAATAGAGAAAAAATATTTTGTTTTTGTTTATTTAATTGCCACATTTAAAACCATACCTTAGCTAATTAAAACGATTTTTATATTGTTATTACGAATATTTAAAAAGATTTATATATTTATAGTTTCGTTATATTTTTCGTTGTTTTTAAAATTAGCTTTTAGACCATTATAACGTTAATTATTTAATTTTGACTTACCTTTTTTAAACAACATTATTTTTAACAAGACTCAGGGGTTCATAAAAAGTTGATTTCGGTAAAAACTCTAATAAGTAGTAATTTGTGATGATTTAAGGTAAATGCAAGTGTACGGAAAAAGAGTACTTACTTGTAAAAATGCAAAACCAAATATTTGATTATAAATCGTACCTACTAACTGTGATTTTATTTGTAATCTTGGTTATAATTATGGTTTTAAGTTATTTAAACTGTGAATGATGTAAAATCACTTTCTGATAGATACAAAGTAAAATATAAAAACTTGATTTCCTTAAAAATCGTTTTATTTGTGTCCTGTATTAAAAGAAAGCATTTTGTACGTGATAGTACTTTTTTCTTGAAACTTTTCGATAAAGTATAGGTGTGTGCGAATCGCATACTACTAATTCTTGAAGGGGTCGATTCGCACGCAATTTAAATACTTCCGTGCGAATCGCCTACTAAAAAAATATTTTTATTGAAAGGGGACGATTCGCACGATCGTGCGAATAATTTTCGTGCGAATCGACTACTAACCCGATTTAGTGACTAAAACGTGTGTGAAATGGGAAAAACAGTGCTTAATTAGTGAGGTGATTAGATTGTTCAACTATCTACACCAAAAAACATGTGGGTTTGTGTGTTTTTTCATCCAACACCGGCTGCCAAAAATTAGTTCCCAGATGTAAACAAACAGTGAGTATCTAGTTTCATAAGTATATTTAGATATGATGCTATTGAGCTATAAATGAGATTGTGGTCTTGTTGGAAAGGAAATATAGTCTAGTTTATTTCTTTAATGTTAAAATGGATAAAAAACTAAGAGAAAACTGATATTTCTAGCGAAATATCAGTTTTTGTAACTATTTTTTGCTATACATTATGACTTAGAGTATATAATTAAAGTATTTCATTTTGATTTCTAGATAAGTAGATTCCTTATCTAATCAGCTTGACAACAGTATTTTTGAAATTGCTCTAAGACTTGTAGTTTTTGAGCTACAGGTGTTTTTATCGGATCGGGCAGAAAATGTTTTGAAAACTTGCAAAAATTTTTGCATGTTAGCGTTTAGGGTATTTGCAATTTTGCGCGCTTAGCTGCGAAGTGGGGAGCTTCGAAGGAAAAGAAATTCGAAGACATGTGACATCTACCAATCTGCACTGGGCCCGCGTGGTAAATTATAGCCCATTCCCTCTCATAGAGAGGAGGCCTGTGTCCCACCAGTGGGAACATTAATAGGCTGATGATGATGATGATGGGGCGATCAGTAGGATCCTTTCCATCAGTACATCCTTATAGTGGACAAAAAAGGAGTCAAACACATCAATCACACAAAATTTGTCGCAAAGTTTTTATCTGTCGCATACAACAAGTCTGTCGTCTGCGCTGTCCCATACTGTGAACTTACCTACATAGACTGAAGTCACAAAAATGACATTTATTTAACAGAGAATGTATGACTGACATTTTATTTTTGCAAATCATTTTTCTCGTATGTCTAAAAAACGACAAGCCTCAAAAATGAATAATCTTTTCTTTTTTGTAGGTCTTCCAGCAGCAACCATTGATCAGATTTTGAAAATTCTTGCAGTAACGGGAAGCTACATTTGACGACCTGATTGGCGCAGCGGTAGTGAGGCTGCCTTACGTTCTTAGGGCCCCGGGTTTGTGTGATGAGCATGGACATTGTTTCCTAGTCATGGATGTTTATTTAATATGTATAAATCTACAAACAAAAATCAATCATCAAATCTATGTAGTATATCAACTATCTGGTGTCCACGACACAAGCCTCGTTGCTTAGTGTGGCACTAGATGGCGCTGTGTATAATGTCCAGCGATATTTATTTATTATTTAAATTATCCCCGAGTGTTATGACACAGTTTGAACTGTTCCCGTGGATTAATTTCCGCACATAGCGGGAGCGAAGCCGGGAGCATAAGTTGCATGTTTTACCAAACAACACCTATATTTGAGAAGCAAATCGCAAATACATTCTAAAAAATTCACCTCAGAAAAACTTCAACATTATATTATGTAATATCGAGGACACTCCCGCCTGACCACCACTAAGCTCATTTTTGCTTGCACTCGCAACATAGAAACGCTCTCTAGCCCCGCCCCGTTGACTTTGTATAGAAATAATGAATGAAAAGATACCGAATCGGCCGAGCGCACTGACGACGCACGCCTAACGAGAGATATTGTTTTTTTTGCGCGCCAAACTTGACGCTTTCCTAATAGGCCCAAACTTTAAGAGGGCGTGGCTCGGCGCCTCCGCATGATTTGAGCGAAAAAAAAATAAACTGGTCAGGCGGAAAAGACCCCGATAGTACATTTCTACTTACATTTCACCATGAGATCAAACAGAACCACAAATCCTAACCCCTAGCTGCTAGATTTGCACAAGATTAATGAAGTGGTTCCGTAGTAAACGGCTCGCGGTCGGGAACTAGCTGCTTGTGGTCAGGGGGTAGTGTTAGAACAGTGTTCGGTTTGGTTTTGATCTACTTCTTATTTTTAGGGTTCTGTACCCGAAGGGTAACCAACGGGACCCTATTACTAAAAAAACTTCCGCTGCCACTCATTATCTACGCTAATATTATAAAGAGGAAAGATTTGTATTTTTGTGTGTATGTTTGTAATGAATAAGCTCAAAAACTACTGCGCCGATTTCAAAAATTCTTTCATCATTAGAAAGCTACATTTACTGTACTCCCACGGGAATGAGAACTACACGGGTAAAACCGCGTGACGTCCGCTAGTACAATATAATACAACAGGTAAGAAGTTGAAATTTTCACAGAATGTGTATTTCTGTTGCCGCTATAACATTAATGGTGGCTTACTACGATGGTACGGAACCCTTCATGCGTGAGTCGGACTCGATCTTCACCAGTTTTTGATTTCTTCATCTTCATTCCGGGAGCGATGTTAGTCGGTCTAGTCGATCAAGCTCTGGATTAGTACAGGCTAGCTTTAGTATAATAATAACAATCATTAGTAGGTATAATTTCAGACCAAATAAAAGAGGGTATAATGGCTACTAATAAAGATTAATTATTCTATGTGTATGTTTGCTTTATACAACTTACAGTTGGCTGTTTGTGTATGTCAGTTTAAATGTTTGTAAACGCACCCACGATATTGGAGAAATTCCTAGCGTGGGGCAACGCTTCTGTAAAAAAAAGAAAGTTGTTATGAATGTCGGAAAAATCCTAAGTATTAATTGTAACAACTGTATTTTTAAGTTGAACACCTGATTTATAATATTAGCCTTGTTTCAACTTAAGAAAACTTCAGTTTATAAAATATTGATTAAAGCCAGGTTAAAAAATGTTATTTATATGGTACCTATTATTGATCATTTGTTTCCTTCATTTATCCAGTAAATAGGCAAATAAATAGTGTTTATTCGTTAGCGTGGCCTTCCATGGTCCACCCACCTTACTAGACTTTGGCAGGTAAATATATATAGCAACTTCTTTGATTAGCTTAATTCATTCATTCATTATCAACAACAACTATGTACTTCACACAAATAATAACAATAAACACACAACACACTTCGTAATATACAATTATGTTAAAAAGCAATAATCTCTTTTATCCCCTGCACCCAAAATATGAAAATTACAACAACCACGAAACAATTAATAAACCTCATAATCCCTCATTAATATATCCATAATAATCCATAATCCATATCCATAATTAATAATCCATAATCCATATCAAAACCGATTCATAATACCCAATTAAAAAACAACTCAAACAGTCGAACAATAACAGATAAAACTCATTACGGTGAAAGTTTCAGCTATTAATTGAAACATTCTGAAACTCAATTACCCGATTGGTTTTATTCTGCAATCCCACATTGGCTTCGTTTTGATTGGGACAGTCCCCACAGAATCGGTAATGCATTCACATCGGACGCCCGCTTCGGTTGACATCGTGTCATGTCTGTTCATTCGAAATTGAAATTTGAATTACGAAGTTCGAAATGAAAATGGTCGTTAAGATTTTTTTGTGGCGGATATTACTTTTGTTACAAAGTTGTGGACTTAAATTGCTATGGGAATTTAATCATGCGGAATCATAAGTATCTAAACAATGGTGCTCAATGACATCAATTTTTATTAAAATGATAAGGTTGTTAGATTTATGATTTGTTTCTTTGTGAAGTTACCTAAGCGCAAGCGCACTTAAGGTTACGTTTCCACTTGCAGGGACTAAATTAATAAATAATTGCTGTTTTTGCACAGCTGGAGCTAAACTGGCTATGTGGAAACACAGCTTAATTGCCGCGTATTTTTGAATCGTATTTCAATACAAAAAAGAGGTGCGACCTGACTACAATAGTGTGTGGTGGTTTAGACAAATGTTCGACACTGAGGCCCTACTCTATAACGTTCCGTCCGAATATTCGGATCTATCCATTTCTCTCTATCGCACTCATCTGCAGACGTGCGCGAGAGAGACGGATAGATCCTAATAAACGGATGAAACGTTAGAGAGTAGGGCCCCTGATGTGTACAGATGAAGTGAGAGTGATGTGGTTAGAAGCCCTAACTATAATATAAATTATAACTTACAATCTAAGCACTTTGAATTTAATCACTCTAATAGAAAGTAACCAACTAACCATGACTCTTATAAATAAAATTCAAAGTAGCTACTATTAGACACAGTTTCTCTACAAAGTATGAAACTTCTAAAGCTTATTTTTCGTAACAGTATTTAACAGAGCGTAAAGGACGCATTTTTACTATAATGTACTTATTCAAAGTAGTGAATACCTCTTCAGATTTACACAGACTTTGATATTTCCAATCCACTTAGTAAGGGACCCAATTTGGAGAGCTCTCAAGAATAGCAACATCACTAATTTCAGAAGTACCCGCCCACATAAAAAAATCTATCAAGTTTGACAGCATTATCATTTATTTAGACTTCTTAATATTTGATTGTAACTCGGCTTCTCATTAGTTGAAGTCGGCAATTACATTGGAACTTTTCAAATCACCTGAGCGCTTGCTCCATTAGTCATTCATTCATTCACTCACTCATTCAAGTTTGGGAATGAACGATCGTTACGTTTAAATAGATCGTTGTGAACGAACTCACGGGATGTTGAGGTGAGTTGAACATTTTTTTTCTGAATTGAATCTTTATTCATTTCAATGAGCTGGTTGATTCGAAATTCGAATTTTGCGTGATGAATAAGTTTGTTGAAAATATTTATGCATGTAAACGCTTTGAGGTTTCGTATTGGAAATAAATTGGCGGGTATTTTTACACTGTGGTTATTTTGCTGCTGAATATATTTATTCATGTGCCGATTTTATGTCATGAATGAGAATGTTTTTGGCAATAAAGCCGCACATTTTATCGACAATGTAATTGGTACATATAGAAATGAAAGGATAGCAATTTTATTTCAAGCGTAGATGTAACAAAATTTTTGTTCATGAATTAATTGTTATATCTTCGCCAGATGCTTTTAATGGCAAATGGGGCAGAATAAATAACGCCATTTTACATATGAAATTAATAATATCAAATTTCTACAAATAAATAAAACTTAAGTATCTGTTTGTAATTTCAAGCGGTTATTTACTGAATGCATATGAAAGTATATTCGGTTCTTTTGCTTCATCTAAGTACATGTACTATCGTGGTCTTTTCCGCCTGACCAGTTTAATATTTTTTCGCTTAAATCATGCGGAGGCGCCGAGCCACGCCCCCTTAAAGCTTGGGCCTATTAGGAAAGAGTCAACTTTGGCGCGCAAAATAACAATAGCTCTCGTTTGGCGTGCGTCGTCAGTGCGCTCGGCCGATTCGGTATCTTTTCATTCATTATTTTTATACAAAGTCAACGGGGCGGGGCTAGAGAGCGTTTCTATGTTGCGAGTGCAAGCAAAAGTTTGCTTAGTGGTGGTCTGGCGGGAGTCTCCTCGATATTACATACATACATCGACCAAATTTACAAACAATCTGTATTATCTAACACGGATGTATTTACTATTAATGCTTATATTTATTTATGCTTCTGATTTCCTGGTACGTAAGGGTAAATAAACAAACTAAAGCAAATGCAATATTCCGAGAATATTGGGAAAACACTGCGTTTTCCAATGGCGAGATTCAAACAGAATAATTTGTTCTCCGAGAAAGGACATTGTTGCTGTACTGTTGAGTAGAGTCTTCTGAGAAAATTGAATGAATATTGCACTAAGTATTTTAAGATGAGTAAGATACCCTTTTATTAAAAGCTTTTATTTAACTTGTCTTGTTAGTGAGTTGTTAAATCTTGAAATTGAATTACAAACCAGTTCCCACCCACCGATTTAGCTGAAATTTTGGGCACACCTTTGGTTTTGGTGACAAAACATTTTTATGACAGATATGACTTGATCCACTTGATCCTACAATAGTACTTCTCAACGGTTAATAGCAAAGACATCAAACTTTGTATACGTGTTAAATTTTGATGGATAAACCTGTACTTTTATTCTTTTCATTGTAATAAAATCTTGTTTTTTATTTTGTAACTTGGTTTTATTTAATGAGCGTAAAACTAGACAGTTTTGAGGTTCAGAGAGCAGTTTTTTGTACCGTATAGACTGCAGTAACTAGGATTGCATGTAACTAATAGGTATTCCATAGAATCTGTGCAAAGGGATATTTTGGCAGCGATAATAGACCGTCTGAAATGTGTGGGACTAACATAAGCTACTGAAAACTTTATGTTAATTTGAAGCTTTGAAAGCAATTACCACTTGTATTTCATGATAAACAGTCTGACACGCAGCCTACAGCCGGATTTGTCGTCAGTATAATATTTGTTTATCTAAATTATCAGGCACGTCCTTCCTAATTACTTCGGGTATCTCGTTAACAAATGTTTATAAATTAACGTAATCTAGAGTTCTTTACGAGGTACTGAGGCGTGAATTCCCGGCAGACGGGGCGATAATTTCTAGAAAGATATAAAAATTTGAGGAAAAGGACGAATTAAGAGCAAAATACATTATTTTGTACAAAGTATCTACGTACATATCTACCTATTAATAAAACGACTGCTTGAAAATAAGCAAACCTATAAATAGGTATAACTTATTAGAATTATTTAAAAAGTTTCTAAAGAGAAGATGATTCAAAAACTTTCTTTAGGAAGACATTTTGGTATATAATACGGTAAACTAACTTATATTACAGTAAGGTAACTCTTTTGAACATATAGAAGTTTAATAATGATCAGAACTTTGCAGAATATGCAAAATAATAAAATAAAGAGAGAACTTACTTGGAAAACAAGAACCGATGGTTTAAAATTATAGTCAATCTATTAGGTCTTACTAACTTATAGCCATTTCGTAACTCTTCAAGTTCTCAGACAAACCAATAACAAGTTACAGAGTTTCTGAATAAACATAATTTCAAATTATGTTATAGTTAGCGTTGCCATAACTTCTGGGAACCAATACGGGACGTTTTTTCTTCCGATACCCAAAACTCATATGTAATCGTACATAACACATTCAACACCGACACGGGGTTTTCCAACTACACCATACCTACTTATCATAGCACGCATGTGTACCTTCCTACATAGCGAGAAGAAACAAACTAATGTATTTTCTAACAGATTCCCTCTGATCTCAAACTTATCAAAACTGTAAAATAAATTAAACAAAAATTATTGAATCATACTTTATATTCAGTCTTAAATAAACAATTTTTTTTAATTAACATAAAATTACTCAGGTATTTATTTTTTTGCCCAGTCATATTTTGAAGTTGATTTTACTTTTGCAATAACTTCTTTTTCTTTTTTTATATAATCATAGAACTGGGCGCATGTCATTTTAAAATTGTAATGACAAATCTCAATATGGATTCAATGGTCTCTACCACAGGTCTCTACCGACAACCTGTTTCGTATTTTGTCGAAATACGGGACAAATACGGGACAAGCAGTAATACGGGACGGGATGATCAAATACGGTGACAGTCCCGTATATACGGGACGTATGGCAACCCTAGTTATAGTGAAAGTCAGAAGCCCATGTGTGGCATAAAAACTCTGACACCACTACCACACGACAAAAAAGAAGAATAGAAAGTGTTCGCGGATATAATTAAATATTATGTCAGTCGTATCCAAAATGTGAAAATGACCGACAGCAATTATTGAGGGCGTCTAAACCATCCCTTCCTAGTAATAGGTGCGACCAACAGTTCAGTTCGCCGAAATATCGGAAAAAAAAATTGCTGGACATTACACACAGCGCCATCTAGTGCCACACTAAGCAACGAGGCTTGTGTCGTGGACACCAGATAGTTGATATACTACATCGATACTTTTTTGATTGTAAATACATACTTAATATGCATATAAACATCCATCGGAAACAAATGCCCATGCTCATCACACAAACATTTGCTCCGACCGGGATTCGAACCCAGGACCCTAAGAACATATGGCAGCCTCACTACCGGTCGTCGAATTACTGCAAAACATTAACATATTTGGATATAATTCGTGGAAGTACTTCTTGGATAGGACCAGTTCAATTCCACTTTATTTTGAAGTGAATACCTTCTCTTCAAAACATAATGGAATTGAACTGTATCTTTCTGTGATTTATATTGCGATGTTCAAGTGATCTACAGCCGCCTTCTTGGTCTAGTAGCTGCAAGCATTGCTTTTGCACACGAAGTTCTAGGTTTGAGTCGTGGATCGAGTAAAATGATTATAATTGGGATTTCGCCAAAAATGTTTCAGTACCTAGCAGCCCAGATTCTCGATTTGTGACCGGTTGATGGTAATAAGCCCGCCGCCTATTAAATAGGGAAATATGGTTGAGCTATACTAATATATATGCGAGTTCACCGCTGCTGGCTAAACCTGGGGATTAAAGGCGGTACTTTAAAGTCACTATGTCAGAACCAAATAGCGTTAAGACACAATGACTGAGTGTCCGTCAATCAATCAATTGTTTGATACTCAGTCAATATTATCAATCAATCAACAATAAGGTCGGAAATCCCTTGACATAATCATAGTTGAAAAGTGTCATGTCATGTGTAAATAATTAATTTTATCAGCACCTTCCAACTTCTGCGGTGGAAAGGTCAGCGTCTTATGAGTTGTACGTCATAAGTTCGAACCTAGACAAGCACTTTATCATGATTAGCCTACAATAGGCCACTGCTAGAAATAGGCCTCTATAAGGCCCTTCTAACCCTAAAATTTGCAACTCTATTTGTGGTGGTTCAAACTTCGTTTGAAATACTGTTAGAATAAAGTTCTAATCAGCTTGTTGCACTACAAAGCGGTTGTTACGTCAGTCACTGCGGCCAAATAGTGCGAAATTAGTTTTTTTGCGATTTACAAAAAATCTATTGATTGGACTAAAAAAATAAAACACATAAGACCTGCTTTATAGTTAGTTCAATTATTATGCAAAGTTTCATGATCTAATTTGAAGTACTTTTTGAATACCAGCGGTTTATTGTTCGATTTGGAGGTAACTTTGGATTTTTTTTCTATCGATAAAAGTTTATGGAATCGTGTTTTTGTCACACACAGTACTTAGCATTAATCCTCAACTTTACTATATATTTATTTAAAAATTAATGCTGCAGTATTTTAGGCGTAACGGAGGATCATCCTAAGCCATTTGAGGGATATGTAGCCCTTAACTCGATTCTCGGCGACCTTGCGCTTCCCGATTCGCGGGCTCCATCCAAGAACACGTCTACCCCAACGGTCATCGGTTCTACGGCTAATATGCCCGGCCCATTGCCACTTCAGCTTACTTATTCAGTTAGCTTTCTGTCGGATCACCTCTGAGACATGAGACAAGCACATTCTTTGTGATGATTAATTAATAACCACTGCTCTCAAAACGGTGAAAGAAAACGTCGTGAGGAATCCGACGTGTCCTAGAACCACCAATCCTCACTAGGTATGTGTGGTAGATTACGGCCCACTCAGAGAAGGCCTGTGTCCCAATTGTGGGCACATTATTGACTGAATATACAATAACCATCAAACACAAGTGCTGGTAGCAACGGGATGGTGAAATGATGACATTCTTGTGACGAACTCTTTTACAAAGAATTCCAATTCAATTACAAACCAAATACATTTCAGCATGACCTTTTAATTCCGTCGTATTTTTACAAACGGTCACATCGTCAGTACTTGTTGACCTTTACCCCGATATCCGTTTAAAGTCAAAATTCAAAGCGAAGTTGGAATTAAGGGGACATTAGAACAACAATAAAATTATCAGGGACCCGTGTCAAGTGTAATGTCCATAATGTGACGTCACATGTCATGTCATTAAGGACGATAAGACCATCTGTATTATTGTTAGGTGTTGGACGAAAATATAATAAGAATTACGTCACCGTATGACTCGGGACTTGATTAGGCACTTTCTCTTCTTATTATTTGGGTAGATACGTATTGTTATGCCCCGTTTTAGAACATCGTTGGGAGATTAAACATTAATTTATTTATTTATTCATTTAAGGCACTCCAATGACTTATTCACTAGTACATTCTTTTGGGTAATTATTATTAACAATTTAACTTAAAATCTAGAGTGAATTTGTCAGTTACAGGCACAGCACTTACATTTATGCATTTCAAGTTTTATAATGTTACAAATAGTACAAAAAAAAAACAGAACATAGGCTATCTTTTATCCCCGTACTCCCACGGGAACGGGTACTACGCGGGTGAAACCGCGGGACGTCCGCTAGTCAATTATATGGACCTGAAATAATGAGAAATACCCATTCATTTTCAACAAGTCACATTTTTTCAAAGTATTTCGTTTTAAAAAACATCAAAGGCAAATGTTATCCAATAATCCGTGTGGTGGATTATTGTTCACTCTCTACCACAGAGAGACCTCTGTTGCAGTAGTGGGAACATTATAAGTTGATTACGTTTAAAAACTGCCTCACTGGTCTAGTGGTCGACGAGCGCGATTGCTCAGAATAAGGTCCTGGATTCATTTACCAGGTCAAGCAAAGTAATATTAGCCTTTTCCATCAGAAATATCTCAGTAGCAGTCACGGAGTCTAGATTTGTGTTCGGTTGACGGTACTAGACTCCTGGACGCTCGCTACATGGGACTTTAACATAACTGGCAGAATGTGGGTGTATTGTTAAGTACTCCTCTACCTAACTCTTAGGGGATAACAGGCGTGTTGTTATGATATTTCAATTTTGCTTTGTATAAACACTGTTTTAAATTGTCAAGGTTTATAACTAAACTGTCACTTACAGGATATCTCCACTCGCATTCTCCAGTCAACCCGCGATCATGGCGATATTTTCCGATATTTCGACGCTGTTGCAAGAACAGCGTCGAAATATCGGAAACTCAAAATAAAGAACAATCTGTACAGGTCGCGGCATGAAAGTCTAGCGCTGACCGTTATTGCGCAGAAGTAAAAATTAAGAATGTCTTGGGGCGTGCGTTGCGCCGATTGGCTCTCCAGTCGTATAACATTTTTAAGGTAATTAGAGGAAAGATACACAATGCGGATATATTGCGAAGGGTGGAGCTAGCCGTGCCAGACAGGTATGTGGGTCGTCGTCGACAGCCGCAGTTGCTGGTAGAACCGCGCGCGCGAACTAACTTGCTGCGCGAGGCGCCGCTCACGAGCGCACTTCGCACCCTCAACCTCATTGCTGAGGACTTGAATACATTCTGTTGCTCTTTGGGTGAATTTACAAGAACAGCTATATATAGAATTTGCTATGTCAAAAACAGTTAAACTATTTAAATTTTAAGTATGCTACAATATCGCATTGGGTCTATAGCCTGTAAGGATATTTGTATATTTAGAGAGTAAATAAATAAATAAATAAAAACAAATAAACATGCGCAGATATCCCCTCCACGTTTCGTTCAGCGCTAGACTTACGTGCCGCGACCTTGTATCTCTCTATCTCTCGTATTTATGTTTGCTTTGTTTGAATATTCTAGAATACAACAACAGGTTCTCGTTCAACAAATCCTCGTCTACCAGTTAATCGAACTACCTATCCAATATGTATATTCCTGCAGACACGTAATCTCGCCAAACAATATGCCGTTCTAATCGTGCGTGTAACACCAGAACTAAGTTCAACTAAGATTGGATTAACCGCACACTTTGTAATCCAGTTAGTTTTGACGGCGTATAGCATAATGCTGTTAACTATAACATTACGCTGTTAACTTTGATGTGGGTTTAATGTAAAGTATGTTATTGTTAGTAATGTCAGATATTCCGGGAGTGGAAAGTTGTTATAATTGTTGTGGAATGTGTGGATATTTATAGAACGGTGGCTTTACTTAACTTGGCGTTACTAGGTTCGCAGTAGATTTAGTTTTCACTTCCCTAGAGCGATGATCATCATCATCATCAGCCTATTAATGTTCCCACTGCTGGGACACAGGTCTCCTCTCTATGAGAGGGAAAGCGATGATACCGTAACGTAAAGTCGAATGATTTTTTATATGAATCCTCTGGTATTTCGTTTTTTTTTGCGACAGCCATAATTATAATAGAATACAATCAATCATCTTTATTAACGTAATGATTCACGTTGTTGCTAGTTCCACTGCGTCCGTATAAAACCGGCCAAGTGTAAGCCAGACTCGCGCATGAAGGGTAATTACATTTTTAAGTATTTCTTAAAATAAAACGATACAAAAAAAAAATACTTAAAAATAAAAATAAAAATTGTAGTCCATCATTGTCGGGAGCAGGGTCCAAGCCACCGGTGGTTAGGGCTGCAGAGACAGGAACTAATATTATTATTATTGTTGTTGTTGTATTGTTGTTGATTATTTTTATTATTATTGTTATTATTTGTTGTTATAGCGGCGATAGAAATACACATACTGTGAAAATTTCAACTGTGTACCTATTACGGATCATGAGATACAGCCTACTGACAGACGAACGAATGGACGGACAGCGGAGGCTTAGTAATTTAGTTTATGCTGATTTACATTACAAAACCAGTAAAATACATTAATATACTACAACATAGCCAAAACATTGATTCACACTCTAAAAACTCGCTCCTTCCTGAGTTCCAAAAAATACGTTCGTGCAAAGAATAGAAACAGTAGGTAGCGTATCTGTCAATAGATATAAAAAACGACCTATTTTCTTTCAGCAAAAAAAACTTGGAAATTCGGCTCCGTATACCGAAACAAGTTAGTTTTTGTAACAATTGCATGTGACAGGCACGTAGGGAATTGAACTACACGTGTATGAGCGGGACCCAAGTTTGTCGAGCTCTCACGTTACTGGGGGAATAGAGGATGTGTGTTTAAACTGTATAGTGTAAACAAGAACTGGACAGTTAAAAATAATAATAATTAAAAAAAATAAAAAACCCGACTGCGTAAAAAATAACTAATAATTTAAAATAAAAACTGAAAGAAGTAAAACAAGTTCAGGAAACAGGACATATTGACTGCAACAGTCGGGACCCATATTGGATGTAATGATTTTAGTCTAGATTATTTAATGGGTCCCAACTGTTGCAGTCAATATGTCCTGTTTCCTGAACTTTTTTTACTTCTTTCAGTTTTTATTTTAAATTATTAGTTATTTTTTACGCAGTCGGGTTTTTTAATATTTTTTTTTTATTTTTTTATTTTGCGCTTTTTAGTTACTTAGATAATAACATTTTAAAATCCTCATGATGAGCCCTTTATCAAAGCCGTTCAGGCTGCAGAGCATGCCAAACATTTGAATTGGGCGCCAGAAATCTGCCACTTTGTTTTGTTTTTTTTTTTTAAATACCCAGTGTCACTCTCACAGTAAATGCGAATCTAACGACACCTCTCAAGCTAAAATCCATCGAGCCGTTCAGGCTGCAGAGCGTGCCAAAATTTGAATTTGGCGCCAAAAATCCGCCATTTTGTTTTTTTTTATTTTGATATACCCAGTGTCACTGTCACAGTAAATACGAATCCAACTACACCTCTCAAGCTAAAATCCATCGAGCCGTTCAGGCCATAGAGCGTGCCAAACAATTATACATACATACTCTCGAAAAACATAACCCTCCTTATGGCGCAGTCGGGTAAAAACCAAGACATGTGACCTCTATTTTTAAGGACGACCCGAATGGCGCAGCGGTGGCGAGGCTGCCTTACGTTCTTGGGGTCCCGGTAAGAGCAAATGTTTGTGTGATGAGCATGGACATTTGTTTCCAAGTCATGGATGTTTGAATGTATATTAAGTATGTATTTACAAACAAAAAGTATCTATTTATTATATCAACTATCTGGTGTCCACGACACAAGCCTCGTTGCTTGGTGTGGCACTAGATAACGCTGTGTGTAATATCCAGTGATATTTATTTATTATATGTATTTATTTTTAAGAAGAAGGATAGTGCCAGGCTGATCCTCTTCTTCTTAAAAGCATGCTCTGTTTAGTACAAGATAGGTTTTCTTTGAGTACTTTTAAAACTCAGCCACGTTCTTTTAAGTTAAAAAAAAAACCTCAAGTTCAAGTTAAGTCTTGTTAGTTTTTACGTTTTTTTTTGTTAAGTTTCATGACCCCGTGCGTTCTTCTTGAATTAACAAAAATTACAATGATTCTAATGATTTTAATTTCTCCTTTGTACACATCATTCCTGGCTTGACTGGACATTTTAACTTATTCTCTCCCTATTATTATTATCTTGATACTTTTATGACACCTACCATACCTGAAAGCGGTGTAGGTATGAATTACCTATCTACGTCGACAACTATTTATTTCAATTTTAAAAGAATCACAAAGATAAAAGATACATTTCTCTGACTTGTCTCGCATGCAGTCGGCATAAAGAATCTCTGTCAGTAGTAGTACGTTGTGTCAGTAGTAGTACTTACATAGTATTTCCTGTTGTCTCCCACGAATATCTGAAAAAAGAAACAAATATTCATGAGTCCTTTGTAAAAAATTTAGTGATAAATGCCTAAAAAACAACATTTATTTAAATCAGTCTGAGTGCAGCTGAATACTGATTTCCGTTGGACCGTGACAATGCTTGCATTAATATTCATAAACTAGCTGTGCCAAACGCAATCAAAAGAGTAGTTTAGCTGTAAAAACTTATTGTACTTTGATAACTAGATAGACTTAATGGACAGAGAGACTGGAATTTTATGTATTTTATTTGGAAAGGGAAGAAATCTAACTATAGTGTCCACACTGCTTGGACACGGGCTGCTTCTCTTTTCATCATCATCATCATCAGCCTATTAATGTTCCCACTGCTAGGACACAGGCCTCCTCTCTATGAGAGGGAATGGGCTATAATCCACCACGCGGGCCCAGTGCGGGTTGGTAGATGTCACGTGTCTTCGAATTTTTTGGTTCTAGGACATGCCGGTTTCCTCACGATGTTTTCCTTCACCGTTTTTAAGAGCAGTAGTAATGAAATAAATTACACAAAGTAATGCGCCTGTCTGGGTTCGAACCCATGACTTACTGTTCGTAAGTTGGGGCCGCCACCACTGGGCCACCGCTGCTCTTCCACCCCTTCCTCGCTCCCCCCGCACCCTCTTCCGCTTCTCTTTTAGGGTGAGTGATTTCGGAAACCACCACGAGGACCCAGCGTGGGTTTAGAGGATGTATAACGTCACTGTTTAGGTTTCCATAACAGAACCAAAATCAAAATCAAAGCATTTATTTCCAGTACGCCAGTTACAGGAACTTTTGAATTGTCGAAACAAATAAAACAGTGAAATGGTAGCTACAGTCCCAGTCACAAGACATAAAAACTGTGAAAGTATAACTGTAGTTGCCCATTCCCTAGCATCTCTATGGAGAAGAACGGGCAAGAAACTCCATGGACACTCTTTTAAATCAAAATACTTTTACAAGACCTTGCTTGTTGAGATGGTACAGTCACGGACTATAATTGATAAGCCACTTTCAAGATTTCCAATTTTGCAGTTGTATACATTCACGAGATCACACGATTAAACACGAACTCAAACCGAATGCTCGGAAACAAAAGGACACATTACTAATAATCGGAAATAGTCTTATCCATAGAGGTTTAAAAATGACTTCTAGGTTGTCAATGATAAAACCATACAATGGTGCTGGCGTGTATCCCAATATATTTGATACTGATCTCCTTTGAAGAAATAGTCCTTATTAAATACTCTTTATTTCTGAAAACTTATCCGAAGCCAGAGTGACAGTTGAAATGTCGATGTTAGAAAAGAGAAAAGATACAATTTCTCCGTACGCCAACGTTACTATGGCTACGCTAAAACAATATTGTTGCTAGGTTACGGTTGCTACACCTGCAATTCGTCGACTTTCGGTAGTCATTCTGTACTGTTCTGTACTAAGTACGAATATAACCGACTAAACCCGATTTGCATTACACGGCTAAAATACGAATGGTGGCAAGTGGCTCATCATTTATAGTCCGTGACTGTACATTATGTGAGAGTAGCAAGATGTGCACGTTAAAAGTGTCCATAGTAAAAACAAAACAAAACAATGAGGGCATTTCTTTTTAACTCTTCCCTAGTCGCTGGAGAGATGGCGGTGAACTTGGTAAGTTACTGCAAGGAACGGAACGTAAAAAAACAGATTTTAACAAAGCGCGAGAAAACTAGAATAAATTCAAAAAGCATAAGCAAACGAAAGTGTCAGTCAACGAGCGTATGTGACGTGATGCAATGTTTTTTTTTCCAAGCGTTAATTTGGCTTTGGAACCTAGTAACGTAGTCAGTTCAACGCCATCTACAGAGTTCTTGGAAACTATGTTTTTTTTTGATACCTCAAAAAAAACCTCTGATTAAGAAATTAAATAATAAATTTAAATAAGCCGTGGCAAACAAGAGATGAGCAGGTTGATATTCACGAATATTACGCATGTATCAGCACCATTCAACTCAACGATTTTGAAAGGAACTAAATGACCTACCCCTATTACTAAGCCTTGGCTTTCCGTCTGTTGGTCCTACTGTCTGACAGCGAGCTGTATCTCATGATCCATAATAAATAGTACACAGTTGAACTTTTCACAAAATGTGAATTTCTGTTGCCGCTATAAAAACAAAATTTAAAATTATAAGGGGCTCCCCTCATGCGCAAGCCCGACTCGCACTTAGCCAGTTATTTTATTAAAATCTATGGTTGGAGTTGGACTGGCGGTATGAAAGTCATCTCCACCGTTTCTGCGCCCTTTTTGGCCAAAAAACCGAATGAAGTTCTACCTAAGCCTAAACAATCCAAAAGTTCAAAAATAATCCGGAAGTTAAAAAAGCCAGGTTCTAAAAGATCGAGTCCCATTTTTTTCCCAAAAATCGGAACGTCCCTCTTCAATAACAGATGTAGAACTAGTGAATGCTTCCAGCGAAACCAATCTATTCCACGTTTTAAATCCTCCGGCCTGACAACCAAATGGACCCGATGGGCCGGAAAATAGGGTACCCAACTAATTGATATGTACCCATTTGTTTGCTCCGAAAGTCGTTTGCGGTTCGGGATTCGCAAAAATGCTCGTATAAGTTTCAAAAAAAATTCCGACATGAGGAATTTATGATACAAACACTTATAGCAGATTTCGTTTTATGTTTGGCTACTAATAGTTAAACTAGTTTAGGGCCCTGTTTTTGGAAATCTCACTTATGTGGGAGATTCTTCCAATAGCTCATATAACTGTCATAACTATTTATTATAAAATACAATACAACAACCAGACAATAGAGCATTTTACTACTTGCTTCGATTCACTCTAAAATTGCTTTAGATAATCTTATGTTCAAATATAATAATGGAAAGGTATTGATAAACTAACTTTTTTGTGTTTTCTGTTCAGTTTCCATGTTGCCCCATCTTCTTTAAAACTTAGCCTAAGGACTCATTTGGGGAAATAAAAAGTTTCGCAATGATACATTTTCTTATGTACAATCTACTAGGTAGGTACGTTTTTAGATTATGCAATCCATGCGAGCAAAGAGCTAGTATTGATATAGTAGAAAATACACACAATGAAGTCGCCATTTATTGGTATTTCGTCAATATTTGCTAGGTTAGGTTATTAGTTATATTCGGTCAAATATTAATAATCCAGGTTGCGTTTAATTGAATTGGCTAATTAAACACGATTACCAATAAATTAATTAAATACATCGACTGAATGATTTTACTAATTGCAATATCTTGCGCTATTGTTAATTAATCATTATTATTGGAATTCAATATCATCATTGGTGGACATCATAGCTTTACCTTTTAATTAGCAGATGCACGTGCAATACCCAAGAGCACATTTTTTTTATGTTAAACACTAGGATAGCTAGCACAAAGCACAAATCATGAATAGCGTGAGATATGGGTTGCCTTTAGGCTAGGTGGACAGACGATCTCTGCCAGGTGGTTGATAGCAAACGGATGCGAGCTGCCGAGAATCGAATGCGAGTTGCAGAGTGGCGAGATGACAAAACAAATAGTCCGTTAGATAGATTTATTTTATTACTAGAGTCTGGCCAACGAAAGCTGTCAACGACTTATTTACAGAAGTTTTAATATGGCAATAATTTAAGACTGTCAAAATTGACTCATTGACGTTTCGTACTTGAGTCATCTTGTGTTTACGTGTTTCATATTTTCATTGGTTTTGTTTAAAATAATGCCGAAAACAATCAAAAGTTCGACGAGGAAGCTTCTATTTACTGTGATTGATAAATATAAAGACATAAAAAGTGATATGAATCAGAAATTGCAGAGAAAATACTACGACTGGATTCAATCATTTAATTTTTAGGTTAGTTTATAGAATTCCTAATGAACTAACTTGATACTTTTCGACTATTTATAACAAATCGCAATATCTTTCACAGGGTATCTACTTTCCAGGAAGTATTAACAACGGGGAGACAAAACTTAAAATTGTGGAAGCAGTAAAGAAATTGAAAACTCGAAAAAAAATGAAATGTTGACTTGTGAATCTCAGTATTTTGAAAATATATCTTCAATAACTGGTATTACTTTAGAAATTATAGATTTTTAACAATTACTTCGAAGGGTTTAAACATTTATGATATTGTATGGATAGCTAAATTAAATAATATACTTTACTATCTTTGTAATTTATTATGGTTTTTGACTTTTAATGACTGCTAAGTAATAATATACTGCTACATAATTGATTCTATTTGTTCTCTTCAGATGTAAGTGTGAAGACCGAAGAATTAAAATTGAAGGGTCTAACAATCAAGGACAGTGGAATACTCCGGGGAAAATCATCCACATTCAGCAACAGTTTCCAATTTGGAAAATTTTGATATTTCAGCTATAAGAAACAAAATAAACGAATTACATCAAGGACACTACCTCATAGGTGGCGTGGAAACGTGTACATAAAATTATGAACTATTTGAAAACAATAAAAAGGCAGAATTAAAAGTACTCTTTTATTTAATATTCTTCATAGAAAATTACAGCTCATAAAACAAATAGAAAAGATTTTACTTGCTGAGTAATAAATAGTATCAACTCCGTTTATGCAGTGTATAGCCAGGGTTAACAGCTCTTGATTTTTTAAATTTCCTGCCTTTTTTCTTGGACAGCTTTCGTTGGCCAGACTCTACTGACTATTTTTTCTTTCTTCACTTAAACAAAAAATGAAGACAATACATTACGTCGTAAACTCGCGTGACGTCACATTTGAGTTCATTTTTTTCTCAAATGTCACAAGACCCCACTCTTGATCTTTGACACGTTTTATTTGCGTAAATTTATATTAATTTGATAAAACAAAAAACACGTATCCAATATTTTTCGATAATCTAACTGACGTACTAAACAGAATCATATTTTTTAGTCAGTCATCATTCCTATTATATAGGCCTATGTCTAGTAGGGGACTGGTGTAGGCTGATGATGATGATAAAATAGCGATTAAGGAATTGAAAAGTGTTGTTTCTATCAATAATTTCAGAGTTACACAGAGAATACTTTCGGATAGTGGGCCGGTAGGTCTATCACATGACTTATCAAGTACCGGCATTATGACAAAATCGTCGGGACGGAACGCGGTCGAGCCGTCGCCGACGTCTCAATATTGCGCATGTGTAGATAGGACTATCTCCCTCACATCGAGAACGTCTGTGGATCGGCCGGTGGCGGCGGCGCGGGCGGAGGCGGCGGAGGCGTCGCAAACGTCATCGTCACTGGAGCGCGCGAACAAAGTTTTGTCTCCATCTCCATCCTCAGACGCTACTGCATATAAACAAACGCCGGCGCCGCCACCGCCGTGTACATCGCAACCAACGATGGCGGAAAGAGTTAAGTCGCCAAGTGAATGGAAACAAAATAAGCCTACAGATGAGTGGACTGTGATACAACGTGGACGACATAAGAATCGATTTATTGGAAAAATGGGGAAAGCAATAACCGGTGTTGAAACAAAGTTCAAGGCGGCGGAAACAAAGATTCCTTTGTTTATTTCCAATGTAAACAAAGATACACTCGAGGCTGACATATGTGAATATATATATAGTAAGACTCAGGAAAAAGTCTCTCTTGAAAAAGTTACCATGAAGAAAGAAAGGCCGTATAATTCTTTTAAAATATTCGTTTCAATGAATAAAATTGACACCTTTTTAAATGATAACTTGTGGCCGGATGGGATAACATTTAGGAGATTCATACGATTTAGACCACGGGATTCCGATAAAGATGACATTAAATTAAATGGATAGTACGCTAATAAGTTATAACTGCAAAAATATTAAAAGAAGTATGGAATGTGTGAGAACTTTATGTAAATCGGCAGATGTGATAGCCCTCCAAGAAACCTGGCTACTACCTTACGATACTCAAGTATTGGGTGATATTGATGACAACTTCGGCTACACGGGGAAGTCGGCAGTGGACTTGACAGCTGGAGTGCTACGAGGCAGACCTCACGGCGGGGTTGCGCTTCTGTGGCGGAAAAGTGCCTTTCGCAATGTTACGGCGGTGAAGTGCAAAAGTGAGCGTATTGTTGCGATTAAAGTAATGACTGGAGCGGGTCGTGAAATGTTAGTTATGTGCGTGTATATGCCGACTGACCAAACTGTGAACTTGCCGGAATTTACTCAGTGTTTGGGTGAGTTGAATGCAATTATACAAGACAATAGTATCGAAGTAGTATTTATGTTAGGGGATTTCAATGCACATCCTAATGCCCCGTTTTGTAGTGAACTACTTGATTTTTGTGAGGAAAATGAATGGATATGTGCCGATCTAGTCAAATTAGGTATGTTATCTGAAACTTATACGTTTCAAAGTGAAGTATACGGGTGTAAGCGATGGCTGGACCACTGCGTGGTAACCAAGTCAGCATGGCAGTCTGTGGTAAATATTATGGTTCACAATGATGTATATTGGTCAGATCATTTCCCTTTACAGGTGACTTGTAATTTAGAAGTAATTAAAGCTAAAGTAGAAGTTCACAGCTATTTACGTAATGACATTGTATGGGGGGTAAGAGAATTGGAAGAAATTCAGAAATATCATGAAATTTGCAACAATAACTTCAGAAAAATTATGTTTCCTGATGAACTTCATGAATGTGCTGATAGTATGTGTCAAAACATGCAACACAGATCTGTAATTGACAACTTATATAATAGTATTGTAAATATATTGAGTCAGGCTTCGGCACACAGTCGCAGTGCTTTACCTAGGAAGCCGACTAATGTTAAGTGTGTGCATGGTTGGAACAAGCATGTCAGAGACGCCCACAGGCAGGCTAGACTGGACCATCAATTGTATGTCTTAGGTGGTAAACCAGTTAGTGGATCTTTGTATAATAAAATGTGTGAAAGTCGATGAGTTTTCAAGTCACGTTTAAAGTACTGTCAGAACAACCAGGAACAGATAAAAATGGATATAATTGCCTCACAACATTCTGCTAAGAAATTTAATAAGTTCTGGAAGGGCACTAAGCGTCTAAATGGTAAGACTAGTCTGCCTGTGTGCGTTGATGGCATCAGTGATGCTAAAATGATTGCCAATTCATTCAAAGATCATTTTCAGGTGAAATCTTCCTTGCTGTTGGTGTCTGATACTGAATATAGCCTAGTAGAAAAGCCTATTGGATTTTCAAGTAAAGATGTGGCTGACATTGTTAAAAATATGAAAAGAGGGATGTCACCAGGTCATGAGGGACTTAGTGTCGAGCACCTGCAGCATGGGGGAGTACACCTGTATAGAGTGTTAGCCATGTTTTACACTTTTTGTATAAGGCACTCATATCTACCATCTAATCTTATGAGAACAGTAGTTGTTCCAATAGTGAAAAATGTCACTGCTGATATCTCTGATAAAAGTAACTATAGGCCGATTTCTTTAGCAACTATAATCGCAAAAGTGTTTGATGGGTTATTGGATAGAATATTGGATCGTTTTGTTAAATTACAGGATACACAGTTCGGCTTCAGAGAGGGGTTGTCAACTGAAAGTGCAATATTATCTCTGAAACACACTGTAGACTATTATGTGAAAAGACAAACTCCAGTATACGCATGCTTCTTGGATTTGTCCAAAGCTTTTGATTTGGTGTCATATAATAAGCTTTGGACGAAATTAAGAAGTGCAGGTGTCCCAACAGATCTGGTGAATATCCTCGCCTGCTGGTATAGTGAGCAACTTAATGTAGTCAGGTGGGGAAATGTATACTCCAATGAATATTCTTTGGAGTGTGGCGTTAGGCAGGGCGGGCTGACTTCCCCACGGCTCTTTAATATTTATGTTAACCACCTGATTGAGGAGCTCAGCAGCATGCATGTTGGATGCCATATTGATGACATATGTGTCAATAATTTGAGTTATGCTGATGATATGGTGCTGCTGAGCCCCTCAATTGGTGGTCTTAGACAGCTGTTAAAGGTGTGTGAGGTTTACGCTGTGGGACATGGCTTGAGGTACAACGAAAGTAAAAGTGAGTTCATGTTATTTAAATGTAAAAATAAAAACAATATCTTTATACCACCTTTATTACTTAACGGTGTACCTCTAAGTCGTGTTGCACAGTTTAAATATCTTGGTCACATTGTAACAGAGGATTTGAGTGACGAATTGGATATCGAGAGGGAGCGCAGGGCATTGTCGGTTCGTGGTAATATGTTGGCACACAGGTTCGCTCGTTGTACCTACTGCTCCAGTTAAAATAACTATGTTCAAGGCATTCTGCCAGACGTTCTACACGAGCGGCCTGTGGGCAAACTTTACACAGAAAGCCTACAATGCCTTGCGCGTCCAGTACAATAATGTGTTCAGGGCTCTGTTTTGGCTCCCTCGGTATTGCAGTGCATCCGGCATGTTTGCTGACACCAGCGTAGATGACTTCTACGCAATTATGCGTAAAAAAGTAGCGTCGGTGGTGCGCCGAGTATGGGGGAGCCCGAATACCGTCCTCAGGATGATTGGCGAGAGAACCGATACTGTTCTGCTCAGTAGGTTCACTGAACTCCATGTGTTGCGGGACCGGTGAGCCTACTGAGCAGGGGTAGACGGTGTGTCCAGTTTGTTGTTACCTACTTTTAATTACTAACAATAGATATAAGCAAACTTCTTGTTACTAACAATCTTGTCATGCATATGGACTTTTTTGTCTGAATTAAAATATTTTTATTTTTATTTTTATTTATAAGTTTACATTTTTTTTTTCCGACATGAGAAATTTATGACCCAATTTATGAACACTAATAGCAGATTTCATTTTATGTTTGGCTACTGATAGTCAAACTATACGTAGGTTAGGTCCCTGTTTTTGGAACTCTCACTTAAGTGGGAGATTCTTCTAATAGCTCGTATAACTGTCCTAACTATTATAACTGTTTTAAAATACAATACAACAACCAGACAATAGAGCATTTTACTACTTGCTTCGATTCACTCTAAAATTGATTTAGATAATCTTATGTCCAAATATAATATTGGAAAGGTATTGATAAACTAACTTTTTTGTGTTTTCTGTTCAGTTTTCATGTTGCCCCATCTTCTTTAAAACTTGGCCTAAGGACTCATTTGGGGAAATAAAAAGTTTCGCAATGATACATTTTCTTATGTACAAACTACTAGGTAGGTACGGTTTTTAGATTATGCAATCCATGCGAGCAAAGAGCTAGTATTGATATAGTAGAAAATACACACAATGAAGTCGCCATTTATTGGTATTTCGTCAATATTTGCTAGGTTAGGATATTAGTTGTATTCCGTCAAATATTAATAATCCAGGTTGCGTTTAATTGGCTAATTAAACACAATTACCAATAAATTAATTAAATACATCGACTGAATGATTTTATTAATTACAATATCTTGCGCTATTGTTAATTAATAATTATTATTGGAATTCAATATCATCAGTGGTGGAAATCATAGCTTTACCTTTTAATTAGCAGATGCACGTGAAATACCCAAGAGCACAATTTTTTTATGTTAAACACTAGGATAGCTAGCACAAAGCACAAATCATGAATAGCGTGAGATATGGGTTGCCTTTAGGCTAGGTGGACAGACGATCTCTGCCAGGTGGTTGATAGCAAACGGATGCGAGCTGCCGAGAATCGAATGCGAGTTGCAGAGTGGCGAGATGACAAAACAAATAGTCCGTTAGATAGATTTATTTTATTACTAGAGTCTGGCCAACGAAAGCTGACAACGACTTATTTACAGAAGTTTTAATATGGCAATAATTTAAGACTGTCAAAATTGACTCATTGACGTTTCGTACTTGAGTCATCTTGTGTTTACGTGTTTCATATTTTCATTGGTTTTGTTTAAAATAATGCCGAAAACAATCAAAAGTTCGACGAGGAAGCTTCTATTTACTGTGATTGATAAATATAAAGACATAAAAAGTGATATGAATCAGAAATTGCAGAGAAAATACTACGACTGGATTCAATCATTTAATTTTTAGGTTAGTTTATAGAATTCCTAATGAACTAACTTGATACTTTTCGACTATTTATAACAAATCGCAATATCTGTCACAGGGTTTTCTTTTTTATCTACTTTCCAGGAAGTATTAACAACGGGGAGACAAAACTTAAAATTGTGGAAGCAGTAAAGAAATTGAAAACTCGAAAAAAAATGAAATGTTGACTTGTGAATCTCAGTATTTTGAAAATATATCTTCAATAACTGGTATTACTTTAGAAATTATAGATTTTTAACAATTACTTCGAAGGGTTTAAACATTTATGATATTGTATGGATAGCTAAATTAAATAATATACTTTACTATCTTTGTAATTTATTATGGTTTTTGACTTTTAATGACTGCTAAGTAATAATATACTGCTACATAATTGATTCTATTTGTTCTCTTCAGATGTAAGTGTGAAGACCGAAGAATTAAAATTGAAGGGTCTAACAATCAAGGACAGTGGAATACTCCGGGGAAAATCATCCACATTCAGCAACAGTTTCCAATTTGGAAAATTTTGATATTTCAGCTATAAGAAACAAAATAAACGAATTACATCAAGGACACTACCTCATAGGTGGCGTGGAAACGTGTACATAAAATTATGAACTATTTGAAAACAATAAAAAGGCAGAATTAAAAGTACTCTTTTATTTAATATTCTTCATAGAAAATTACAGCTCATAAAACAAATAGAAAAGATTTTACTTGCTGAGTAATAAATAGTATCAACTCCGTTTATGCAGTGTATAGCCAGGGTTAACAGCTCTTGATTTTTTAAATTTCCTGCCTTTTTTCTTGGACAGCTTTCGTTGGCCAGACTCTACTGACTATTTTTTCTTTCTTCACTTAAACAAAAAATGAAGACAATACATTACGTCGTAAACTCGCGTGACGTCACATTTGAGTTCATTTTTTTCTCAAATGTCACAAGACCCCACTCTTGATCTTTGACACGTTTTATTTGCGTAAATTTATATTAATTTGATAAAACAAAAAACACGTATCCAATATTTTTCGATAATCTAACTGACGTACTAAACAGAATCATATTTTTTAGTCAGTCATCATTCCTATTATATAGGCCTATGTCTAGTAGGGGACTGGTGTAGGCTGATGATGATGATAAAATAGCGATTAAGGAATTGAAAAGTGTTGTTTCTATCAATAATTTCAGAGTTACACAGAGAATACTTTCGGATAGTGGGCCGGTAGGTCTATCACATGACTTATCAAGTACCGGCATTATGACAAAATCGTCGGGACGGAACGCGGTCGAGCCGTCGCCGACGTCTCAATATTGCGCATGTGTAGATAGGACTATCTCCCTCACATCGAGAACGTCTGTGGATCGGCCGGTGGCGGCGGCGCGGGCGGAGGCGGCGGAGGCGTCGCAAACGTCATCGTCACTGGAGCGCGCGAACAAAGTTTTGTCTCCATCTCCATCCTCAGACGCTACTGCATATAAACAAACGCCGGCGCCGCCACCGCCGTGTACATCGCAACCAACGATGGCGGAAAGAGTTAAGTCGCCAAGTGAATGGAAACAAAATAAGCCTACAGATGAGTGGACTGTGATACAACGTGGACGACATAAGAATCGATTTATTGGAAAAATGGGGAAAGCAATAACCGGTGTTGAAACAAAGTTCAAGGCGGCGGAAACAAAGATTCCTTTGTTTATTTCCAATGTAAACAAAGATACACTCGAGGCTGACATATGTGAATATATATATAGTAAGACTCAGGAAAAAGTCTCTCTTGAAAAAGTTACCATGAAGAAAGAAAGGCCGTATAATTCTTTTAAAATATTCGTTTCAATGAATAAAATTGACACCTTTTTAAATGATAACTTGTGGCCGGATGGGATAACATTTAGGAGATTCATACGATTTAGACCACGGGATTCCGATAAAGATGACATTAAATTAAATGGATAGTACGCTAATAAGTTATAACTGCAAAAATATTAAAAGAAGTATGGAATGTGTGAGAACTTTATGTAAATCGGCAGATGTGATAGCCCTCCAAGAAACCTGGCTACTACCTTACGATACTCAAGTATTGGGTGATATTGATGACAACTTCGGCTACACGGGGAAGTCGGCAGTGGACTTGACAGCTGGAGTGCTACGAGGCAGACCTCACGGCGGGGTTGCGCTTCTGTGGCGGAAAAGTGCCTTTCGCAATGTTACGGCGGTGAAGTGCAAAAGTGAGCGTATTGTTGCGATTAAAGTAATGACTGGAGCGGGTCGTGAAATGTTAGTTATGTGCGTGTATATGCCGACTGACCAAACTGTGAACTTGCCGGAATTTACTCAGTGTTTGGGTGAGTTGAATGCAATTATACAAGACAATAGTATCGAAGTAGTATTTATGTTAGGGGATTTCAATGCACATCCTAATGCCCCGTTTTGTAGTGAACTACTTGATTTTTGTGAGGAAAATGAATGGATATGTGCCGATCTAGTCAAATTAGGTATGTTATCTGAAACTTATACGTTTCAAAGTGAAGTATACGGGTGTAAGCGATGGCTGGACCACTGCGTGGTAACCAAGTCAGCATGGCAGTCTGTGGTAAATATTATGGTTCACAATGATGTATATTGGTCAGATCATTTCCCTTTACAGGTGACTTGTAATTTAGAAGTAATTAAAGCTAAAGTAGAAGTTCACAGCTATTTACGTAATGACATTGTATGGGGGGTAAGAGAATTGGAAGAAATTCAGAAATATCATGAAATTTGCAACAATAACTTCAGAAAAATTATGTTTCCTGATGAACTTCATGAATGTGCTGATAGTATGTGTCAAAACATGCAACACAGATCTGTAATTGACAACTTATATAATAGTATTGTAAATATATTGAGTCAGGCTTCGGCACACAGTCGCAGTGCTTTACCTAGGAAGCCGACTAATGTTAAGTGTGTGCATGGTTGGAACAAGCATGTCAGAGACGCCCACAGGCAGGCTAGACTGGACCATCAATTGTATGTCTTAGGTGGTAAACCAGTTAGTGGATCTTTGTATAATAAAATGTGTGAAAGTCGATGAGTTTTCAAGTCACGTTTAAAGTACTGTCAGAACAACCAGGAACAGATAAAAATGGATATAATTGCCTCACAACATTCTGCCAAGAAATTTAATAAGTTCTGGAAGAGCACTAAGCGTCTAAATGGTAAGACTAGTCTGCCTGTGTGCGTTGATGGCATCAGTGATGCTAAAATGATTGCCAATTCATTCAAAGATCATTTTCAGGTGAAATCTTCCTTGCTGTTGGTGTCTGATACTGAATATAGCCTAGTAGAAAAGCCTATTGGATTTTCAAGTAAAGATGTGGCTGACATTGTTAAAAATATGAAAAGAGGGATGTCACCAGGTCATGAGGGACTTAGTGTCGAGCACCTGCAGCATGGGGGAGTACACCTGTATAGAGTGTTAGCCATGTTTTACACTTTTTGTATAAGGCACTCATATCTACCATCTAATCTTATGAGAACAGTAGTTGTTCCAATAGTGAAAAATGTCACTGCTGATATCTCTGATAAAAGTAACTATAGGCCGATTTCTTTAGCAACTATAATCGCAAAAGTGTTTGATGGGTTATTGGATAGAATATTGGATCGTTTTGTTAAATTACAGGATACACAGTTCGGCTTCAGAGAGGGGTTGTCAACTGAAAGTGCAATATTATCTCTGAAACACACTGTAGACTATTATGTGAAAAGACAAACTCCAGTATACGCATGCTTCTTGGATTTGTCCAAAGCTTTTGATTTGGTGTCATATAATAAGCTTTGGACGAAATTAAGAAGTGCAGGTGTCCCAACAGATCTGGTGAATATCCTCGCCTACTGGTATAGTGAGCAACTTAATGTAGTCAGGTGGGGAAATGTATACTCCAATGAATATTCTTTGGAGTGTGGCGTTAGGCAGGGCGGGCTGACTTCCCCACGGCTCTTTAATATTTATGTTAACCACCTGATTGAGGAGCTCAGCAGCATGCATGTTGGATGCCATATTGATGACATATGTGTCAATAATTTGAGTTATGCTGATGATATGGTGCTGCTGAGCCCCTCAATTGGTGGTCTTAGACAGCTGTTAAAGGTGTGTGAGGTTTACGCTGTGGGACATGGCTTGAGGTACAACGAAAGTAAAAGTGAGTTCATGTTATTTAAATGTAAAAATAAAAACAATATCTTTATACCACCTTTATTACTTAACGGTGTACCTCTAAGTCGTGTTGCACAGTTTAAATATCTTGGTCACATTGTAACAGAGGATTTGAGTGACGAATTGGATATCGAGAGGGAGCGCAGGGCATTGTCGGTTCGTGGTAATATGTTGGCACACAGGTTCGCTCGTTGTACCTACTGCTCCAGTTAAAATAACTATGTTCAAGGCATTCTGCCAGACGTTCTACACGAGCGGCCTGTGGGCAAACTTTACACAGAAAGCCTACAATGCCTTGCGCGTCCAGTACAATAATGTGTTCAGGGCTCTGTTTTGGCTCCCTCGGTATTGCAGTGCATCCGGCATGTTTGCTGACACCAGCGTAGATGACTTCTACGCAATTATGCGTAAAAAAGTAGCGTCGGTGGTGCGCCGAGTATGGGGGAGCCCGAATACCGTCCTCAGGATGATTGGCGAGAGAACCGATACTGTTCTGCTCAGTAGGTTCACTGAACTCCATGTGTTGCGGGACCGGTGAGCCTACTGAGCAGGGGTAGACGGTGTGTCCAGTTTGTTGTTACCTACTTTTAATTACTAACAATAGATATAAGCAAACTTCTTGTTACTAACAATCTTGTCATGCATATGGACTTTTTTGTCTGAATTAAAATATTTTTATTTTTATTTTTATTTATAAGTTTACATTTTTTTTTTCCGACATGAGAAATTTATGACCCAATTTATGAACACTAATAGCAGATTTCATTTTATGTTTGGCTACTGATAGTCAAACTATACGTAGGTTAGGTCCCTGTTTTTGGAACTCTCACTTAAGTGGGAGATTCTTCTAATAGCTCGTATAACTGTCCTAACTATTATAACTGTTTTAAAATACAATACAACAACCAGACAATAGAGCATTTTACTACTTGCTTCGATTCACTCTAAAATTGATTTAGATAATCTTATGTCCAAATATAATATTGGAAAGGTATTGATAAACTAACTTTTTTGTGTTTTCTGTTCAGTTTTCATGTTGCCCCATCTTCTTTAAAACTTGGCCTAAGGACTCATTTGGGGAAATAAAAAGTTTCGCAATGATACATTTTCTTATGTACAAACTACTAGGTAGGTACGGTTTTTAGATTATGCAATCCATGCGAGCAAAGAGCTAGTATTGATATAGTAGAAAATACACACAATGAAGTCGCCATTTATTGGTATTTCGTCAATATTTGCTAGGTTAGGATATTAGTTGTATTCCGTCAAATATTAATAATCCAGGTTGCGTTTAATTGGCTAATTAAACACAATTACCAATAAATTAATTAAATACATCGACTGAATGATTTTATTAATTACAATATCTTGCGCTATTGTTAATTAATAATTATTATTGGAATTCAATATCATCAGTGGTGGAAATCATAGCTTTACCTTTTAATTAGCAGATGCACGTGAAATACCCAAGAGCACAATTTTTTTATGTTAAACACTAGGATAGCTAGCACAAAGCACAAATCATGAATAGCGTGAGATATGGGTTGCCTTTAGGCTAGGTGGACAGACGATCTCTGCCAGGTGGTTGATAGCAAACGGATGCGAGCTGCCGAGAATCGAATGCGAGTTGCAGAGTGGCGAGATGACAAAACAAATAGTCCGTTAGATAGATTTATTTTATTACTAGAGTCTGGCCAACGAAAGCTGTCAACGACTTATTTACAGAAGTTTTAATATGGCAATAATTTAAGACTGTCAAAATTGACTCATTGACGTTTCGTACTTGAGTCATCTTGTGTTTACGTGTTTCATATTTTCATTGGTTTTGTTTAAAATAATGCCGAAAACAATCAAAAGTTCGACGAGGAAGCTTCTATTTACTGTGATTGATAAATATAAAGACATAAAAAGTGATATGAATCAGAAATTGCAGAGAAAATACTACGACTGGATTCAATCATTTAATTTTTAGGTTAGTTTATAGAATTCCTAATGAACTAACTTGATACTTTTCGACTATTTATAACAAATCGCAATATCTTTCACAGGGTATCTACTTTCCAGGAAGTATTAACAACGGGGAGACAAAACTTAAAATTGTGGAAGCAGTAAAGAAATTGAAAACTCGAAAAAAAATGAAATGTTGACTTGTGAATCTCAGTATTTTGAAAATATATCTTCAATAACTGGTATTACTTTAGAAATTATAGATTTTTAACAATTACTTCGAAGGGTTTAAACATTTATGATATTGTATGGATAGCTAAATTAAATAATATACTTTACTATCTTTGTAATTTATTATGGTTTTTGACTTTTAATGACTGCTAAGTAATAATATACTGCTACATAATTGATTCTATTTGTTCTCTTCAGATGTAAGTGTGAAGACCGAAGAATTAAAATTGAAGGGTCTAACAATCAAGGACAGTGGAATACTCCGGGGAAAATCATCCACATTCAGCAACAGTTTCCAATTTGGAAAATTTTGATATTTCAGCTATAAGAAACAAAATAAACGAATTACATCAAGGACACTACCTCACAGGTGGCGTGGAAACGCGTACATAAAATTATGAACTATTTGAAAACAAATGTCACTTACGGGATATCTTCCGTGATTATTTTTTATTATTGAGCTCCCGATATTTCGACGCTGTTGCAAGCGCCATGAACGCGGGTTAACTGAAGAATGCGGGTGGATGGAAAAAAAATTGTTAGGAGCAGACAAATCTGTCTACCCTCTTTCTTTGTCTTTTGCTACGCGCACTACTGGAACTCGACACTAAGTCACGGCAAAAAACACTCACAGTATCACTAGGTTTTGTGGAGTCCTTATTATGTTGCTGGCTGCTACTTTTGAGCATATTCAATACTGGATTCCACGTACTTGACAATTTGAAGCCATCCTCTCGATTGAAATTTTTATGTCTTCTTATTTCAATTGCTTCTCTTGTCAGCCTTTGAAAGTAATGTTTGTCTGTTGACAAAATACGTGGCTTGTGGAATTCAATCCAGTGATTGGGTCCTGACCACAGTAGATGTTCAACTATGGCCGATTTCTGCTCATCATTGTTTTTCACAGCCTTTATGTGCTCTTTGATGCGGCATGAGACAGTTCGCTTCGTTCGTGGTATAGTTATGAACCGTGAAAGCTTAAAACAGTATTTGAAAACAATAAAAAGGCAGAATTAAAAGTACTCTTTTATTTAATATTCTTCATAATACACTCGAAAATTACAGCTCATAAAACAAATAGAAAAGATTTTACTTGCAGAGTAATAAATAGTATCAACTCCGTTTACGCAGTGTATAGCCAGGGTTAACAGCTCTTGATTTTTTAAATTTCCTGCCTTTCTTCTTGGACAGCTTTCGTTGGCCAGACTCTACTGACTATTTTTTCTTTCTTCACTTAAACAAAAAACCGGCCAAGTGCGAGTCGGACTCGCGCACGAAGGGTTCCGTACCATTATCTATACATTAGACAAAACGGCAAAAAAATCACGTTTGTTATATGGGAGCCCCCCTTAAATATTAATTTTATTCTGTTTTTAGTATTTGGTGTTATAGCGGCAACAGAAATACATCATCTGTGAAAATTTCAACTGTCTAGCTGTCACGGTTCATGAGATACAGCCTGGTGACAGACAGACGGACAGACGGACAGACGGACAGATGGACAGACAGACAGACGGACAGACAGCGAAGTCTTAGTAATATGGTTCCGTTTTTACCCTTTGGGTACGGAACCCTAAAAATGAAGACGATACACTACGTCGAAAACTCGTGTGACGTCACATTTGAGTACATTTTTTTCTCAAATGTCACAAGCCCCCACTCTTGATCTTTGACACGTTTTATTTGCGTAAATTTATATTAATTTGATGAGACAAAAAACAGGTATCCAATATTTTTCGATAATCTAACTGACGTACTAAACAGAATCATATTTTTTTTAGTCAGTCATCATTCCTATTATATAGGCCTATGTCTAGTAGGGGACTGGTGTAGGCTGATGATGATGATGATGAAATAGCGATTAAGGAATTGAAAAGTGTTGTTTCTATCAATATTTTCAGAGTGACACAGAGATATACTCGTACGCTTTACATATTTTTTTGGCGCTAGACACTTATTTTCACGATTAGTGGTGCTAACGTTTCTACATCGCTGTAATAATAATTACTCTGATTTTTCGGATTCATGTGCGTACGTATATATATCACTTGCTTGGGTGAAGGAAAACAGCATGAGGAAACGAGCATGCCTGAGAGATATTTCTCGACGGCATGTAGAGCCAAGCCAGAGGCCATTGCGCGGCATAAAAACTCTAAAACCAGGTTATACACTAACCAAACAATAAAGAAAGATGAAGAAGAGAATAATTAAAACGATCAGCTTATTGCTACTTCTTACTACACATTTTCACAACCAACCATAAATTACCTATTGCAAGTAAACTTGTTTACCGATACTTTTTACTTTTTATTTTATTATCATTGCGACATTTAATGATTTTTGTGTTTTTTTTTTTACTTACATTCATTTGAAAAGAATTTGTTATTAATTTTATCTACACCCATGCTATAAATCCTCTATAAAGGTATCTGAAACAGTTAGCTTATGGCCAACATTAAAACAGCCAGTGACATAATAACCATTATAACACCCAAACGGGTGTTATAATGTTGTACTGAATTTCATTATGCAACTCACTTATTTCATTATGAATTCACTACGTATCCCGCCATTTTTGTTCGACATTTGGATATTAGTACTTATTGCATTATGTACTTTGTTGTTTACAAAAATGAGTGATACAAGCTTTGTGAATTTTGATAATTGAACCATCCAAAATGTAAATAATTATATTACTACTTAAACACGGTTTGTTTGTATTAAATACAAGCAATTAAACTTTCCATGAATTTACATAGACTTCTTAGAACACTGCAACACCCTATGGTTTCAGAACCTTTTATGGAGGATTCATATCATGGATGTAGATAAAGTCTTGTATGCAACTGTACATAATTAGGTATTAAAACACTCATGTGATACTATTAAACCCACATTCGTGTTTTAATACCCCTCATTATACAACAGTTGCATAAATAACTATTATTTGATTATTGTGAATGTGGGGACCATGTGGGTTACATTTTTATTTTTTGTTTGTTTTTTTCCCACAACTGTCTGGCAGTTTGAGTACTATAAGCGACCTTCCCAAATGTCCTTTCTTTGGTATTGTTCGTCGTTTCGTTGAGCTCCTTGAGTTATAAGTCGAGCTACACGTTAACTGACAAATGCTTGCACTGACTGGACAGGTCCACTCAAATCTGTATGGTTCTTTCTTCAAAAGACCATCTCAGACACTAATCTGCATAGTCCTCATGTGAATTGAGCAAGATTGTCTGGACTTTAAAAGAGACTATGACCTCTGAGTTTGTTTCGGCTGTTTCTTCTCAGAGTAGTCAGGTACGAAACACCGGCCCCATCTAGTTTTAAAAAATGACGTGTAAAGTGTTTGTAAAAACCTACTTGCAAAATAAACATCATTTATCATTTATGATACTTTTTGTTTACCGCCGGTACTGCGTAATATACTGTATCGCAAAACGTCGAAGTTGAACCGTTACGGAAATCCAAGATAAGTGCACCACGATGCAGTATCGAGGTAGTTTCCAGAGTGGTATTTATTTTATTCAATGTGAATTTGTGTGCAAAGCGTTAGCTATCTAGATTAAATCTCTGAGGTTTTGTAAACATAACACTTAGGTAATGTTCCACGTTAAATAAGTTTTAGTTTATGTTTGTTTCGCTACCCGCAAATGAAAGGTTTGGATTAAAGATCATCATCAGCCTATTAATGTTCCCACTGCTGGGATACAGGCCGCCTCTCTATGAGAGGGAATGGGCTATAATCCACCACGCGAGCCCAGTGCGGCTTGGTAGATGTCATATGTCTTCGATTTTTTTGGTTCTAGGACATGCCGGTTTCCTCACGATGTTTTCCTTCACCGTTTTGAGAGCAGTGATGAAATAAATTACAAACAGTAATGCGCCTGTCTGGGTTCGAACCCATGACTTATTCTTCGTAAGTCGGGGCCGCCACCACTGGGCCACCGCTGCTCTTGATTAAGGATTAGGAACACAAAAATACCTAAATGGCAATAAGTAAATAACGTTTATAATCAATTTTGTTACCATTGTTTTTGCTGAAAATTTGGTATGTCCCAAGCCCAACCAAACTTCTGAGCAGTAAGGATATCAAAAGTCTACGAGACAAAAACACAGGTGTGTAATAGTGGCCTGTGCTTATACAAGAAATCTTCAGATTTTAAAAACCAAATAAACTCAAAATTACTATGATTAAATTGATACAAAATTAAGAAACCAACTTCTATCAACACATTCCCAAGCTTTGTTAATAAAACCATACACCTGTAGATTACGTACTATAAAATGAACTACACATGCAGTATAAACTACCGGAGTTTCTCGGTAACGGGAAAGCAAGTTATGTGGAACAGTGGCATCCCACTTACACATCCGCACATGCACCGAGCACCAACCATTTATAATATGTACATATATTTAATTTTATTGCAATAGGAACTGGGTCAACTGATCATTAATAGGGAGATATACCTATACTAGTAAATGTGCCCCTTTTTTTTCGCATGGGAAATTATCAATGACTCCTTGAGGGAGTGTCAGACTTTTACTGACTAAAACCCATCCATGTTCCTTCATCGCCCTTTGTGTTCCAGGGCCACGGTATCTCTTTCGAACAGTCCCGCAGCCCCGGCAGGCATCGGTCCTTGCGGACCCTTTCCTTTTGCTGACTCTCTTTGAGGCGCGCGTGGAACACGAACGCGCCGTCGACACGGCCTGTCGTCATGAGACGGATGGACGGCGAGCTAGCCCATAGCACCCATAGCCCACCGTCCACAGGCCCGCGCCTCCGGTGGCCGGGGGCCACGTGGTGGCCCCCAACGCCCGGAGCGTCTCCCGCGGCGGCCGGGACGCTGAGAGGTTCTCTCCTCTCCTGTTCCACCACCTCCTTCTCTAGCATTACTGCTTCGCAGAAGGGGGTGACGGCGTCCCATTCCGTCTCGCTCCGGACCATGGCTTGCACCAGGGCCACCCACGCGGGGCACACCTCCACCGTGTGCTCCACCGTGTCCTCCGGTCGATCCTCGCAGTGGAAACACCCGGGCCTTTCCTCCCACCCGTTTCAGTGCAGGAACCTCCCGAAAACACCGTGTCCGGTGAAGTAAATATGCCCTTGGAAAAGGTTTATCATGTCATAAGTCATAGTCATCATCATTCTCCCTTAACCCATTCTATTTGTGGTCGGCACAGCATGTCTTTTCATCCATACTTCTCTATTACCTACTTGTCACCACCTTCTTTCTTACCATGTCATCCTACACAAAGTCCATCCATCGTTTCTTCGGTCTGCTCGTATACCTATCCGCATTCATACTCAAAACTTTATAATTATGTACATGTCGGGGTCAAATTGTGAAACCCGTAGGATTTAATCTGGCCAGCGAGATTGTAAACTGTCGAAATATTGTTTACTGAACATGAACACTGCTTACAATATGGCGCATTATTTTTCGGTAGATTATAATTTGTCGAAGTGATACCGTAAAATTGTGAAATGTATGCGACTAAACTCACCTCGGGGTCCCCCTTGCCCCCTTACCACTCCCATGAAAATATAATGCACCATTCCTGAGAAAAATCGATTAATGTAACCTAACCTCAAAACACTTTATGTTCTCCTAAAAAGCGTAGTCGACGGAGCCCCACTGTGCGGGGCTTCTATTTCTGTCTGCAGGTTTAAAGGAACCTAACTAACCTAACGTTGGGGTGCCTCAAGTCCCGATTATGGGGGCAGAGATAATTTGATCGCAAGCATTTCACAATTTTACGGTTTCACTTTGACAGATTATAATTTACTGAAAAATAATGCGTCATATTGCAGCAGTATGTTCAGTTGACAATATTTCGACAGTTTACAATCTCGCTAGACAGATTCCAATCTAATGGTTTTTACAATGTGACGCTGACATATATGCAATACAATAATGGATGTAAAACAAATCGTTTTTTAAAAGATTTTTTCTCGCCCATGTTGGGGTACGTTTCCACCCTTATCCAAAATGTTTCACATTTAAGGTATTTAAATAAACCTGATTTCCATCCACCATTTCACTGGAACAGCTACATATCAGTACATACGAAACCACAAAGCTTCCAGCACCAAGTATTTACATTTATTCAGTCTTTGCATTCAAAATGAAGGTACTTCCTTTGGTGAGCTTGAACAAACAAGGTTTTCTCCTAGAAATATGGTATTGGAAACTACTTGCAAATACTGTTCAAGTGATCATGAATATTCAGTGTTGGTGCACTTACTTGTACGCATACGAGTCTGTGGGTAGTTGCTGAATATTGATTTTCTTGCAAATTGTAATTGTTTTAGTAAAATATTAATCGTTTTATAGACAAAAGCTCGATTAACAAAGAAATGGTCTTTCTAAAAATGGCAAGCAATAATTTGGATTTCTTACACACAATTACTAAAGAAATTCCATATCACTGACGATTTGTAAATATTGGCATCTTTATTTATTTTATTACAAGTAAAGCCATTTTTTTTGACAAATTGGCTTTAATTACCTACTTATATATTTCACTTTAATATCAATGTACTAATAGCGAAAACCGCATCAGAATCAGTTAGGTAGTCTAGAAAAACAACACTGGTACAGGCTGTCACGAAAAGTGATTTACATTTAGTAAATATAGTTTGTTTAAATTATGCAGTTGTACTAAAAGTATTTGTTCAAAAACTGCTGTTAAAAGTGTAGGTAAGACATTAATTTAACCACTGGAATTAACCTGAAAACCTTCTCATTTCCGGTCGGTATAATGACAGGACCATACCACTTAAACACCGATTACCATTTGTCAGAATTCAAAATGGCGCCTGAATTAAGCGGTACAATATGACAACAATTATCAAGGACCCATGTCAAGTGTCATAATATGACGTCATAATATGACGTCATATGTCATGGCAATGTGAATTTAAGACCCAAGACGAAGGTTGCGTATTAAAATATTAAGATAGAATGATTTAGCTTGTGTAGACTTTGAAGATTAAACTTATCGAAATAATTTTTGTACCAAGTGTGTATTTAACTAGCTGTGTTACATATTGACATTAGAAGTTAACAGGAGCGAGAAGTCGTAGTACATCCCGAATATACTCTAAAACTTAATAAGTATAATTTAAACAGAAACTTTTTAGTAAGTACATCTTTAGTTTGGTGCTCCGTCGATTACGCTTTTAAGGAGAATATTAAGTGTTTTGAGGTTAGGTTACATTAATCGGTTTTCCTCAGGAATGATGCATTATTGTTGTAATAATAAATTTTGCTTTACCGATTATCAAGACGTGTAGTGACAACACTAATTTAGTAGTACCTCACTAGTATATAATGTCGATTTGACGCACTCTGTGCCTAGGAGTAATAGTGTTCTGTGCTCTGTGCTGTGGAATCTCTTGAATAAAACTACATTGTTCAAAATCTACTTTCGCCGTTTTTAATTAATCTCAACAGGTTATGGGCCCAGGCCGCCTGATTTCTTTTAAAATATTAAAGAAATTCAAGTGATTATTAAAATACAAAAGTAAATTCCGTGAAAAAAGTAGTTCCGTATTCAAACATAACTGTCAACGCGTGGTCTTTTGTGACACATTTTTTTCTTCATCAGCAAAATGTCGTCTGCAAATAATATGGCACTGATTGAAAAGCTGACCGGGAGAGAAAACTATCCAACGTGGAGATTTGCCGTCCAAACATATCTTGAACACGAGGATTTATGGCATTGTGTTACCGAAGAAAAAGTCGATGTCAAACAAGATACGAAAGCTAAGTCCAAAATTGTTTTATTGGTGCATCCCACCAACTATGTACACATTCAAGAGGCCAAAACTGCCAAAGAAGTGTGGAATAACCTTTCTAAAGCTTTTGATGACAAAGGGCTGACACGCAGAGTTGGTTTACTAAGAGATCTGATAACCACAACGCTAGAAACATGCCATGGTATCGAAGACTATGTTAGCAAAATAATGTCAACTGCACACAAATTAAGAAATATTGGTTTTAATGTGGATGATGAATGGCTGGGAACCTTATTACTGGCAGGTTTACCCAAGGTCTATCAGCCAATGATTATGGCTCTTGAAAGCTCCGGTGTGGCAATAACAGCTGATTATGTGAAAACTAAACTGCTCCAAGATGTGAGAAGCACTGAAACAAATGCTTTATTTGTTAATAAAAGCAAGGGAAATCGGTTGCAGCATGCCAAACAAGCTTCAGATAAAACCACTCACAGTAACAGCAAAGGTCCTAGATGTTTTGTGTGTAATAAGTATGGACATATAAGTAAATATTGTCGAAATAAGAAACAAAAGTCAGAACAAAGTACAAAGTCAGAACAAAGTACCAATTATGTCGCTGTATTTTCTGCAACTACAAGCAATGAGAAAGGTTGGTACGTAGACTCTGGAGCATCAATGCACATGACTATGCACAGTGACTGGCTCTATGATAAAATTCCCCCTCCGATTAGTACTATAAAGGTGGCGAATGATGAGAAACTTTTGGTAGAAGCTTGCGGAAAGATAAATTTAAATGTTGCTGATAGCAATGGGAAGATAAATACAATTCAAGTGCAGAATGTTCTTTATGTTCCTGGTTTGGGCATCAATCTTCTCTCGGTTACTCAGATGATTAAAAATGGATGTTGTATACAGTTTGATGAGAAAGGTTGCAAGATATTAAACAGAAATAAAGAACACGTGGCTACCGCAAAGATGATGAATAATATGTACCGGCTAGATACTCACAGTACTCAAGCATACATATCTGCATCAAAAGACAATGACTTTTATCTGTGGCATCAAAGAATGGCTCATTTAAATTTTGAAGATTTGGATAAACTAACAGAATCTGCAGGAATTAAGTTAGAAAATAAAGAAAAGGTCTTATGTATTTCATGTCAAGAAGGGAAGCAATCAAGAAAACCTTTTCCGTCTAAAGGGTCTCGAGCACAAGCAAAGTTAGAGGTCATTCACTCTGATGTTTGTGGACCTATGGAGGTACCATCTCTTGGAGGTGCTCGCTATTTTGTCACCTTCATTGATGATTTTACCAGGAAGGTATTTGTATATATTTTGCATAAGAAGTCTGATGTATTTGAAAGATTTAAAGAATTTAAAGCTTTGGTGGAGAACCAACTGGATTTAAAAATAAAAACTCTCCGTACAGATAATGGCAGTGAATATTTGAGCAATGAATTTCGCAATTTTCTCAAGAAGTCTGGTATTTCACATCAAACTACTACTCCCTACACTCCACAACAAAACGGTCTAGCGGAGCGTATGAATAGAACTCTCTTAGAGCGAGCAAGATGCATGCTACTGAATGCTCAATTACAAAAACCGTATTGGGCAGAAGCAATTTCGACTGCTGCCTACATCACAAATAGGTGTCCAACACGGGTGCTAGAATTTTCAACACCTGAAGAGAAGTGGACTGGTAGAAGGCCAGACATCACTAATTTGAAAGTCTTTGGTTGTGAAGCCATGGTGCATGTGCCAAAAGAAAAATCCAAAAAATGGGACTCAAAGGCAAATAAGATGATTTTTATTGGCTATAGTGAACAGACGAAAGGATATAGGCTTTTTGACCCAAAGACAAGAAAAATGTTAATTAGCAGAGATGTCATCTTCATTGAAAATTCAGTTAAAAGAGATTATGCATTATTGCCATTATCAGAGTCGGTCTCAGAACCCAAGATCAATGATGATATTTCTAAATTAGAGAATAGATCTGAAGATAGTGAATTGCAGTCTGAAAGCAGTGATGAATCTTTTCACTCAGATGAAGGATCAATTTATGAACCAGACAAAGCAATCGATCCAACAGAACTTACACGAAATATAACAACAAGATCTAAACTAAGAATGGCTAAAATGGAAGCTAATACACATACATGTGTTAATGAAGTTTCAGAACAAGAGGATGTTCCAGAAAGTTACACAGCAGCAATATCCTCACACAATGTGAATGCTAAAAAATGGAAACAGTCAATTCAAGATGAGTTTAAAGCACTGTGGGCTCACTCATGCACTTGGCTGTGGTAAGCCGTCCAGATATTATGTATGGAGTCAGTCTGGTGAGTCGATATTTGAACTGTTATGATCAGACTCATTGGAATGTCGTCAAGAAAATATTAAGATATTTGAAAGGAACAAAAGACTATGGTTTATGTTACACACCTTCAAAGTCTAACCTAGAAGGTTATAGTGATGCAGACTATGCCAAAGTCACAAGCACACGCAGGTCTTTAACTGGCTATGTATTCATGAAGAATGGAGCTGCAGTAACATGGGCAACACAACGCCAACAAAGTGTAGCCTTATCTACCACTGAAGCAGAGTTCATGGCTGCATGTTCTGGAACTAAAGAAGCTATATGGTTAAAAGGATTGTTAATGGACATAAACGAATTTAATCAGAACTCTGTCTGTCTAAATATTGATAATCAAAGTGCAATTTGTCTAATTAAGAATGTAGACTATCACAAGCGATGTAAGCATATACATATAAGGTATAACTTTATCAAAGAAAACGATTCAGAGAAACAAATAGATCTTAAATAATTATGTGAATACCAAAGAGCAATCTGCTGATATATATACTAAGGCTTTACCTAAAGAACAATTTCAATATCTTAGAAATAAAATTGGTATTAAGCAAGTATCTATCAACTAAAATGTTTTGTTTTGTTATTAATTGCTTTAGGGTATTATTTGATAAAAGGTTGTCTGTCAGTCTCTAATATTTTTCTATAAGATGTCTGTAAAGTTAAAATTTGGTGAGAGTGTTGTAATAATAAATTTTGCTTTACCGATTATCAAGACGTGTAGTGACAACACTAATTTAGTAGTACCTCACTAGTATATAATGTCGATTTGACGCACTCTGTGCCTAGGAGTAATAGTGTTCTGTGCTCTGTGCTGTGGAATCTCTTGAATAAAACTACATTGTTCAAAATCTACTTTCGCCGTTTTTAATTAATCTCAACAATTATCTCCTCATGGGAGTGGTACCAGGGGGCAAAGGGGACCCCCCTCCCTCCCATCCCCTCCACAGCACGTGAGATGATTTCCGTATCACAATTCACAATTTACAATTCACAATTTTAAGGTTTCACTTCGACAGATTATAATCTGCTAAAAATAATGGCTCAGTCGCAAAATGACTACTTCTCAAAATGACCACAGGTAGCAAAATGTCCCTTTCTCAGAATGTCCCTTTCGCAAAATGTTTGCGCTATATTGTAAGCAGTATGTTCAGTTGACAATATTTCGACAGTTTACAACCTCGCTAGACAGATTATAATCCAACTGGTTTATACGTTGCCAAGTTTTGCGTGGACTCAATTTGACGAAGTGCTACTACGACTGCTTACCTGCGTCATTCCACAGCTGGGTGGCAAAGGCCCCATGAATTCCAGTTTATTTATCGACACGCTACAGAATTTAATTATTCTTTATCAGGAAACTGGTCCTTTGAGGCAAAACAAACGGACTGGACGCGGGAGATGGAGGACAGGTTGTTTTATTGCAGCTTTGGAGATAGTCGAGTGCAATTAGACAATAAGGTTGAACAAAGTTTGTAGTGGTCGGATTTTCATGGGACTTTTTTTTATTGAGTTCCTAGAGACTTTTTTTAGTGAAGAACAAAGAAACAGACCAAATTAGCGTTTAATGGATGCACGTAGGTCACACCATTACGCTACAATTTGAATTCGTGGAATTTGAAGTTATTCATAAACGAAAAAAAAAATCAATGAAAATAAAAAAAAATAAAAACTCGCGAGCGGCGAAAATTTTTTTTTAACTTTCTTCTCCACTTTTCAAGGAACTCAATAATGAAAATCCGACCACTATAAACTTCGTTCCACCTTTTGAGTATTTTTTGGCTAATTACACTCGACTAAGAGGCTGCATATACCACAGCAGTGAACTGCGACAGGCTCTGTTAATTGAGGCAAAAAAAGAGAATATCTTCCCATACAAAATCGCTGAAAATGTTAGATTGGTAAAAATTACACAAATTCGAGCAGCGGTGGCCCAGTGGTGGCGGTGGCTTTCGAACAGTAAGTCGTGGGTTCGAACCCAGACAGGCGCATTACTTTGTGTAATTTATTTCATCACCACTGCTCTCAATACGGTGAAGGAAAACATCGTGAGGAAACCGGCATGTCCTAGAACCAAAAAATTCGAAGAATCCGCACTTCCCTCTCATAGAGAGGAGACCTGTGTCCCAGCAGTGGGAACATTAATAGGCTGATGATGATGATGATGACACAAATTCGTAGTAGGTTTGTGATTAAGTTGTGTGACATTAACACGAAAAGGATCAAACCAGCCAGGTAATTCCAATCTTAAATGTTTCCTGAACACAACCAAAATGACCCTAAAACCAAACTCAGGCAATTCTGGTCGTGTTTGATTCACTATTTCCTCAACACACCCGAAATACAAGCTCTACATCAAACTAATACGGTCTTTATTGCCCATTCGGCCATTTTGTTTGGCCGCTCTAACAAATTGCTGGCAAACCGATATTTTATGGATGGGTACGGCTCCCAATGAATTCATGGGGTGATTTCTGCACAGAGGTTTCTTAATCTTGGAGTGTTTACGTTCGACGCTCATGTATGATACACAGTCCTTCGTAATTAATTTGCGATGGTTAAAAATGTGAATTTAAAAATAATGTTAAAACTTCATAGAACTTATTGTCTTTGTATTGCACAAAATCTGTGAGACACAAGTAAAAAAAATCTGAAAATGAGCCTATTGCCATCAACGAGGCGTAATTTAGAATTATGCCTTGTTGATGGCAATAGGCTCATAGATACGTATAATGCATCGAATTTTAACACAATTTCGGGGTTTACAGGTTATAGAACTATTTATCATCGTATTCTGTCATTCCTTTGTCATTTAAGATATAAACTTTTTAAAATATTGGTCCTTTGAGGTTGATATGGCAAGAAATGAGGTGTCTGATGAGATGACGAGTAATAGGGAAGTGTGGAAGACGAAGAATGCTGCACTGACCCCAAACAAATTGGGATACGGGCAGGTGAATGATAAGAGTCCCGTACGGTTTATCGAATTACCCTTGAACGATATAACTGTCTACAGAAAGCATGGTTCACCGACGCACGGTAATACGAAAAAACGATTAGTCGATACCATTATTTAGCGACAGCACGTTTCGCCGAATAACGCTACATAGAATGAATGGTTGGCCGATACCAAGATTTGCCGATGTCTTGGTTCGCCGGAACACACTTGAACTAAATAATCCTTTACCGATAGATATTCGCATCGAAAGTACCTTTTCTTTGTAACGTTACATTTTCCTGGTAGGAGCTGTAGGGTAATTCGATAAACCGTACGGGACTCGAATAATGATGATACCTTGAGGCACCAAGTTACAATCACCTTACTACCTGTATCTAATAATGATGGTACCTTGAGGCACCAAGTTACAATCACCTTACTACCTGTATCTAATAATGATGGTACCTTGAGGCACCAAGTTACAATCACCTTACTACCTGTATCTCATAATGATGGTACCTTGAGGCACCAAGTTACAATCACCTTACTACCTGTATCTCATAATGATGGTACCTTGAGGCACCAAGTTACAATCACCTTACTACCTGTATCTCATAATGATGGTACCTTGAGGCACCAAGTTATAATCACCTTACTACCTGTATCTCATAATGATGGTACCTTGAGGCACCAAGTTATAATCACCTTACTACCTGTATCTCATAATGATGGTACCTTGAGGCACCAAGTTACAATCACCTTACTACCTGTATCTCATAATGATGGTACCTTGAGGCACCAAATTACAATCACCTTACCACCTGTATCTAATAATGATGGTACCCTGAGGCACCAAATTACAATCAGCTTACCACCTGTATCTAATAATGATGGTACCTTGAGGCACCAAATTACGATCACCTTACCACCTGTATCTTAAGACCAAAACATTACCCGCCCAGAATATCCCAACCTACGTTTATACAGACAAAGGTCTTAACGTACATTTAATTCACTTCCCCGATAGCTAAACAAAGCGCTAGATCAAAGTAATGTCGTTTTTATTGCGTACGCCGCCATTTGTTTAGTTGCTACTAACAGATTGCTTGCAAACCAATATTTATGGAAGGAGCGTGCCACGTCTGTTGTTCGTGTTCACAGGTTTATTCTGGTTCTAACGTGTTTCAGTGCGTGATTATTGGTTTTTGTAGCTTCTCTTTTACAAAATAATGAAGAATAAAACAAACCGTTACAGAAGCTGTAAATCGATTATTTTTGAACAATCAATTTGTGTTATCTCTGCCCGTTAGGTATTTATTTTGTTGTACAAAACAAAAAAAAAGTAGTGTTCCACTGATTCAGCATTCAAAACTCAAGTTTTTTAAGCTTTGGCTGGGCCACTGGGCCCGCGTGGTGAATCATGACCCAGTCCATTCCTCAGAGGTGCGTGTGTTTGTGTGTGTGTGTGTATATGTAGGTAAGTTTCCACCGAGAAACATATACGTTAAATACGCATTATCGAGTTCGACGCGAGTAAACATCGCTTACACACACATATTATAACTGGCAAAATATGGATGCACAGGCGTAAACGTGTACTCGAGTTCCTGGAGTTTCTTCTTCCGCATACCTTGTGCATTTAATCGATGTGCTCGAACTATGTTAGTATTTCCTAGAATGTGAGCTGTAGTTTCTGAAGCTCGTTAACCATTGAATTCTGAACGCCCGAATAACCGCCAGTCTTCTCAGGGATACTCGGCTCTTGAAGCGTTCAAGCGATTAAAGTTGCGAGTAAATCTTGTCGAGGAGGAATATGTCGGGTACGAAGGTACAGTTTTATGGTTGAGAAAATTGCAAGCTGGATTTGTGTTTGTTTTTATGCACAGGTAATGAAATACATTTAGACACGACAGTCACACACTGTTCTTTCGCAGAAAAAACCTAATGTTAAAATTAAGCTTTTGTTGTTGTCATTATGGTAAATGCTGCTTGCACCCTGTAAAAGGCATACATACCAGTACTTCTTTATTATTTCTATTATTCCATAAATATTTAGTATGTGCTGTTTGTAGGTATACCAAAGATATTATTAAACATTTCCAAAATTAAAATGTCCGAGGAAAATGCACCTTTGCGTTTTCTTCAAAATATAACTCCATAACATGCCCATCTCTTGTCAAACCTCACACTCGTTTACAAAAGTGTTTGATATAAAATTACCGTTGAATCTCGGGACAAAGATGGCGTCGGATATGAAACGGAAATTGATTCCAACCTCTGCCTTTTTACTGTGGATATGAGAAATTATTGATGTATTGAGGTTCTGTGGAGGGTCCAGGATACAAATGATGTTATTTGGCGATGTTTGTAGGTATATTATTTGCTACGATGTTGTGGAGATTCTTAAAAAATCAGCAGTGGAAAATCGACCGTAAAAATGGGTAATGGTAAATGGAATAAAAGAGACATGAATCAGCCAGGCAGCCTATATTGTACTATGAATGTGAATTGTGGTAAAAATGTCCGATCATTCCCACCAGTTGTAGTATACAATTCTACAATAGAACTAGTGGGACATTTTTTCCCACTAGTTCTACGATTTTGTACCACCTGAAGTCGTAGAACTAGTGGGAAAAAAAGTCCCACTAGTTCTACCGAGAACTGTGTAGTAGAACTACTGAGAATGATCCAAAATGTCGGCGTAACATGATTTTTTTCTTCCATTCTCCTCTGTCAACCGTTACGTTATCATTTATTCCTTCGTCTTTTATATCATCCTTACACAATCCACCATCGCTTCCTTGACCTTCCTCGCCATCTCCATCCATAAATGAAACTTTTATGATGAATTGAAACTAATTTTTACACGACTGCTCAAAAAAAAGGAGTGTTATGTTTTCAGAGTTCATGTATGTAGGTATACTCACACATACATATGTATGAGTATTGCAGTGTTGTGAGTTTCTTTATTCCACCATAACTTCTAAACGCTTAAACCGATTTCAATGAATAGTCGGGACCCATGAAATAATCTTGACTAAAATAAAATCATTACATCCAATATGGGTCCCGACTGTTGCAGTCAATTTGTCCTGTCTCCTGAACTTGTTTTATTCTTTTCAGTTTTTATTTAAAGTTGTTAATTATTTTTTACGCAGTCGGGTTTTTAAATTTCTTTAATTATTTTTCTAAATAGTTGTGTCTAACAACATCTGCTTTGCGTTTTTCTTAACTATGCTAGGGTTGGCTTCCAGTATAACGGTATGCAGCTGTTCACCAGTATATTAGATGCATTGACGGCCTAGTCGTTTAGTTACAAACGCTATTGCAGTGTCAATAGTTAATTTTAAATTCAATTTAAAAGCATTGTAATATAAAAATTTAATAATTCTACGAAAATTTCGTGTATGACTTTATTTTTTAGTCAAAAACCAAAGCAAATGAACGTATTTTTTACGGTCAAGTTTAAAATGAAGTGTCTGTAAAGCTTTCAACCGTGGAGCCTAATGTGCAGTTCTATAGACTTTAGAGTACCCAACTTGCTTTCACTTAAGAATTGAGTAGAATTTAAAACAGGGGTCAGTGTTAAGTCCACTTGTGATCACTTATGGGTTATGGGTGAAAGTCAAAGGCAGAATTAGTGATCAAAAAGTGCTAAAAAGCATTGACTGTGGCATGAATGTGGCTCGTATATATACCACACATCAACAGAATCTAGGGATACCTTAATCCTAAATTATTTACGAATTTTTAGTTTAAAATCTTTTTAGTTTTCATAAAAAGTTTGTATACAGATTGAAACCTCATTTATTCTATTTTCAAAATTTAATAATAAAAAAAAGAAAAAACAAAATACGGCGGCAAAATTGTTAGTAATTCGTTACGTTAAGGAAAATTAAAATTGTTTTATTAATATTAATTAATGAAAAGGGATTAGATTGTTATTCTTTTTTAATTTAACGTGCCGTGTGAGCTTTAGGAGTCATGTCACGTCGTCATTTGAGTCGAGATGAAATGTTACGAGCCGTGGGCATGCTAGAAAATGGTGCTATTCAACGCGTCGTTGCTGAGGCCCTACACACCAGCCAAAACGTGATATCAAGGTTGTGGTCACGTTATCGCAGTATTGGGGATGTAGCTAACGGCACACGGGTAGATATCGCGTTACTACGCAGAGACAGGATCGATTTCTCCAAATGACCGCTAGAAGACAACCCAATATCACAGCGATGCAACTAGTACAAAGGCTCCAGGAGGACCACCAGCTGCTGGTAAGCAACCAAACCGTGCGAAGGAGGTTGCATGAAGTTGGTCTTCATGCTCGAAGACCGCTACGTGTTCCAGCATTGCGACGTGGCAATCGCGGTCGGCGACTTTCGTGGGCTCGGGAGCATTTACCATGGAGTGACGAACAATGGTCTTTGGTGCTGTTCACCGACGAGTCCCGGTTTGGGTTTCATCCGGATTCACGAAGAACACGCGTTTGGAGAACTCCAGGGAGAGTTAGCCGTCTACGTCACCCTCAGGAGTTCCACTCATACCAAGGCGGGACAATCATGGTGTGGGCAGGAATTCGTCTTGGCGGACGAACTCAGCTCATTTGGATCCAAGGTAGCATGACTGCACAAAAATACCACGAGGAGGTAGTAGAGCCTGTTATTGTTCCACACAGAATCCAAATGGGCCAGGAATTTCTACTCATGCACGATAATGCTCCTTCCCATACGGCGCGGCTGGTGTCGGCCGCTCTCCGAGACCATGATATTCAAGTTTTGGATTGGCCTGCACAGTCGCCCGACTTAAATCCTATCGAGCATGCCTGGGACATGTTACAACGAAAAGCTTTGAGAGATTTCCCGCCAAATTTGACGACAGAACAACAACTTTACGAACACTTGCAAAGAACATGGGACCTCATACCGCAGCAAGACATTGACAATCTAATTTTAAGCATGAACTATCGATGTTGATGTGTAATTAATGTAAGAGGTGGCAACACTGATTATTAATAATTAGATTTTATAAGATTTTTTCAATTTTCATTAAAATTAATAGCTTTATAAGAATAAATGAAGTTTTTTACCATATTAATTTGCTACGGTGATTAAAAAAATAAACATTTTTATGTAAAACAAAAAAATCACGAAACGTTTTTTATTTTTTACTATAGACCTTAAAATAACCTATCATTCTTCCATTTACTATATCAGAAAATTCTTCATAGATTTTTAGATATTTGATGAAATATAAAATATCCCTAGATTCTGTTGATGTGGTATATTTTTTTATTGTTTTCATGATCAAAACATCACGCCTGTAATCCTCGAAATAAGTCCCATGTAATAGGGGGCGAGCCTATAACCTCAACCGGGCATAAAACTAGACTCCGTGGCCGCTACTGAAAAATTCCTGACGGAAAAACCCAATAATAAATTGCCCGGCCCGGGCATCGGACCCAGGACCTCATACTCAGCAGTTAAGAGCGGTCACAAGACCGCAAGACCGCTTGACCAACGAGGGAGATCACTGTACTTATTATAATACTCAGTGATCTAAAACAAGAACCAGATAGTGACAGGGTCCGTATAAAAAGAACAAATGGTTAAGGTTTCTTATCACCACTCGTAGAGGCTGTTGCACCCTAAAATTAAACTTATCTGTTCAAGTAAGGCGTCTAGACAACTAATAATAACCACTTTATTGAATCAAATACTCCGTCAAGCACCTGAATCTATTCGAATAATATTTGCTCTTGTTATTTTCTTTGACTACCTATCCAAACTTTTTTTCTCAAACTCAAAGAACTTTATCGAATAGATCCTTCTAGATCCGTCAAGTGAGACGTACTTCGTCTAGGACCTAGACGAAATACGTCACACTTAGACACTAGGATAAAAAACTTGACCCTAGAGTCTCTAGGTTCAAGTTTTTTCGCACGACTTATTGCAATCACTTAAGTTCACACTTGCTTGAAGGAGCAAACGAGACGTGAAGTGGATACAGAGTATTGGACGTGCAATTGTAGCATGTAACGCCTTCCAGCTAGAGACACCAAAGGTGGCTGAGTCAGACTGACAAAATGTTGGATTGGTAAAGACTACACACTCATAGTAGAATTGTGATAAAGTTGTGTGACATTAAAACAAACGATCAAACTAAACAGGTGATTCCGATCGTACCTGTTTGATCCATTATTTCCTGGATACAACCAAAATGACCCTGTGGCACAGTCGTGGTCTTCTCCGCCTGATCAGTAAATTTTTTTTTTCGCATAAATCATGCGGAGGTGCAGCCACGCTCCTTTAAAGTTTAGGCATATTAGAAAAGCGTCAACTTTGTCGCGCAAAATAACCAATAACTCTCGTTTGTCGTCGTCAGTGCGCTCGGCCGAGCGGTAGATTTTCATTCATTATTTCTGTACAAAGTCAACGGGGCGGGGCTAGAGAGCGTTTCTAGGTTGTTAGTGCAAGCAAAAATTAGCTTAGTGGTGATCAGGCGAGAGTGTCCTCGATAGCACCTATTTTTATTATTATTATAATGAGCCTATATTATCCTACTGCAGGGCAAATTCCTCCGTAGTACCTACATTTGAAAAATGAGAAGAATAATTTTTAGCAAAGTCCGATTAATTTCACTATTCTTAACAAGGTCTTAAGTAAGAAATTCAATTTATCAGATAAAAATATCGTTCCTAGGTTTCATTTCCCAGGAGTGACATTAGAGGTAGCTTAAGCTAAGTGATTGGGTACTAAAGCACTAAGTAGGTCAGGAGATCAAGATTAAAATATAAAGCTTTTGAAAACTGTTTAGTAAGTGAATATTATAACTTTGTTATTACTTAACAACTAGAGATCGATTTGCCTTAACTTCATGGAAGTAAGTAACATGTGAATTTTGAGTTTAAGTTTATGTATATCGGGTGAGAATGTGAACTATGTATAGTGCTACCATACAGTCAACAATTATATTAGTTGTTACTTTTAGCTCTATATTTTAACCACGGAACGTTTGGTAAAACTAAAAAAAAAGTAAGTGGGGTACCTTTTTTTTTTTTTTTTCGGATGGGAAATCATCAAATGACTCCTCCCGCTCTGGGCGGAGCAGGAGGGAGTGTCAGACTTTTACTGACTAAAACCCATCCATGTTCCTTCATCGCCCTTTGTGTTCCGGGGCCACGGTATCTCTTTCGAACAGTCCCGCAACCCCGGCAGGCATCGGTCCTTGCGAACCCCTTCCCATTGCTTACTCTCTTTGAGGCGCGCGTGGAACACGAACGCGCCTAAGTGGGGTACCTAAAGTCATTATGTCAGTCCATCTAACGTTTTAAGAATTCTAAAATGATTTAAAAAGAAACTTTTACGTTTGCTTTTTTCTTAGTCGAAGGCTATTTATACAAATGTTGTTCGAATGTCTATTTGTTTTTTTCCTACCTCGAAATATCATCAAATCGGTGACTATTTCCTGAGAATAGAAACGTAGATTTAACCGTAAATCTTCCCAGTTGCCACTTAGCGAAACCAATACGCCACTTACACAATGTAAGTACATAACACACCAAATAAAGCATTACATAACCTAGTTACGAAATCAGCTGGCAACGGATCCGACGTGTGTGTGTGTTTAAATTGGTTAAATTGTAATAAATTACGTTTACCCCACAGCTGGGGCTATCTGAAGTAGTTCTGAATGTTATGTACTCTCGGTCTAGACTTGTACAGTACTCCTAACTAGGTAATCAATAGTTGGACGTAATGTAGATATTTAGTTACTTAGGACTTATTGATGTTCTAAACGACAACGTTGAGTTAAGAAATATATAGGTACAAGACGAAGGTGTTTTATATAACATAACATCACGCCTGTAATCACCGAAGGGTTAGGCAGTGGTGTAGGCACTTAATAGTACACCCAGATGTTACTAATTACGTTTAAAAGTTCTATGTAATAGTGGGCGAGCCTATTACCTCAATTGACCACGAAACCAGTCACCGTGGCTGCTACTAAGAAATGCCTGACGGAAAACCCAATAACACCTTTCCGACCTAGGAATTAAACCCAGGACCTCATAAACTTAAATTGTCACTTACGGGATATCTTCCGTGATTGTTAAGACACAAAACAAGACAAGACAAGTTAACAATAACAACAAAACACAAAGCAACAATATGTAGGCGCGGTCCTAGCGCCATCTAGTAATCCTAATTAATTGAAGACCTTATTTTGACATTGACCGAATGATTTAAGGTGAATGCTTCGACCAGCCCGCGAAATTCAAATTTTCTTACGTTTTTGGCAAATTGCAAGCCAGTGCAAGGTTGTATCTTGATTAAAATATTGGACGCGATTGTAAGACGTATGTAGTTACAGAATTATAATCATCAAAACCATCAATACAACCCTCCAAGTTCATAAAGGTCTAGCAATGACTTTGACCTTGAAAAAATCGTTTCTCGACCTTTATGAACTTGGAGGGTTGTATTGATGGTTTTGATGATTATAATTCTGTAACTACATACGTCTTACAGTCGCGTCCAATATTTTAATCAACATACAACCTAGCACTGGCCTGCAATTTGCCAAAAACGTAAGAAAATTTGAATTTCGCGGGCTACCCTGGAGCATCAGCCTTAACGAATGAACATCATGCAGACGAGAGTGACAACGGGGTTGTCACTCTAGCGAAACGTCAATAACGTCAAGCAACCACCGTCTCGATCGACAGTTCGAATCGAACGGTGACGTAGGCCAGACGGTTACCACGGATTGCTTGCGTCACAGAGTACATTTTTATATAGGCTTGCGTCCTGAATCTTAATCCAATATTCATTCGAGTTAATTCGTGTTACTTTTTATGAGTGATTCTGATACAGGTACTCACGTGCCTATAATATAAGACAACAAAAGACACAACAACAACAAAGACAATAACAACAACAACTTCAACAAACAACAACAGTTTTAAACTGTGGAAGCTTAAAACAGTGTCCTGGACCTCATGCCAAGCAGTGGCGCTTGCAACCACTATACCAACGTGGTAGTCAGTTGTTTTCTGTCTAATATTCTATCAATCAACTCAGCCTTTAGCAGACCACTGCTGGACATGGCCTCTTTTGGCTGTCACCCGTGTATTTAGTTGAGGCCCTGAGGAGTTTATAAAGGGTGAAAAAGACCTCTTAACGAAGCCGAAAGGCACTTGTCCTCCTCGTCATTGCAATATTTTTTTGTTCTACACCATACCTGAGAACCTTCTAGTTACGGAGATACCGGGGGTCATTTTTTTTTTTTAAATCCTTGTTTTTATTGTAAGAATACAGAGTGTAAACAACCTCATCATGAAGCCGTCCACCAAGCATTCTGTACAGCAAACCAAGTAACTTTACGCAAAAATTATTGCTGGGAAACTTTTTCAGTTTTTTTTGGAGTGAAAAATCATGTTTTGTAGTAGAACTCAATGTAACGCACTCAAAACATTGTGCTGATGGATGGATTGAATAGTACGAGGGTCGTTAAAAATCTTACATTAAAAACTTGCATTAAAAAAAAATAACATGTATATTTTTAACAAAAAAGTTGTGAATAAGTTGGAACTTTGACCCCCAATATCTCCGTAACTAGAAGGTTCCTAGGTATGGTGTAGAACAAAAAATGATCGCAATGACGGGGAAAACAAGTGTATTTCAGCTTCGTTAAGAGGTTTTTTACACCCTTTACATAAGGTGTATCTATTCATACACGAAATATTTTCAGGGATTCATTTAACGGCTATAACGAAGCCATTTTAAGGAAAAAAAAACCTGAGTATATTTAAAAAAAATACCTACCAACCGCCTACTTGACCCACAAAATAATTACTGGCTCTTTTTTTTAGGGTTCCGTACCCAAAGGGTAAAAACGGAACCCTATTACTAAGACTTCGCTGTCTGTCCGTCTGTCTGTCCGTCTGTCCGTCTGTCCGTCTGTCCGTCTGTCTGTCACCAGGCTGTATCTCATGAACCGTGACAGCTAGACAGTTGAAATTTTCACAGATGATGTATTTCTGTTGCCGCTATAACAACAAATACTAAAAACAGAATTAAATCAATATTTAAGGGGGGCTCCCATACCACAAACGTGATTTTTTTGCAGTTTTGTCTATTTTTTTTAAATAATGGTACGGAACCCTTCGTGCGCGAGTCCGACTCGCACTTGGCCGGTTTTTTCAACATCCATTACGCTAGTTTACTACGTCACTGCGTCGTATATGTCATACTACGTCGTAGTAAAGGTTTTATGCAAAATGTCTCAAGAAATTTTGGAATTATATTAAATTAAAACAAAAAAACACAACAAAAAATTTTTTTTCGTTGCTGTGGCTCCGTTATAGCCGCTTCAAGATTCTCTGAAAATATTTCGTGTTTGGATAGGCAGACCTTACATTTATTTGTAGGTAAAAAGTCATCATACGTTCGTACTTATGATGACTTTTCTTCACCTACGGGACTGTTATACAAATACTTTTTCAATACACCTCCTCGAAAACTGGTCCATAACGCACTACGATTAGGTACAACATGCAATGTATTTCACACGCGTGCGATTTTTTCCAGAAACGAAAATTGCCACAGATAACTATACATTTAGAGTACTATACCTTAGTCCACATTGGTTCAATGTCCATAGTCTGAAATGTTTTTTTTTTTTAATTTTTGCAAAGCGTCTTGAAGGCATAAATATTCTTCGAATGTTCAAATTGTATTTATAAATAGAATATCATAGATAAACATGATTATTAAAAACTAATAGCTACTTTTATACACAAATTAACATTTATTTGTGTTCTGAATTCAAAAATATAAAATAAATCTATTTTTTTATATTAGGCTGTTTAACGGCTTATACCTTTGCCTCTCCTTCAACCTGGCGAAATCAAAGCGCGAAAAAAAAAAATTAAAATCATAGTTTCATATTCGTGACATTTGTTATTGCAATTCTCGGCTCAAAAACACGTTATAATTCCGCCTCGAATGCAATAACAAACTTTCTCCACTTGTATCAAAATGTACTATTTTAATCTTTCACGGTTTTTGTCCTAACAATTTATTTTCCAACCACCAATCATGGCGCTTGCAACAGCGTCGAAATATCGGGAGCTCAAAATAATCAACAATCCCGTTACATATCCCGTAAGTGACACAGTCTTGTTATTCAAATATTTAACTAAAGAAACTTTATATCCTATACTTACCTACCATAAAATAATTAAAATATAATTGTTAACGCGTTCTACCTATAAATATTTAAGCAAAAGTTTTCTAACGATCTTACAGTAATTAACAAATAATTATACCGACTTATATTCAAGGACACTCGTATTTCGATTGGAATCTTAATAATTGATTTGAGAATGAATAAAAAACCATTTTGTGAACAGTACTCAGCACATTAGGATAAGTAAAATAGTTTCGCAAAATCCACGAGGAAGGCCAAATACTCATTTACCTATTTATGGAAGAAGTTACCAATCGTGCTTCTCGAAATTAGTTCGCGACCGAATTCCTAAAGCAAAGAAGACCACTAATAGTTCAGAGACACGCCATCAAAAATATAGACTTCCGAAAAACCATCATAAACTCAAGTCAATATTCTAAGCGCTTCCCTTCCTTTTAAGAATTTATTTCCCTACAAAAATAGCGTGGCACAAAATAGACACGTTCAGAAGGACGGAGTCACATACGCACTCGCGACTGTTTGAGATCGTCGTCAAAAGCAATGTTCTTTTCTTTCTTTCTTTTTTCGGATGGGAAATCATCAAATGACCCCTCCCGCTGTGTGTGTGTGTCAGACTTTTACAGACTAAAACCCATCCATGTTCCTTCATCGCCCTTTGTGTTCCGGGACCACGGTATCTCTTTCGAACAGTCCGGCAGCCCCGGCAGGCATCGGCCCTTGCGGACTTCCTTTTGCTGACTCTCTTTGAGGCGCGCGTGGAATACGGACGCGCCGTCGACACGGCCTGTCGTCATGAGACGGACGGACGGCGAGCTAGCCCATAGCTCTCCGTCCACAGGCCCGCGCCTACGGTGGCCGGGGGCCACCACGTGACCGCGACGCCCGGAGCCTCTCCCACGGCGGCCGGGACGTGAGGTTCTCTTCTTCTCACGTTCCGCCACCTCCTTCTCTAGCATTACTGCTTCGCAGAAAGAGGTGACGGCGTCCCATTCCATCTCGCTCCGGACCATGGATTGAACCAGGGGTGGACGCGAGAGGTCACCACCGCCGATCGCCGCTATGAGGACACGGCGGTGCTCCAGCAACGCGGGGCACACCGTCACCGTGTGCTCCACCGTATCTTCCGGAAAATCAATGTTCTTGCAATGCATTGTCTGGAATTGTATGATATTACCAAAATAACCTTTTCTAAACCATCCTAATATGAAAATCTCTCTAGGAGCTCGTGGCTAAATAATAACAACCGCTCAGGTCGATCTTTAGGTTAAGCCGTGCTTGACTAAGTTGGTCTGAGGACGGGTGACCACCCATTATATACCGAGTTTCCTCCATGCCTCGGAAAGCACGCTAAGCCGTTGGTCCCGGCCGTCATTTGTAGATCTTTGACAGTCGTTACAGAAAGTCATTGGCCCAAAACGTCTGACAAACAGTTTTACCAAGGGGTATCAGTACTAACTGGGTTGGAGGTCAGATAGGCAGTCGCTCCATGTAAAATACTGGTATTCAGCTGCATCCGGTTAGACTGGAAGCCGACCCCAACATAGTTGGGAAAAGGCTAGGCAGATTATGATGACTAATATGAAAATCTCTATTTAATTTTGGCGTACGCACGACGATCATTCAATCTAAACTTAACCAGTTTACGCTTATCCCTAATTGTACGGGAAGCTCATACAAAGCGAGGTCAGGTTATGCTAGACTTGTATAGCTTGATAATGTGTCTTGAAATGTCTTAGATAAACTGTGACCTCCTGTCTTAGTGGCGTAAAACCAGTTGGTTCATTAAAGAGATTACAATTTTGTTAGCATTGTCCCACCTATCGTAGGTAAGTCACATCTTCACGGCTCAACGGTTTCGAGTATCTCTATCTCATTCTGTCACGTAAAGGCGTCATTTGGTGGAGCGAGAAGTCCGGTCGCAGGCATCCAGACTCATTCGCATCGGAAGCACTGTAACATGCGATTAGACCTCTCACTTCAGTGAGTTGCAATTATAAGCGCCAGAAAAAAGATACAAGAAAATGCCGGCCTACGCCACCATGCGCAAGCATTGCGCGTCCTTGATGCGCAGGGTGCGAGCCAGCTTCAACACTATCCTGGTGATGATTGCGGGGAGACTTGATTATCCCTACTCCCTATATGAGGCACTGCTGTAACCGTTGTTATGTTATGTTATGTTGCTAAGACCTAATATTTACATATAGGTCATTATATACCACTTATTTGACATTTAAATTTCTTTCTTATAATTCCACATTTTGTTTATGATAATTTATTTTGACATTTATTTATTTATTCAGAATTGATTGTGTATTTTTACTTTTGACTGTTAATTTAATTCAATATCAATAATGTTTCTAATGTAATTCTATCATTTCAATTAATTATGTGTTTGTATTTGTGTCTATATAAATATTTTTGTTTTTATATAATGTTCAATGTAATTCTGCAATATCAATTAAATGTGTTTGTATTTTTGTTTAATATGGGTTTCAGTCCTGAAATAAATGTTTTTTTTTTATGCCTGTAAATGTGATTTCACCCATAAACGTCTTGGCACGCCTCTATGTGTGTTGCGTGCATCTGTTTTCGCTCGTTATATGGAGTTAACCTTCTGTATTTTGTAGCGTGTTTTTATTGTGTATCGGCGACTAATAACAATCGATATCATGCCGCCATTACGAACCTACCATTAGTCCGAAAATAAATGTCCACGGTTGAGTAACTGGTGCCATTAGAGAGGAGCCGTGTTTACGATGACATTAGCTCGTTTGAAAACAGTTTTGTTAGGAAATTGGTCTTTATTCAGAGTACAGAAGCTCCAGTCTCCTGTCCCCTGAACAAAGGCAGATTTCCTTTCAGTTTTCAGTTCTATAGGAATCCTTAGAGGCCTGTGTAAATAGGACAAGTGAAAAACAAACTCACGAGAAATTGTCTAGCATTAATACAATACATTCTAGCCAAGCTTACACAAAGGTATAAAACATGTATTGAACAGGTTTTGTCTTCTAGTTTCGTTTCTCATTTACACCTAGTTAAACAAGTTGTAAAGAGTAGTTGGAAATAAAATTAATAGAAAATTAGGGAGAACGGTGAACAAAACTGTGAACAAGTCATTTCTGAGACGCCGTCAATATTATAGGATCGTTTAAAATATGTTTTTCAAGTCATTTTAATGAAAATGCTTGACTAAAACTGCCTAGTATTTTCCTTATATTTTGGGGTCGGCTTCCAATCTAACACGATCCTGCTGAATAATAGTATTACATGAAGCTACTGCCTATTTGAGCTCCACAAAACAGTGTTGGTACTGGGTAATACGATAGGACACCTTGGTTACATTGGTTGTCAACTTTCGGGCCTCTGACTACCTGTAACGACTGTTAAAGATCTACAAATGACAGCCGGGACCAACTGCATAACGTGCTTTCCCTGCAGGCACGAAAAAAACTCTGTATGTAATGGGTGGTTACCCATCCACGGACCAATCTTACCAAGCGCTGCTTAACCTTGAAGATCGACCCCACACGGCTATTTAGCCATGAGCTCCTCAGCAAGTAGAATTTAACAAATAAATTACTTACCAAATTATTAATTATTTATTTCCTTTATTCATTATTGTACATATTTTTAACATTTTTAAATATTTCTATATAAAACACTATAAAAAACATTTAGAAACATTAAAAAATAATAGTAGCCCACCAGCGCTGGGAACAGGGTCCGAGCTGCCTAATATAAATCATCATTATATAATATATATTCTATATGGACGAAAAGAATAGCACCATCCCATATCTTCCCGTGGGTGTCGTAAGAGGCGACTAAGGGACTTACCAGAGAATGGGCAGCAGCGCTCTCTGTGTCTTATGTAAGAACTGCACTCACTGCGATCGCCAACCCGCTTGCCAAGCGTGGCGATTATGGCAAAAACCCCCCTTTGGGGGAGGCCCATGTCCAGCAGTGGACGTCTTTCGGCTGAAATAATGATCTATATCTATACATATAATAAATCTGTAGAAAAATCGTTTTTGTACATCGAAAATATTTTGAAAAAAAAATGCCAGGGTGTTAAAAGATAACCAACAGAACTCATTTCCAGTATTTCTGGAATTTTTGTCTGTTTATCTGTTTGTCTGTTTCGATGATCAAGCATCACGCAAAATATACGAAACCAATAAAGATAAGTTTTATACATAAAAATTGTGCGTATCTTGAGGTATTATTTAGTTTTTGTTTCATCGTAATCGGTTAATTCTATCAAAAGATATAATATGAATTTAAAGTGTTCAAGACGAACTAATCATCAAATGTAAAATGCAACGACATCTGTTGCACTAAAATGGTACTAATATCTAAAAATGTGTTCACCAGATAACTTCTACATCGACTTCCCTAATTACCGGCTTTAACAAAAGTTATTATAGCATAAGGTATTTCCGTGCATTATATTTTAGCAGTTTAACAACTTGGTCGATAGATGGCGTTGTTCATTTCTCTTCATTTTCTGAATCGCGGTGTTAAGATTTTCCGTGAAAGAATGACCCCTCGCACGTGTCAGTTGCCGCAACTCTGTAAATTTGGTTTTTTAAACGACGAAACAACAGGAGAAAGTTCTCGCAATAGTTTACAGCAGCTTTATCGTGTCCCTCCCTATTTCATGCACCTTGATGAGAACTTTAGACCAAGCTCGAGTATGACTGCCATCGGCGATTTAACGATGGAGACATAAGGCAGTTGAAAGAGTTCCGCAACAGTTTATAGCAGCTTTATCGTGTTCCGGCTTATTTCATGCACCTTGATGAGAAATTTCGACCTAGCTGGAGTATGACTGTCATCGAGTGTCTTAGGATGAAGACGTGGCTGTCGAGGCAAGCTCTTATTTGGAAAAACATAAGTAAATTATTTTAGCGATTAATGCAATTAAATCGGAGAAATTAAATTGTTACACACTTGAATCTATATTAATATAATAAAGCTCAAGAGTTTGTTTGGTTGGTTGAACGCGCTAATTTCAGGAACTCCTCCTCCTCAAGTCGTGCTCCTCATTACTGAGGGAATTTCAGGAACTACTGGTTCGAATTAAAAAAAAAACTTTTAGTGTTGGATAGTCCATTTATCGAGGAAGGCTTTAGGTCATCTAACATCACGCTACAACTAATAGGAGCGAAGCATCAATGATAAATATTGAAAAACGGGGTTTTTTTTTTTTTGAGCTTCCGTTGCGAGCGCTGCATACACGGTTAAAGTTACGCAACAATCATGTATGATGGAATTGTACCTCTAATAAATTTAAAAAAAGAAATATCCGCGAAAGCATATGTCTATCTTTTAAGATTGATTCATACTCTCTCTAACCCTCTCTCTCTCTCTCATGTGACGCAGACGAAGTTGCCCGGGTTAGTTATTAATATAATATAATCATTGTATCACAAATCTTGACATTTATTGTTCTTAGTTATAGGAATGACAATTTATAATTTAATATTTGTACACCACATGTTGTGGTAGAGTGAACTTCAAAAAACATTAACATTATACTATGTATACGTAAAACTACATTCTTACAAATAAATAAATTCTAATTCACGAAAATGAGCGAGAAATGAGTTAATCCGAAGGTTTTCACTCAATTATTCATACGTCAGACGTTATACCTTCCTTTTGTTTCACCGTAGCTATTATTATACTATATTATACTCAATATAACCCCGCCGTGTTTAGCCGTGTGGTATCCGGCAGAGTAGAATAGAACCAACCCATTACACTCACGGGTGTCGTATAAGGCGACTAATGTTTGAGGCCGACTGAGGCAGAACACCTTGCGCCTCCTTAGACAGAGAATGGGCAGCAGCGTTTTCTGTTAGTCTTCCATCACTGCGATCTCCAATCCGCCTGCCGAGCGTGGAGATTACGGCAAATTCCTCCCATCATGGGAGAGGCATATGTCCAGCAGTGGACGTTATGGGTTGTTGTTGTTGTATACACAATATGTACATCAACTGCGTACGAAAAGTTTAAACTATCGGTAACTGTGTAACCGTAAAGTAGGTAGTTTAAGGTAACAATCCCTTGATCGCTTTAGGACAGATTCGTCTTAGGACAGATTCGCTTAACGACAGATTCGCTTTATGGAAGATTAATTACATTAGGGTCAAAGTACTAAGTAGCAAGTTTTGTAATTTTGAATATCTTAAAGAAAGTGTCAATATTGTTTTTTGTTCAAGTACAAAATGGGTAATAAATCGTATCTTTAAATAGGTCGATATATTTAAAATACAGTTCAGCTGCATCTGGTTAGACTGGAAGCCGATCACAACATGGTAGAGTAACATCTAAGCAGAGTCCTTTACTGTAGATGATTCCTTTCAATTTAAGATAACCTTGGAGTTTCTTGTCCGTTCCTCTCATCAACGAGCAAATAGCTTCAACTATCTAAATAACAGATTGACCGACTAGACAGTTCAAAAGTGCCTACAAATTATTTAATCACACCAATATTTTATAGGAGATAGTTTGTATGTGTGTATGTTTGTTACTCTTTCACGCAAAAACTACTGACCGAATTTGAATGAAATTTAAGACACAGATAGTTTATGACCTGGATTAACACATAAAATACTTTTCATTTCAGTAGTATGGTCCCGTGCGATAATTATTGAGCTCCACGCGGGTGAAGCCGCGGCCATAAGCTAGTTGAAATATATACTTGTAATTTGACTAATCAACAATTACAAAGTTTTATCAAGCCTAGAACAATAGAATGAATAACTTAGAAAATGTTCTGTTGCTTCTTCTGGCTTCTACTCAAGTTATGTCTATAATAACTTTAGTTATTTGCGGTTCAAGCCAATTAAAAGCCGAGCAAAATAATTATCCTTTCTACCAATAAAACATCAAAGAAAGTATTGATTAGAACTAATATAATTATAGAAACGCGTAGGCAGCGGCCATTTTTGTAGCATAAAATCTGGTATGAAGTAAGAGATAGATTGTGCATCAGCTCGATGCAATAGTAGATTATTAACCAAGGGCTGTATGACATCAATTGCATACGAGGTTTTTGGCGCCTGAGCGAAGCGAAGGCGCTAATTAACCCGAGTATGCAATTGATGCTTACGCCCGAGATAAATACTCTGCTTTACATATCGATTGTGAGGTAAGTAAACAACAAGACAGCAGGTTTCAATGAACATTTATTAAGAAGAAAAAAATGTGTATTTAATTAAAATTAATAGTAAAATTATTACAATTTGTAAGAGATATGGTCACGTTCTTTTTAGGTATATTTATAGTTTGAATATGAGTTTGTGATGATAAGACTTGAGTTTGAGTGACTTGAGGTTCTTGCATCGTAAATGGCGGCAGTTGACTGGTACTATTTTCTTCATTAAAAAATGGCTCAGATGATGTGCTTTGACGTGGTGATTTTAAGTTTATATTTTCTGTTATTTTAGAAGTAATTTTGCTTTTGTTTGCCATCGAATCTTCGATATAACCTTCGGCCACTTTGCTGGACTTCCAGCCGCCGTGCCTTTTTAACAGAGTGAGGTTGGCTCCCGAATCAGCCAATAGAGTCGCTGATGTTCTGCGAAAGCAATGCCCGGTGTATAACTCTACGTTACTCAGTTTTAAATATGTGGCTATTTGCTTTGGCATGCCTGTAAATTTGTTTTTTCCTATTACTTGTCTGTGGCATTTTCCTTTACTGTAATTAAGAAAAAAACGATTTGTATCCATGTTTTCAGGCCGAAGAGCTTGATATTTTTCAACATAATTTGCAAATTCTTCATGCACAACAAATGACCGGTCAATTTTAGTTTTCGTGTTAGGCAGTTTTATGAGTAGTAATTTGTTATGTTTTTCTACATTTTCTATTGTCAAGTTTGTCAATTCCACGGTTCTGCAGGCTCCCGATATCCCAAAAATTAGAACAACCTGTAAAAAAGACATAAGTTGTATTAAAGGCACCAAATTCGCATAGTATTTTTGTGAAATATTTTGGTAACTTATTAAAAAGGGCAAGTAAATACGTAGGTACCTTTATTGCTAAATAAATTTCATCCGGAGCTTCATTTAAGAATTTCTGTACTTCTTCTGCAGTAAATACCTTCGATTTCTTGCTTTTAAAGCCGTCAGACTGCCTTTTCAAGAAAGCAGTAAGTTTAGAAAAATCTTTCAAATTCACGTCATGTTTTGTCATCATTGTAGATGATTTTAGCATGGAATAAAAGCACCATAAACTGGAAGGTTGTAGCCTCTTAGATAATTCATCAAAATATGATATAAAAACACTTTCAGAAAGAGATTTCACTTTTTTTTCTGACCGCCATTTCATAACTTCGTCGTATGCCTTTACATATCTTTCTTTCGAGTTCGGCGGTAATATATTTTCGACAACTGTTTTTGCCCTTTCTTTAATAAAATCGGGCGTTAGATCTATGTCTTCGTCACTAGACATGTTTAAAACTTTTGAAAAAGAACTCAAACAAGAAAATTAATTATTTTCGCGATGCTTTCGCGCCTACTAGTAGACTGCCTTTTTTTTTCACGCACGCAAGCGCGTCAAATCTTGCTGGCCAGTTTGATTTTTAAATCGATTCCATCTAACATACGATGTGGAAACAAATAGTTCCATATTTAAAATAAAATCTTTATAAAATAAATTGTCTAGATTCCGATTCGAGTAATTAATCGATACCGAGAAAAAAAAAATAACTTTTTAAAAATATTCTTCGTGCAGTATGAGTATGACAGTTCTTTTTTCAAATTCCAAAACCTATGCTGTAATGATAGTCATACACCCCGGCATTCAGGGGTGTAAGGGTGTACTTACAGAGCAAGAGATATGTAAAGGAAATTTAATCTTGGTACTGCGGAAATAAATTTTGAAATATATTGCCGCTGTATCGCAGCTTTGGAAAAAGGTACCGATGTAAACAAACATTTTGTATAAATAATGTGTTCGTTAAGTAACTTTTCCTGTTTGCTTTTACCTTTATAAAGTAAAGATGCGAATGTCAGCCAGAGGCACATCGGTTATTCTAGAATGTTTTTTATTTGGGACTTAAAAAGGGAAACAGTTAACAGCCTTTTGAGAGAGGCGCATAAATACTCGTTAAGTTCTGTCACCGGATTCGAAGCATGATGTGCAAGGGCGCATGCTAAACATGAGTCATGGGTACGATTTCCAGGTCGGGCAAAATGTTATTGAGTTTTCAGGCAGCATTATCCATCTGGTCTAAATGGATAAAGCTGCTTAGACTATACTCAAGGAAGGACTATATACTTAAGGATCACTTTCCTATTAATTTCGATTCTCTGTAGTTTGAATACTAAGTAGTAAAATATACAGGCGAGTCCAAACAGCATGCAAGGTTGCGGCAGCAACGCAAGGTATTCGCATATGAAGGTAGGACACATTTTCTATACATGTCTATGTTTCTGTTTCATGTTATTCTTTCCTTAGTTCAAGATTAAACTTTGACGTATAAAAAAGTCACAGGTGCAAAAATCGAAAACACTATAACACAAGTAACCACCTTCAGTGTTTCCACCCACATCTACCCTTTTACTTGAATGATTACGTAATGTCACATCGACACACAACATAATATATAACATTACAAACTCCTTTCGGAACCCTTTCTCCGCATTAGGTAAAACACATATACGACAACTCACGAATCTCATCGAAAACTATGGAACTGTTCGTGCGGGGAAGATCCTATTTACATACCCGTATCAGAATTTCTTATTTTCTATTTGAAAAATTTGTTGACTTATCCTCGTGTTCTCTGGTTCGATGTATTGATATCAGTGGGTGTCGTGATTCAATACATTATTATTAAATAAAACTCGTGTAGCGGCTACTAGGAACGTACTAACGCTTTATTGACAAGCTAAGTTACAACATAACGGTAGGTGGCGCTGTGGACAAGGAAGTATTTTTATACAGCCATAGATTATAAATAACACCCCCACTTATAAAAATAATGACAACCCAAAAAATACTTACACATTTCAAATAAAAAAAAAGTTTTTCACAATAACTTACTTAAATTTATTTATGACAAGTTGACAACCCTATCTTATTCATAAATTTATAATGCTTTACATGACACAGGCTTTTTGTAAACATATCTGCTGGCATGTCAGCTGTTGGTTAATAAGATATTTTTATCAACTTATTTGCTAAACACTCCCTAACAAAATGATGCCTAGCATCAATGTGTTTAGTCCTTCTGTGGAACAAAGGATTAGATGCTAACTTCTGTGAACTTTGGTTATCACTTAATAAAGTAACTGGTTTACTATCAACTTTATTATACTTAATTTCCGACACTAAGTTTTTAAGGTAAATTGCCTCCTTAGATGCTTCGGAGAGAGCCATATACTCGGCCTCGGTGCTGGACAATGCAACAGTTTTTTTTGTTTTCTACATTCATAAGATATTGGACTTCCAGACATTGTAAAAATGAACCCAGTATATGACTTTCTATCTATTGCACAAGATGCCCAATCTGCATCAACATATCCTATTATATCACTTTGACCTTTTACATACTTTAATCCATAATGTTTAGTTTTATTTAAGTATTTTAGGACTCTTTTTAAATGTTTCCAATGTATCTGATTAAAGCAATTATTATATTGACTAAGAAAACTAATTGCATACGCTATATCTGGTCTAGTTAACACACATAAATACATTAATGCTCCTAATAATTGCTGATAAGGATATTCTGGACAAATCATTTCAGCCTTTTCCAATTTTAAATTCTTTTCCATTGGAGTATCTGAACCTTTACAATTAGACATATTAAATCTTTTCAAAATGAGATCAATAAACTCTGTCTGATCTAAGGTAATACAATTTTTATTTACAGTAACATTCATACCAAGGCATTTCTTTATTTGACCTAAATCCTTTATATTAAATTTAGTTTTTAATTCTGTTTTTAAATGATCACATGTATCTTTGCAGTTGTAAAACACAAAAAAAATCATCAACAAATAATGCAATATAAACCTTGGTGTTTCCACTGCACTTCATAAATAAGCATGGTTCATACTGGGACTTGGTGTAACCTAATTCCAGTAAAAATAACTCAACCCTCTGATACCAAGCTCTAGCTGATTGCTTTAGACCATATATTGCTCTTTTGAGTTTTAGAACTTTATTTTGACTGTCTGGGAAATTGGAACATGGTGGTATTTCCATAAAAATAGACTCATCTAATAAACCATTTAGAAATGCAGTTGGAACATCCAAGTGTGCAACATTTAAATTTTGATCTACACTCACAGCAAATAGTAATCTCAAAGTGGAGTACCTGAGCACTGGGGAGAAGGTTTCCTTAAAGTCTATACCCTTTTTCTGACTGAATCCTTTTGCCACTAGTCTGGCTCTATATCTCACTTCACTCTCACTATTGACCTTTTTTTTTAAACACCCATTTGCACTTTACCACTGTTTTATTCACTGGTTTGTCCACCAATTCCCATGCATCCCTGTCACTGAATGACTGCAATTCTTCACTGATTGCATTCAGCCACTGCTCCTTTTCTGATCCATTCACAGCATCATTCAGAGATATTTCTTCTCCAGAGAATGTATCCACAACACACAAGCTAGCATAGCCAAAGTAATCTGGTTTTCGCCTGGTACGTTTCTCTGATATCTCAGTGCTTTGATGCTGAGCACTGATCTCTTTGTCATCAGATGTCAATGTCAATGATTCATGGAAGCTGTCATCTGAGTTACTCGAAACTTCTTCTGGAACATATGTCAAATCATGTTCATCAGTCTGTTCTCCATGGTTCATATCAGAATCACACTTTGACTTTTCTTCCCCCACTGAATCCTGTATATCTTCACCTTTTTCTTGCACTATCACCTGTGATGTCATGTTTTCATTTTCTTGTTCCATTACTATGACATCTCTTGCTGTTGACACTGTGCAGGTTAGGGGATTATATAGCCTGTAGCCTTTAATGTTGTCAGCATAACCAACAAGGAAGAGCTTCTTTGCCTTTTTGTCCCATTTGAGACGTCTTTCTTTTGGTATATGTGTCATGACTAAGCTGCCGAAGACTCTGATGTGGCTCACATCTGGCTTTTTACCTATCCACAATTCAAATGGAGTTTTCTGATGAAGACCTGCAGCCGGAGATCTATTTTTAAGATACACTGCAGTATGTACCGCCTCTGCCCACAACCGTTTCTCAAATTTGGCATCAAACAGTAGACATCTGGCTTTCTCTACTATGGACCGATTATATCGTTCACAAAGTCCATTTTGCTGAGGGGTATATGGGTTTGTCTTCTGATGTATGATACCACACTGCTTTAAATAATTTTCCATAACAGCCGAACAAAATTCACCACCGTTGTCAGTTCTCAATGACTTAATTTTTGTTGACTTTTGGTTTTCTACTAAGTTTTTGAAATGCTTAAAGTAGGTGAATGTCTCATCTTTAGTTTTGAGAAAGTATACAAAAGCCATTCGACTATAGTCGTCCACAAACAATAGAAAGTATCTTGCGTTACCAAGTGACTTTGTTTCCATAGGGCCGCAAAGGTCTGCATGCACCAAATTCAAAACCTCCTCGCTTCTTGACAAACTGGTAGGAAAAGGTAATTTTGTTTGCTTTCCTTCGCAACAAACTGTGCAATTACTTTTGTCAAATTCTGCCTTATTTTGGAAAGTCAGGCCCTCTACTGCACCGTTTCTCATAGTGTTAAGATCATTGTTATTTATGTGACCAAAACGCCGGTGCCAGGTCCTACTGGTAGCCACTGCTAAGCCTGCTAGTAGCTCCTCTGACTTTACAATGTTTAATTTGTATACACCGTTCACTTGCTTGGCTTCTCCAATACATTCCTTTCTTTGATTGTAAATATGACATGCATTCTCCTTGAATACAACACTGTTGCCACTGGATATCATTTTACTTACAGAGAGAAGGTTTGTAGTGAGGTTATGTATACATAAAACGTTGTTAACTTTTATGTTATACTCTGAATCTCCAACACGTGTAGTTATCTGTAGATTTCCAGAACATAATACCGGTACACTTTCCTTATTTGCTACTACAATATCTCGAGTTTCTGTATTGTACGAAATATCTGTCAACAAACTTTTGTTTGACTCGGAAATCAAATGAGTGCTCGCGCCCGAGTCTACATACCAGTCTTTTTCACTAAATTCGCCAGTCAAGAACATTGCACTAAATGCATTTGTTTGTTTTTCACTTTGTGTATTAGGATTTCGACACTGATTTTTGTAGTGTCCTGTTCTTTTACATTTATAACATTTGATGGTTTTTACCGGCTTGTTAGAATTTTCACTGTCATGGCCGACGCCATTTTTGTTTTTGCTCGTTTGGCGCGCATTCTGATGACGAGTATTTTTAGCAATAAATGCGCTCTCAGACTTGGTGATTTCAACATCTGCACTCATATCCAATAATTTCGTTTTTATAGCGTCTGCACTAATCTTCATCCCGGAGTGTTCAATCGCCATAATCATAGGAGAGAACTTTTCTGGCAATCCCGCCAGCAAGAGCGATCCAACCCATTCGTCGTTTATCTCGAAACCTGTACCTTTTAACTTTTGTGCTGTATCCACTAACTGTGTCACGTACGCAGTCATCGAGTCACAATTTTCCAGACGAATGGAGATTAAGTTTCTGAGTAGACTGATGCGGCGGGTGAAACCAGAGTCGTCAAATAACGCCTTCAACTTGGTCCACAAGCTATGAACTGTAGTTTCATTTTTTATATGAACATACAGTGATGGGTCAACCGTCATCACCATTTTAGCTTTAGCCTTCCTGTTGTCTTGCTCACTTAACGCCTCACTGTTTCGAATATCGATGCCCTCCAGAATCAGGAAATTTTCAACGGCGAATGCCCAATCGTCATAATTATCCCTGCCCTTGAGTTTCGGGACATTCAAGGAATAATTTGCCGACATTATAACTGTGCGAAGAACTATACTTATACTTTTTTATTAGCGGGACTGGGCCCATAACCTATTAAATAAAACTCGTGTAGCGGCTACTAGGAACGTACTAACGCTTTATTGACAAGCTAAGTTACAACATAACGGTAGGTGGCGCTGTGGACAAGGAAGTATTTTTATACAGCCATAGATTATAAATAACAATTATAACATCACGCTGGTTTATACGAACCGAGTTGCACTTAAAGTACATTTGACCAGTAATTTTTACAATATCATCAAACTAGCATAAATTCTGACTCCAACCTGCTACTGACAAAATCCTTAAGGAATAATTCAGTATTATGAAACTCAATACTTTTATATCCAAAGAAGGTTCAGTGGCCTCTTCACTTGTAATTAAAACCATCAGATTTAAAAAAAAAATTGCAAATTTTGTCAGTGCTCGAAAAACACACATTATTCATTTGTAATGTTAATCTTTTTGATATTGTTCTTATCAGTTTTCAAATTAATACGATGTTTTGTATTACAAGTGAGTTATGCGGTCAATTAATTTAAACAAATTTATTTCTGAGTATAAAGATGATCGTGGCAACGATAGGAATCCTTAGTAGCTCTGGCACACAACTCTGACACTCGAGGTGCTACACAACAGACTATTGGGTTATCATGATTATCATCACATATCATGATCAGTGATAGGAATAGGTAGTGCTTATTAGCCTAAACTTCGAAGAACAGAGACAAGAATTGGAGACTTCCTTATACTATATTTTTTTCCGGGACATCACGTAAGTACATCAAAAATTAATGTTATTTGGAATAAGTAATTGGTCTATGTTTACCTAAAGTTTGCGACTAGACATAACATAACACAGTCGTTACAACCATCAAAATTTCTGAAAGTTTTCTTTTTAAGAACATTTTGGAAACGACTTCTTCATCATAAAACTATGATACGCTCTCTTAGGTACGCACTCTTAGAATTTACAAAAAAAAACTCGCCGTGGTCGCATAATAAAATATAGTCTAAGGAAGTCTCCGATTCTTTTCTCTGTTCTTCTTCGAAGTTTAGGCTAATAAGCACTACCTATTCCTATCACTGATCATGATATACACATACAAACAACATAGTCAACATACTCGTAGTTTGGTCGGGATCGGTTAAGAGTCTACCGATGGATGCATCTAAATATCAGTGAAGAGTAAAAAGTAAATAATTAGTATTATTAAACTTTTCAACCCTGTTTTAAAATAATATAAATGAAAAAAAAAAAAAACGTAACACTACTTCTAAGGTCACACGGTGGCTCGATGGAGCATCGTGGATGCAATTTAGATAATGGTCGAGACGTTGTCACGTGTCTTACGCTCGTAACCTAATAGACATTACAAATTCACTCCGGAATGGCGCAGCGCCCTGGGGCCCACGGGGCAGGTTTAAAACGTTACTGGTGGGGAATTAAATTGGTGAAAATTGGATTAGAGTTTTGGGATTCGGTTTTTGGTAAGACTAACTTGGTAGATTGGACCATTACATAGTGTTTTCAGTATACAGTTACAGTTTACGAATAGCTTTATTTTAAGGGTTAATAAACTTACTTTACCCTATTAGGTTTCCTAATTTAAGTTTATAATATGAACAACGTAGGTATGGGTTTTGTCACAATAAAACAATTTTTCTTCCATTTTTTTACTCTTTGGACGGTATCAGGCGTTGACTGATTTATCAACAATATTTATTTGATTGAAAAAACAGCAATCAGTCTTACCAAGTCGTATCATATTACTCAGTACTAACTGGGTTGTGGAGGTCAGATAGGCAGTCGCTCCATGTAAAATACTGGTATTCAGCTGCATCCGGTTAGACTGGAAGCATAATTGGGAAAAAACTAGGCAGATAATAATTTTTTTGATTGAATATGTTGTTAATTTAACACTACAGTCTTGTCCAAGTTTAATTTACAACAACTTTCCCAAGAAATTCTAAATACAAATTAAAAATAGCTCAAAAGGAAAAACGACACTTCAAATAAATAACATCTTATCCGAAAATATCTTCTAAAAGTACATTTTATTAAAAGAATATACATTTAGAAGATGTTTTATTAAAATAAAACAGCTTATCCACGTCTACAGCCCCGCGGACAGCTATTAAGAACATAAAATTTTATTATCTACACTCTATTTTCACCTTGTGGCTAAAACGGGGATCTTACTTCGGGCTATTTTCACAATAAGTTTATTTAAATATAGCCAATTACAGAACTTGTATTTTTGTGTGTTCTCAAAATTTATTTATCACACTGAGAATTAATTTTAGTTATAGAAATAGGATAAGGAACGCATGGAACAGGGAAGTGTGGCAGAAAAGAGGAGGCCTATACCCAGCAGTGGATCATTCCGGGCTGATATGATGATGATGATGACTTATGAAGACTAATTTATGTTATGCAAAATATTTAGGTTTTAATTCCGTGAAAAAGATCCAGGCTTGGATGCAGCAAACAATGCCCCCACCCCCAAACCTGTAACGTTACATTTTCCTGGATAGGATCCACAAAACTGTAAGGTCACTGAGCACTCACCTACCTAACTTTCAGTCTGGAGGGGAGCACTATTAAAAGAAATAGTCAAGGGGATGAGTTATAAGAATTTATTAACAAAGATCCTAACCTAAAGGCTGGAGCTACTTAATCACTAATGCCAGTGAAGCTGGCGGAAAGTACAGAAAATGAGCGCAGAATGGAATAAATAACTGAAGAACGTCCGTCTTCAGACTGTGGAGGAGGACCGAGGAACCATCAATCCTCAGGCCGTAGAGGAGGGCCGAGGGCATCCGTCTTCAGACGGTGGAGGAGGGCCGAGGAACGTCAATCCTCAGGCCGTAGGAGGAGGGCCGAGGGCATCTGTTTTCCAACTGTGGAGGAGGGCCGAGGAGCATCAAATCTTCATAATCAGGCTTGTGCAGCTCAAGCATCAAGGTTTCCAGGAGTTCAAGGTGAGGGTGCGGCATGGAGAGAGGCCGACTTAAAACAGAACATAAGGGTAACTGCCCTTTAAATATACTTTTATAGAGCTTCTCAGATGTGTTCCTGCTCTCAGCTCTGAACGTAGACTGCCCATTCCACCACCAGGCTCCTGTCAACTCCAGATAATTGACATTTTAAAATTTGAACAAATTAAAAAGAAAATATAATAAGGTCGATGTGATTTACCTATACAACCTACAACTAGCTCCAGAAATAAATTAAAAATAAAACTAGGGTTGCCACTAACTGACATCACAAAAGTAAACAAAGATTTAATAAAGATAAAAACTTAAATAACATGAATTACAAGGTAAAAAGGCCAAAGCCGTTGCTAAGCCTCCAAGAAATGACCATGAAGCTACCTAGGAAGGACGAATGCTTAAATTTTCAGATTAATAATATCCAAAAATGTAAGTAAAAAACCATGTAAAAGACATACACATTACATTACCCCGAAAACCCCGGACAATTTTTGAATACAATGAAAAAAAAATCTTATTTTTTATTAAGAGAGCGTTAATCAACAAAAAATTAAGCTAAATAAGTATATACAGTGATACAGTAAGTTTAAAAACAAAAAGTACACTAAGGCTTATTTTACGAGTTAATGCAACCGCTCGACACAACGGCTTATTTAATGAGTTGTGCACCGCTCAACATAATGGCTTATTTAAAGAGTTGTGCACCGCTCTACAAAATAAAAAGAGGGATAAAAATAAGCCAATAGTTTTAAGGGAAGGTAAACCTTGTGGAATATTTACAGAACTTAAAATCTAAATGGTTTTTACAAGGAATGAGTTAAAGAGGCTAGGCATTGAAGTTATAAAATAATAAAAACTGTAAAGAACTCCAGACAGAAAATAAGGCGATAGCAAATTCAAAAGTAAAAGACAGCGAAAAAAAAATATAAATAAATAAAATATTATGAAAGTGATCAAAGAAATTTAAAAAAATCTACGGAGGCCGAGAGTGTTTGAGTTAGGACTCAAATCCGAGATAACGTTTGAGAGGGAACTCAAATCCAAGAGAGCGTTTAAGAGAGAACTCAAGTCCCAAGAGAGCGTTTAAGAGAGAACTCAAGTCCAAGAGAGCGTTTAAGAGGGAACTCAAGTCCAAGAGAGCGTTTAAGAGGGAAAACTCAAGTGCTATAGAGCACTCAAGATTAAGAGTGTTTAGAACTCGCCCTTAAGAGTGTGGACCCGTGTTTAGGAGGAAAAAGAGGGAAAGAGGGATCAGGTCAGGACCGCAACACCGTATTCAGTAAACTGAGTAAACGTCAGGGCAGCTCCCGTAATACAGTAGTCGGGTAAGCTCCGAATAAAACATTAAGAAGGTCTGAGTACTTGAGAGGGCCCAAGAATGTTTAAAAATTTATAAGACACAGAGGGTGCAAAGAGGTTTGATAAAAAAATATCGTAAACCAATAAAAACTGTATGGTGGTAAAATTTGGAACTAATGCATAATAAGTTTGCTAAACTTTAGTACCTATTTTGGCCACTGCAAAGTTTGATAAAAACTTTTTGCTACTGCAAAAGGATTAGATCTCTATGGGCCTGTTACCAAGCAACGCGTGACAAATAACAAGTCAACCCAAAATAATTTTAAGCAATTTTACCCGACTAGGGCGAAACTCAAAAAGGAGGTTATGTATATTATCTGTATGTATGTAAGTCCGTTTTTTATCAAAAAATGAAGGATTTTTTAACGAGTATGTTTATAAGATTTAGGTGTATTGAATAAGAATATCACCCAAAATTATCATAGCTCAGTCTAGATTTAATTCATTATAGCCTAAAGATTCAATTTTACGCCAGATTCGCGTATCACACGCGAACACAAAAATTACTTGATCCTAGTCTATAAATCTATCAAAATTTATAGACTAGGATCAAGTAATTTTTTTCAGTGAAATTTATAGGTTGCACTAGCCGTGTTATCAAATCAAAAATGAAGCGTGTTTAAAGTGTTAGTAGTTCAGAATATATTATTAGTAAAGTATTTGTAGTGGGTAAGTGTTTCGATCTGACATAGGGAACCCAGATTTGGGTTTTAGGGTTGTATAAACGTCCACAGGATATTCTCCTGTTTCTGTCGTGAAGTGTCCCAACGACCCACTTGGGAGTGTCCACGAATGGATTAACACATCAAGCGACCAGCATTGGGTACGATTACCATAGGGTATACGTAGTGGTGTGCAAGTCTGTGGGATGCAGTATATAATAGCGATGTTTTGGTAGAGAGTAAGTATAATATGAGATGAACGATTACGGGATATTGTCCAATAACCGTCGTCGTAGAGTAACCAATCTCCAACCTTGGCAATGCCCACAAGTGGGTTAACACAACCAATAGGCCGAAAGGGTGCCAATTATCTTTCGATAATGGAATGTGTGTGAGGTGAAGAATACCTAGATGATGTTTAGTTGTAAAAGAGTTGAGTAAGAGTTGAGATGGATGAAAAGATGAACTGAATAAAATGCTTACCAAATATACTCACTTGGGGAAGTGTTATTTTCGAATTTTGAGAATTGCAGAATGCCTAGAAATAATTTAAGAGGGGTGGGTTAGTAAAAATTTGGGCGCCAGTCTGTAACGTTACATTTTCCTGGATAGGATCCACAAAACTGTAAGGTCACTGAGCACTCACCTACCTAACTTTCAATCTGGAGGGGAGCACTATTAAAAGAAATAGTCAAGGGGACGAGTTATAAGAATTTATTAACAAAGATCCTAACCTAAAGGCTGGAGCTACTTAATCACTAATGCCAGTGAAGCTGGCGGAAAGTACAGAAGATGAGCGCAGAATGGAATAAATAACTGAAGAACGTCCGTCTTCAGACTGTGGAGGAGGACCGAGGAACCATCAATTCTCAGGCCGTAGAGGAGGGCCGAGGGCATCCGTCTTCAGACGGTGGAGGAGGGCCGAGGAACGTCAATCCTCAGGCCGTAGGAGGAGGGCCGAGGGCATCTGTTTTCCAACTGTGGAGGAGGGCCGAGGAGCATCAAATCTTCATAATCAGGCTTGTGCAGCTCAAGCATCAAGGTTTCCAGGTGTTCAAGGTGAGGGTGCGGCACGGAGAGAGGCCGACTTAAAACAGAACATAAGGGTAACTGCCCTTTAAATATACATTTATAGAGCTTCTCAGATGTGTTCCTGCTCTCAGCTCTGAACGTAGACTGCCCATTCCACCCCCAGGCTCCTGTCAACTCCAGATAATTGACATTTTAAAAGGAGACAGTTTTTTTTTAGGCCCTCTTCGATGTTGCGGATATTCATATTACTTACACCAAAAAAAAGTAACTATTTTATTCTAATAATAAACGAAAGATTACATAGAAACGAAACCGGAATCTTAAAATCAAACAAATAAGTTGTATTATGATATTTTTTTGCGAGTCAAATCATTCCTGTTGTGGTCAATGCCATTTGACGGAAAATACTTACGTAAATAGGGGCGTTTTTTCCGTTTACAAAAAAAAAGTACGGTATCCATTGGTACTAATATCTGCTTTAATTAAAATATTTTAATTAAAAATAAATAATATTAAACTGTGAGCTTTCTAATGCTATTTTAGAGGTTTCCGCTAAAATCTTTTAGATGGTATAGAAAATCATCATGGCACGGAACGTTGTAAATTCGTCTTTTTGGTGGTTGACTGACAACTTCATTTGACATTTGACGTGTTATTGTTAGATTCACGTTTTCATTTTCGAATTTCTCATCAAACCGGTAAGACATGGCTTAGCTAATATTACCACTGTAATCTAGAAATTATAAGGAAGAAATCTATATACGTTTCATTAATATCTGTATGTCTGTTACAATTTTATGTGGGTGGCCTGTTCTCCAAACAAAAAAAATTGTCTCCTTTGAACAAATTAAAAAGAAAATATAATGAGGTCGATGTGATTTACCTATACAACCTACAACTAGCTCCAGCAATAAATTAAAAATAAAACTAGGGTTGCCACTAACTGACATCACAAAAGTAAACAAAGATTTAATAAAGATAAAAACTTAAATAACATGAATTACAAGGTAAAAAGGCCAAAGCCGTTGCTAAGCCTCCAAGAAATGACCATGAAGCTACCTAGGAAGGACGAATGCTTAAATTTTCAGGTTAATAATATCCAAAAATGTAAGTAAAAAACCATGTAAAAGACATACACATTACAAACCTTGAACCACAAACCACCTTTACACGTGTTTCACCCCGCCACGGAGCACTTCAGGAGATGTGAACTCCACGACCACTTGGGCAAAATAGGAAGAGCAGAGAAATGATGATTGGATTAGGATCGCGAGGACGATGACCTCTATCTCTGTACGATGACCTCTACCTCTGTACAATGACCTCTACCTCTGTGATGATGACTCATACAGATGTATGGAAGGAGAAGACATGATGCGCTACCACCAAGTACATTTTTATTATGACAATGGAAACTGATGGAAAGTTTAGAAGAGAATATATTTCATAAACTTCAGAAGAAAAATTAGTTTGAAGCATCTGAATGTCACAAAAAAATTTAAAAGATATGACATCAACCAACTGGGCCTTCATGGTGAGTTGTGGCTCATGCCTGTGTCACAACAGTGGGAATAATATAGGCTGCGTATACTGTTTCTGTTATAAAGGCTTCAGGAAATTAATTTATTCAATGAATTACAATAATAACGAAGATCTCACGCAATTACGCAAAATGAAATCAGTCGTTGATTTAATTAACGAAGGGACCATAAACTCAACATTTTATTTTCAAATGAGGCTCTTGAAATTGCTTTTATACTTCCCTTTTATCTTTACCTCTCATTACTAAGTGGAGGTCAAATATCAATTTGAATTTTGAAATTATTTGAACTAGAAATTGAAAACATTTCTAGTTCTTTTCACTTATATTAACAAGCAATAAAATGTTGATTTCTTTTGGCGAGTAAGAAAAAGGTAATTGATTTAAAAATAAAAGTTCAAAGTAATAATAATGAACACGAGACGGAGTGGAATTGATTTGCTACGACCGCGTTAGTAGTACGCAGTTGCTACGCCGTAGCATCTGTAGCACGTGCTACGACGTAGCAGCTGCGTAGACCTCTTGCAAGAGAGGTGTAGATTTGATGGCTGAAATCATTAAGCCATGATCATAATGCCTGGAACTATGATTCTAACATGAATTTAAGATGTAATTATACAGTAACAAAATTAATTTTACAATGACTACATATAAATGTAAACACGAAACAAACACAACACACACACACACACACTCTGAAACACAACACACTGAAACACTTATTTTAAAGCGACCCTCTCTTTAATTTCATGAAGCTTGTTCAAAGTAGTCCCTTTTAAAGCTAAGTAATACCCTCTATTACTTAGTTTAAGGACAGTATTCGACGCTTTACGGGAATCTTTAGATTTATTATGCATTTTCCTAGCAAATTTCAACATTAATTGGTTAGTCGTAGTAAGCTATTTTAGATTTTTTTTATTCCATTCAGTAACGATCCTTTGAATGGAAAGTTCCTTTTAAAATTCAACGAAAACTAATAGTGTTTTCTACCACAATGCGAAAGATTTTGAAAAGAAATTCTCAATCTATTGCTCGATACGTTTGCCAGATTGGTCTACTCGTCAATGTAGATAACGCAGTGACACATAAACAGCCTGTAATCCTCAATGAATTGGATAGAGGAATAACTATAGTAACACAAGCAACTGTTTATGTCAAAAAGAAGGGCAATACAATTATGAGTTTATTACCGCCTCGTTGGTCTAGTTTAGATGCGGTTCCCGGTTTGGTTCCCAGTTTGTGTAACGTGTTATTGAATTTTTCCATCACTCAGGAAATTCCAAAGACCTGTAGGTATACTTGCACTGTTTAAGACTTTCACGGTTTTCACTACACTTAAAGTACTTACGGGATAATATCCGTGGTTTTCTTTACTAATAAGCTCCCGATATTTCGACGAGCATAAGCATAAGCATCATGATCGCGGGTTGTATTCCCGCGATCATGATGCTTGCAACAGCGTCGAAATATCGGGAGCTCATTAATAAAGAAAACCACGGATATTATCCCGTAAGTACTTTAAGTGTGTAGGTATACTTTTCCGGAATTCACACAATACGATAAATGATTGAGTTGGTGTGTGTGTGTGTCACATTTCCAAGTTACCAACCAATCTGTGAAGCCAATAGCATTAATGTGTTTACTTGATTGCAATCACGTATCGCTATTAAGGGAAATCCGGTCTACATCGGTATTCATCAGTGATCGTGTATATCAGATGGTTGTGGTACTGTGAAACTACTGACATTGCTGAATACGTTTAGAAACTAGGGTGACATTGTGCACATTTGCACAAAGAAGTCTTTACTAGCATAATTTTAAGTTTCTATTGGCGACTACAGGAGCTAAATTAGCAACTCTATTTAAGGTGTTTAAAACTTCGTTTGAAATACTGTTAGAATAAAGTTCTTATCAGCTACAAAGTGGTTACGTCAGTCACTGCGGGCCGAATAGTGCGAAATAAGTGTTTTTTTTTGCAATTTACAAAAAATGGTACTCCCTTAATTCTCCTAAAAATTTTTGTCCGAAAATCATTATCCATAAAACGTTTGCTATAAACTTCAGTAACCATAATGTTCAAAATCCCGAAATTTTGTTTTACATAATTATCTTTATTTCTAAAACTGTTTTGTCATAATATCGGATACTATAATAATTGAATCTTCTAATTTTACATGCCATAAAGTCAAATGTCCTAAGTATTTTATTATATAATGTGTATTATTCCGAATGCTCATATAAGTATAATGAAATTTTTGGTCCTAAAACATTTGCTAAAAATTAGGTTTTAGTGACAGAAACGAATCGCTGTAAATCCGACCCCACGCAGTCTTGTCTGCCCTACCCCGAGAGTGTAATTTAAAATCGCGTAGGCGCGGAGGGGCGAGGCGGCCCGCGAGTTGAGGAGCAGGTGGTTGTAACACTCGCCGCCGCTGCTGAGGCTGGCCGGCGAAGCCGGCCAGCAAGCCGAAGCTGCGGTGGGGAGCGTTAAACACATCTGCGACGATAAGCTCGCGTGGGACCGCCGGAGCCCCGCAGCGCCGGAGCCGTGACAGAAACCATGCCTGCTGCATGTTGCTTGCTCGCTTGCATGCTGCATGCTTGCTTGCATGCTGCATGCTTGCTTGCATACTGTATGTGTGCTTGCATGCTGCATGGTTGCTGCAAGCTTGTTGCATGCTTGCTGCATGCTTGCTGAATGCTTGCTGCATGCTTGCTGAATGCATGGTGTACCTATGTTTGTTTGGTGTATGTTTGTTTGATTGATTGATTTTCTGTGTTTTAGTGACTACCGATATGAAATGTATGCCAAAAGAAGATTCTAACTGTGAACTTTCTGCAATATTATGATGGTTCTACTTTTTAATTCTTACAAATTTCATAAGAGCAATATTATTTAAAAATGTGTTATAGCAAAAGCCAAGTAATACTTAACCTGTAGTTACCGTAATTACAGACACAATTAAAATAACAATGTTCTGTTCCCTTTTGGGAACGTCTGGGAACATACCGGTTTGTTTTAAAAATATTATTAAGATCAATACAACGATATTTTTTTTTAAATTTAGGATTTAAAACTATTATTCAAAACGGTTTTAAGTCTTTTGTATATTATTGATTGCAATATTTATGACAAACGGGTTTAGGGCATATTGTATTTAGGGATTTCAATTTTATATCATGTGATATTATGTGATATTAAGTTCGGGTAAGTTATCATTCGGACAAATGATGATTAGGACAAAAAAAGTTATGGCACTTTAAATTATGAATAAAAAAGTTAGGTAATACAATAGAGAACCACAAAAAATATATTGATTGGATAAAAAAATAAAACACAATCATGTCAATAAGTTGGTTGTAGAATTATTTGCCAAAAAATCAGAATGAACGCATGTATTTTAGTATGGTTTTTACTCGTTAACAGAATTTTTTAGAGATAATTTTTATATTTTTTTTAATATCACGTAAAATTAGTTGCATTATGTTTTCAAAACACTATCATACTAGCATTATATCCTGAAGAATACCATGTATTTTTCTGGTTTTGTTTATTGCGGTGAATCAGATGCTTTTTTGCAATATAAAACTCGCGATTAGCTCCTGTAGTCCCCTTAAGCAGTGATAGTCTAGTCACCGTCAGACTGCAATTTCCTAGGTCTCAAGTTCGAACCCTAGTCTAGTGGTGTAACCAGCAGACTACCAAGTCCTAAGTCTCAAGTTCGAACCCTAGTCTAGTGGTGTAACCAGCAGACTACCAAGTCCTAGGTCTCAAGTTCGAACCCTCTGATTTTTCACTATATTGTATATCACTTGCTATGGTGAAAGAAAATATCGTGAGGAAACCAGCATGCCTGAGAGATATTTCTCGACAGCATGTAAAGCCAAGTCGGAGTCCATTGGCGCCATAAAAACTCTGACTCACGATGAAAAGAAGATGTTTCTATTAACTAACAAAAAATGTGTTTTTACGATATGTATGTTAGTCTGTACAAGTTAATTTTAGTAACCACCAGATTAAAGTAAAATCTCAACTATATATTAAAAATCTAACTTCATAGAAATTTTCTCCATCAAAGTCCATAAGCAGAAGCTAGAAATTCTAATTTAATTCCTGTTAGAGATGGAATTAAAAAGAAACTTTGTCACACAGAGTGCCGTGCCATGAAGCCAGTTAGTTATATTACGAGTTAAAATAGGATCTAATTTTAGAATTAACAAGCTTTGCGATTTAGATCAAGGTAGTAAAATATTTCTTTGTTTTCTTTGACGTTTTTTTATGACTTTTTATCATAGAAAAAGTCGGTGGTATCCATTCAATTTCACTAGGTTTTTAAGACAGCTAATAAAATATTAACAAAGGACGCCGTGTATTATAAAAAATATTGATTAACGTTCAAAATGTGTTGTAATTAATAACTAAATACCTATTATTTTCAGGGCCAGTACCTACTTCAGATATTTGAAGAAATAATTACTAATGACACTTGAAATAGTATTCAATTATAATTTATATCTAATTTATTCAAATATTCGATAAAATCGTCCACTCGAACACATAAAAAACGTAATGAATATTTAATTATATATTAAGATAATGAGTACCAACTTAGGTTGTGAATATGTTAAACAAATAACGCTACAGATTTTAAAAATAGTTTTTTGATTCATCCCGAGCTGCATTCAGTGTTCATCGTCATCAAATAAATGTGCAGAACAGTTTTCAGTCCTGCAACCTTGTACTTAAAGATCCAGTTCCAATGATGATGATTAAAAACAGTGAAGAATGCCATTCCCCATCCAATTTACCGTGCGCAACATAAAATAGATCGGTGTCATGACATAAGCACATAAAAAGGCGATTGATCGCAAGGCGTATGGCGGGCCTTAAGTGTCAATCGCAATATTATATAGAAGTTACCAGCTCTTCGTTTCATAACGGTATTGATACCATAAAGCATGATATAGCCACGCCAGCATCTAGAGACAGTACTATAAACACATAAGATCACGTCTATATCATCATCATCATAATCATCATCAGCCTATTAATATTACCACTGCTGGCACACAGGACTCCTCTCTATGAGAGGGAATGGGCTATATAATCCACCACGCATGCCCAGTGCGGATTGGTAGATGTCACATGTCTTCGAATTTTTGGTTCTAGGACATGCCGGTTTCCTCACGATGTTTTCCTTCACCGTTTTGAGAGCAGTGGTGATGAAATAAATTACACAAAGTCACACGTCTATAATCCCCGAAGAATTAGGCAGAGAAAGAAAGAAAGAAAGAAAAAATCTTTATTTATCGCAGGGACATGACATGCATACAAAATTTAAAAACATACAAACATTCATAGTATTGCAAAACGGAACATAAACAAAGAGTAAATTTAAAAATATAGTTGACAGCTTGCACGTCGTGAGTGCGATAAATAGGTTACCACTCAGCATGATGCTGTGCTATGGGGAGCCCACAGCACAGCGCTGGTTTTCAGTGGTCACCCGTGAAAAGAATAACGTACGGAAGTCAAAAACAGCATATTTAAATATTTGATTAGAAAAAAAATAAAACAAACAGTACCTAAACGTAAAACAGCATACAAAACAAAATAAACATTACTTACAAAAAATATAAAGGTATTTATGGCATATAAACAAAACAAAAACATGGCGTATTTTTTTGTCTCGCTCCCTCCCCTCCTGCGCGTTGCGTCGCGTCGCAGAGGAGTATCTTATGGTACACCCACAATTCCTCAGTTAAGTTTTAGTCCCATGAAATGACACTGACTACTGACATTAAACAGGCAGAAATTCAGGTTACTAAAACATTCCTTATAGAAAAACCCAATAACACTCTACCCGAGTTGGGAATCGAACCGAGGACCTGTCAGCAGCAGCGCTCGAAACAACAAAAATTGGCCTAAACAGCATTTAGTTCATAACTTTTGTCACAAACCACCATCAAAACCGTCAGTTCTTTACGAATATCTCGCAAAACCAAATGTTAAGGAAACAATCATCAATAGGGTAGATAGTAAAAAAAAATCTAATTAGTCCGTCAGATAGATTTCCATTTTTTTTTTATATTTTCACGTAAACAAAAAATGAAGACGATACAGTGCGTCGAAAACTCGTGTGACGTCACACACAACAGAATCATATTTTTTTTATTTCGATTACTTGGACGCTTTGCTACTGCATGACGCAATCTCATAGTTATATTTTACGATACCGAAAGAAAATAGAATTTGATAAATGAGTCTGAGATTTAGTAATAAAAAATAAAAAAAGTGTTTTGTTGCATGCAAAAATACCCATATACAAGAAAAATACAATTGAAACAGATAAAATTGTAAAGAAATTATTAATACTCCAAAAAATATCATTCAATTCATTAAAAATCATAAAATATCATTCAATTCATTAAAAATCATAAAATATCATTCAATTCATTAAAAATCATAAAATATCATTCAATTCATTACAAAAACATAACATTTACCGGATTCTATTTTCAAAAAAAATACTGGACACCGTCAAAACAGACGAAAAACTTCTACTTTACAAAAATACCCTCTTAAAACACCCCTAAGCAGACTACGCTAACAAAATTCATACTATAGTTGGTGCCAGTTAAGATGAGAATAGCGGTCATTGACCCACCTACATTTATTAAACTTCTTAACTTTGAAAACCAAAAATAAGCCTGTTCAAGTCTGGAATCGTCATCTATCGTGATCTTCAACATTTTTTGTAATGAAATACGATACATGGTTTATTTGTTTTGGTTCGTACGAAGAGATATTAGGGAAAGGGCAATGACCGCTATTCTCATCTTAACTGGCACCTACTATACATGTTATTTTTTCCGCCTCGCTCGTTCCAGAGATGTGTAACATAAGGCACGCCTCAATAACTTGGCAGTTTATTGTGCGCAGAAACTCGCACGTGTACTCTCTTCACCGGCTCTTCTTCGTAAATATGTTTTCTAAGAATAAATTGTTGTGCATCTCAGACACACGAGTATAATGGCATGTGAGTTTTTAAAATAGAATGTCGATACTCAAAAAGCCTCCTTAATGGTTAGGGTGTAAAATTGCATATTCCTTAACTGGGCCCGTGTGGTGAATTTTGACTTACTGTATTTTACAGAGAGTAGGCTTTTGTGGGATCCTTGTAAGCCGATTATGCTTTTTATGTTTAACACGGCCGGCCTCCGTGCGCGAAAACGCGCTACATGTCTATTGTTTCGGAAAACCAGAGGTTTCGTCAATACCAAGGCATCAACACGGTATATTGACGGTAGAGAATGCCTTGTAGCATTAAGTCCGCCTAAGTACCACTATTGTACATGAAGGCTAAATAAATTAATATAATACCTTTCTGGCTTTGTTATGAGTTTGTTTGTTTTGTTGGCATTCAATGAGCATGATCCTATCTCGCAATGGTGTGATACGTTTTCATTTTGACAAAGTTTGCAAGAGATTTATTTATATGGTTACTGGTGTGTTCCAATTTTCAGAACGTTTAAAAAAAGAATGTAGATAGGACTTACATGGGCTGTCTTCTCCACAGTATCTGAAAAAAGAAGAAACCTCATTAACATCAAATTATTTTTAAGTATTTGTTTTAATTATATTTAGGGAATTTTATTTTATTGCATACAGTCACATAGTTATTAGAACTACTTGTATGATATTGCGCTTTTTTATTATTTAGTGGAGGATTCAATACAGGCGTTCAAACTGTTTGTGATTTCGTTTATTTGTGCAGAAAAGGCACACGTGCGTGTTAGTTTAATAAATAAAATGCAAGATGTGGAAAATGTAGATTTAACGAAACACAATTACAAACAAAAAATACATCATTATTTTGCGTAAATGCCACATTGATAAAAACAGTACTACCGCACAAACCGTAGTAAATACAATTTGTTGTATCTGTGAACAAATAAATAACCTAATCATCATCTGCCTAGCCTTTTCCCAACTATGTTGAGGTCGGCTTCCAGTCTAACCGGATGCAGCTGAATACCTGTATTTTACATGGAGCGACTGCCTATCTGACCTACACAGCCCAGTTAGTACTGGGTAATACGATACCCCTTGGTAAGACTGGTTGTCAGAGTTTTTGGGTCACTGACTACCTGTAACGACTGTCAAAGATCTGCAAATGACAGCCAGGACCAACGGCTTAACGTGTTTTCCGAGGCACGGAGAAAACCGAGTATGTAATGGGTGGTCACCCATCCACAGACCAACCTAGGTAAGCGCGGCTTAACCTAAAGATCGATCAGAGCGGCTGTTATTATTTAAATAAATAACCTAAACCATAAATAAATTTATAAAAGTCAAAAGTTATGTTAAATTAGGCAAGACTTGTTAACTTGGACCAGTAACAAAACTCTTCTAATGACAGCGGACGAAACTCGGTATTTAATGACAGCGGACGAAACTCGGTATTTAATGACAGCGGACGAAACTCGGTATTTAATGGACGAAACTTGGTATTTTAATGACAGCGGACGAAATTCGGTATTTAATAATAATAATAATAATCATTTTATTATCGGGCTACTAAGGCCCATAGATAAAATACACAAAATAACATTTAATAACAATAAACTAATACAAATTTAAAACCATGACAAACTAAAACTATACACGTAACGATGCCGGCGTCGTATTTCGCTGCGTGGTGTCGCGTAACCGTCCTCGGAAACGTCGATATAGGACATCCTTCGGCCAAAAGTCCTCCTTCATGCAGGTCTGCAGATGGTGGGTTGGAACTCGTACCATAAATGATTTAAAGTTGATGTTATGGCGCGATTCCAACCTTTCGACCCTCAGAGTCCAGTTAGTCTTCACTTTCAAATACTGCACCACTTCTTCAGTTGTAGTGGAGTGATGCAGACGTGAAATGTACAGCTGCGTCGTAGGCACAGCAGGACGCAGCAGCATGTTGGGTCCACTCGGTGCGGTACCGCACAAGTTACGAGAACAGGGCTTCTTCTTCTTCCTTTCTACTTTAGTGAAGCCCTCCTCATCAACTTGGCTCGTTCTTGGCACGGAGCTAAGGACCGCAGTCAGGGCAGGTTGAGCACCCTCTTTCCGTATTTCCCCTTTTCTGGTTTGTCGCTTAGGCTGCGACGCAATATTACGCAATATTGCGCGTATTTAATGGGTTGTCATCCATCCACGAACCGACTTTGGCAAGTGTGGCTTAACCTGAACCAAATATCAACCCTCCTACTTTTATCCCCAACCATAGTCAAATAAACCTCACAAGTCCACGTGCATTCAATATGAACTTTGATCCCTGTGAACCACAAACTGATTCACACTTATTGCATTGTGCGCTAACTCCGTGAGAAGCAAGCAGTGTTGCCGCATTCGAAAATACCTTTCAAACGAGATTTTCCTGAACGAGATCACAGTTCGGAAAACCTCTCATGTTTATTCAGATTGGTAAAGAAATTCATTCATGAAATTCTACTATACTCTGTTATTTTTTCTTGTATTTACCATCTTTTTAGTGTTCCGTACCCAAAGGGTAAAAACGGAACCCTATTACTAAGACTTCGCTGTCTGTCCGTCTGTCCGTCTGTCCGTCTGTCTGTCACCAGGCTGTATCTCATGAACCGTGACAGCTAGACAGTTGAAATTTTCACAGATGATGTATTTCTGTTGCCGCTATAACAACAAATACTAAAAACAGAATAAAATTAATATTTAAGGGGAGCCCCCCTTTTTTTTGAAAAAAATCACGTTTTACGGTAAAACTCAAAACATTTGCTGATGGAAGCAATAAATAGTGAACTGGTTATGGAGGTATTTAAAGTAAATTTATGACCTTGAAACTAGTATTTATAATAACTTGTATAAAAGTTGGAACTTTGACCCCCAATATCTCCGTAACTAGAAGGTATGGTCCAGAAAAAAAAAAGATCGCAATGACGGGGAGAACAAGAGCCTTTCGGCTTCGTTAAGGAGCTATTATTTACACCCTTTTATTATTATATTCTTCTCTATTCTATTATAATGCAGAAAGTAGCGAAAATTCATGTTTCATCGTTGTGATTATTTATTATTTTTATTTTATATCTTTTTGGAGGGCCTCAGCAAACTGGTTTGAAAAAACCATTGGACGACAATTAAATTACTAGACTAATCTCATTTTCCTATCAGATAAGAAAATTAAACTTTGAAAACTGTTTGTGGTAAGTACGTAATTTATTCTTCCAAAATATTAGATCGAAATCTTTACTCATTACCAAAAATAAACGAATCCTTACGGGGCTAACAACATTCATGAAGCCAAAGTTTCGTGTACATTACAAACTTCACTCGACCTTTGAAAAACAAACAATATGTACATAATACGTACGTATAATATTGATGTATAGGTATCATATCACCCAAGCCTTGTGAATATCGTTCTAAGCGTCGGGGTTCAAGGCTGCTACACATAATGGGAAGTGTTATCGTGCGGGGTTAAATTATGTACAGAAATGTATAGGCATTGCAGCTCTTTATGTAAGTGTGCCAGAATACATTATCTTATTTTTATATATTTTTGTTCGATTCTTGTAAATTTTCGGAATAGTTCCCCTTGTCTGTGAGACGGCCGCTACGGCCGAACAAAAAAAAAATATAATTTGGTTGTCTGTGCGTTAGTATTTGTCATGAATTGATGATGAAACTTGTTTCTATCTCGCTCAAACTTGCACAGAGTCTGGGAGAAAGAACAAGAAAGACATTTGATACAGTTCAACAACGAACGAAGCTTCTAACTGACCAAAACACCACTCCCCAGTTGAGAAAGGCGGCGCGCGCGGTCGTAATAGACAAGAACTTAAATGATTAAGTTGGAAGGCAAAGAAGAAATGCACACCACCATACAAACTAATTGGTTATTGCAGGTAGTTTACTATGTGTTTGCTATGACCCGTCTATCTATTGTATAAGCGTCTTGGTTGTTACCTTTTCCCAAATATTTTCTTATCAATAGCAACTACAATTTGGAACCTTGAGATTAAAACAACCAGCTCAGAAAAAATAAGTGCTCATAAAACGTGTAAGTATACTATGTTAATCCAGGTTATACAACTATCTGTGTGCTAAATTTCAGCTTAATATGTTCAGAAGTTTTTTCATGAAAGAGTGAAACCTCCAAGCATCCATCCTCACAAATTTTCGCATTTTTATAAAAGTTTAGGTAAGATAATTAAGATCACGTGACATGACAAAATGTTATACATTCTGTAGGTACCTATGTGAAGAAACCTTGACTTTGGGCAAAGGTTAGCGGGCCACGTCCGATCGATAAAACGTTTAGTCAAGTCAAAATCATTCTTTTTTTTATGTACAAGATTTCTTTAAAAAAAACTTGTTTACTAAGTACACCTACTTTGTCCATGTTAACTCAAAGAAGTACGTATATATACCGTAAACTGTGGGGAAAAATAAAGAAACCTATCTACTTACATGTTTCAAAATATCATAAATATATATTGAGACACACGTGCACGACCGTTGGGGCTAAAAGTATTGCACAAGAGTTTCAGTAAGGAAGATTTTTGAAAATTCATAGTTTTGGTAGAACCGATTCAGAAACCAGTTTGAACCTTAAAGGCTTTAAACAGAAGATAAGAGGTTGTATGGATGTCTCTCATTTATGCCAACGATCAAACGGCTTGTAAATGTGCAAACATATTCATTTTGGCTCTAGAAACTAAAAATTAACAACATTACTAACATCCAACAAACTAGATTCACAATATTGAAATATTCTGTGAGCGGTAAAATTATTGCGCACTAACGGCAGTGTCGATTGACCTCAATCGACCTTTACAACTTATACTAAAAGACGGTGATTGTAAAGAGCAGTCCCGACGAAGTTTAAGTTCACAATTCAAGTATTTCCATAAGTCTTACAATATTACGGGATGAATTGTGGTCTCCTTATTATAGAAAGTTGTATGGAATGTGCTTTATTGTATGCCAGAACTGAAGCAAAATATTTGAATGATTACTGTTCTGGACTGGAAACCTTCTAGTTACGGAGTTATCGGAAGTCAAACTTCCAACTCTTTCGCAAGTTTGTAATATAAAACTTACTTTAAATACCTCCTTGAAAATGCATCCATTAGCACAATGTTTTGAGTACGTTATTATTATTGAGTTCTACTGCAAATCATGATTATACACCCCAAAAAAAAAGGTCGACTCCAAGCAATAATTTTTGGGAGAGTTATTTAGTTTTAGGCACAGAATGCTTGGTTGGTTTCGAACCTCAACCAAGTTCTCTACAAAAAGGGAGTTGAGCAGTTTGAATTATTCTAGCGATTTTCACCTTTATATTATTTTACTTGTAAGTCTGTTATACCTCACATGGACAATCAATCACGAGTAAATACATGGACAAGTTCACAAACATTAATCTTGTCCTTCGATAATATGAAGTTGTTACTGAGCTACACCTAGTACGTGCGGATCGATTGGAACCAGCGGCTAGTGTCAACAAACTCCAAACTGAAGCAAAACAAATGCTCAGGGTCCACCGTGATATAACTATGAACGTGTTACCACACAAGAGAAACATACAGAGTGTCCACCAAATGTGTAATGTGTAATCTATGTACTTGGAAGTCACTGAACCGCCTGCGGATCCAAGTGGGCATAATAAAACGCCAATTTGATGAAGTGGGGTATACCACGACGAAGTTAAACTGTATCGCGAACCATGCCTCCACCGCCACCTTTCCTGCACTCTGTGACCCAAAACTTGCAGCCAGAGCTGTTGTTACCGACGGCGCTGCGGATGTGGCCAATATTATTCGGCCAAAGATACACGAAAAAGAAGGGAAGAATGGCAGTCAGCTCCGCTATAATCTAGCTAGTCTTTTTCAACGTGACAAAATCTACTCGCTTGGAACGCTAGCGGAAAGAATCGTATTTTCATCATCAATAAATAGTAGTACATAACTGTGTACATAACTGTAATCCCCGAAAGGTTAGGCACAAAATATACCTACATAATACTAGGTACACCCCATTTCGCTAGTTATGTGTAGGTCCCATGTAACTAAAGGCGAGCCTATTGCTATCAACCGGGCTCAAATCCAGACTCCGTGGCTGCTACTGAAAAAATCGTGATGAAAAAACCTAATAACACTTTGCCTGACCTGGGAATCGAACCCAGGTACAAATGCTCAGTAGGCAGTCATAAATCATGTTGTAGTTTAAAAACCGTCGAAGCGTCATAAGAATGACGCTTCGACGGTTTCGAAGCTGTATGTATTTTTTGTATACCTACATAATAACCAGGACACAAAAATGAACACAAAAAGTTAGATTCAATCACTGGGAAATATCTACAGTGATCTCTAGACTTAGAGGACAGCCAGTAGTGAGTCTTCTGTCTTTTCTTTACTAGAGCAAAGTAAACCCGCTCACCTGACCGTTTTTATCAATATTTGTGTCAGATCGATCGGCGGGCACTGGGCGTGTGGGTGAGTGGTTCCTTCCACTGCCACCCATAACAGACAGCGACTGTGATTGACGACGTGATATAAAGCTCTTACCTTGATTACAAGTGTTCATTCTTGTAAGTACATAAGAGCTTTATAAACACGCTGCTTGCTTTTGGATCGTTGTCAATTGAAATCTATAGATGTCTTTGTCAAACTTTGGAGTGATTGTCATTTGTTTCGGCATATTCGAGTCGTCAATTTGTTGAACAACAAAGCCGAAGGTATTCAAATTTGGTAAACTGAGTTTAATTACGGTCGGTTCGGCTCACTACAATTTGAGCTATGCCGAGTGCGATAGCACCCATAGTATAAGCAAACTATGTATATTTTGACTTCAGAGTCAAATGAATTGGTTTAATAGCTTCCAAGTTAACTCACTTGGGTACCTACTTCAGAAATTCCTTCTTCACATACTTAAAAAATTACTGCTACTTACAAACAAAGCGGAAGTTGGTAAAAAGCCAAGAATACTGGCGGAAATGTTAGGTTGAAGACGATTCATATCAGACAGAAATGAATATGCAATAGTCCAGTAACGTCTGTTTAGTTGATCGGAACTAAAACTATACTGTTCAAGCGCAGAAGTTATATTACCTGACCCATATTGGGGTATTCATTACCTGACAAATGAAATATTGACTTAAACAATTAATTGTACGAGTAACTTCAACTTGATGAAAAGATAATTATGATTTTTTTTTACTCGTTTGACTCGTTGAAGAACTAAATAATCGCAATATAATATATAAAATGAATGAAGTCCGAACGTTTTATCAGCAAATATTATAAAATCAAAGACTTCCTGTTATATAAAGCTATTCGAAAAACTACCAGTACCAAGATCTGATAGAGGGTTCCTCAGCACACAAAAACGAGGCGTAAGTATGAATATTTCATATCAGTTTATTATTCAAGTGGGGTGCATGGAACATTAGGACTAGACATTCAGACAAATGGCGACTTCCGACGAAGGCATGAAGTATCTTTACGTTTTATAACTTTGGTGAGACACATTGTTTCAAGTGTATTTTAAAGTTATATGTTATATTGTTTGAAAGAAACTGTCGCTTAATTGAAAGCTGCAAGAGTTTATTCATCATCATCATTAAAGCCGAAAGACGTCCACTGCTGGACGTAGGCCTCCCCCGAGTGTCACCATATTGACCGGTCCCGTGCGACTCGCATTCAGCGGATTCCCACAACCTTCACCAGGTCATCGGTCCACCTAGTGGGAGGCCATCCAACGCAACGTCTTTCGGTTCGCGGTCGCTACTCCAGAACTTTTCAGCCCCGTCGGCCATCCGTTCTGTGAGCAATGTGCCCTGCCCACTGCCACTTAAGTTTGCCAATTTTTCGGGCTACGGTAACCTTGGTTCTTTTGCGGATGTCTTCCTTTCTGATTCGATCACGCAAGAATAACACCGAGCATAGCGCTCTTTATTGCCCTTTAGGTTTGAGGCTCATCGTGAGCGACCACGTTTCGGTCTCGTATGTAATTATTGGCAACACACACTGGTTTGGAGAGCAGCGGTGGCCCAGTGGTGGCGGCCACGACTTACGAACCGTAAGTCGTGGGTTCGAACCCAGACAGGCGCATTACTTTGTGTAATTTATTTCATCACTACTGCTCTCAAAACGGTGAAGGAAAACATCGTGAGGAAACCGGCATGGCATGGAGAGATCTGTGTCTGTGTCCCAGCAGTGGGAACATTAATAGGCTGATGATGATGACACTGGTGGCTGACTTTCATCTTGAGACACTGCGGTAAGTTGGACGAGAAGATACCACGCAACTTCCTGAACGCTGCCCAGCCGAGTTTATTACATTAAACTATTCCCCACAACGACCGAATATCAAGATGTGGCACGTGTCCTTTTGTAAAAGCAATCCTCGTCCGTTCTGACTTGGGCATTGGGCATCCGGTTTCAGGTTGTCGGCGTATAGCAGGCATTTGGAAAATTTAAACCTTGTTATCGAGTCATAAATCATAATCAGGAACAGAGGTGGCCCCAACTCGGATCCCTGGCTCATGCCTGGCCGAGTGTTGTAAGGCTTACACTCAAAGCAACCATGCCTGACAAACTGCTTGCGATCCCGCAGGTAGTCGAAAAAGAAGCTGAGAAATCCGTACGTACCTATGGCTAGCTTTGTCAAGATACACCGTTGTCAACTCTGTTAAAGGCTTTTCAAAAACCAAAATATAGAACGTCGACCTGCCTATTGATATAAGCTACTGGGTATGTAGTTTACATGAATCAGTAGATTAGGACCTGGCCGGGGCCACCACCAACGCTGTCGAGGTGGCAGAGTACTGGTCGAAACAAATTTAATTTAAAAAAAAAGGAAATCATCGACACGACGAAGAAGACGTAGACAAATTTACGGAGCGACCAGGTCGAAAACCGAGATAACCATGAGTACAAAAGCATTTAGGCGTTTGTAAATGCAGGTGAGGTGAATATATGCTCGAAAACCGACAATGGTTGGGAGGATAGCGATGGGTCTGTGCATTATTCTACTTAATGTTATAAATGCGAAATGTTGTGAGGATGGATGGATGTTTGTTACTCTTTCACGCAAAAACTACTGCAAGGATTTGAATAAAATTTGGCACATAGATAGTTTATAATCTGGAATAACACATAAGAAACTTTTTATTCCAGTAGATGATCCCTTGGGACAGTTACCAAACTTAACGCGAGCGAAGCCACCGGCACAAGCTAGTCCTGTATAAGTTTAAAACTGCCTGAATGCTGACCTAACTCACCTCGCTTACAGTAAAATACCAAGGGATAAGGGATTCCAGTAAAACTTCGGCAGTGTTCTCGTTACTATTACTATTCTTGCGGCGATAAGCGCAGACCTCGGATAAACCTCTCGCTTTTCTTTGAAATACTTTATCCGAATGTTGGGTATGTATTTAAGGTCGTTTGGTGACCGTTGTTTGAAACTTGTTCAACGATTTTCTTTTGGACGTTTCTCGAAGCTATCGTGTAATGTGAAAGGGATGATATTTTAAATTTAAAGGGTGATCTGATTGGTATCTGAGTTTGTTTAAAATTTTGATTGTTTCGTTTGCTATCTTTTATGATTTACTAACTCTACTCAAACAACTCTACTTCAAATTCAAACTTATATGCGTGTAGGAAATGCCAAGTTAGTCGCATATAATTAAACATACATATTATTATAACAAAAATGAAGCATACATTTAATTAAAAATTAATGTTTGTTTGTTCGAACGCAATAATCTCTGGAACTAGCAGTCCGATTTGAAAAACTGAGCTTTTGAAGAAGGTTATAAGCTACATCACGCTGAGCCTAACAGCGAGTAAAACTACAGGGCACAGTTAGTTTCTTTTTTTAATAAAAATCCTGTGTAAGTTATCGATCGAAAACTGCACGCTCCCCTCTCAGTCCCATGTGGCACTAATTATACATATTTAAAATAAACAGTTCTAACAAACCAGTGGTTTATTAAGCGCGGTTATTATGGCAAAATTCCCCTATGACTATTATCTGCAGCGTTGGCTCATTAAAACTATATTATAAAACTGCGCTTTGTTTCTCGCTCAACTAATGAATCTGATCTCAGGTGGCTACTTATACAAGGTAATTAGAAGTTTTTTCATAGTTTTATTTAATTTAATATAAGTCTGACTAATTAAACTTAATTTAATTTAACTTGGACTTTAATTCAACTTAATTTTATTCTATAACTTTTGTTGTGCACAGTAATGGTCAAAGTTCCCGCTGAAGCTAAAATTATCAAAAGATGAATATACATATTAATTATTTTAATTTGTAGAACAAAGAGAACCACATAAAAAAACTAAAGCTTGTTTTTTTTTATGAAATGTTAACAAAAAGACAACGAACTTATTACGTAGGTTATACAGACAAGTTCATTAACATTTTAGAGCATTTTACCCAAAATGAATAATACACTACAACCCTCTGACCGCGAAGGGGTTGAAATAGGAAAAGCGGGCGATGGTATTCCAATATTTTAATTGTTAGTCAGAACAGGTTCACTAAGTTAATTTGACCTTAATTTTACAGTTTGTCGGGCGGTAAAATCGGAGATTCATTGGCGCGAGAAAATTATTTTGATTTCATTGTAGCGATAATTATTGTTGAAGTGTTTTCCGCGTGGTTTCTTGTCTTGAAAGGACCAAATTCTATTTCTGCAGAGAAGTAACGATTTAATAAACATAAATAAATAATGGATATTGGTAAAGAATGGGGGAGCAACATAGTTGGGAAAAGGCTAGGCAGATGATGAGTAAAGAATGGGGGAGCTCGCGGCTAAATAATAACAGCTGCTCGGGTCGATCTTTAGGTTAAGCCGTGTTTGCCTAGGTTGGTCCATGGATGGGTGACCATCATTACATACCGAATTTCCTCCGTGCCTCAGAAAGCACGTTAAGCCGTTGGTCCCAGCTGCAACATATAGATCTTTGGCAGTCGTTATAGGTAGTCAGTGGCCTGAAAGGCAGACAACCAATCATACCAAGGGATATTGTATTTCCCAGTACTTACAGGGCTGTGGATACTGGTCAGATAGGCAGTCGCTCCATGTAAACTAAGTACTGGTATTTTCTTATTATGATTATCCGCTTATATTGGAAGCCGACCCCAACATAGTTAGGAAAAGGCTAGGTAGATATTGGACATTAGTAAGGATACTAGCCCGAGCATGTCCCACCTGTTAGAATTACCACAGTATCTGTAAACCTCTTTTTTTTTGGATTGGAAATCATCAAATGACTTCTCCCGCTCTGGGCGGAGCAGGAGGGAGTGTCAGACTTTTACTAACTAAAACTCATCTATGTTCCTTCATCGCCCTTTGTGTTCCGGAGCCACGGTATCTCTTTCGAACAGTCCCGCAACCCCGGCAGGCATCGGCCCTTGCGGAACCCTTCTTATTGCTGACTCTCTTTGAGGCGCGCGTGGAACACGAACGCGCCCCGTCGACACGGCCTGTCGTCATGAGACGGACGGACGGCGAGCTAGCCCATAGCCCACCATCCACAGGCCGGCGCCTACGGTGGCCGGGGGCCACGTGGTGGCCCCCGACGCCTGGGGCGTCTCCTGCGGCGGCCGGAACGCTGAGAGGTTCTCTCCCTCTCCCGTTCTGCCAGTATCTGTAGACCTGCACTTTAGAACTCTACTATGACGTGGCTTACGTAATCATGTGCTAATTTTAAATGACTCAAGCGAGTCATTTAAAATTAGCACATGATTATGTGTATCACATGACATCACACGACATGACACACACATAACATGTATCGTATGACATTGTGACATCTACCAACCCGCACTGGGCCCGCGTGGTGGATTATAGCCCATTCCCTCTCATAGAGAAGAGGCCTGTGTCCCAGCAGTGGGAACATTAATAGGCTGATGATGATGATGATGACGTATTGACAGTTCATTCACATCCAGTCCGAAGAAGTTAATATTGTACACTAACACAAGTCTTACCGTTGCGCACGTAAACCGTTCTAAGAAATGTTTTAACAAAGCAAGTTAATTAAAATAACTGAATCTGCTAATAATATTTGTTTTCAGTCGCAGCTGGGTAACACGTACACAATTCTGTTTTAATTGCATTGTGTAAGTGGATCTGTTGATTGGAGAATGTTATTAGACGTATTTAAATAGCTTCAAGTTTTCTTTGGATATACATACATATTTATATAAACTCACGACTGTTTGGTAGGGATAAGGCAGAAACAACAGAACGCCGTACTACTATACTTACATACTACTTTCACCTCGTCGATGTTCACACATCTGGTCATACACAAATCAAAATCAAAATCAAAATCAAATCATTTATTTCAAGTAGGCCAGTTGCAGGCACTTTTGAATTGTCGAAACAAAGATGAAAATTAAATGTAGCTACAGTCCCAGTCACAAGACATAAAAACTGTGAAAGTACTGTAGTTGCCCGTTCCCTAGCGTAGATCTCTATGGAGAAGAACGGGCAAGAAACTCCATGGACACTCTTTTAAATCATAAAATTGTTACAAAATCTTGGTTACATCATTCGTGTTGAGATGGTATATTATGTGAGAACAATGTAGCAAGATGTGCACGTTAAAAGTGTCCATAGTAAAAACAAAAAATACAATTAAAAAATAACATTAAAATAAGCCACGGCAACTAAGAGATGACCAGTCACAACTGACAGCGCCCGTTCACGAACATGACGCATGGATCAGCACCATTTAACTCAACCATTTTGTAGGGAACCAAATGATCGGACACACGCGCCACCATCAGCGAGACATTATAGTGAGCATGACATACTCTCAACTGCCTGGGCACATTCAAGTCAAGAAAAGACGTAGGATTCCAGTGAATGATAGCTTTACATAGTACTCACACAATATGGGCTATGCGATTATATAATACTAGAGATTGAATCTATACAATGCAAAGATAGTTGTACAATCTTCAGCAGCTCCAACAATTATATGTAATGCTATCTAATTTATGCGCCCCTGTCCATGTGGAGCAGGACCAGCATTGAGCCACGCATTTTTATCAGCGATATAATCGCCCAACTTGTAATAAGCTTGCTTACATAGTGTGCGTTTGATGCATGTTTTAAATTTCGTCTCATTCAGTTCAAGAATACTTTGTGGAATTTTATTATAGCATCTCAAACAGTACCCCATGAAAGATGAGTCTACTTTAGCGAGTCTGAAGCCTGGCTGAACTAGTTGGTCCCTATTTCTAGTACTGTAATTATGTCTGTCACCTCTTTTACCAAAAAGATGCAGATTTTTTCTGACGTACATTATGTTTTCGTAGATATACTGACAATGTACCGTCATGATGCCAATATCTTTAAACAGTTCCCTTAGAGAATCGCGCCTACGAAGATTATATATGGCTCTGATGGCTCTTTTTTGCAGAATAAATATAGACTCAATATCTGCAGCCCGTCCCCATAGCAAAATGCTATAAGACATTATACTATGAAAGTAACTAAAATACACCAGTCTAGCGGTATCTACATCAGTAAATTGACGGATTTTTCTAATAGCGTATGCTGCTGAACTTAGCCGCCCCGCAAGGGATGTTAAATGTGAACCCCATTGTAGCCTTGAATCAAGCGTAATCCCCAGGAAAACCGTTTTATCTACGAATTCAAGTTTCTCTTTATTCAATATTATTTCACAATCACTACTCTTAACATTGGGTAAAGCAAATCTTATGCATTTAGTTTTTTTTTCATTTAATACCAAATTGTTTGCTGTGAACCAATTTTGGACCTGAAGTAGGGCATTATTCAGGTCATCTAGATTTTGGGCCCGTCTATTTATCTCAAAAATTAGGGAAGTGTCATCAGCAAACATCACCATATTTTGAGGTTGGTTTTTCAATAAATAGGGTAGATCATTTATATACACGAGAAAGAGGAAAGGACCCAATATTGAGCCTTGCGGAACCCCCATTTTTACTTTTAAACCCTTTGAATTAACACCATTTATTTGAACAAGTTGTTGTCTATCACTCAAATATGATTTCACCAAACTAAGTGCAAGTTGACCTAGTCCGTAATGCTCAAGTTTCAAAAGTAATGTGTCGTGATTTACGCAATCAAATGCTTTGGAAAGGTCACAAAATATTCCTATGGCGTCTTGAGACTCTTCCCACGCAGTAAATATGTGCTTTAATAAGGTAACACCGGCGTCAGTCGTACAACGTCCCTTGGTGAAACCATACTGTTGATCGTGTAAAATTTTGTTGGTGTTAAAATGATTGAGCATTTGATTAAGCATTACTTTTTCAAACACCTTGCTAAAAACTGGCAACACGGATACAGGTCTATAATTATTAGTATCTTTACTGTCCCCGGATTTGAAAAGAGGTATCACTTTACTGTATTTCATTAGATCAGGGAAAACTCCTTGGTCTACACACAAATTAAAAATTAAAGCTAAGTATGGGGCTATAGTCTCAAGTATGGATGTACACACTTTGATAGACATTCCCCATAGATCTTCGGTTAGTTTGATTTTTATTTGCCGGAAAGCTTTAATAACTATCATTGGGTTTATGTGTTTAAATTTAAATTCAGCCGTGCAGCCAGATACATTCGCCTTTAATAATCCAATTGAGACTTCAGGTGAGGAATTAAGAGCCTCCGTAGTTTTTAATGGTATATCGGTAAAGAAATTTACAAATTCTTGAGCTACTTCCAGATTAGAGCTTTTAGGACCACATGCTGAATCTAACGTGTATCTAGTGTTACGTATTTTCTTCCTGTTAGTTTCATTATTTATGACTTTCCAAACTGTCTTTATTTTGTTTTCTGCTGTTTTGATCTTGTTGCTAATGTGCAGGGCTTTAGCAACCTTGCATGTATTTCTAAAGATTTTTGAATACTTAGCAACATACTTGTTAAAAGTTTCAGTGTTTATAAAAGGCTTAAGACCATATAGCTCAAATAGTCTTTCCCTACTTTTTCTGATACCTCTAGTTGCCCAATCACTAAATATAAATTTGTGGCAAATACTTTTTGTCTTCTGTTCAAAAGTTTTCTTGAATTCCGTGTGAACTATTGAAAAGAAACGATCATACAATTGATTTACATTAATATCGTCATGGCTCATAACATCTAACTTGTTCTGTAGGGAAATATTATATCTATTTAATTTGCTAGAAGTTATAGGTCTAAATTTAATCTGGACTTTTTGCAATGGTGTATTACACCTAAAAGTTACAGTTTGTCCGCTATGGTCAGACCGCAGACAATTTAATATGGCTTTATCTAAGTAATCACAATCACAGAAAACATTATCTATACAAGTAGCAGAAGATGGAGTGACTCTAGTAGGTTCTATAAAAGTGTTGGTCAAGTCAAATGACTTAAAAAGATTTAATAACCGACTGCTATTTGAACTTTCTTCTAAAATATTGATATTGAAATCACCACAAATAATTGTAGATTTATTACTGGCTGTAAGTTTTGCCAGGACATCTTCCATTATTGATTCAAATAAGGAAAAGTTTTGATAGTTTGGGGGTCTGTACACACATACAATTACATGCTTATCTAGCTCAACACAGGACAGTTCGACGCAATGTTCAACCGAGAGACCTACTATGTCATTACGTTGCTTATATTTAAAACAATTTTTTATTAATATTAGGGAACCTCCACGAAGCATAGTTTTACGGTTAAAGCAGCTACCCACCATATAGTTTTCATAATTAATAAGCATTTGGTAATCCTTTAGCCAATGTTCAGTAAAACAAATAATGTCAAACTTACTATTTTCTAAAAACAATTCAATTTCTAATAATTTGGAAGAAATGCCTTGGATATTTTGGTGGAATAATTTTAAGGTGTTCTGCTGAGGCCCTTTTTTACTAACTAACTGAGTGCAAGAAGATACCTTGCTGTTGGAAGGATTAACAATATTGTTAATGGTACCTTCTGTTGTCTCACTTCCTAGTTTAAATTAATATTAATATTTGGAGTGAGGCAGGAGACTCCCGTGCCATCCTCAGACAACAAGACCCTATCACTAATAAAGCCTAATTGAGGATTTTCCACGGTGACGCATGGATCCTCCTCAGAATGTTTGTAAACATCTATAGCACTAATGCTATCTTCATTTAAAGTCACCTGTATATTAGTATTATTACTAATAGTCGCAGTGTTAATAATATAACTAAACTTAGACATACTAATTATGTCTGTGTGAATATTATAAGCTAATAGCCGAGCTATTTTGTGTCTACAACTAATAGGTAGATACACTTTACCCCGAGTCGATCTAAGTTTATCAACAAAAGTGTTGATATCAAGATATACAAGTTTGTCACTATAATGACCTGCTAAAAAATATAAATGTTTATTTAACATGTGAATATAATTGTTTTTCCTGGTACTTAAACTTTCAAAAAATGGAAAAGAACACAATATTATTTTACTACACTTTAACTGCAACAACTCTGAAACACAGTCAGTAATGTCTTCCTTTTTAATCTTTGAACTATTACCAACACATATACTAATGGTGGTATTATGATCACAAACAGTCTTTGTTACCGATGCCATAATCTGTTTGTAGGTTGACCCTGGCATACAATTGTTTTGGGTACAGTAACTCAGGTTATTACTAATTAATTTACCTAGCCCCCTACCTATACTGTCAGAGAACATAACTGAATGAACACAATCCTGACTACTAGGAGAAACAAAATTACCAGTCTCAGGCAGACTATCAAACAACTCAGGCTGTACCACGTGTAAATAATCTAGTGTTAAATTAGTTGATTGTTGGTTCAATATGCTGTCCTGAGACAAATTCTCAACCTGGTATGGGTCCTCCATTACCTTAGGCTGGATAGTATCATGGTTGGTAACTGTCTGGCAACTACATTGACCCAATACCAACTCATTTGCTGCAGAAATATGTTCCCTAATTTGGTTCTGTGAAATCTTATACCTACTAGAAAGGGAACTTAGTGAGTCCTGAAGTACCTGTATTTCAGACTGCAAATGCTGAGTATCAATTTCATAAATTTTTATGCTGTCCTCTAATTTAATTTGGTAATTATTTAACTTATTAACTAAATCAACACGCTCTTTCCTCAGTGGAATATGTTTGGAAAAGAGTTTGTGTTGTTTCCTATATTGATAACATTTTTTAATTATTCTATTCAGTTTTGCATATTTTTTAATTTTCTTATTGCTAACTGTATAGTTCTGTTTTAGTAAGGAATCTTCAGTCAGATCAATGGTTATTAAGGAAGGGGGGTTACAATTACTATTTAATAATTCATTATATAAAAGGCTTGTTTCTGAAACCTGATTACATGCTTTTTCTTTCTGTAACTTTATTATACAACTATTGGCATGAATTAACTCATCTTCTAGGTCCCTAAGTTTATATAAAGCCTCCTCATATAAGTTACTACAATTATGGAAACCATCCGTCACCACCTACAGTTGATCCCGTTCATCAACAACGTCCAAGTATTGCTGATGTAGTTCTACTAGCTCCCGTTTTAAGCTGGAGTTTTTGCTATTAACTTTATCGACTTCCACCTCGCTCTCTTCTCTCTCATGTAACAGTTCTTGGACTTGAAGGTTGGATTCTTTGAGTTCTTGGAGGGCCGTTCTCAATTTTAGCTCCATATCCTGTGCAGTAGCCTTACGGGTCATCACAGGCATGGTATCAGGATTGGTTACTGAAAATTAGAAGTAAAGAAACGGTGTGAACTAATATGTCATGATTTTCAAAAATATTATGTAGGATTTCAAAGATTTTAATAATTCGTTTTATATTTGAGAAATGACAACACTGCCTAACCTTCAATGTTGAAGCGGGAAGGGGTAGTTTATAAAACATGACACTCGACCGAGAGAGCTCTGTTAATTGGGAGAAATTGTGGTGTTAAGACTAACAGTCGAATCTATGTCTGATAAGTGTTGTAATTAATGCATTTTGTATAAAACGTGAAGTAATGTAGAATTGTGTAATACCAAATAATTTGAAAAGAGTAACCATGGAGTTTCTTGCCGGTTCTTCTCCATGGAAGCCACCAACCGAACCGTGCACCCTTGTCGACGTTCTTAAGTGCCCATCCAGGCCTATGTGGAATGAAATACTTGGATTTGAATATACTGAAGAGTTGATTGGAGCTACAGTGGTTTTTATTACAGTTCAGAAGTGACAAGAACCACGAGCCATCTCTCAGCGAAATAGTAAGTAATTTGTTTCCTTTTCTTTACCCTAATTAGATGTATACTTACTGTTAAATTTCTGAAAAAAAAAGGGAGGGTGGAAATTTAACAAATAAACTTTCACGTATGCACAGTGTTTTACACCATGGAGATTATTGTTATAACACGAAATAGAGAAAGATTTCTACCCCGCTAAAAAGTTCACGTGATTCAACTATGCAGAAAGTATACATAATTATTAAGAACTGTGTTCTGACTCGCATTGCTCGAATTTATTACTCGGAATTCTCTGAAGTTGATTTATTTAACTCTAATAAACCGACATAAAAAAAAAAAAAAAAAAAAAAAAAAAAAACGAATAGTGAACAATCTTCTTCTTCTTGTACTATCTTTTATTCAACCGTTTTTTGTTTAAAAATTTTTCAAAATTGTAATCCAGTTCTAAAAATAACTTAAAAATTATGTTGTATCGTATTTTTGTATTGTATTTTTATTTTTTGAAAAAGTCTGACAACCAGTCTTACCAAGGGGTATCGTATTACCCGGTACTAACTGGGTTGTGGAGGTCAGATAGGCAGTCGCTCCATATAAAATACTGGTATTCAGCTGCATCCGGTAAAACTGGAAGCCGACCCCAACTAAGTTGGGAAAAGGCTAGGCAGATGATGATTTTTATTTTTTGAAAATATCTGGCATTAGTCCGTTCGCATGTATTATATATATATATATCCCAGTTACACAGGGAATGCTATAATTGGCCATAATAACTGTCACAAGCATATTTTGTAAAATATTTTTATGTATCGCTGTTGGTTAGTTAAATAAATAAAATTAAAATAATTATGGCATTTAATATATGAGTTTAACAATGCAGCCATGAAGATGTGTTGATTTTACATGTTAACATCCATTCTAAAGAACCATGTGTGAGTGTTGTTAATAAACCATGTAGGTTTACATGTAGTGTCATGCCATGTAGGTAGAGATAGGGATACTCGTAGTCGTTAAACTATTAATATAACTGTTACACGTTTTGAAGTATTTTGAAGAATTTAACATGGGGCATTTATGAGAATGATTACCCACAATGTTTATTATAAAATTCTAAATTGTTTTTGCTATTATGTACATAGCTATGCCGTCATAGGCCTCTGCACCGGGATTTAAATGAGCAACATTGGTAGTGCCAGTGTAACATGCTTTATTTATGATTATTTACAAGCATCCAGAGGTAAATGTCAATAAATTATTATTCTGGCCATGGTAATTTCCTAAATGGATACCCAGTGAACTATGTTGGTTCATAGGGTCTTTGTCAAGAGACGTACCTAGTGATTTCGCTGGATATTTCAGTGGGTACTTGTTCCTGCTGATTTATCACAGTGAATCGGTCGTCAGATCCATGATAATGATGATGATAATGATAATGTGAACTAAGTGTGTTCACAGGCGACTTGGTTAGTTCACTTGATTTTATGCAGGTTTGTCCTGTTGATTTATCACAGTGAATCGGTCGTCGGATCCATGTTAGGCGACTTGGTTAGTTCACTTGATTTTAGGTAGGTATGACCTACTGATTTATCACAGTGAATCGGTCGTCGGATCCATGATAATGATGATGATAATGATAACGTGAACTAAGTGTGTTCACGGGCGACTTGGTTAGTTCACTTGATTTTATGCAGGTTTGTCCTGTTGATTTATCACAGTGAATCGGTCGTCGGATCCATGTTAGGCGACTTGGTTAGTTCACTTGATTTTATGCAGGTGTGTCCTACTGATTTATCACAGTGAATCGGTCGTCAGGCAGATGTTAACCCAGTGAACTAAATGTGTTCACAGGGCCTATGTTATGCGACTTAGTGTGTTCGCTGGATTTTTGTAAATGATAAATAATGAATGATAAATGATAAATGATAAATGATAAATGATAATTGATAGATGATAGATGATAAATGATAAATGTTAAATGATGTTTATTTTGCAAGTAGGTTTTTACAAACACTTACACGTCATTTTTTAAACTTTAAATTAATTAATAATGGTGAGCAATGAATTATAGTGAGCAGTGAATTATAGTAGTTGTTTATTCCCTATCAATGTTACGGGTTATCTTTTCTTTTAATGGAGCCCGTGAGTTGCTCGCTGGATGCGTTAGGGGCGATGGATATTTTCTCAATGGATTATTGGGTGAGCTGCATACATTCGTCGGATTTGAGCAGACCATATTTGCTTACTGGTTAATGACTCTTACAACGTTTAGATGAAGCGCAATAAATATATTGAATTCGAATGATTTTTAATTAAATAAATAAGAGACAGATTATGTCGATGAATATTGTACACACTTCAGAAATCAATAGGCGGTTATTGTTGAGGAACTTGACTGCTAAGCTGTACTTTTATGTAGAAGTACTAGCGGACGTCACAGTTTCGAGTACGGGTATAAAATATAGCTTTTGTTGCTCGCTGGTAATGTAGCTATCCATTGCTGAAAGAAAAATGTCCAGCAGTTTTTAAGTTTATTCGTTACATACAAAGATACAGATCTTTCCTCTTTAATAATCTTGGTATAGACTGACGTCTGACAATTAATGACATTGACGGATAAAAGCAAAAAGCAACGCAAATTCACTTTCTAAAGAAAAGTTCGTAACTACTATTTAAGTCAGACTAAATAGCTCTCAATTCGAAGTCTAGTCATAATAATTATTATTAGTTTTTTCGATATTATCTTTTCAATTTTTGGTATTTGATAGAATATATATTAGTTAATTTTATCTGTATATGTGTATTAAAATCAATATAAGTATTGGTATTCTCGTTCCCAAAAAACTAGTTTTTTTTTTAATATTATTTTGTACCCTATCACAATGTTTTCCTATTTAACCCAAATGTTGACTGGTAGAGAATGCCTTGTGGCATTAAGTCCGCCTATGTATCACTACATAATTTCATAAGTCTTCTTACTCACTTTAAATCACTAAAGTGATAGTATAGCATGCACAACAAAATTATAAAACGATGTCTTATAAAATAGGCAAATGTAAAAAAAAAAATACCAGAAATAAAGGCAATTTGAATTCGAGTGTACCACTATTGTACATGAAGTTTAAATAAATAAATAAATAATAATAAATTAAACAACATTTTTGGAATACCCTCTGGGCCTTTGTGCCATACAAATAATTAATCAAACTAAATGTTGTGTTGCTAACAGCCTGTAAATGCCTAGCAAACAAATGACATTTTTGTGTTTTACATTGTTGGATTGCTCACTTATTGATTGATTAATTAATTTATATTGATATTTTAGTTCAATATCTTATTTGTTTGTTTGACCAAGACCAACGTCTTATTTGACTTGATTTGGTAAATAGTATTGTGTGGTATTATGTCTTTGATTGATAATAATGTTTTTATGCCTATTACCCAAAATATGGATATTTCTGTCATAGAGAATTAAATTAATTAAAATTAATGATAATTAAGCTTATTGTGATCGATCATTCACATGACATCGTTTTTATGCGAGTGTGAACGGATTACTTCTCAAATGATGTACAATGTTTCAGTGAGCCGTGACGATGTCGTCTGATGTTGAGCTTGGTACCCCGTCTGGTATACCTCTGAGGCGCCGGCGTAAGTCCATGAAAATGAAGGCTAAGGCAGAGAAGCCCATTGATATCTACATAGTTCGAGCGAAAAGACTTTCCCTAGTGAAGAAAGTTACGGACGTCCGTTGGAAGAGATGTTGAATCGTACTTTACCTGTTGATGAAAGTCTTCGTGGGTATTTTATGATAAATTAATTAGGATTATTAAATAGATGTTAAATTACTGGTAGCTGTTGGCTGGCTGGCTGACTAACTGTTCGATTAGGAATAGGTCACAGACTCGGAATAGTTTGGATCCCGAAGATTTACTTAACTTTCTTGCATCTCAGAGACCTCAACCGCAGTTTAATAATAAATTACGTGAACATACGACTCAAAACCACGGTTAAGGTCTTTGAGAAAATAGTTTATGACTTCGGTCATTGGTGTTCCAACTAAGATTGTGTCTGACCGTGACACAAGCTTTACGTTGAAAGACTTTAAAAACCTTTTCTAATACACATGGTATTAGAACATATTTTAAACGCAGTAGCTTGTCTCAGAGTTAATGGTCAGCAGAGAGATTTAATCAAACCATCTTAAAATTCATGATCATCTTAAAACCTATCAAGCATAAACGTGACTGAGACAAGTGTCTGGGAAACATACAATAGGGCACTATCAACACTGTTCGTAATCATAATCATTTATTTGTAATGTTAAGAATAATAATTATTTATTTGCCTAAAATACAGGTGTTACCAGATGTTAAAGTTGGTGGTTTAGGCACAAACCATATTTTGGCTTTTTAGCGCATGCAAATATAATTTTACATTATTGTATAATGCGTATCTATGTGAAATTTAACATGTACTTATTAAGTAAAGTAAAACAATTATTATTAATAATAAATATAAAATAATTAGTAAAGTAAAATAATTATTGGTACATATTACTGTATATTGGTACATATACGATTATTGGTCTTAAAATAAGTTGAGCGTAATACATAGTCAGATATATTTCATATATCATCACATGCATATTTTACAAGTTACACAATACCATTCTTTAGTATTAGTCTTTAAACATCAATTTTTATCATTCATTATTTTAGCAAAACGTTCAATAACGTTACCATAATTTCGATTTTAGAATACATTAATTATTAACATTATTTATAAATTCTTTAGTAAAATTAAATCGTTTTTAAATAATAATAATTGTAAATTAGTCCACACATTAAAAGAGTTCGTTCTTTAGTTATATTGTCACTTACGGGATGTCTTCCGTGATTGTTCATTATTTTGAGCTCCCAATATTAAGTTAAGTTAGTTATTTAGATAGTTAGTTTATAAGAAAGTTAGTTAGTTGTGATAAGTTTAGTTTTAAACCGTGAAAGCTTAAAACAGAGTTCGTTCTTTATATAGAAGTCCTGTTAATGCCTCAACACAGAAAACTGCAGCAGAGGCTATGTTTGGGATATATAAATACACGAGATAAATTACATGACATTTTGTCAAATAAGCTTAGCACCGATAAGTCTAAGTACTAATTTAAAGTTGCCATAAGTCGAAAAACTTAATTTTGATATGATAAGAAAAGTACAAAGCCTCTGTCGAAGTTTGCGGGTCCATACAAGATCACTGAAGTTGCAGCTGATAGAATCCGATCATGGATACATTTTGGAACTGCATAGCTCCTATGTCCAGTAGCTTAGAGGATGCTGGCAAAAGTAACTGAGTAAAGCTAACTTAAAATATTTCCTCTTACTGTCTATTTTATTGCAAAACATTTTCTTTAAATGTACAAGCTCAGAAGCTCTAGTTAAATATGTTGTCAAGTTTTAAAATTTTATATATATTTGTAATGTATAGAAATATTTTTTTTGTTATTTGTATTTTTTGTTTTTCTCTCTTCATTTTTAACTTTTAAGAATGTCATGATTTTATTTCTATGATTGTTGTGTGTGCCAGGAGGCCACACTGTGTCGGATGGCCGAATGTCATGATTTTCAAAAATATTATGTAGGATTTCAAAGATTTTAATAATTCGTTTTATATTTGAGAAATGACAACACTGCCTAACCTTCAATGTTGAAGCGGGAAGGGGTAGTTTATAAAACATGACACTCGACCGAGAGAGCTCTGTTAATTGGGAGAAATTGTGGTGTTAAGACTAACAGTCGAATCTATGTCTGATAAGTGTTGTAATTAATGCATTTTGTATAAAACGTGAAGTAATGTAGAATTGTGTAATACCAAATAATTTGAAAAGAGTAACCATGGAGTTTCTTGCCGGTTCTTCTCCATGGAAGCCACCAACCGAACCGTGCACCCTTGTCGACGTTCTTAAGTGCCCATCCAGGCCTATGTGGAATGAAATACTTGGATTTGAATATACTGAAGAGTTGATTGGAGCTACAGTGGTTTTTATTACAAATAGAATAGACAAATAAAGGGAAGTTAGCGTTGAAAGGGAAAGCAAAAAGTTTAAGATATGAAATGAAATGAGGTAGGCTGCTATATTAGTTTTAAAAGATTATCCAATTCAATGTAACTAATTGAATAAATATTCAGTTTCAATGGTTCTATTGTCTTAGGGATTTACTTTTTCCTATGTGGGTATGTTGCTTATAAGAAAAAAAAAAAAATATATAAGATATTAATGCAAGACAATAATGCACAATAAATTATCTTAAACGATATATCTGATCATTTGTATTGAAAAGATTGATTCGAATAAACAGTTATGGAATTACTCAGTTTTGTTGTTCAAGACCGGTTGTCAACAAAGAGATTTAGAACCAGTACAGGGTAATAAATTACCGAATTACTAGAAATGGGCATGGATGTGTTATAGAGCTAAAGAGACGTTTGTGCTGTTGTTAAATAAAAAGTAAACAATACTTCCCCGAAATATCCGTTTATCTCCGTAGTAAGGGCGTCAGCTGTTTCTTTTTTAGGTTACCGGTACCGTTGTAGTGCCGAAAACTTAATTAATTATCAGGATAACAATTTTCCTGAGTATTTATGCATTTATGATACGTTTACATAAACAATTTCACCTTAATCTATCTTATTTACTAATTTTATTTAATTCTAAATACGGAACAAAAATTTTACATGTCACTCGGGCAGTGTTGCCACTCTTTTTCACACGTCTAACTAAACCAATTATTTGGATAATTAGACTTGTTTCGGCTACTTGGACATGTGTTTTGTCTTGGCAATGACTCGCCACTGCATTCGATACAGTTGTACCTTAATACTATTTATCATTGACAACTCCTTTATGTCGTAGCAGAAAGGATGACTTTTGAAATGCAAGCATAACCATTGAGGTGCGGTTGAATGTACTATCGAGGACACTCCCGCCTGACCACCACTAAGCTCTATTTTGCTTGCACTCGCAACATAAAAACGCTCTCTAGCCCCGCCCCGTTGACTTTGTGTAGAAAAATTGAATGAAAAGATACCGAATCGGCCGAGCGCACTGACGACGCACGCCAAACGAGAGTTATTGTTATTTTGCGCGCCAAAGTTGACGCTTTCCTAATAGGCCCAAACTTTAAGGAGGCGTTGCTCGGCGCCTCCGCATGATTTAAGCGAAAAAAAATTAAAATGGTCAGGCGGAAAAGACCCCCATAGTACGTGTACTACACGATTATTAATATTGCTGCACATCCTTGTCAAGCTTCGAGCTTGAGGAGCTCGTGGCTAAATAATAACAGCCACTCGGGTCGATCTTTAGGTTAAGCCGTGCTTGCCTAGGTTGGTCTGTGGATGGGTGACCACCCTTACATACCGAGTTTCCTCCGTGCCTCGGAAAGCACGTTAAGCTGTTGGTTCCGGCTGTCATTTGTAGATCTTTAACAGTCGTTACAGATAGTCAGTGGCCCAAAAAGTCTGACAACCAGTCTTACCAAGGGGTATCGTATTACCCAGTACTAACTGGGTTGTGGAGGTCAGATAGGCAGTCGCTTCATGTAAAATACTGGCATTTAGCTGCATACGGTTAGACTAGAAGCCGACCCCAACATAGTTGGGAAAAAGCTAGGCAGATGATGATAGTGACTAAGGTATTTTGAAAAGGTAAAACATGAAAAGTGATGACTTTTCAAAATACCTTAGTCTCTATAGTAATCACATAAAAATTCGGTATAACCGATTAGTTTAGGATGAAATTTCCCCAAAATGGCTACTATTCAGCTGCATCCGGTTAGACTGGAAGCCGACTACAACGTAGTTGGGAAAAGGCTAGGCAGATGATCTTTAGTGAAGCTTCGACTAGTCTGACTGGTGGTGAAGCCACGGGGTCTGAATTTGTGCCTGGTTGATGGCAATAAGCTCCCTACTAGCCTACTACATTGGACTTAAACATAACTAGCCCAATGTGGGTATACTTTAGGAACAACTGTGCCCTTCATTCACCTATTTTTAAAATAAGACAGAATAAAACTCATCATTAACATTTTGACACTGTCTAGAGAACGAAACCATAATGTTTATACGCCTGCTGCAGTAATTATCATTAACAAGAGAGGAAAATAACCAAAAATGCTGCTAAGCTCGAAAAAATCTTCAAACTTTAGACATAAATACATAATGTAGGGGCGGATTTCATTACTGTCATTCACTCCCCTGACACTGTAAGCCCATCCCTTCATCAAAATACCCGTGATCCCTGGAGAGTAACCCTGAATGGACCCTTCCGTCTTACAAGAACTTACACCGACAATAGATTGACGTTGAGATGTTGTGGGCTTAAAATAATACTACTAGGTACTGCTTGTTTAACTATATCAACTGTGAACTAAATGTTTATTTTTAATGTCACTATAGAGGCATGAGAAAAAGGGTAAAAGGTTTCTCATCCTCGGTTGAAAAGAGAGGATCCTCCGACCAGCAGGCCTATTACCTACGTATCTCTGTTGACAGCTCGAAACGATAGTAGCTGGGTTCAGTGTCCATCAAATAATCTGTCAAAAGGTTAGTTTCGTATTATGTATGACCAGTTGCGATCAAATATGACGTCATCGGTGTCCATCGTGGCTGATAGTCACCGTAACTCGTTTTGACAGACGCTTTCGTATCTATTCTTCTAATATTGCGATTATGTAAGCATAGTGGACATCAAATTGATGACAACTGAGTTTGAAGTGGCTTTCGTGAAAGACGTTACACCGTACCCGGGCTGTTAGTCACCGTAGTGATATCCACTCAGTGTGATAAGTAATACCAATATTATGACATTCCCGGTTGTCATAAAAGTTCGGTGTACAACCGAAGCTTGATAGTCACTGGATATCAGAAAGATACGTAATAGGCCTGCAGATGAGTGTTGTATCTGGTAGGTTACACTTCGAAGGTTGATTTTGGGACTAGGGCATGTGAAACTAGGTTTTGGTCACATAGTGAAACTGGTGTTTCCGGGGTTTTACTATGGGACCGAAACCGGGTATCGTTGGGACATTGTATATTTCCTAATTTCACGGATTTGCATTCGCAATGCAAGATATCGCGTGATGTCATGGTGTGTTGCTCGGACGTGATGTTGTAGATGCCGCCACAGTCACTAATTCTTTTAAAAATCGTCCTATAATACCTTGTACAAGTGAGCCATATCCATACAGTTCTACTGTACATAATTTAACGTGTAGGTAGGAAGGTAGACTTGTGGTATTCGGAACAGCCCTGAACTAAAGCGCTTAACGCCACAAACGTGGATACCTTTATCGTGTCGATTTACCGGTATAATGTGCAAATATTTTGTTTTTTAAAAGGCAAATATTGTTAGTGATATTAATGAAACTATGGCTTTGTATCCAATAATCAGTATAGGTATAGTTTAACCATTGTGTGTCTGTCTATCTCACAACAAAGAATATTAGTTTCATATGCATAGCTCTATCACTGCCTATAAATTGCTCTAGATACGAAAATACCTTGTACGACAGATTCTTCTTTCTTGTGACGTTAATATAATCAATTTTCGCGATCGTTTTTCATTTTACGCACAATATTTTTTTTCTATTTTCTTATTCGCCGAAATGAAAAGCATCCATCGTCTTACTTTATTGCTAAAAAATCGGCCAAGTGCGAGTCGGACTCGCGCACGAAGTGTTCTGTACCATTATCTATACATTAGACAAAACGGCAAAAAAATCACGTTTGTTGTATGGGAGCCCCCCTTAAATATTAATTTTATTCTGTTTTTAGTATTTGTTGTTATAGCGGCAACAGAAATACATCATCTGTGAAAATTTCAACTGTCTAGCTGTCACGGTTCATGAGATACAGCCTGGTGACAGACAGACGGACAGACGGACAGACAGCGAAGTCTTAGTAATAGGGTTCCGTTTTTACCCTTTGGGTACGGAACCCTAAAAACTATTTGAAAACTGTACTCATTTTTATTGTATAATATCTGTCTGATTTTAGGGTTTTGATGATATGGATCTAGTTAAGCAGACGTACAAATCAAAAAAGTTTGTGATCACTAGCATAAGATGATATAATTATTTAAATTGAACTTTATCAAGAAAAAAACTTTGTTGTGTGTTTTCTTTAAATAGAAATACCCTGTTTGCAATTAAAAAATAAAACTATTTTTTATCTACGCTTCTACACTAATATTATAAAGAGGAAAGATTTGTATTTTTGTGTGTATGTTTGTAATGAATAAACTCAAAAACTACTGCGCCGATTTAAAAAAATATTTTACCATTAGAAAGCTACATTCACTCTGAGTAACATAGGCTATATTTTATCCCCGTACTACCACGGAAACGGGAATTACGTGGGTGAAACCGCTTGACGTCCGCTTGTTTTTTTTACAAAAACGTAACAAAAAGATTTCGAATTTTCAAAGTGATCACAAACTTTTTTGATGTGTGTAGATTATTATTCATTTGATAAAAATCAAAGCAAAATGTTTAATCCTAATTCCTATCGGAAGGACCAAAATCTAACAGTTTTCTCGACTCGGATTAGTATACCTAGTCTATCCAAGTACGCTTCATGTGTCTCTTATCATTATTGTTATAAGGTGTAAATTACAATGATAACTAGGTACATATACAAGACGCAAGTTTTCTAATGGAATCGAATTATGTACATACCTACGTGGGTTCATTAAATGAAACAAACAGCCGTTTGTTTGGATATCAGAAATTTGTGTTTGTAAACACGCCCACGCCGTCGAAACAATTCTAATAAAGTTTTTCATGGAAACTGAATCATGTCCCCAAAGCGCTGAAAAAAGCGGAGGTAATTTCTCTTTTATGTTTTAACACGTGTATATAGATCATGAATAAAAGCAAACATACTTGGAAAAGTATGTACCTAACTATAGTAGTTAGGGTTGTTTACTATATTATCTTTACATAAATCTTTACATATTATTTATACATAAAGTACATAATTATTTATTTCATTCACATACAGGGTGTAAAATACCTCATCACGAAGCCGTCAACCAAGCATTTTGTACATCAAACTAAGTATCTTTACGCAAAAATTATTACTGGGAAATTACTTTTTTTTTGGGGTGTAAAATCATGTTTTTTGGTAGAACTCAATGTAACGCACTTAAAACATTGTGCTGATAGATGGATTTTATAGTACGGAGGTCGTGAAGGTGTTTAAAGTAAAAATCTTACAAAAAAAAACTTGTCAAAAAGTTGGAACTTTGACCCCCAATATCTCCGTAACTAGAAGGTTCCCAGGTATGGTGTAGAACAAATGACAAACCGCAATGACGAGGAGAACAAGTTCGTTTCGGCTTCGTTAAGAGGTGTTTTACACCCCTTATTTGTACAATATCATGTCTGTATCATATAGCTGTGTGGACAAATAAACGTATCTATTTACTTTATAGAAAGCGTAAAAGAACTCCTTACGAAGCCGTCAATCAAACAGTCTGTACATCAAACTAAATAATTCTACGCAAAAATTATATCCGGGAAACAACTTCTTTTTCGAGTGATCACGTTTTAAGATAAAACTCAATGTCGTCACATTGAAACACTCCCACAGCAATCAAAACATTGTACTGAGGATTACACAAAGGGCGTAAATATACTGTTAACGAAGCCGAAAGGCACTCGTTCTCATGTGCGTGAACTTGGCAGATCATTGTCCAGCAGATCAAAAATAAATCGGAGTTCTATTCGCATGCAGCCTAGTTCTAGAGTTCCAGATACTTTTCAGAAATAGTTCTGCCCTTTTTCAGGAAAGAAAGTCAAACGAAATATGATCTGCTAACTTCTGGGAGCAGATCATTTTTTCCAAAACTAAAATTTTGATAGTCTTTTAGGCGCACAAAGATGAGTACTATAAGTTCCTAATACATGTTTGATATAGTTCTGTGACTATGAAAATGAGAGGCTAGTAACTTAAAACCAGAAAAAGTCGATATTATACACATAAATGGCAATAAGTACATAAAACGTGGATTCTCATTGATTTTTCTAGGCAATATCTGTAGTCTAGACGTCGAAGTAACAATTAAAATCTTAAAGAAAAGAATAGAAATATAAAGGGTGTAAATAGATTCTTAACGAAGCCGAAAGGCACTTGTTCTCCCCGTCATTGCAATATTTTTTTTGGTCTACACCATACCTGGGAACCTTCTAGTTACGGAGATATTGGGGGTCAAAGTTCCAACTTTTATAATATTTGAAAACTGCCGTGGCACTAATGATTCATACTTCTCAATTAAAAAAATATTTAAGAATTAAAAACTGCTTCAAACTTATGAACTACTAATTATAAAAAAAGTTCAGTAAATCACCAACTGATCTGTAAGAGTAGCATTTTAATTAGCACTTAAAAGTAGCAGGCTTTTATTTTATTCTCACTTGAAAAACTTCATACTTTGAGTACCTAATTAGGTTTTCATTTAAAGTTAATGAAGTTAAGTTTGGTAATTATTAGTTTTAGCTTCAGCCCAGTTCCAACGGTTTAAACATTGAACTGCTGTCACTCGGCTTATTCGTTATTTAGCTAAATTTTGACGGAATGATAGATAAGATCTTGGTGATTTTATGAAAACAGTGAAATAGTGCCACTCTTTCTGTTGTACGAAATGGTAAATCGACGAAATGTATCAATTTGATAAACAATTCATTTCTTTCACCATACCACATATTGAATACCTTCGAAAACGTTCGCTATTTCAGGCATCTGCCCAAATATGCCATCCTACCTTGTACTTACGTACCCGAAATATTCGCCATTGACCCTTATTCGCCAGTAATTACCGGGTCTGTAAAGGTCCCCACGTAGGGTCACTAATATAGCATGAATAACCGTTCTCATCATTTATTCATTAACTTGTGTTACGGGTTATCAGCCCTGATAATGTTGCGTTAAGGCTGATGCTCCAGGGTAGCCCGTGAAATTCAAATTTTCTTACGTTTTTTGTAATTTGCAGGCCCGTGCTAGGTCGTATGTTGATTAAAATATTATTCGCGGCTGTAAGACGTATGTAGTTACAGAATTATAATCATCAAAATCATCAATACAACCCTCCACGTTCATAAAGGTGTAGAAATTACTTTTTCTGCTTTTTTTTTTGTTTCCTACTGTGTTAAACGTAAAAGGTTGACTATTATTATAACTAAAATAACGACATTGTCGTCACCTCCCTTACACGAGCGCGCGGAATAGTCGTAACGTAAATACTACCGATTATAAAATTAAAAACACCCATAGCATAAGCATGCATAGCATAATTAGTATATGTACCCACTGCTGGGACACAGCCCTCCTCTCTATGAGAGGGAATGGGCTATAACCCACCACGCAGGCCCAGTGCGGGTTGGTAAATGTCACTTGTCTTCAAATTTTGGTTCTAGGACATGCCGGTTTCCTGACGACGTTTTCCTTGACCGTTTTGAGAGAAGTGGTGATAAAATTAATTATACAAAGTAATGCGCCTGGCTGGGTTCAAACCAACGACTTAGTGCTTGTAAGTCGGGGACGCCACCACTGCGCTCCATCCGTTAAAAACACCCCTTTTCACATTTAATCTTTCCATAGTTTTAAGAATGTATTCATATCTATGTTATGTTACTAATAAGTGTGCTTATTGCAAAAAAAAAACTAAAATGCTATAAGAAAAATAATATGTATTTTCGATTCAAAAATCGACTTAGATATGTTACGTTTAAACCGCACGCTCGTGCTAGGGCGGCGCCCTAAACATCTTTCTACGAAATATACGCTGTTTGTGACTACGGATAATTACAATATTATTTTCATTCACGTCGAGGCCATAGGTAGGCTTTTAAGGACCCCCACGCAAATTGTGGCACTCAGTGTGTTAATAAATTGTTACTAAATTAATGTTTCATGGAATTTTCAGATTGAAAACAAGTTTTTGGGCTAGATCGCTTGACTTTTTGTCTGGTATTTTGGGTTTTATTTTCATTTTCTTCATGTTAATACATTTTTGTCTTTGGGTTTTGGGTTTTATTTTAGTCCAGGCACACGGTATCGTACTTCCGGAATGAAAAGTAGTCTATGTGCTATTCCAGACTCTAATGTATCTCTATGCCAAAATTTTATCCAAAACCGTTGAACTGTTCTGGCGTGATTGAGTAACAAACGTACCAAGCATCCAAACTTTCGCATTTACAATAATAGTAAGATTACAGGCGTGAGTGATACTTATAAAAATGTTTGTTTCAGCGATTATAAGATATAAAGTCAGTTTTTGCAGTATGGATTTAATAAAAAAATATAGTTGTATCCACTTGAAGCGCACGTATGCCTCGAGCTTTAAAACATAACCTTATCTAAACAATCACTTCAAACTTGCCAATAACATTGTACCTACGCTTCATAACTAATTTTCTAAGTTTATTAACAGACTCATATTGAAACTATAAAGCTTCTAAAGTGGAGTATAGGTACTACAACAATAACTTTTAGTTTATAATTATGGAGCTATTATAAATTGTAAGTAATATTACTTCTACAACAAAACATAATAACCCTGTCACCACGGAATAGGCAGAGCAAACAACCACATTCGACCGGATACGTAAGTCCTAAGAAATATACTGCCATATTTTTCATGTTCTAGAGGAGCTCGTGGCTAAATAATAACAGCCGCTCGGGTCGATCTTTAGGTTAAACCCTTACATACCAAGTTTTCTCCTTGCCTCGGAAAGCACGTTAAGCTGTTGGTCCCGGCTGTCATTTGTAGATCTTTGACAGTCGTTACAGGTAGTCAGTGGCCCAAAAAGTCTGACAACCAGTCTCACCATGAGGTATCGTATTACACAGTACTAACTGGGTTGTGGAGGTCAGATAGGCAGTCGCTTCATGTAAAATACTGGCATTTAGCTGCATTCGGTTACACTAGAAGCCGACCCCAACATAGTTGGGAAAAGGCTAGGCAGATCATCATCTGCCTAGCTTTTTCCCAACTATGTTGGTGATTACTATAGTGACTAAGTTATTTTGAAAAGGTAAAACATGAAAAGTCATCACTTTTCATGTTTTACCTTTTCAAAATACCTTAGTCACTATAGTAATCACATAAAAATTCGGTATAACCGATTAGTTTAGGATGAAATTTCCCCAAAATGGCTACTACGTGATTGGCCCTTTCTCTCAAACGTTTACTAGCAAAGGTCACAAAAAAATACACGATTCATGAAAGGCAGGAAATTGTAATAATATTGCTTATTACCTAATGATTGTACGGGATGTTCGATGATGTAGCAATTTGTAGGCAATTATCGGTGCCTCGGGCAATACGTGAACATTTTCTGTAATAACACTAATTAGAATGGATTGAGAACGGACATCTGTTATACGGTTATCAAAACATCATTTTATGCTCGACTAAGGTTATGCCCGCGGTTTCGCTCGTGTTCGTGTTCGGTAATTGTCCCACGGAATCATACTACCGGAGTAAAAAGTATCATCATCATCATTTCAGCCAAAAGACGTCCACTGCTGGCCATAGGCCTCCCCCAAGTGTCGCCACATTGACCGGTCCCGTGCGACTCGCAACCAGCGGATTCCTGCAACCTTCACCAGGTCATCGGTCCACCTAGTGGAAGGCCTTCCAACGCAACGTCTTCCGGTTCGCGGTCGCCTCTCCAGAACTTTTCGGCCCCATCGGCCATCCGTTCTGCGAGCAATGTGCCCTGCCCACTGCCACTTAAGTTTGGCAATTACGTCGGTAACCTTTGTTCTCTTGCGGATGTCTTCATTTCTGATTCGATCGCGCAAGGAAACTCCGAGCATAGCCCTCTCCATTGCCCTTTGGGTGACTTTTAGCCTTCTGATGAGGCCCATTGTGAGTGACCACGTTTCGGTCCCGTATGTAATCACTGGCAACACACACTGGTCATAGACTTTCGTCTTGAGACACTGCGGTAGGTTGTAAAAAGTATAATATGTGTTAATCCAGGTTATAAAATATTTGTGTGTCGAATTTGATCCTAATCTGTTCAGCAGTTTTTGAGTGAAAGAGTGACCATCATCCATCCTTACAAATTTTCACATTTTTAAACGTAGTTCTTCACAAGATTTCCCAATATTGTATTGATTTTAATCAGTATAGAAGGGGGTTACAAATTGCGGGCCTGTGGACGGTGAGCTATGGGCTAGCTCGCCGTCCGTCCGTCTCATGACGACAGGCCGTGTCGACGGTGCGTTCGTGTTCCGCGCGCGCCTCATAGAGAGTCAGCAATAGAAAGGGGTCCGCAAGGACCGATGCCTGCCGGGGTTACGGGACTGTTCGAAAAAGATACCGTGGTCTCGGAACACAAAGGGCGAAGAAGGAACATGGATGGGTTTTAGTCAGTAAAAGTCTGACACTCGCTCCTGCTCCGCCCGGAGCGGGAGGGAGGAGTCATTTGATGATTTCCCATCCGAAAAAAAAGGGGGTTACAAATGTAAACGCCTTATCTTACTAATATGGTGTTGAGATCGCAGGTATAGTTCTGTTCAAACGTGATGGTGGCTCGGACGGAACATCTAACATAAAGCTACGAAGAACACAATTTTTTTTCGACTTGACTGCATAATGCGCAGACCGTTATTCGCAGCTAACTTCCGAACCGACATAAAGTTTCAACAGATTGATAAGTGATTTTTTATCTATAAACTACTACAAACAAAACTTTACAAAGTCTGTGGTATAGGTATTTTATTTCCAACTTGGGACTAACCCAAATTGCTTCTAGAATCTAGAATAACCATTACTTATACATTCGATGTAGCTAGCCAATCTTAAAACAAAAACAAATATCTTCAAAATGTTGTGATCTGTAGGGATTAGGTACGATCACAAGATTTTCAGGGATTAGCTTTCTTTTTTCGCGCTTTTTATAAATCCTATCTGGGTTCTAATGATAAGCCTTTTAAAAATAATAAGAGGAGGGACAACAAAGTGAGTTCAAGATACGAAAAAACACTCCTAAAATAAATTTCATGTTCTTTGTTTTATGTCAAAAGTCAACGAACTGCATGCATATTTTCATTATTGTACATACTTATATTGTAAATGCAAAATTAATTATTTATGTCTTCTATTACCTTTTCAAACCTTAACAGCTGGACAGATTTCGATGGAATTTAGCACACAGGTAAACCATATGGTTTACCTGTGTGCTGTGCTGTGTGTTGTTGTAACGTTAAGCATATAGCCCATAACGTCCACTGCTGGACATAAGCCTCTCCCATGATAGGAGGAATTTGCCGTAATCTCCACGCTTGGCAGGCGGATTGGAGATCGCAGTGATGAAAGACTAACGGAAAACGCTGCTGCCCATTCTCTGGTCTACGGAGGCGCAAGGTGTTCTGCCTCAGACATTAGTCGCCTTATACGACACCCGTGAGTGTAATGGGTTGGTTCTATTCTACTCTGCCGGATACCACACAGGATCATTCAGTAGATTATAATAACCGCCTCGAACAAAATTATCCGAAATTATTCGAGTAATTATTCGAAGCCGTCACTTGAGACTGAATTAATTACGCGAGCGAGTGAAGGTTGAGCACTCACACTCATTGTTGTTGTTGGTTTTAAAAATCTATCAGTTTTATACTTTGTTTGTTGTTTGTTTGTTTATTAAAAAAACTGTGTTTTTTTTTATCTTATGGGACAACTAACGTGTAGAACATAGTGTTTGGCAAACCTATTGATAATTGTTTATGTTCAAAATTGACTTAGTACATATAACCACTTATCAGAATGCAACTGAATACCGGTGTTTTACTTGGAACGACTGCCCACCGTCATTTGACCTCCATAACCCAGTTATTAAGGGTAATAGGATTAATTCTTTTTATTAAATAAAATATCTGACCTACATAATAAACGAACATAACAATTTGTAAGAATTTTTTTCTTTGTACCTTATTTCCCTACAGGAAAATCCTACCACAAATAAATCATTACCCTAACCCCGACAATCAAATTACTCTAAGGCAAAACCCCAATTAGATTCATCAACTAAACAAAGTGCTAATACCAATAAAAAAGATTAGTTAATTCCCTGCCCACCTCTCAAAGAAATCTCCTCGTAAAGGAGTAAATATCGTCACGTTTTAATTTCCTCTCTTCCGAGGAAAAACCCGTCTCTCGCCCCTCGTTCGATGCCAGAAATACATTAATTGAATACCGGTTTCGCGAAGAGTTCTTAACGCCTGGAAGGACCAACCCTCTATTGAATCGATTGTTGATCGGTTGTTGTCGGTTGTTGATCAATTGTTGATCGGTTGTTGTCGGTTGTTGATCGTTGATCGATTGTTGATCGGTTGTTGTTGTTGTTTGTTCTTTGATTGATTGATTGTTGTTATTGTTGTTTGTTGATTGTTGTGTTGTTTGTCCATTATAAGTTGTAGTGGTTGCAACCTCTGCTGGTGAGTATGAGGTGCTGAGTTTGATTTCTAGGTCGGGCAAAGTGTTGTTGGATTTATCCATCAAGAAATTATCAGGAGTCTAAAGTGTCCGGTTGATGGCAGCCGGTCTGCCAGCTATTACATGGAACTTAAACATAACTGCCGAAATGTGGGTGTTAGTACCTACTATTAGTACAAATATGACTAATTATTTAAAGATTACAGGCGTAATGTTATCTATCTAAACTAAACTAATAATAATCTATACTAATATTCTAAAGAGGAAAGATTTGAATTTGGTTTGTTTATTTCGATTTAACTCTAAAACTCCTCACCGATATAAAAAAAATTCTTTCACCATTAGAAAGTTACATCTTTACCAAGTAACACAGGCTATAAATTGTATTGATATCATGCAAATTAGCCGAGCTGTAACAATTTTCGCGGACAAAGTCGCGGGTAAGTGCTAGTGATACTTAGATGCATTGTAAAAGTCCTACCAAAATAACTTTAGAACATTTTGTAAGAGCAATCGCACACTTCAGGTAGGCCGTAAACAGCTTCTTTGTACAACCCGATACCACTGTTAGTTGCGATCAGCTTTAGGGTAAGCTGTAATACCTAGTTTAAAAGTTTCCAATTCGACGTAGTCTCGTATTGGTTTCGAAAATTTCCGAACGTGTGTGGGCTTTTCCAGCGAATTTTCTATTATGTCTTTTACTAGAATTCATTTATCGGGTAAAGTTCAAAATTGACTCTTTTCAATAACAAATAAGTAGGCAGGTAGGTCCTTAGGTTTTGAATAGGAACGAAATAATCGTTATTTCATTTGACTTGGTTAGTAGCTAAACATAAAAAGTATGGACTAGTTTTGACCTCGTTTAAATTGAAAATCCGTTTTAAAAAGACTAATTTATACCTAGAATATTTTCTATTAAAATGGAACCAACGCAAACAGATTAAAAACGTCTTCATGTCGCGACCAGGGCGTGACTCCATCAAAGTGGAAATATTTTCCTAATAAATTGGCCTCTTCAAAGTCCCTATAGATTTATAAACGACAATCACTCGTCGTCCTTCTGGGAAATTAGCTTCGACCCATATTTTAGAAGTTAAGTGATGATTTCGGAAATGGACGGTATCAGGAAATTGATAAAATTACATTGGTTCTTTCTTTTTCGTATATTTTTGAGGGTTTTATGCTAAGGGAGGGATCCGTCAATAGAACGTTTGATTAGGTACGTTTTTTTTGCAAATTACGGCGTTAAGTTGCTTTGGGTGTTTATCAAAATTCAATCCGAGACACAATAGAAATACAGAATTATAATCATTCAAAAAATTTGAATATTATTATGAATCATAAACTTTACTCCGATTTGTAAAGTAATTATTTACCACTGGTTTTTTTTTTTTGGCCAAAAAATAATACATATTACATAATACATAAATTCTTATTATTTTCGGATCGTAGCAAGTGATGTTCTGTCCGTTTTTCTAAAATATTCACTGCAAATAAAACTACTATAAAAATTAAATATGTCGCCTTGCAGCAAATAGGTACGGTTACGAGAGCTTTATTGATATATCAGCTATTATAATAATATTATAATTACAGCAAATTGAATTTAAACAAGCAACAACGTAAACAATTCTGTAATTTGCAAAAAAAACATGTGAATTATATCGCATGCTACCTTGCAGAAAACGCCTTAAATAAGTAAGACAAAGGTAAGTAAAATCAGAGCTGACTGGGAGGTCCTAGCTCTCTGTTATTAGGTCGGAACTTTCACTCGGTATCTCCTGATGAGTAATGGATTATGTCAGATAAGGACCGACCTACCTGCATACTAATAACCTCATATTGATAGCCCCAGTCTGCTCTGCATGAAAATTAAGGCAATTTCCCACTTTGACCCAATTTGGAGGTATTCAAGCCTTTCCATTCCGACACCAATTTTTTTTATACATGTCTTGAGGTATTTTGGATGATCAAAAGACTGTAGGAGCGCTGACACATCGTTTTGTATTCATGCATGATACGTGCAGCGCCCCGCGGCGATAGTTCGCCCATTACCATCGTACTATATAGATGCGCTCTCAATTTGATTAGCTACTCCCTTGTAATATTTCGTATTAAGTTTAATAAGTAAAGTAATTACAGAGTTCCGCAGCATTTCATTTCTCTCCGTACACACAACCCAAGGACCATACATACACGCATACTAAATTGGTGACCCCGACGTGATTTAAAAGTGGTGTCGTGATTTAAAAACTAGCTATCTATAACATAGATGAAAGATTTCAAAACTTTGACATCCCTCCGATTTTGACGGAGATTAGGCAAGCATTTGCTGGAGACATTATAGTGCAGTAGTGCGTAAACACAGGTGCACTCTATTCCTTTATGTTGATGCTTATTTGGCGCAGCCATGAGGCATACAGTATAATCTCTCGTATTAAGATAAAAGTTTTATTTCCTTTTAACAAGCTATTATAATCATCATTTTATTATCAGGCAAATAAGGCCCATAGGTAAAATACACAAAATAACATTTAACAACAATAAACTAATACATATTTAAAACCATATGAAACTAAAACTATACACGTAACGTGATCGGCGTCGTGTTTCATTGCGTGGTGTCTCGTAACCGTCCTCGGAAACGTCGATATACGACACCCTTCGGCCAAAAGTCCTCCTTCATGCAGGTCTGCAGATGGTGGGTTGGAACTCGAACCACGAATGATTTAAAGTTGATGTTATGGAGCGATTCCAACCTTTCGACCCTCAGAGTCCAGTTGGTTTTTCTACTTTCAAATACTGCACCACTTCTTCAGTTGTAGTGTAGTGGTGTGATTATGTTTGCTGTTTATTATTGTATTGTATCTTTTTGTCTTCTTTGCTATTGTATTCGATGAGTCGGTAACATGAATGAAGAGAAATCAGGCGGAGGACCTTTGCTTTTTACGTTCTTTCCGAGCCACGTGGGTGTCACATGGCCAACTATTAAACTCTGGGGTGATATGAGAAATACCCCATGAGTAGTCACACTTGCGACCACAAGACTAACGTATTACGAAGAAAACATAACAATACAACTGATGAGTTAGCAACATATCGTAATTACATATCCGTCTGTCTTATATAATTAATTATTAATATTAATTGAACGTTCCGAGGCTGATACAAAATAACTCGAAGACAGCTTATTACAACGAGGGACTCACAACGTTATTTTTTCATATGAAAGTCGTCTTAACGTTTCAGTCAAGTCAGCAATCGTGTTTAATATTCACGTGAATCCTATTTGTTATCGCGTAGGAGTAATCCACATAATAATATAAGCTAATTAACAGTATAGCATTATTTTGCTAACTTTTGCACAAAGTAAAGGTTCGTACTTTTGGAGAACCTTGTCGAAGTATCTAAAGTCAATTTAACAGGAACTTTTGAGTTAGGAACGCCTTGTCTTAGTTCGCCAATCGGGTTACGTATCATAATACCTAAGTCTATCCTATTTCTGATATAACTACGGTTGATTTACATTTGTTCATAACACATATTGGTCGACTCAACTACTGTTTAACTTACCTAATTTTGATTCAACTAAAATCAATCGCACTAACGTACGATTAATCTAATGTTTTTTTTTTTAAGATACTAGCTATGACATTGATTGAATGTGACACGCGCTTTCTATGCTCGCATTTTACATTACATACCCACTTTCTGTCACAAATGTCGTCGTCGCTCCGTCGGCCATCGGCCTACGCACAGAACATTTAAAGGAGGTTAGAAAGGAAATAGATCCTGATTTGTATCAGAACGCGTGTCGCCGCTTGACTCCCACTCTTTAACTTCACTACAAGCAAGAGACCAATGCCTACGCGGATTACGCACACAAATAAACAACACGCACTTAGATCGTGAGTTTGCTATTGGTTGTCACACTAACGCAGTCCCTGCGTTTGACGTACACTCATACACGCGTAAAAGCTCATGTATGGTGGGCGACTAAAAGGTCGATTGTTGATATCGATAAAATTAATGTAATCTTGCTTCTAACTTTGCAAGTATTGTGGACTATGCGGACTTCTGTAATGCATGTTGTGAACATTATTCATGCGAATATAATAATAATATTCCACAACTATCACACAACGCCATCTAGTCCCAAGCTAAGCAGAGCTTGTGTTATGGGTACTAGACAACTGATAAACATACTTATATTTCCAAATACATACATTTATAGATAAATAACACCAATATAAAAACAAATAAAAAATACGTAACTGAATTTTAAAACCAATTTTATTATAAACATTAGGATTTAACATGGAATATTTACCGTGTTTATTGTTTGTTCACTAGAGAAAGTCGGTTGCCTCTCAACCTTACATTACCGGTGCTTATCACCAGTTCAAAAAGAAAAAGATTACACTAGTTTACTTACACGATTTTTGTCCTTGAAATGAAATTTATACGGTTACGTTACTTATGGTATCTATATTTCGGAAGAAATATAAATCACATATTAAATCATAATTTTATTATGTTAGTTTCAACATTGAAAAATTACATAAAACTTATAGTACTAATACAAAAAATATACAAAAACCTCACTCAAAATCTAGGTATATTAACAATCGGTCGGAATAAATAATATTATTTTAGTTATTAAGTGTACTATTGATAATAATCCATTGTATCATAGTAATTATCGACATTTTTTACAAATTGGCACAGCACTATCGATGTGCCTAGAGTTCGTGGAATTACACCTTTGATTCGGCACTCGGGACTCTCGCAGTGAACGTAATACGTTGCGCGATCGCTCACGTAATGCAAAATGTATAGTCCATCTATTGCAAGCAATGTATTACTATTCGTCTGCTTGCGATTATTTCGTTTTTGTCTACAAACTTCATAATGCTAATGTTATAATTACAAATATCACAAGTATTTTAATGTTTTTGGACTTACCGGTGGACACTACACACCTGGCTTCTTTTCCGACACGTTATAATAGCGCAAGACGGCATAATTTAATATTTTTGCGGAGCTTACGTACGCTGTCAAAACAAGAGAGCGATTGCTGGCCGGTAAATTAAATTTCGGTTGATATTGAGCATTTGCTCACAACCGCGGCGCGCGTGCCCCGCCCACAAGGCCTTTCTAACCTCCTTTATATGTTCTGTGGGCCTACGCTCCTCACGCCAGCTAGCAAGACCCAATGCAGAAAAACACTAATCAATATTGAGTTTAGGTGAGTCAACCGTAGATGAATGGTCCTTTATGGATTTCGTTCATTAGTTATAACAAAAATCTGTGAAACGATCTTTAGATATTTTAAATTGTAACAGACAGACACATAATATTTTTTTCAGATCTTAAAACCATTAAATTATTTCAAAGCTTCCCTACTCTCTCTGTCTCTTATAATAATCTCAAACTACACTGGCCTGCGAAAATAAGTATAACACTTTTAAAATTGGAATAGCTTTTTAAGTACCTAGGTACACAAGATATACTTTCGAAACAAAAAATGAACTCGAAAAAGAGTTTAATTTTGTACATAAAAACTAATAAAGCTGATATGAGCTGCTATGAAACGTTTTTGACGTGACAACGTCTTATAAATTGGTTTGCCGGGTGACACTTCAAGAAACTGCGTTACGCTCCGCTCACGTTATGCGCTCACAATGAGAGCGAGTGAGAGCCCGCCTAAGAGCGAGAGAGACAGACATAAAAAGTTTATTTTACCACTCAAAGTCGTTGTCACGTAAAACTTTCGCCCGTATACCGACTTTACAGGCAACCAATTTTTTATTTTAAATCTCTAACTTCTATAGTTAAGAAAAAAATTAAATTTTAAAAGTGTAGATTTGCAGGCCAGGATTTTCCGAAAACTTATTATGAACGTTGATCATTGGTCTAGTGAGTTTGATTCCCAGGTCGGGCAAAGTGTTATTGGGTTTTTCCATCAGGAATTTCTCAGAAACAGCCTGGAGTCTGGATTTGTGCCCGGTTGATGGTAATAGGCTCGCCCCCTATTGCATGTGACTTGAAAACATAATTGGTGAAATGTGGGTCATACACCACACACCACACACACACACCACACACACCACACACCCACACACACACATCCACACACACACCCGCACACCGCACACCTCTGCCTAATCCTTCGGGGACTAAAGGCGTAATGTTATATATGTATAAATAAATAAACAACAGCTGTTTCAGGCAACAAATAGGTCAACCTGTTTATCTCGACCCCAAATTCGAAGCAGCCCTCATACAGTATTCATCAATGATTGGATGTTTTAAGATGTACGGAACCAAATGTAAACCAAATTACCTGTTACTTCTACCGCGAATTAATCTTCTTTAAGAACTTTAATGAGTTTCAATTAATACAGATGGCGCTCCACGTTGTGGAGAAAAAATTGGAATGTGGGCCAACGGTATCTAGGTAAAGTGTGCTCTAGATTTTGCGATTCGATGTTAAAAATTTAGATAAAATTTAAGGATGAATGGAGAGGAAAATTTTAAATGAAAATGTTTGGAAATGGAAAACCTTTTGCGTTTCGGTCTATCACAGCTTATAGGAAGACTATTTCCTTATCAAATTGAGTTTCACTTGTAAACGTAAGGATTGTACAGAACACCTATTAATTTATTCGTTTTGTACAGAATAAAATGTGTTTCAAATAACTAGGTGCCAGACATACAGAAAACAGTCGTAAGTACAGCATTTCGAATTGAACACAGCTGTGGTGCCCGGGCCGACGAAAGTGGAACATTAATTTACCTACCTGAAATAGCCCGTGTAGTTGATTAAATTCGTGATTTTTCTCGTTATTCAATAGAAATGAAAAATAAAGTTGTAATGAAAAGGAACGACATTGAATTGAAATAAGAATTGCGTAACGCTCCTGCTCCGTACGGTTTATACAACTTGACAAATCATCGAGATTTATTTACTGCACATAACCTCAGACCAAATAAAAAACCAAGACAGCGCAGCGAACAATAAAGTGATGCCGTTTTCGTAAATACCTATTTGTGCATTTGTTGAGCGTAGTTTAATTGTAGTTTGATGTAAATGTGTGCGTGTGAGCGTGTACGCACAGAGCGGAGCTTAGTTTTGCGCTGGCTTCACTTTATTGTTCGCAGCGTTATAACTTGGTTTTCTATTTGGTCTGAGCACATAACCACCGAGATTGATGTACGATCGAACAAGCCATTTGGTTTACAGTTTAACCCACAAATTACATTGTTAAATGTAAACCAAATAGCTTGTTCGACCGTTCATGGAGGATCCGGTCATTGGAAAGGACATTAAATGAATCACAAGTGCGCCAGTAGTAAAATCACGCGACCTACATACAGAGTCGTGATGTATTAAGCTCTCAGCAAGCAGGACAGTCAGTGTCTGATCGCAGCGGAGTTGAGACGTCCCGGTATTGTACCCCATTCATTGTGCCCCTTGTTATTGTGTTAAATTGTAATTTCAAGTTATTTGTTAGTTTGATAAAAACAGTATATCGCACCGAGTGTATTTTCATTGCACGAAACCCATCATAAGCCATGATGGGGTGAGCCATACATGATGTAAGAGCCTAGCGAAATAAATGCAGACAATCCGACATGTATATAAACCACAATATTCTGAAAGTGATGATGAAAACCGTGTAACTCATAAATCCATGTTATTTTTAAAAGCAATATGACCCCGAAGGCAGCCACTAAAGGCGACTTTAATGTATACTAATACTAGAAACATTCCTTGACTGAACCCTAATTTAAAAACAGACAGTCATACACCAAGTATTTATTCCTCGTTTCGTCAATTAAAAACAAAACACACACGCCTATGGCTCTGTTCTTCAAAATATAACAATAATAATTGGCGCTAGTGAGGTCACGGTGAACTAATTGCATGTTTGACAATTTGACGTCCACGTGTGACCGACGTAATCGTTGTAGGGAGGCTCTGGGGAATCCTGAATGGACTGTGTAGGGGTTTGGACAGACGTGTCACAGCTGAGCCACACAGTTTCTGGAAAATAAGGCCAGGAGCTGGTTAGTGGACGGTGTCGTTACAGTTGATTAGGGTAACGTTGTAGCTGCTACTGATTACAGTCATGGTGATCAGGAGGAAGTCCTTTCCGCTACTTTTCTGTGTCCAATAAATGGTTGCAATTGCGACATCAGCTATACATTAAGAATATTACAAATAAAGTATACTCTTTATTCTTATAATGGGTGTAAAACACCTCTTAACGAAGCCGAAAAGCACTTGTTCATCATTGCGATCATTTATTGTTCTACACCACAACTTTGACCCCCAATATCTCCGTAACTAGAAGGTTCCCTCTAGTTACGGAGATATGGGGGGTCAAAGTTCCAACTTTTTGACGTTTTTTTTTTTAAATACAAGTTTTTAACGTAAGATTTTTACTTTAAACACCTCCACGACTCCCGTACTATTCAATCCATCCATCAGCACAATGTTTTGAGTGTGTTACATTGAGTTCTACCACAAAACATGATTTTTCACCCCAAAAAGAAGTCGTTTCCCAGCAATAATTTTTGCGTAAAGTTACTTAGTTAGTTTGATGTACAGAATGCTTGGTCGACGGCTTCGTGATGAGGTCTTTTACAACCTGTATATCTGAGATATCTTACTATTTTAAATGCGAAAGTTTGTTATGATGGATGGATGTTTGTTAATTATTCTTTCACACAAAAACTTCTGACCGAATTTGGATGAATTTTGGCACACAGATAGTTTATAACCTGGATTAACACATTGGATACTTTTTTATCCCGGCAGTACGATCCCGTGGGACAATTATCGAACTCCACGCGGACGAAGCGGCGGGCACGTATTGGACATTTTGCGAATTGGACATTTTCCGAATTGAACATTTGCGAATTGGACATTTTCCTGATTGGACATTTTGCTAATTGGACATTTTGCGAAATGGACATTTTGCGAATTGGACATTTTGCGAATTGGACATTTTTTTACCGCTACACATTTTGCGTATTGGACATTCTGCGCCTAAACGGGGGCATAAGCTCGTTACAAATAAAATATACTCTATCTAGGTATCTCAGATATCGTAGAATCGTTCACACGTTTGCGACGGTCTTTAAAAGGTGTCAAACAATTTGCAGTAGTCTTACTCTAAAAAAGTCCTTATCGGTGCTGCCAAAGTCAGATAATAATAATTACCAAGGATGTGTACTACGTGTGAATAAAGCGATAAGTTTTTCATAAAAAAAAAATACTTTTTACTAAACTTAATGGTGCGGTTGTGGCACGTCTGTACAGATCCTAATGGTGTCACACCATCGTCAGCACTTTGAATGTGATGTAGGTAGTCCGGCGCGCGGTGGTGCGACCCTAACCTTGTTACGTTGGAAATAAAAGCATTTTGCTGCGCTAGTCTTTTTGCCCCCATAGCTATTCATGTGAAGTGGCAGGTCGCATACTGGATATTTGGATAGTACTATTTTGCTAGTTATACAGGGTGTAAAAGACCTCATCACTAAGCCGTCAACCAAGCATTCTGTACATCAAACTAAGTAACTTCACGCAAAAATTATAGCTGGGAAACGACTTTTTTTTTTTGGGGTGAAAAATCATGTTTTGTGGTGGAACTTAATGTAACGCACTCAAAACATTGTGCTGATGGATGGATTAAATAGTACCCCGGGTCGTGGAGGTGTTTAAAGTAAAAATCTTACATTAAAAACTTGATTTAAAAAAAAAAAAACTTGTCAAAAAGATGGAACTTTGGCCCCCAATATCTCCGTAACTAGAAGGTTCCCAGGTATCACCATACCTAAAACAAAAAAATGATCGCAATGACGGGGAGAACAAGTGATTTTCGGCTTCGTTAAGAGGTGTTTTACACCCTTTATATTTGCGATAGGTAATTAGGGAATTACTCGGGTCGTTCTTCAAAGTTAAGCAGTTCTTGCCGAGGTTGGTCTATGGATGGGTGACCATAATTATAACCCATTTTCTTCTGTGCCTTGGAAAACAAGTTAAGCCTTTGGTTCTGCCTGTCATTGGTAGATCTTTGACAGTCATTACAGGTAGTCAGTGGCCTGAAAGTCTGACAACCAGCCTTACCAAGGTGTATCGTATTACCCAGTACTAACTGGGTTGTGGAGGTCAGATAGACAGTCGCTCCATGTAAAAAACAGATACTCAGCTGCATCCGGTTAGACTGGAAGCCGACCCAAACATAGTTGGGAAAAAGCTAGGCAGATGATGAAGTTGAACCCAGAATTTTAGATGACAAACTCCCCCGAATCTTGTTAAGCGGTAAACTTAATTAGTGTTCATGACTGTCAATTGTTTTTCATTTGTTTTTTTTTTTTCATTTATCTTCTGTAACTTTTCTTTTATGTTTGTTAAAATATAATTTTTATGAACACAAATAAACAACTTCTGTAGTTCCAATATTTTCTTTCATTTTTATTCTAGAAATAGACAAACAACTTGTTGGTGATATTGTTACGTCGTACTCGTACCTACAATCAAAAGTAGGTAGGTAGATACTAGTAGGTAGGTACGTAGGACGAGCGAGTCTCAAAGATGTAGGTATAGGAATGGTCATTGTAATTTCGACCGTACGCCGAGGGCTTAAAGTTCCTACTTCTTTATTTTGTACAAAGGCCAATGACCGACTGTAATTGTCTAGAAATTCGAGTAACTCTTGGATGTTTCTGGAAGGATTGGTCACCAGTATAAATAGCGGACCTGTTCGCGGGAGCGGCAGTATTATTTTGGCTACAGTACGGAGCGAATCGAGGTGATCTAGTAAGTGCGATATCTAAGTGAATAGTGATCAGTGCTGTATAAGTGATTCTGTTTTAAGTGTTTTGTGATTAATTAAAGTTATCCAAGTGTTTAATCGGTAGTAATTAATTTATCCCGTACCCAGCTCGTAACAATATCTTTACTCCAAGGTACGTCTATTACACTTCATAAGAATTTTCTTAATAAAAACTTGAATGCGAACTCACGTAGAAAGAAAATTCTGTCCTCACGCAAACAGAGATACCATAAAGAAATAAAAATAATAAACTTATAACATTTTCTTCTAAAAATAATAATGTTGCTAGCGTTGCCAAAGAAAATAATATCAACTGTCAATTCACAAAGATAAAAGAAAAAATATTTGTTCGAAGTTTAAACGCAATTACGCCTGTAATCTCGGAAGGATTAGGCAGAGGTGTACCTAAAAGTACACTCAAATTTTGCCTGGTAAAGTGAGTCATTTCATATACATTATATGAAATGCGAGATATTGCAAACGGTCCAGTCAGGTAGGTCTAACTTCGAGAAAGAGGTTAATCGTCGAATCCGACTCGGCTGGGCAGCGTTCGGGAAGTTGCGCGGTATCTTCTCGTCCAACCTACCGCAGTACTGTCTCAAGACGAAAGTCTATGACCAGTGATTACATACGGGACCGAAACGTGGTCGCTTACAGTGGGCCTCATCAGAAGGCTTAAAGTCACCCAAAGGGCAATGGAGAGGGCTATGCTCGGAGTTTCCTTGCGCGATCGAATCAGAAATGAAGACATCTGCAAGAGAACCAAGGTTACCGACGTAGCCCGAAGAATTGCCAAACTTAAGTGGCAGTGGGCAGGGCACATTGCTCGCAGAACGGATGGCCGATGGGGCCGAAAAGTTCTGGAGTGGCGACCGCGAACCGGAAGACGTTGCGTTGGAAGGCCTCCCACTAGGTGGACCGATGACCTGGTGAAGGCTGCGGGAATCCGCTGGATGCGAGTCGCACGTGACCGTTCAATGTGGCGACACTTGGGGGAGGCCTATGTCCAGCAGTGGACGTCTTTCGGCTGAAATGATGATGATGATGATGATGAGATATTGCAATAAACTAAAATCCGGACTGGCGGCTACTGAACAATTCCTGATGGACAAACCCAATAATACTTTTCCCAACCTGGGAATCAAAGTTAGAACTTCAAGCACAGCAGTACTTAGCGATTGCAGCAACCACTAAACCAACGAAGAAGTCAGGCAAGTTTAATTTAAACGCCTTCGATCGAATGGCAATTCGAATCCATTCAAATTAACGGTAACACCTGCTGCATCCTAAGTTTCAAATGTAATTAGAGATGCAGCCATTTGGTTTTCAAATTAAATTGAAAAGATCCTCGTCTCTAGTCAGTGGAACTAAACTAATTATGCTTGTGTAAGAGACCTTTCAGTTGGCGATTTAACACCTTCTTTTAATTAATTATTCTTAAACTCTCGTTAACAGACATTCATTCGTCTTTAATTAAATAGCAAATTTACTTTCATGAACAAATAAACGTTGAATTTTAGGAATAATATCAGCATTGTTCTTATCCAAATTTATTTTGGGTCAGTGAAGCACGTCTTTTCTTCCATACTTCTCTATAAGTGGTCATCTCATGTGTCACCCCCTTTACAGCCTTTTCATCTTTGTCACAGTTTATTCATAGTTTTTTTTTTGTCTTCCCCTACTATAACCATCCACATTCACAAAACTTTCCATACGACATTTTTTTAAGATCTTACTTTTTTTTTATCTTTATATATATATCTTTATCTTACTTTCCAAATATAAAAATAATGAACCACAAATTGTATTCGAGCAAACAGCAACTGTATACTCTGCCCAGTTCTCAAATGAACCGGGCAATCCGCTGCCAAACACGTCTATTCACAAAATAAACCGATCGAACGTTTTAATGATCGAAGCGAGGATTGTAACTTGGATAATTGACGTCAGCAACTTTTAGCCAGCCAGTCTTCTTTGTCTACCTGGACACACGGTTCAATATGAACTTTATGGATCGGTTGGTAAGGTTGGCTATTCATTTTAGGTGGTTAATCCGGTTGCCAGTTCGTGTTCACGCGCCAATATTGCGGGCAACTTTTTTAATTAATGGTGCTTCGAGTCGAGCTGTCTCAACTCGGCGATTGCTGGAGACTACACGGCGAATACCAAGTTGTTTTTTTTATTATTATTAGCTTCTTTTTGTTTGTAACTTTTGTAACTTTGTCTGTGGTTTTCAATTTGATGGATGGGGCTTTACTTCATTTTTGCGGTGTTTCTTTGGAAGAGTTGGTATTTTGATTTCTTTGCTCATTAGTGATTTTGTTGTTGTTTTTGTTGTTGTGCTTTTGTTTTTATTTTGTTGAATTGTATCAGTGAACTAATACCTACAACTGATACCTACCACTGCTTGTCTCTGCATCACCCAAAGGTTGACTGGTAGAAAATGCCTATGGCATTAAGTCCGCCTTTGTACTTTGTGGGACTGGGAAGCTTTTGACAGGTTGACAGGCTAGTGGCCAAGACAATGAATAAATGTTGGATATTTCTTGCACCTACGAAGAGAAGTCCTTGCACGATATATGAATATCTGAATCTATAAAAGATTGGAGTTCGACAGCAAATAACCACGACATGTGGAAAGAATAGAGAGAAGCTGATGATAAAAACTAATAACGATGATTTCGGTCAATAGGGAATATGCATACATTTTCTTTTTTCATTTCGATACGGAATGTTAAAATACTATAAAAATAATGACTAAAAGCGAAAACAAGACATCGGCCAAACAACACAAAAGTTATAACCATGACGACCCGATTGGCGCAGCGGTAGTGAGGCTGCCTTACGTTCTTAGGGTCCCGGGTTCGAATCCCGGTCGGAGCGAATGTTTGTGTGATGAGCATGGACATTTATTTGTTTCCGACTCATGGATGTTTATATGTATAATAAGTATGTATTTACAAACAAAAAGTATCTATGTAGTATATCAACTATCTGGTGTCCACGACACAAGCCTCGTTGCTTAGTGTGGCACTAGATGGCGCTGTGTGTAATGTCCAGCATTATTTATTATTATTTATTATTTAAACTTTTGATTTTATCTCTTTCTAGATAAACGGAATTTAGTATGGATTTTGTACGTCGATGTAGCGAATGACGTCATTCGCTGTATCGGATCTCTCTGTCTAATCAGCAGTTTCAAATGCTTATAACTTAGTATTTTTTATAGATATTAAAAAAATAATTTTACTTTGTTATTTCTGATGTTAATACGCTTTGTTTGGAGTGATAAAAAAAAATCATGCATATACCCTATTATAAGAGCACACAGTAAAACGTTATAAAATTGCAAATCAAATTGATGAAATGACTTCAATTATTCCTCCCACTGCCTCCATCAACAAAAACAACACCAGTCGAACTTCATTCAAATATTTTTAGCTTTACGGTCACGCAATCCGAACTGTAGGTATATCGTTAGGTTCGCAGAGAGAAAAATTGTTCTAGTTTTTTGCAGATGGATAGAGAATTTATCCCGGCCTGGCTATTGGGCTAGATTGATGAGTCGAATATTTCTGATAGATGGACCGTCACGGCTTTTACCTAGATTTGGCTTTACCAATGCTATTCCCAAAATATGATGGGTATAATGTCATTGATGGCTGCAATTTTGTATTTGTTTTGGCACTTTACTCCTTAGAAGTTCTAGACTAGATTTTGAGGTGCTCGTGGCTAAATAATTACAGCGGCTCGGGGTCGATCTTCAAGGTTAAGCAGCACTTGCCAAGGTTGGTCCGTGGATGGGTGCCCATACCGAGTTTCCTCCGTGCCTCAGAAAGCATGTTAAGCCACTGATCCCGGCTGCCATTACAGGTGGTCCGAAAGTCTGTCATCCAGTCTTACCAAGGGGTACCGTATTACAGTTTGGCCGCTGAGAGAATGCGTTCCTGACGTCTGTCAGTTGGTACAAAAATTTAGCGCGAAATTATAACATTTATTGATAATTGATTTAATGATATCGTTTTTAATAATATTATTTGTTAAAAGGGCAAAAGGGGTAATAATAGTTAAGTTATATAAGCAATAAGTTATCTATCATCACCAATAATATTAAAACTCACGACCTGTCAGGAACGCATTCTCTCAGCGGCCGAACTGTAACCAGTACTTTTTTTATTAGGACAAGCCCGCCACTCTATTCCTAAATCACTGCAACCCATGAAAGCCAGAACCAACAGGCACACAGCACATACTATGTTTTCCTCCTTATTTTCTATCTTTTTTTTATATTATTGTGTGTGTGCTTTATTAACTGACGTCAAATAAATGTTTTTTCTTTTTCTTTCAGTGGCGATCATGCGCCGAGACAATGAAGCTCGACGAAGACCCAGAGAAACAATTTAACTGTCTTAGATCCCGCAACGAAATTAATCAGAAAATAATAGTGGAGGAGTAGGAAAATTACCCAGTACTATATAACTGGGTCGTGGATGTCAGATAGGCAGTCATTACATAAAATTCTGGTACTCGGTTGCCTCTGGTTAGACTGAGAGCCGACCCAACAACAACAACAACAGCCCATAACGTCCACTGCTGGACATAAGCCTCTCCCATGATGGGAGGAATTTGCCGTAATCTCCACGCTTGGCAGGCGGATTGGAGATCGCAGTGATGAAAGACTAACAGAAAACGCTGCTGCCCATTCTCTGGTCTACGGAGGCGCAAGGTGTTCTGCCTCAGACATTAGTCGCCTTATACGACACCCGTGAGTGTAATGGGTTGGTCCGGCTTATGCCAAATGGGGTCGCCCATTTGGCATATGCCGGACAGAATAAATCAATGTTTACTTTGTTAGTGGCTGTACCAAGTTAGGCCGACCCCAACAAGTTGCACGCCTTAATAGTGAAACCAATCAAGTAAGGGATAATGTGTGTTAAGCTTTGGTGAAAAACTTCCATTGAGTTAATCAAGAACTAAGTGAAGAAAACTTTTCTTAGCGTGAAACTTCAAAATACAGTACCTACTCCGTCTTTACTAGGTATGAGTTTGTCTATGTCTACTCTAACTTAAAAAAGCGTCATATGATGTAGACTTACAGCTTTCGTAAGCTTGATGTTTTTGACATTCAAACGCGTTGTAAATAAACTTTCGATTTTTTATAGGAATTTATCTTTTCTTCAGAAAAAATAATTTTGCAAATGGTCCCACGGTCGGTTATAAAATTCAGGATATTTATAAAAAAGAAAAAAATACCAAATAATATACAAAGAAGAAACCATGGTCTATCTTCTTTGCTAATGAGCAAAAAAGTACTTACAAACAATAAGCTTCGTCGACGGAAAAGAAAAACCTAACGATGTATTCTATTATCAGGAAGAAGGCTCCATTATCCAGTCTCAACTCAATGAGAGGTTTTCCTTTTGAGGTTTTAAAAAAAAACTTAGTTTTCAAGAACTCTATAGATGGCGTTGAACTTACTATGCCAAAGCCAAAACGCTTGAAAAAAAAAACATTGTGTCACGTCACATACTCTCGTTGACTGACACTTTCATTTGCTTAACTTTCCGAATATAACCAACATTTCTCGCGCTTTGTTAAAATCAGTTTTTTTTAGGTTCCGTTCATTGCATTATCATACTTACTCCTAGCGCCATCTATCCAGCGACTAGGGAAGAGCTAAAAAGAAAATCCCTCATTACCTGCCATAATGTCCTTGTCTATGCCCCACATACCAGCACAGAAATAAAAAAAGATGGCTGCCAACCTGCCATTAAATTTCACGCGTTTGGAACACAAAATGGACGAATGCTCACCGCAGCACGACCTGAATAGATTTTTTTATTTGCTTATACGGCTTCCTAGTTCTATGAAATGCAGTAACAGGCAAATTCGAGCGTATCAAAGATAAATATAGGTACTTACACACACAGGCATTTCCAATATTTCATATGAAATGACGCGCTAGCATTTCAGTTAGTGCTCAAACCCAAACTAGGTACTCCGGATTTCGTTGAAATTAATTTGACTAAACTTCAGTAACTGTACATGCTGTTTAAATATAAGCTGACTCTTTTTGCCCGTGGCGTAGGCAGAATCTATAGAACACCACCCAAATACGACCCTTTTTTTTTCGGATGGGAAATCGTCAAATGAGTCCTCCCGCTCTGGGCGGAGCAGGAGGGAGTGTCTGACTTTTACTGACTAAAACCCATCCATGTTTCTTCATCGCCCTTTGTGTTCTGGAGCCACGGTATCCCTTTCTAACTGTTCCGCAACCCCGGACCCTTACATACCCTTTTTGCGTCGCGCATGTTCATACATCTGGTCACACGCGGGCGTTAACGAGCGTTGGCGAGTCCATGTTATTTAGAACTTTTTATCAACTGTTTAAAACCTGTACTAATGGGTAGCTTATTATAATTTATTGTAAGTCCAAAATTCCACGAGTTTCCACCGTGCCTCAGAAAGCACGTTAAGCCGTTGGTCCCGACTGTCACTTGAAGATCTTTGACAGTTATTACAGATAGTCAGTGGCCCGAAAATCTGACAACCAGTCTTACCAAAGGGTATCGTATTACCCAGTACTAACTGGGTTGTGGAGGTCAGATAGGCAGTCGCTCCACGTAAAATACTGGTATTCAGCTGCATCCGGTTAGACTGGAAGCCGACCACAATAAACTTGAAAAAGGCTAGGCAGATGATGAATGTGGGTGTACTATTAGTTACACGCTCCATGTATAGTTCGGTTCAAACTTAATGGCAGCTCGGAAGTTAGCTATCTGCGCATTATACTGACAAAACGATGCGTCATCTGCGCCCCGTTGGTACCTAATATTGTTGTATGCGCAGCTTTACATTTGATATTCTGAATCGCCATAAAGTTTAAAGCGTTATTCCTGCGCAGACCGTTACTTGCAGCTAACTTCCGAGCCGCCATTAAGTTTGAACCAAACTATAACCTACTGGTATTCAGTTGCATTCGGTTAGACTGGAAGCCGACCCCAACATAGTTGAGAAAAGGCTAGGCAGATGAAAATAGTAAGTGAGTGAGGGAGAGCACAGGAAAACACTAAAACCTCCACTATTCGAACACAATTATTCTGTTCAGGATCGTATAAAATACTTAAATACATCACATGACCTTCAACCTACTAAACTACACACTTGAACTTGACCTTCCATTGATTTTCCGTGACCTTTCCAAAGACAATTAATGATCATGAGGCCGCGCTTTTGTCCTGCTGGAGTTTTTTATCGCGAGCTCCATCGCGTACAAGCGCGACGAAGAATGTAGGGTGATCGCAGGTTGAGATACGGAAACCATTCGGTGGTAGGCGTGGTAGCTGAAAATTAGTTGTTTGATTATAAAGACTTGACAGATTAACGACCAGTTCAATTTAAACTGGTGTGTAATTTTCATGTCTATCTTTATTTATTTATTTATGTACATACAAAATACTTAACAGGACATTACATTAAGATAGAAGAGCACAAAGGTACTTTCGTTTCTTTCCTTTCATTTTTTTCTTTTAATTTCTAAATGAAATTAAAGCAGAGGTTTCCAAATTGGAGAAGCACATGAAATACGACTCAGCAGAACAAAAGCGTTTTGGTAGAAGAAAAATATTCGATTCTTTATCGCAAAAAAAAAAATGAATTTTCCCTTTTAGAGTCCTTGGTCAATGCTCTCGAACTCTGTCTGTTGAAGAACAGATGTCTGGTTAGCAGTCTCAGAGGAATACCTTTATAACAGCCTACACTTAACAAAATAGGGCTATTGGGATGAAACTTATATTTTAATACTAAAACACTACAAAACAGTCATTACTTAAATTAATCTAACTACAAATGACAACATTCATTACCACCGACAATTAAAAATACATCTCTAATATTATTTACAATAGTACGTAACATAACTAGCAATTCATGGGTGTACCTACTATAGGACCATAGGCTCGTGGCTAAAATAATAACAGCCGCTCGCGGTAAACCGTGCTTGCCTGGGTTGTTCCGTGGATGGGTGTCCACTTATTACGTATCGAGTTTCCTCCGTGCCTCGGAAAGCACGTTAAGCCGTTGGTCCCGGCTTGTAGAGCCGCGCTGTAGCTTTGTCAGTCGTTACTAGTAGTCAGTGGCCTGAAAGTCTGACAACCAGTCTTATCAAGGGGTATTATCTAGTACTAACTGGGTTGTGGAGGTCAGATAGGCAGTCGCTCTATGTAAAATACCGGTACTCATTTGCATCCGATGAGACGACCCAATATAGTTGGGAAAAGGCTAGACAGATGATTACATAGGACCACCTCTCTCAAACTCTTCAGGGAAACAGACGTAATGATACGATGTAAAATTTACTTTAGTTATTATATTATATTTGCTTTAGTTATTGTCGTTTAGTTTACTTTAGTTATTTCCATAGCGTGATGTCGTACGGTATTCTCTTGTGGGGCAATGCCTCCGATATTCAGACAATATTTTTTGTTTTGCAAAAAAGGGCAATTCGTTCAATTTATAAATTAAGTCCCAGATACTCCCTCAGACAAAAATTTAAAGAGATTAATGTTCTTACTGTGCCTTCTCAATTTATTTATGAAAACCTTTTGTACGCACACAAAAAAATTAATTTGTTTAAAAAATACAGTGATATCCACAACATAAATACGAGGAACAAACACAAATTTGTTGTTCCTGCAACGAGGCTCAAAAAAATAGGGGGTACGTTCAGATGCCAATGTATACGTTTTTACAATAAACTTCCAAGCCAAATTCAAGCACTAAGCCTAAATAAATTCAAATCGTTTATAAAACGGAAGCTGTGCCTGAAAGCCTACTATCATGTTAATCACTATCTCGAAGATAAAAAGGCTTGGGATTAAGCTGCTCCAATGAAATTTGCTCTGTGAATGTCGAAGCTTCGACTTCGCTTGTTTATTATTTATTCCTTTCTTATCCTTTTTTTTTCCTTTTTTATTTATTTTTCCTTTTGTATACAATCTGACATTTAATGTTTTGACATGTATTTCATTATTTTTTATACACTCCGACATTTAATGTTTTGACGTTTTTTTTTTTTTGTATTTTATTTGACATTTACTGATTTGACATGAATACTTATTTTGTTAAGTATTCTACTTTTTTTATCATCATTGTGACTTTTAATGATTTTTGTGATTTTTATTTACATTATTTTGAATAGAACTTGTTATGAATTTTATATGATTATTGTGAATGTGGGGACCATGTGGGTCACATTTATATTTTTTGTTTATTTTTTCCCACACCTGTCTGGCACTTTGAGTACTCTAAGCGACCTACCCAAATGTCCTTTCTTTGGTATTGTTCGTCGTTTCGTTGAGCTCCTTGAGTTATAAGTCGAGCTACACGTTAACTGACAAATGCTTGCACTGACTGGACAGGTCCACTCAAATCTGTATGGTTCTTTCTTCAAAAGACCATCTCAGACACTAATCTGCATAGTCCTCATGTGAATTGAGCAAGATTGTCTGGACTTTAAAAGAGACTATGACCTCTGAGTTTGTTTCGGCTGTTTCTTCTCAGAGTAGTCAGGTACGAAACACCGGCCCCATCTAGTTTAAAAAAATGACGTGTAAAAGTGTTTGTAAAAACCTACTTGCAAAATAAACATCATTTATCATCTAAAAAACCGACCTAAAAACTACTGGTTCACCAAAAAAATTCCGTGCTGAAAGTTCAAGGATTCTGCTAAAAATATCTCCAAGTAAAAGCAAGCCCTCTTCGCAAAAATGTGTCAATAAGAAATCAGGCTCCCGTGGCACAGGATAATGGAAATGGCTCCAGAGATTTCCACTGAATGCCATTTTTTATCTAGATGTTACATTTTTAGGATTCCGCGGGCACGCTACAACATGTAACCTTGTGAGTTCTAAATTAGAATTTATTGAAGTTATGACGGTATAAAGTGGCCAGTGACAAATTTTGACAGCATTAAGTAATGCCTGATTTACATCATGCGATTTAATTGTTTGTGTGTTGCTTTAAGTTGATGTAACAACAAATCCCGTTTGCAGCACTAATCACAAAAACTCATTTATTATAAATTAAACGAATTGAAAAGATCAACAATTATTTAAATAGCGTTTTAATATGCGTTTAGCGTCTTTAAAAATGGTTTAGTATTTACTTATTGGTAGAGCAAGTGGGCTTAAAGACTGCATGAATGAGAGTATTTTGTTGCTTCAATTTAATTGTATATTACACTTTTACAGTCACGCAATCCGAACTGTAGGTATATCGTTAGGTTCGCAGAGAGAAAAATTGTTCTAGTTTTTTGCAGATGGATAGAGAATTTATCCCGGCCTGGCTATTGGGCTAGATTGATGAGTCGAATATTTCTGATAGATGGACCGTCACGGCTTTTACCTAGATTTGGCTTTACCAATGCTATTCCCAAAATATGATGGGTATAATGTCATTGATGGCTGCAATTTTGTATTTGTTTTGGCACTTTACTCCTTAGAAGTTCTAGACTAGATTTTGAGGTGCTCGTGGCTAAATAATTACAGCGGCTCGGGGTCGATCTTCAAGGTTAAGCAGCACTTGCCAAGGTTGGTCCGTGGATGGGTGCCCATACCGAGTTTCCTCCGTGCCTCAGAAAGCATGTTAAGCCACTGATCCCGGCTGCCATTACAGGTGGTCCGAAAGTCTGTCATCCAGTCTTACCAAGGGGTACCGTATTACAGTTTGGCCGCTGAGAGAATGCGTTCCTGACGTCTGTCAGTTGGTACAAAAATTTAGCGCGAAATTATAACATTTATTGATAATTGATTTAATGATATCGTTTTTAATAATATTATTTGTTAAAAGGGCAAAAGGGGTAATAATAGTTAAGTTATATAAGCAATAAGTTATCTATCATCACCAATAATATTAAAACTCACGACCTGTCAGGAACGCATTCTCTCAGCGGCCGAACTGTAACCAGTACTTTTTTTATTAGGACAAGCCCGCCACTCTATTCCTAAATCACTGCAACCCATGAAAGCCAGAACCAACAGGCACACAGCACATACTATGTTTTCCTCCTTATTTTCTATCTTTTTTTATATTATTGTGTGTGTGCTTTATTAACTGACGTCAAATAAATGTTTTTTCTTTTTCTTTCAGTGGCGATCATGCGCCGAGACAATGAAGCTCGACGAAGACCCAGAGAAACAATTTAACTGTCTTAGATCCCGCAACGAAATTAATCAGAAAATAATAGTGGAGGAGTAGGAAAATTACCCAGTACTATATAACTGGGTCGTGGATGTCAGATAGGCAGTCATTACATAAAATTCTGGTACTCGGTTGCCTCTGGTTAGACTGAGAGCCGACCCAACAACAACAACAACAGCCCATAACGTCCACTGCTGGACATAAGCCTCTCCCATGATGGGAGGAATTTGCCGTAATCTCCACGCTTGGCAGGCGGATTGGAGATCGCAGTGATGAAAGACTAACAGAAAACGCTGCTGCCCATTCTCTGGTCTACGGAGGCGCAAGGTGTTCTGCCTCAGACATTAGTCGCCTTATACGACACCCGTGAGTGTAATGGGTTGGTCCGGCTTATGCCAAATGGGGTCGCCCATTTGGCATATGCCGGACAGAATAAATCAATGTTTACTTTGTTAGTGGCTGTACCAAGTTAGGCCGACCCCAACAAGTTGCACGCCTTAATAGTGAAACCAATCAAGTAAGGGATAATGTGTGTTAAGCTTTGGTGAAAAACTTCCATTGAGTTAATCAAGAACTAAGTGAAGAAAACTTTTCTTAGCGTGAAACTTCAAAATACAGTACCTACTCCGTCTTTACTAGGTATGAGTTTGTCTATGTCTACTCTAACTTAAAAAAGCGTCATATGATGTAGACTTACAGCTTTCGTAAGCTTGATGTTTTTGACATTCAAACGCGTTGTAAATAAACTTTCGATTTTTTATAGGAATTTATCTTTTCTTCAGAAAAAATAATTTTGCAAATGGTCCCACGGTCGGTTATAAAATTCAGGATATTTATAAAAAAGAAAAAAATACCAAATAATATACAAAGAAGAAACCATGGTCTATCTTCTTTGCTAATGAGCAAAAAAGTACTTACAAACAATAAGCTTCGTCGACGGAAAAGAAAAACCTAACGATGTATTCTATTATCAGGAAGAAGGCTCCATTATCCAGTCTCAACTCAATGAGAGGTTTTCCTTTTGAGGTTTTAAAAAAAAACTTAGTTTTCAAGAACTCTATAGATGGCGTTGAACTTACTATGCCAAAGCCAAAACGCTTGAAAAAAAAAACATTGTGTCACGTCACATACTCTCGTTGACTGACACTTTCATTTGCTTAACTTTCCGAATATAACCAACATTTCTCGCGCTTTGTTAAAATCAGTTTTTTTTAGGTTCCGTTCCTTGCATTATCATACTTACTCCTAGCGCCATCTATCCAGCGACTAGGGAAGAGCTAAAAAGAAAATCCCTCATTACCTGCCATAATGTCCTTGTCTATGCCCCACATACCAGCACAGAAATAAAAAAAGATGGCTGCCAACCTGCCATTAAATTTCACGCGTTTGGAACACAAAATGGACGAATGCTCACCGCAGCACGACCTGAATAGATTTTTTTATTTGCTTATACGGCTTCCTAGTTCTATGAAATGCAGTAACAGGCAAATTCGAGCGTATCAAAGATAAATATAGGTACTTACACACACAGGCATTTCCAATATTTCATATGAAATGACGCGCTAGCATTTCAGTTAGTGCTCAAACCCAAACTAGGTACTCCGGATTTCGTTGAAATTAATTTGACTAAACTTCAGTAACTGTACATGCTGTTTAAATATAAGCTGACTCTTTTTGCCCGTGGCGTAGGCAGAATCTATAGAACACCACCCAAATACGACCCTTTTTTTTTCGGATGGGAAATCGTCAAATGAGTCCTCCCGCTCTGGGCGGAGCAGGAGGGAGTGTCAGACTTTTACTGACTAAAACCCATCCATGTTTCTTCATCGCCCTTTGTGTTCTGGAGCCACGGTATCCCTTTCTAACTGTTCCGCAACCCCGGACCCTTACATACCCTTTTTGCGTCGCGCATGTTCATACATCTGGTCACACGCGGGCGTTAACGAGCGTTGGCGAGTCCATGTTATTTAGAACTTTTTATCAACTGTTTAAAACCTGTACTAATGGGTAGCTTATTATAATTTATTGTAAGTCCAAAATTCCACGAGTTTCCACCGTGCCTCAGAAAGCACGTTAAGCCGTTGGTCCCGACTGTCACTTGAAGATCTTTGACAGTTATTACAGATAGTCAGTGGCCCGAAAATCTGACAACCAGTCTTACCAAAGGGTATCGTATTACCCAGTACTAACTGGGTTGTGGAGGTCAGATAGGCAGTCGCTCCACGTAAAATACTGGTATTCAGCTGCATCCGGTTAGACTGGAAGCCGACCACAATAAACTTGAAAAAGGCTAGGCAGATGATGAATGTGGGTGTACTATTAGTTACACGCTCCATGTATAGTTCGGTTCAAACTTAATGGCAGCTCGGAAGTTAGCTATCTGCGCATTATACTGACAAAACGATGCGTCATCTGCGCCCCGTTGGTACCTAATATTGTTGTATGCGCAGCTTTACATTTGATATTCTGAATCGCCATAAAGTTTAAAGCGTTATTCCTGCGCAGACCGTTACTTGCAGCTAACTTCCGAGCCGCCATTAAGTTTGAACCAAACTATAACCTACTGGTATTCAGTTGCATTCGGTTAGACTGGAAGCCGACCCCAACATAGTTGAGAAAAGGCTAGGCAGATGAAAATAGTAAGTGAGTGAGGGAGAGCACAGGAAAACACTAAAACCTCCACTATTCGAACACAATTATTCTGTTCAGGATCGTATAAAATACTTAAATACATCACATGACCTTCAACCTACTAAACTACACACTTGAACTTGACCTTCCATTGATTTTCCGTGACCTTTCCAAAGACAATTAATGATCATGAGGCCGCGCTTTTGTCCTGCTGGAGTTTTTTATCGCGAGCTCCATCGCGTACAAGCGCGACGAAGAATGTAGGGTGATCGCAGGTTGAGATACGGAAACCATTCGGTGGTAGGCGTGGTAGCTGAAAATTAGTTGTTTGATTATAAAGACTTGACAGATTAACGACCAGTTCAATTTAAACTGGTGTGTAATTTTCATGTCTATCTTTATTTATTTATTTATGTACATACAAAATACTTAACAGGACATTACATTAAGATAGAAGAGCACAAAGGTACTTTCGTTTCTTTCCTTTCATTTTTTTCTTTTAATTTCTAAATGAAATTAAAGCAGAGGTTTCCAAATTGGAGAAGCACATGAAATACGACTCAGCAGAACAAAAGCGTTTTGGTAGAAGAAAAATATTCGATTCTTTATCGCAAAAAAAAAAATGAATTTTCCCTTTTAGAGTCCTTGGTCAATGCTCTCGAACTCTGTCTGTTGAAGAACAGATGTCTGGTTAGCAGTCTCAGAGGAATACCTTTATAACAGCCTACACTTAACAAAATAGGGCTATTGGGATGAAACTTATATTTTAATACTAAAACACTACAAAACAGTCATTACTTAAATTAATCTAACTACAAATGACAACATTCATTACCACCGACAATTAAAAATACATCTCTAATATTATTTACAATAGTACGTAACATAACTAGCAATTCATGGGTGTACCTACTATAGGACCATAGGCTCGTGGCTAAAATAATAACAGCCGCTCGCGGTAAACCGTGCTTGCCTGGGTTGTTCCGTGGATGGGTGTCCACTTATTACGTATCGAGTTTCCTCCGTGCCTCGGAAAGCACGTTAAGCCGTTGGTCCCGGCTTGTAGAGCCGCGCTGTAGCTTTGTCAGTCGTTACTAGTAGTCAGTGGCCTGAAAGTCTGACAACCAGTCTTATCAAGGGGTATTATCTAGTACTAACTGGGTTGTGGAGGTCAGATAGGCAGTCGCTCTATGTAAAATACCGGTACTCATTTGCATCCGATGAGACGACCCAATATAGTTGGGAAAAGGCTAGACAGATGATTACATAGGACCACCTCTCTCAAACTCTTCAGGGAAACAGACGTAATGATACGATGTAAAATTTACTTTAGTTATTATATTATATTTGCTTTAGTTATTGTCGTTTAGTTTACTTTAGTTATTTCCATAGCGTGATGTCGTACGGTATTCTCTTGTGGGGCAATGCCTCCGATATTCAGACAATATTTTTTGTTTTGCAAAAAAGGGCAATTCGTTCAATTTATAAATTAAGTCCCAGATACTCCCTCAGACAAAAATTTAAAGAGATTAATGTTCTTACTGTGCCTTCTCAATTTATTTATGAAAACCTTTTGTACGCACACAAAAAAATTAATTTGTTTAAAAAATACAGTGATATCCACAACATAAATACGAGGAACAAACACAAATTTGTTGTTCCTGCAACGAGGCTCAAAAAAATAGGGGGTACGTTCAGATGCCAATGTATACGTTTTTACAATAAACTTCCAAGCCAAATTCAAGCACTAAGCCTAAATAAATTCAAATCGTTTATAAAACGGAAGCTGTGCCTGAAAGCCTACTATCATGTTAATCACTATCTCGAAGATAAAAAGGCTTGGGATTAAGCTGCTCCAATGAAATTTGCTCTGTGAATGTCGAAGCTTCGACTTCGCTTGTTTATTATTTATTCCTTTCTTATCCTTTTTTTTTCCTTTTTTATTTATTTTTCCTTTTGTATACAATCTGACATTTAATGTTTTGACATGTATTTCATTATTTTTTATACACTCCGACATTTAATGTTTTGACGTTTTTTTTTTTTGTATTTTATTTGACATTTACTGATTTGACATGAATACTTATTTTGTTAAGTATTCTACTTTTTTTATCATCATTGTGACTTTTAATGATTTTTGTGATTTTTATTTACATTATTTTGAATAGAACTTGTTATGAATTTTATATGATTATTGTGAATGTGGGGACCATGTGGGTCACATTTATATTTTTTGTTTATTTTTTCCCACACCTGTCTGGCACTTTGAGTACTCTAAGCGACCTACCCAAATGTCCTTTCTTTGGTATTGTTCGTCGTTTCGTTGAGCTCCTTGAGTTATAAGTCGAGCTACACGTTAACTGACAAATGCTTGCACTGACTGGACAGGTCCACTCAAATCTGTATGGTTCTTTCTTCAAAAGACCATCTCAGACACTAATCTGCATAGTCCTCATGTGAATTGAGCAAGATTGTCTGGACTTTAAAAGAGACTATGACCTCTGAGTTTGTTTCGGCTGTTTCTTCTCAGAGTAGTCAGGTACGAAACACCGGCCCCATCTAGTTTAAAAAAATGACGTGTAAAAGTGTTTGTAAAAACCTACTTGCAAAATAAACATCATTTATCATCTAAAAAACCGACCTAAAAACTACTGGTTCACCAAAAAAATTCCGTGCTGAAAGTTCAAGGATTCTGCTAAAAATATCTCCAAGTAAAAGCAAGCCCTCTTCGCAAAAATGTGTCAATAAGAAATCAGGCTCCCGTGGCACAGGATAATGGAAATGGCTCCAGAGATTTCCACTGAATGCCATTTTTTATCTAGATGTTACATTTTTAGGATTCCGCGGGCACGCTACAACATGTAACCTTGTGAGTTCTAAATTAGAATTTATTGAAGTTATGACGGTATAAAGTGGCCAGTGACAAATTTTGACAGCATTAAGTAATGCCTGATTTACATCATGCGATTTAATTGTTTGTGTGTTGCTTTAAGTTGATGTAACAACAAATCCCGTTTGCAGCACTAATCACAAAAACTCATTTATTATAAATTAAACGAATTGAAAAGATCAACAATTATTTAAATAGCGTTTTAATATGCGTTTAGCGTCTTTAAAAATGGTTTAGTATTTACTTATTGGTAGAGCAAGTGGGCTTAAAGACTGCATGAATGAGAGTATTTTGTTGCTTCAATTTAATTGTATATTACACTTTTACAGGCAAGAAACTTGCATCGTGTAAATGCGCCTTAACTAATCAAGGAGTGTCACTTCGTTCCATTATGAGTTATGACAAACTAAAGAGCTTTGTCTTAGAAAGAGGACCCACTAGCTAAATCTAAGTAGACTTTAATTGTCTGAAGTGAAACCTTAAGCTAGAGTCTATTATCTCATTGCTTTGTACGTGAGACGACACTGATCTTAGAAAGCCTTTCTGTATTAAATTACTCAGTCTCTCGAAGACGGAGGTGTTGAGTACCTATAGTAGTTATAAAGCTGTTAGGATTTTAATACTTAGTGAATTTAAAGAAAATTGTATCTAGAAATTAAAGGGAAGATAATATATTCAATTTGACCCGGTTTTATGGCACACAGTAAAACCAGACAATACTCAGTAATAATAACTTGACTGTTGTATGTTATGTATAACAAAAAATACCGAAAGTAAGTGAACACTATTGATATTTTAATGTATGAAATTGTTTTCGTGAACGCACAGAATTATTGGTAACGAAGATTCCCGGAATTGATTGACCCACCAAACGGGTCAAGGGTGAATAATTACATTCCAACTATACGGAACTCTGGGTGTGTATTCGTTTCGTAATTCGCCAGAATTTTTTGTGAGTACCTTCGTGTAGGTGGGACGGAACGGTGCAATTTTCTTATTTTTCTTCTTTCAGGGATGAAAATGAAGGATGTAATGTCATAGCTGAAAGCTGTGTGTTTTCATCATATTACTGCCATTTCCCCATGCGGTTTATATATTTTGTTTCGGTAAGAAAAACGATTGTTACTCAGTTTACGACATCGAGATATAAATACAAATTTACAAGAGTTACGAAACGGCACTTTTGTGATGGCATTTTCTTTAGCCAACAAAATATAAAAACTGAAAGTGATCTAAACTATTTTAGTTCTTTGTTAAAACGAAATGTTTAGTGTGGTATTTTTCTAAAACTTATAATTTCTCAACGACGGGACCCAAAGATACTCTTAAGGCGCAAAACATACAGAAAAGGCGTACGGTGAAGACGCGGCGCAGGCGCAGAGCAGGTGTGGAACAGATAAGGCACGGACGCGATTTAAATTATATCAAAGAGGCGAAGAGACGCCGCAACTAGTCATTATACAGGCTGACTTTATTGTGATAGAATGTCTTCCTCTTCAGACGACGAAGATGCGCTTGCTTTGCTGCAACTCATTAACGTGCAGAGACACCGAAGATATTGGGTGCACCCTGTGTGGAAAATGTCACAAGAGCATAGATATTTTAAAATTATGGAAAAATTATGCTAATGTCCTCATTGTTTTCTGTGTTTCGTTTACAGTGTATAAAATGTCACTAGAATGTTTCCACATTCTATTGTCGAAAATAAAACACGGTCTTCATTTTTCTGCACCTACTGTATAAACAAATGTCGTGCTGCTTGCGCGCCTCTCCAGTCGCGACTGCTATAGCGACGCGGAACAGGCGACGAAACGACGTGCCTGCGCCGGGTCCACCCTTTATAGCAGAACTTTTTATGTCATAATATTACTTTGCATAACAGCGGATAGCATAAACTTCATTTCGCAGAACATCGTTTGGCAGGCACTCATTTATCATACATTCAAAACTCATAATTTTGTAAGTCGGAATCATCTTTAGGCATAAATTTCATATGCATAAGAATTAAAAGTAGAACCATCTAAGCGCAGAAAGTTCACAGCCAGAATCATCTTTTGGCATAAATTTTATATCGATAGTCACTAAAAGCAGAACTATCATATTTCAGAAAATTTACAGTTAGAATAATCTTTTAGCATACATTTCTTATGCATAACAATAGAAATAGTCATCTATCACATCCACATCACAAAAAAATCATTAAAACAGTTGACTGTGAACATGTGGTTTTTATTTTCCTGTAAGCAGGAGGCAAACATGCAAACAAGCATACATCTTGCATGCAGCAAGCATGCAGTATGCAAACAAGCATGCAGTATGCAAACATCAAACCAGCATACAATATGCAAACATGCACACCAGCATACACCATTCATGCAGCAAGCATGTTGCATGCAAGCAAGCATGCAGCATGCAAGCAAGCATGAAACATGCAGCAGGCATGGTTTCTGTCACGGCTCCGGCGCTGCGGGGCTCCGGCGGTCCCACGCGAGCTTATCGTCGCAGATGTGTTTAACGCTCACCACCGCAGCTTCGGCTTGCTGGCCGGCTACGCCGGCCAGCCTCAGCAGCGGCGGCGAGTGTTACAACAACCTGCTCCTCAACTCACGGGCCGCCTCGCCCCTCCGCGCCTACGCGATTTTAAATTACACTCTAGGGGTAGGGCAGACAAGACTACGTAAAGTCGGTTTTGGAGCGATTCGTTTTTGTCACTAACTTTTGTAGCCCATCATATTGACTTTTTAAGACAATATTTAAATATTTGGTTAAAATTGCTATTTTATAGAAATGGCAATAATGCCAAATAAAATTATTCCAAATGAAATTCTGCCATCTTCGTAATATGCCAAGTGAAATTGTGCGAAATTTGAACATTGCCAAAGGTAATTATGCCAAATAAAATTCTGCCATCTTAAAAGTATGCCATTGTAAATTCGTAAATACAAACATTCGGCCAAACAATAACTATATTAAATAATTTTTATGCCTTAAAAATATTCGTTTAAAGAAGATTATGCCAAGTGTGTTATGCCAAAGAAATTTCGGAGCATCAAGATTCTGCCAGATAGAAGGAACCCGCCTGCGCCACGCCGCTTGAGTATAATTCACATCGTGTCGCCTACCTACATTTTGTATTGAAACGTTTTCAAGCGGCAAGATGCCTGCGCCGCGCCTTCACCTTACGCCGTTTCTGTGTAATTCGCGCCTAAGGTACCCACATGATTGTCCCGTTAAGCAGACGACATCTTCTCTAGGTTAAACTTCGAGATGCCATTTCGAATTTCGAAACACAAACCCAAAGAGACAACTATAAATCTTGAAATCCAAGGGTTGACAGTCCTCTACAATAGCAAAACGAAAGTCTATCAAACAAATGCCAGATTACATTCAACTTCTATACAGGCAGTTTTAAAAGGGTTTCACAGTTCCCACAGTGGAGCCCGGCTCCCAACTAACAGGATTATGACTTCACACTGCCATAGTTCCTGATCGTGAGTGTTGGCTCACTAACTGTTTTAAGGGTGAATGACTTTAGTGCTATTCAATGCGGATTTTACACTAGTATAGCAACATGGTTTAACCAAATTAATGCTTGAATGTTTGAACGTGGATGAAGCATAAGCAATATTGTATGGTAATACTGCATAAGCTTTTTCCACGTTCATAGTATCAGCAGTGTTATTAAGCAGTTATTGTTGTCTGGTGATTTAACAGAACATGCTAACAAAAAAAAAAGTGGTAAAAAAATAAAAACAAATATTGAAGGACATTACACACAGTGCCATCTAGTGCCACACTAAGCAACGACGCTTGTGTCGTGGACACCAGATAGTTGACATACTACATAGATACTTGTTTCTAAATATACGTACCTACATACTTATTATACATATAAACATCCATGACTCGGAAACAAATGTCCATGCTCATCACACAAACATTTGCTCCGACCGGGATTTGAACCCGGGACCCTAAGAACGTAAGGCAGCCTTACTGCCACTGCGCCAATCAGGTCGTCGGTTTGAGCGTTGGACTGCCAAATCTCTAATTTTTCAAAATTCATGTGCGTAGTACAACTGTGTATTATTATCACTTGCTTCTTTGAATTAAAATATCGTGAGGAAACCAAACCAGCATGTCTAAGAAATATTTCTCTACGGCATGTAAAGCCTAGTCAGGGGCCCATGGGCGGCTTGAAAACTCAGACACCACGGTGGGTACTACCTCACAAAAAAGAAAGACCAAACCATTGCCACCATGCTTGGATCAAAGATGGTAGGATGGTGTCCTACCTACCCCCATAGGAAAAAGTGTGTCAACCAAAATAATTCGCTCTGTGAAGTTACCATAAAAGCGAGACATTACTGCCGGCTATACCTTCCAATTTGGATTAACGTCATCCGTGCAATGGCTTGTGGAGAATTAAATCGATTGATGAGATTTACCGCGGTCACTATGCTAATGGGCATATGCATATGCTATGGACACATGGAGATGCAAAAACACAATAACCGCATTCTAAACCTGTACTGTTTCTCCGCTTTAAAACATTGGTTCGTAGTTGCATTGGAGAGAAAAAAAAAATGTCGTCCTTTATTTTGACTAATAGGACGCACCATTGACTTTGATTCCGCGATATATAAGGTCTACGTATGAAATTAACATACCCATAAGATGCTTGTTTACACTTGCCCTGACTGGCAGGCTTTAGGAGGAAAGGGAACCGTTTGGTCAAAAAATAAAATTGGGTAAAACACCAAACTAAACAGACTTTGCTATTAAGGTCATATTTGTTTTATCTCGTTACACATAAAATGTATGTTACCGAAGAGAAGAATGATGTTTCACCCAACATAACAATGCCTTAAACTTTACGATTTCACCTAGGAATTTCAGACCATTTTAGTTGGCTGTGAAAACCTTACTTTATTATTATCTGGGGACTACATAGCTCACTATTAATCTTGTTTTATAGGCCAAGTACAATCAACAATTGAGATAAAGCCTACGTAGTCTGGGTAACTGGAATATTTTCAGGTCTATTTTGTTTTTGTCGTGTAGGTAGAGGTGTACCTATCGCAAATAATTGCGTTTTAGTACATTGTTCACCGAGAGGAGAAAGTGACCGATTACCGTCGAGGGTGTCGTTTGAAGCCCGAGCCGTAGGCGAGGGCTTTAAAACACCCGAGATCGGGAATCACACTTTCTCTCGAGTGATACATAGTGCTTTATACTACACCTACGAGGAAAATAAAAAACGAAATCTTTACTAATTGAAATTTATATTGAAATTGTTGCAGTGAAGCTTAATGTAACACTTTTTCCATTAATGTTGTTTTTTCAAATTGTTTATCCTGCCGCCGCCTCAGGGTCGCACTGCCAGCCCGACACCATCCAACACACAGCTAGTGGCCAGTGTCATTTTGCGAACTTGGAGATAAAAACTCACTGTAAAAACTTTTTGGCTTTTGATATTTAGCTTACCGGCGCAAAGTCTTACCCAAAATTAAAAATAAAAACCACGTAAGAAAAGGATTTTCATACACTTTTCTCTCCCGCTCAGATGCGTTTTCTCCCCGCATATTTGTTCGATATTTAATGACGTACTCTCTACCGTAAATTTGATAAAGTATCAAGGTACTTTCCAAGCAGGTGTAGTATAAAATGTTTTTTCATTGCCTGAATTACTGCCTCGTTGGTCTAGTAGTCCAAGCGAGACTGCTGAACATGAGTTGGGTTCGAATCCCAGATCGGGCAGTGTTATTGAACTTTTCCAAAAGGAATTTTTCAGTAGCAGTCACGGAGTCTGGATTTGTGCCTGGTTGATGACAATAGGCTCGCTCCCTATTACATGGGACTTTAACATAACTGGCTAAATGTATGTGTACTAATAACTTCTGCCTAACTCTGCGGGGATTATAGATTATTAGATTTTTATCCCGGCAGTACGATTGCTTGAGATATAACAGTGATTATACAGAAATTGGCTTCTTTTGATGTGAAAATTTCAGATCAGGAAGCCCTTTGAAATCACACGCATATAATTTGGTTAAAGAAAATACGGAAGGCTTACAAATATTTGTTTTGGGAACACGCAGGGACATTTTTTTTTTAACGGTACCTATTTCTTAATATGAGAGAAGAATTGTCTCTAGAGTCTGGGTTTTTCGGTAAGGAGTTTCAGGAGGTTGATTACAAAAAGCTTGTCTTCTATTATATATATACCTCTGCTTATCCCTATGGGGATTATAGGCGTGATTTTAGTATTTCCGAGAAGTGGAATATTGAATCTTGTTTTTGTTAATAAAATTATTCATTACTTCCTGTAACTTCAAAAAGAAAAGTTTTAATAAAACACTTCCTAGTAATTTTCAAGCGAAAGTTCGGTTAAGTCAATGTAATATTCATGTGAAGTTTGTAAACGAATCGCCCATACACTATCGTGTTATCGCTTGATTGAAATAGATTTTCTGTTAGAATTTGATACGGGTAATATCAATTTACATACAAAGAGCACTAACGTGCTGTTTGTATGTAAATTGATATTTACTCGGTCGAAACAAATTACGGCAGTACCTAATTGAAAATAAATAGATTTTTAGTCAAATGACCTTTGGATGATTCATCAATTACTTTTACGCCATCAGGAAAAACTGCCGTCAAAAAACCCAATAAATGTTCATCGAAATATAAAAACAAATTTCGACATTTTCGCGAACTTTTTCACCAAGAAACACCTCAATGGCTCCAAAATATACGAAAACACCGACTTCATTATCGAGCTATCAAAAAAGCAATATCGAAAAGTAGAAGTTCATAATTTAAAAAGTTAATAAAGTTAGCTATGTCAACAGTGGGGAGTTTCTTCTAATAATTTATTCGTCGCTAAAGTGGACTAGCTGGCTCGGAAAGTAAATCGATAGTAATTAGATGTGCTGACATCGATGTTGCTCTAGTACCTAAGTAAGTACGTATATATAATAAGTGTACACCTGCTTTCAAGGAATTGTAGAATGGATGCTATTTCAATGGTAAGTAACTACCCTGCACTTATTAATAAAACAATGTGGATATAAGATAGTTGTTTATTTTGGGCAAAGAATGGCGTCAATTCTGTTGTGCACAAACTAAACTTAGTTTAGGCTATTACTATCTTTTTCTCTCTAATAAAACAAGAAAGAGACTGACGTAATTTAGAGCTGTCAAATTTAGTTGGAACTAATATTTCTATACATTTGAAGGGTGCACGTAAAAACATGTCGACTAAAACACGGTGAAGCGCAAGGCATAAACTAGTTTGACATCTCTAACTTAGTTCATAGCTATAGCCGACCTTTTCTCGCACTGCCGTTTAGTAAAAGATAGCAATAGCCTAAATTAAGTTTAGTTTGTGCACAACAGAATCGACACCAATGTATTGTATTATGGTATGGTATGGTATTTTTTGACACTACAGAAGAGACAACCAGTACACTACACTATGAAACAGAGGTTCTGTTTCATTCTTAGTGTCAAAAAAATACCATTTTACTGAGTTCTTAAAGTGTGAATCAAATTACAACACGTTGATCATAAAACATGATATGGAGGTTCATCAAATACTTTTTTTTTATGTCTTTGGTAAGTTAGATATTTATTTCAAAAGTCGTAAAAATTGTATTGAAAAATCTGAAAATTTTAAGTTTGTAGAACGTAAAAAGAACTTTCAACGAAAATTGGTTTGGATAGGATTTGATATTCGCTTTTGAGAGACTTATAGGACTTTTTGGTAAAACTGCAACAGTTACTTTGTTAGGGTTCCGTACCCAAAGGGTAAAAACGGGACCCTATTACTAAGACTCCACTGTCCGCCTGTCTGTCACCAGGCTGTATCTCATGAACTGAGCTAACCAGTTGAAGTTTTCACACATGATGTATTTCTGTTGCCGCTCTAACAAAAAATATATAATAAAAATGAAAGGGGGCTCCCCTACTGCGATGGAACCCTTCATGCGCGAGTCCGACTCGCACTTAGCCTTTTTTAATTTTTATTAACTATGAAAAATAAAATCCAGTTTTGCTGTTGATTTGTTTAATGTAAATTGACCGATGAATCAGCGTTAAAATATTGTTATTATAATTGTCTGGTGCTACGGAACCGTTTGTGTGCGAATCCTACACGTACTTGCCCGGTTACCTTATATTCTTATATATTTTATTATAAAAATGCTTGAAAATATTTAAACGAATAGAAACTTGAGACAAGCTTAGAAAATAATTAAATTATAGCAATGATTTATCTGAAATCCAAGGTCAATAAAACAAAGTTCAATAACGTAAAAAAATACTTGAATGAAGTAGAGGTAAACAAACTGATGTCTATAAAAGTAAAGAAGAAAATAAATCTCAAGTTACAGCAAAACCTTTTAAATTGAAGTTTTGAGAAAAACAAAGTCCGTAGCACTCGAAGCCTTTACGTAGGACAAGTTCAAATTAGATGACAACAAAATTCACTCAGCGAATATAATGTGTAGGTACATAATATATTTTTTATAAATAGCTGACAAGCTCTCACTTCGCTTATGGAGAAAATAACCTTTGATAAAATGGCTGAAAGTGTCTGCAATTAGAACTTGTTTAGTAAACATGCAAGGCGACTAGTCGTTTGTGACCAATACTTACTTTTGCTAGTATACTGACTCATAACTGTGAAAAAAATCAGCTGCCCCATGCATCTGACATCTGATTTGTTTGAAGTTGATTTCTCATTAAAAATGGTTCATAACGATGAGTATGTACAGTAATGTCGGTACGTTTATGTGGAGCTTGGCACCAGTGAAGAGATGAGTGGGTGATGTCTGTGAAAATCTGATAACTTTATAAATGAAGATCATTTCTAAAGATAAGGGCTATCACAATTTTTTTGTACGTTTTTTTTTTTTTCGGGTGGGAAATCATCAAATGACTCCTCCCGCTCTGGGCGGAGAAGGAGGGAGTGTCAGACTTTTACTGACTAAAACCCATCCATGTTCCTTCATCGCCCTTTGTGTTCCGGGGCCACGGTATCTCTTTCGAACAGTCCCGCAACCCCGGCAGGATTTTTCTTGTACCTAAACTGAGATTTTTGATGTGTAATTAAGGTTTAGATATGGCCACAAAATTAAAAAAAAAAATGTGCCTAAGAAAGTTTGATTATTTCTCTAGGGAGCGCTCAAAATAAAAATCAATTTTTTTCTTGTATTTGAGTTCTAGACTCTTAAAACACTCAAAAACAAGAAAAATTGTAATAGCCCTCTTAATAAAATTTTGGTGTCATAAAATCGAATTAAAACTTGATTCCTATGAAAGTCTATTGAAAATTACTCAATATAAAGTACCAACTCAGGTTGCATGTCATTTGTATGGGTACAATTTTCATTACGATTTCAGTGTAGAATTTTCATTAAGCACTGTAGTTTTTTTAAAGCTTCGTTGAATTGAAATTCGAATGAAGCCTGAAATATGATCTGAAATTTCAGTCGGCGGCGTTTGTTCTAAAATTACTGCGTATAGAATGGTATTTTTAGAGCTTAGATGTAAATTCCATTCCAATCTAATATTCGTATTGTTTCATGAACTTCTGTTGGTATGTCTGATGCGAACAGAATTAATGGAATTTTGGGAGAACAATGTTTACTGTGAACGATACCAATAAAACCTCTTTTAAGGTGTTTATTTCATGGGCTGCGGGGCAGCTGTTCGAAAGAGATACCGTGGCCCCGGAACACAAAGGGCTAAGAAGGAACATGGATGGGTTTTAGTCAGTAAAAGTCTAACACTCGTCTACACTAGGGGTCATTTGATGATTTCCCATCCGTAAACAAAAGTGTTTAGTAACAATGCATGTAAGCAATGAATGTTTCAGCCTGTTATTGCAAGTTACCGTACTTTAGAGAGGAATGGTTACCTTAGGTTTAGTAAACGAGCTTAGGTATGCTATCTGGTATTCATTAATCAAATACAAACTCAATTCACTCAATACACATTCGTCAAACTAAGAGTTGTGAGGTGCCGCTCAGATCTAATACTAAGCTTTAGGGCCGGACTCCACCGAAGCGAAGACGCGTCGTGAAGCGTGAAACCACCGGTAAAATTTCGTTATTTACACTCCTCATCTCCTCTTAGCTTCAATGGAAAAGGTTGGGCAGAGAGTAGAGGAGATGTATTGCAATAGTTTAGATCTGCGGAGACAAGAAGAGACGTGAGCGGCGTGCATTGAGCGGTGTGCTGTATGAGGCGTGCAGTGACCGGTGTGCTGTGAAGGAATACCACTTTGCACATCTCCACACAGTTTCAGTGGATACACGCTATCTTTTACGCGACTCCTCTCCCCATCGCTTCACACAACTCCGCTCGTGTCCGCTTTGATGGAGTCTGGGCCTTAAACCGCTCAATGAAAAAGTCTATATTTATCAGTAGAGGAACACTAAGTATTTGCCAGATTGACTGTCTCAATTAACACAAAAAATCATAACCAACAAGTATCATAAACAAACTAATTGCCCAACGATAATAAGAACGAATTGAGTCCATATCTTGCACCCGCATGTCCTGACCGTCCATTGTGCGCTAGTAGAACTAGCACTAGGCTGTATAGAATAGACAGCATATTGTCTGACACTACAATATGTCCTTATCATGTATTGTGTACGGTACCCGCATGTTTTGAGTGGAGGAATTGAATGTAGGTGAACCCAGTGTGGTGTTTATCTTTACAGTGACCCATTTTTCAAAGCGTCATTGTATACTGTGTAGGTATGATATGGTAGAATTTATCAGTGGGATACCTAGGAGCTTGTAGCAAAACAATAATAATTTCCAGTCTAACCGGATGCAGCTACTAGTGTTTTACATGCGACTGCCTATCTGACCTCCACAACCCAGTTAATAATAAATACCATTGGTAAGACTAGTTGTCTGACTTTCAGGCCACTGACCTATAACGACTTTCAAAGATCTACAAATGACAGCTGGGACCGTGCTTTCAGAGGCACTAAAGAAACTCGGTATGAAGTGGGTGATCACCCAACTACGGATCAACCTAGGCAAGCGCGTCCTAAAGCCTAACCTAAAGATCGACCCGAGCGGGTGTGGATGAACTAGCCACGAGTCGTACATTAAAACATACGAAAGGACCATTTCTGAACTAGTAACAATATAAACCAAGCACATAGTAAACCAAATAAAGCCCACAAGGCCCACAAAACTCCTTAATTAAGCCATCCGTCTTTGCATGCACTCTATACACTGTACATAATAATATACTTTATATACCAGTATGAATGTTCAGATCTCCGCCTACCAAGAGAGCGTAGTAGGGTTACCAGGCCTCAAAATAATATTTTGACAGCGGTATAATTTTCAGTGAAAGTAGATTTGACCCAGATATATTTCTACGAAGTGAGCGCCCGCATATACTTAGTGATGACTCTCATAAACTTCAGTTTATACTAACTGGCAGTTTGTAATTTGAATATTTGACTTATGGCCATTTCAATATCTTACCAACAGGTATTGGTAGGTATTGCTATCTCTGTCTGTTTGACATTTAGTTTACCGACCGATAGAAACAATATTAGAGAATGGGATACGATTGCAGGAAGAAAATACTTATTTGTAGTGTAACAGAAAAATATATTTTTAGACTAAAGTTATAAAGGTTGCTAGGACACACCAAGCAGTAGACAAGATGTAGTTTATATTCAACTTATAGGTTTGCAACCTCCAACACTGCCCTTTAAACTTATCTTGTAAACATAAATCGGTAGCCAAACCTAACTCGTTTACAAAATACTTATGTTTCTCTACTGACAAAGGTTTGGTTAAGACATCCGCCGTCATTTTGGACGTTGGCATGTAATTTATTTACTGCACCATTGCTGACGACCGCCGCCCGGACGAAATGATAACGTATATCTATATGTTTTGACCTACCATGAAACATACTACCTTTAGTCAATTTTAAGGCCGACTGATTATCATTGAAAATAGTTATTTTAATGTTACTACCTATACATTCACCTCAAGCAGTAGACAAGATGTAGTTTATATTCAACTTATAGGTTTGCAACCTCTAACAAACAAAACGTCAGCTTGACAACAGTATTTTTGAAATTGCTCTAGGACTTGTAGTTTTTGAGCTACAGGTGTTTTTATCGGAACGGGCAGAAAATGTTTTGAAAACTTGCAACAATTGTTGCATGTGCGCGGTTGAGGGATTTGCAATCCGCGCGTCGCGCGTCGGAGAGTATAGAAGAGGTTTTTTTTATTTTTCTATCAAAAAAGTGACAGGTAGGTGACGTAGATAGAATAATTTCAAGCTTACTTTGTTTATAGAAACACCGATAGCTACGAGAGTAGGTATATTAACTGACAGTTATACGTAAGTAAGTTATAGAAATCGCCCTTAAGTAAGTAATCAAACGTAAGTTACCACCTAGTATTGCGGGATATCGCCAAGCGGTTAGTTGACACTTCACGTGACCAGAGGACGAGCTTTTTTTGGCCAAAGCTGTCATTACCACATATTTAAAACTAACCTTAAAAACTTGCCTTGTTTTAATAACCTACAATTTGCAGCTTTATTTCTATGTATAAGTTCATAAAATGTAACTTGATTAAAATGACAGCTTGCAGGATGTATAAATAATATATTTCAGCCGATAATTATTTATAGCTTAATTTTATCGGCCTGGCGCCGAAAACATTATATTGCGTTAGGACTTGAGAGGTCCATTGAGAGGACCATTTTTACACAGCGTAAAATACTGACTTCATAATAATTAGCATACGCTTGTTATGATTTATTTCGTTATAACTAAAGCTGCTAGTCCTAGTCTAGTAGTATTATAGACTATAGTAAAATTTGGGTTCTTTTATTTTTGTTTGCCACCCCTGGGTTCGTTCTTTGGGATAACGAACTGGACCATTACAGTGTTGCATAAAATACCCTTAAAGTATAACGAAGATATGCTAAAAGGGCTTCACTCGTGAAGAACTTGAAACTCACACTATGTTAGTTGAAGTACCTATTGTAGTTACAACTGAAGTAGCTACCCTGTTCTATAATACACCATGTATAAAAAATCCATGTCAATGAATGTCTTATGAGATGACTAGTAATAGAGAAGTATGGAAGAAGAAGACCGTGTTGCGCCGAGAATGATGAAGTATAAAAAACCTATGAAAATTACCGTTCAATACTCCTTGAAGCCAGATATCTTCTCCTAAGCGTTTCGATGGCAATCTAATCTAAGAACTAAGCTTCTAGTTTGGCACTGTCGGTATAGCATCCATCAGTTTTCGTCATCAGTTTTTCTTTTTAGTATCACTTTCGATCAGACACTAGTTTATTTTTCTAATAATTTATTGTTTGTTCATTATTTTATATATTTTTATATACAGATCTATTTCACATACCACCTACCTATTCCTATTCTATTCCCATTATTATTTCCATATTACACACAATACACACACACACAACACATATTACATATTCCATATTTTTTTCCATATTACTATTTTATTTCTATTCCTAGGTACCTATTCACCAGCACCATTGACACAACATATAAAACTGCTTCATATCCGTAACCTCACTAATCCAGGTCCAGTTGAAAACCAGCGTCAGGCAATAGTTGTCCGGCATTTTGCTGAACTGGGCCTATTTGGCGCAGCCGTGGGCACACAGTGTCACATTGTTTTATTTTTTGTTTAGTTTTAAGCATTTATTTATTTATTTTGTTATTCTTTTTTGTTTATTTGGCTTGTGGCGTGTGCCAAATAAATGTGTGTTCTTTTTTTCTTTTGCTTTCAGTTTCTGTAGTGAACAAACAGAAGAAGCAGAAGCCTGATATAACGATTTTTGATATGGTTTTTCTTCTTCTGTTTAAATAAAAATCAGCGTCACTTGAGCTCGACCATAAAGTATAATTTATTATGATATTTTTTTTCTACGTGGCGGATCATTAAGTTTTACTTAGTGTAACAGACGCCGAGCTCCACTGTATTCTGAATGATAATTAGCTATACAACTCATTTGTAATCACACTATAATAAGGTTGAATAAAGAAAAGAATAGGCCCGCACAAGGCGGAAAAGGTATAAACTTTATTGAGACAACATATTGTGACATATCATTACCTTATATGGTAACGAAAATGATAGTTTCATGTCAAGTCAAAAACGTTACCATATATGGTTACGAAGCAGCACATCGCGTGTTGTGGGCGGAGCCTCCGACAGGTCGAAACTTGACCGACCTGCGAAACGTTGGGACAGTCCATTATAAGGGCAACGATTGGCCAGAGGGTCCCGAGTACAGCGAGGCCCCGCCACGACTTGCGATATGATGTTTTTGTATAAGAACAGGCGATCAAATCATTCAGTACAGTCCCAATCCGATCACTATGTACGGCAAGCCTATCCCCTGGGAGAAGCAAGCCAAATACTAAGGAGTCATCCTCGACAACCATCTTACCTTCGGGCCACATATCAAAGCAGCTCGCGACCGAGCTGCTTTCGCGATGGGTAGACTCCATTACTTACTTATGGAAAAGAGCAAATTGTCTCTCAGGTGCAAATTGCGTCTCTATACCGCCGTGATCCGTCCCATCATGACCTACGCTTGCGTCGTGTACGCCCACGCCAAGCCTAGATATCTCTATAGGATGCAGGTCCTTCAGAACCGATTCTTACGTAAAGTCACGAGAGCCCTCTATTACGTCCGTAATGACCGTTTACATTTAGATCTTAAAATCCCCACGTTAGCCCAGTTCATGAAGCGCCTATCCAAGCGCTTCTTCGATTCTGCTATTAAACACCGTAACCCCCTGATCGCAGCGGCCGCCCGCTACGAACCCTCGCGAATTAGTCAGATCCGCCGCCCAAGGCATACTTTATTCGATCCCGATGACGCTATTACCCTCCTCCAGGAGAGCAGGAAGGAAACTAGCACGCTTAGAAAGCACAGACCCAAACAGCCGTCATTCCGTCCTTGCCGTCGAGGTCCGTCGCGACGCCCCGATACGAACCCTCCCCGTCCCTTGCTCGTGCCAGCTCACGTTGCTGCGCCTGTAGTTCAAAATCAGTCCCTAATTAATGACACCACTCAGATCCAGCTTGTCCCCTTGCTGTCCTCTCCCAGCGACGCCCAAAGCCGAGGCCCGTATCCCGCAGGGGGTGCGTGTAGTCGTTTAGTTTGTAAGTTTTATGCCCTGGCTGGAGGCCTTACACTTAAGGTACCCACAGGAATGTCCGGTTAAGCAGACGACAACCTCTCTAGGTTGAACTGCGAGATGCCATTTCGGAAAAAAAAAAACATTCAGTACAGTTATACAGTTTTTACAGTTCTTCTTATTTACAAGTGTTTAGTTTTAAGTGTTAAGTGTTTATTGTGAGTCCCACGTGCCTTATGTATATTTGTGTTATTATGTTCTTGTGATTATTGTGTAAATCAGTTTGTGTTAAGTAATGTGCCCGCTCTATTGTAACAAGTAATTAAAAGTGTTAAATCATCGAAGAGTTTTGATTCCAAGTAAATCCCTTAGCCACCTGAGCTATCGAAGAAGGGAATAAATAAATAAATACAGTCCACCCATAACACTTAGATACTTATAAGACATGGGTGAATAAAACAGCTGCATGTCAGGCCAAGTTATAGAATTATTTAGGTTTAACATTTCGTGTAACATAAAATGTAACGTGCATATCGGTAGGATTAGGGTTAGACAAAGGTCGTGCCCACACAACCTACATTTTGGCTATTATATTTTCATTATCTGCTTTTAGCTTTATCCCAGCAATTTTGGGGTCAGCTTCCAGTTTTACCGGATGCAGCTGAATACCAGTATTTTACATGGAGTGACTGCCTATCTGACCTCCATAACCCAGTTAGTACTGAGCAATACGATTCACTTTGGTAAGACTGGTTGCCAGACTTTCGGGCCATGACTGACTACCAGTAACGACTTTCAAAAATCTAGAAATGACAGCCGGGACCAACGGCTTAACGTACTTTCTGAGGCACGGAGGAAACTCGGTATGTAATGTGTGGTCACCCATCCACAGACCAGCCTAGGCAATCGCGGCTTAACCTGAAGATTGATCCGAGCGGCTGTTTTTATTTTGCTCTCCTCAACAATCGTTACTGGGTGATAAATAAATAATGGTATTCGTTAGTAAGAATGGTTATCAGACTACCGGGCTTCTTAATACCCGATAAATACTCCCAAACAAAAACAAACCATATACAAACACCATTGATCATTACAGAACCGTAATGATGTCCAGTACACATGTCATCATTATCCCAATGATAACACGTCAAGCAGTGAGGCACATGTAATTTGTAACTCAATATATTTGCCGCTAGGGGGCTCTCATCAATCGAATCCAGCAATTAAGTACAGCCGGGTCAGTGAGGTACTGGCACCAATTATGAAAGTACTCATATTGTGGCTTGAATTGAGGGAAGTCGTTAACCTTCTACCTACCGGCCTATCGTAATTTTTAGGGTTTGTCATTTCTTTTAAAAGTAAGACCGCTGTTTTGTCGTTCTTTAGTTATGTAGATTCTTTATGTATTGTATTCATTGTATAACAATTAAGATTTTTGTGTTTTTATTTTGCTTACCTCGATGAAGGAAACCAGCATGCCTGAGTATTTTTCGAAGGCATGTAAAGTGAAGTCAGAGGCCCGTAAGTGGCCTAAAAACCCTGTCACCAGTTTAAACAAGTTTAAAGAATATTTTGAATTAAAGGAACATACACATTAAGCTACGAGCTTCACAAGATACTTATAGAGGAAGACTACAGTATGCAGGATGATTATCAAGACATCATAGTTGCTGTAATCAATTAAGGAACAGATTCGTTTATAATAAATTATCAGGTTTTTTTTTACAAAATAAAGTTACAATATAGAGGTGCCTTTACGAGGCGTAACTTTCATAAAAAGCCCAATTTTGAGCAAGAAAAGTAATATTATGCGCCTTATTTGCCTGCAGAGACAATATTATGCAAGCCAGAACGATGCGGCATAATAAAACTTCACAAGGCCCCAATTCGTGAGAGAGATTCTCGTATAATTGAAATCAAATGTAAAACGTAACTTGTGTGAGACTCGATTTAAGTTCTCCTTCTGGTCATCATTCTCTTGTTTTTATCCCAATTCATTTTGGGGCCGACGCATATCTTCTTCTCCCACACTTCTCTATTCGCGTCATCTCATCAGACACCTTTCGTGCCATTTATCATCCTTTAATTATTTTTTTGTTTTATATAATTTGAGTTATTATTTTTACATTTATCATTATTTCTAATTTTAATTTGTTGACTGCCAATTTAATTTGTAAGTAATAGGTAATGAAAGTGTGGTTTTGTTTTGTCTTGTTTTTATTCTTTTTCTAATATTTTTTTATTTAATATACCTAATGCTATTATAGAATCCAACTGTTGTTTGAAATAAAGGAATTGAATTGAATTAAACAGTTCATCCATCATTTCTTTGATCCACCTCGACTCTTATGGTCTTTCTCTACTCTTGTATTATTGTTATCCCAAAAATATCCCAACATTACAAATCCATTTCTTCAGGAACTTACATAAATGTCAAATAACTTACGAAATAATGTATTTACAATGTTAGACCGATATTTTCAAGATAACATCGAAAAGGGAACGGAACCATTACGGAATCATTCTTACATCGTTAAGTCTGTCAATCACAGTCGGTGTTCCTGAAAACCACATAACGTTCGAATTTTGAAGGCATAAAATTAGATGTTGGTGAAGCGAACATTATTCAATACGAGGCATGTGTCCGATGGGAGTTCCCACTAGGAAAATTTATGATTCCGATTCTGAAAATGATTACACACAAACTTTTATCCTCTATTCAACCTCTTTAGGGGATGAATGAATGTTTAAAAATCTGTTTTATAGTGCTCGCATTCGTTATCAATTCTTGTGTGTAAATTCATGCTTCTACACCCAGTGGTTTAAGTGTGAGTTTTCTGTCAATAATGTTAGTAATGGTACATTTATATTGGCAACACTGGTCTCGTGTCTATGGTGTGTGGTCGTTGGTCCACTTAGTTAATGGCTTTCGCCTGGAAATAAAAGAATAGGGTAAATGACACCATTAAACAATAATTCCAAGACACCTATCTCTAAAAAAACATTTTATTTTGGGCCTGAAAACCCAATTTATTTTCAATTAATTGCCAAATTCGATTTTTAGTTGCTTTGAAATCAATAAACAATTGAGTCATTGAGTTGAATAAACAGTGACGTCACAGTTGGCTATTGCCATACAAAATCTGTGAGAGAACCGCGTTTTCACAGCTCTTAAAAAGTATCTCAATTGATTGGTGTGATCTACCCCATTCGGCTCGGTTTACGGTGCCACAGACAGACACACACACATAGCGGTCAAACTTATAACACCCTTCTTTTTGTGTCGGGGATTAAAAATTACAAATGGTTGATAAGTTAAATATATTATTAACAAATTAAATCAAGATTTCATTGAATGGATACTTATAAAATTTCAATATAGATCTGATTAAGTATACAAAGTTCAACACGTATAAAGATTTAGATCACATTTTATTTAATAAATCATCCGATAACATTGAATTAAAACACACCGATAGTATTTAATTAAAAGCCAACACTATCTCTACATCAACTGAACCTGACAAAGGAAAATCAATTGTAATCACAAATGTTTAAGCTCAAAATCGCCTGTCAATTGAATCGCCCCAAAGGGATGAGCAAGGCGACCATAATTACCGGGTTGACCGGGTCATCGCTGATAAGATATCAGGAGTTATACCCGGGTTGGTCAAAAATAGGCCTCATAGGGGCCGATGCTATTCTAAAGTTATTATTACTTTGCTATACAGAGAGAATTATTTAAGAAGATAAGATTGTTTTTGATTTTTTTTTCTTTGAAAGCGATATTTAGTACCTTCCTATTTTGCTAAAAAGCCACCTAGGGACCCACCCATGTAAAAGTTAAAGAGAGACGGCAGCAGAATTATCTTACTTTGCACAGCTTGTGTTTAATACTTTGTCATTAATTAACACGGATACCGCGTTTCTTTTCTATCTTATACCTAGTCGTAGTTTTACACATAAATCGCTCTCTACTTCAGTATCTTGTAATTGAATAATAAGCTTAAAACTATTGTAAGGAAAATTGTGTTTACTGGTATTAAAACAAACAAAAAAAACACATTGTTAGCTGTATCCATTTAACACGCATTAAAAGTATCAAAGAGAGTCACCTATTACTACAAACTACGGCAGGAGTACCATAATGTATGAAGGAGCACAGCTTTACAACAAATTGCCTAGGCATGTGAAAGATCAAAAATCTATGTGTACTTTTAAAAAAAATCTAAAGAAACACATTTTAGCGGATTTAAAATTTTAAGCTATCTTCGGGTACTGTACTAAACTATTTTTGTTGTGTAACCGTCGCGTCGCTAATGTATCCTAAGTAGAAATAAGTTTTTTCTCATTTAGAGGTGAATGTTATTCTTGTTGAGAAATAAAGTTCTTAAACCATAACTATAAACCTGCCTACAATCATAGTCCGGTTAAGCAGACCACAACCTCCTAGTGACCTGCGAGATGCCTTTCGCAAAAAAAACCTAATTGATTCGGTTGTTGTATGAATAAGAACTGTGCATTACACATTGTTTAGTGTTAAGTTGTTTAATGTAGTTGTTACGGGGTGACATTATCACTGAGTGATAAAACCCCATAAATAAAGATAAAAAAAAAAGTTTATTCATTTATTTTGTTTTGACACCGGTCCGTTCAGACGTAAACATTTTTTGTACGTTCGATTTGGTCCGTTCAGACTTAACACCCAATTAATTATTCTATGAAGTCGACTAAATTAATAGTAGCGCCTTTAATTCTTTGCATAAAAAATAAGACGATACTCGATAATTCAGTTATACACCATAGTTTCTAAGCCAACACACTCTATCGATTTGCGTTAGCAATTCTTCTTACGATTCAAGGAAACAGCGTATAAATAAATAACAGAAGCATGATCTGGTCACGGCCGATAGCAAATTGCTGGCAATTATGTGGAAACGAGGTTAAAAAGCGATATTCTTTGTAGAAACTAGGGAGATCCGACACTAATTGAAGCTAGACAAACTTATCTATTGTACGTGGAAAGGTCAGAATAAAGTTTTATACGGAGAAGATCGAGGTGCCTCGATGGAGGAAACTTCTAATACTTTGACGTGTAAATTCAATACCACTTAAATCATAGATTTTACATAATGTTGAGTTGATAGATGGCGCATAAAGTCATCTTTTAATCAAGAAATGTACTTTTAAACTGAAAACTCAATCTCGTAGAATTTTTTCAATTAGACCATAGTCGGCACTTTTGAATGTCATCATAATTTGCGAAAGTACATTAGGACGAGCCCATTCCAAAGCGTAAACCTCTATGGAGAAGAATGGGCAAGCAACTCCATGGACACTCTTTTAAATCAATTGATAACTGTAAATAAATGTATGTCAAAAGTAATGATAGTTCCATACCTATAGAATTCTCGGTATAAAACATACATTGTGTGTAACGGAATTTGTATGGTTTCTGTGATTTGAATGGATGTACCTATCAACTGCTAATCCTACGCCGACTGTAGGAAATAAAGTGGCTACTTCAATTATATGCCAGTGCTCAGTGTTCGTTTTAACTTTTAGACACACCTCTGCCTACCCTTCGGGGATTACAGGCGTGATGTTATGTTATATTAATTTCTCTTGAGTCTTAGAAGAACTCAGATACAAGAGTAACACACACCGCCTCCTACTACACGGATATACGATAACCGCACACGACCAGAACGAATTGGTAAGATAAAGTGACAATTATTTAATCAAAGTCTTCACGGTTGCAGAATATTGGTTCTCCAAAACTGTCGAAAGCCTATCTGCCCTCCAAAAAGTTCATGGAAGTCAGATAAAGAGTCGCGTCCCGTAAAATACTGGTATAGCTGCCACACACCGGTTAGACTGGAAGCCGACTCAAACATAGTCGGGAAAAGCTAGGCAGACGATTCGTCCTAATGTTTTCGAAGCCTTACAATTTGGGTTAGTTAGTGAATGCCAATGCTCTTTACAATATCTTAACGATGATCTAAATAAATAAATAATTCAAATATCTTTATTTCAGACCTATAATAGTTGTTACACGTTGTTTATTATGTTATGTTTGTGTTTTTGTTTGTTGTACGTTGTTAGTGGTTAGTAACAGATTGTGCTTATACGCTATGTTAGTGTTATTAGTAGTCCTTAATTTAAAGATTTACAAGAAGCTCAACATCTAGCATTTGTTAAAATGAAAAACTAATTCTATGTTAGTGAAAACCAAGTTTTTTACAAAAACCACAGCCCATTATAAGAATATAAAGTACCTAAGTATCTCTCTCGTTAAGTACCTACTTGTGTTTTAATTTTATTCCGAGAGCATTCCGAAAGTCTTTTGTAACTTCAAGTAGTAGAAGAGTTTGCTTCGCTTAATTTTCGTATCTCGTACTAGCAATCTTGTTCGTTAGTAGTAGTTAGTTTAAGAACTAGTCTTAAGACGTAGTTTTTGTTTGGGAGATGTAACGCTGAATGTAATTAGAGAAATACGAGAATTTGGAGTAAGTGTTGTGTGGTTTTATCATCGGAGATATCGCGAAACTGTTTTTCCTATCAAAATCATAATTTCTACCAAAGAAACAAAATTAAATATCTAAATGTGGGTACACTTCTGCTTAACCCCTCGGAGAAATAAAGAGTGATGTTAAGGTTAAGAAAAAATATTAGGGTGTTAAAAGACTCTTAACGAAGCCGAAAGCCACTTTATTTTCCCCGTCATTGCGATCATTTTTAGGGTTCCGTACCCAAAGGGTAAAAACGGAACCCTATTACTAAGACTTCGCTGTCTGTCCGTCTGTCCGTCTGTCCGTCTGTCTGTCACCAGGCTGTATCTCATGAACCGTGATAGCTAGACAGTTGAAATTTTCACAGATGATGTATTTCTGTTGCCGCTATAACAACAAATACTAAAAACAGAATAAAATTAATATTTAAGGGGGGCTCCCATACAACAAACGTGATTTTTTTGACCTTTTTTTTTTGATAATAATGGTACGGAACCCTTCGTGCGCGAGTCCGACTCGCACTTGGCCGGTTTTTTGTTCTAAACCACACCTGGGGAACCTTCTACTTACGGAGATATTGGGGGTTAAAGTTACAACTATTTCACAAGTTTTTTTTTATCCATATTTTTAATGTAATATTTTTACTTCAAACACCTTCATGACCCCCGTACTATTCAATCCACACATCAGCACAATGTTTTAAGTGCGTTACATTGAGTCCTACCAAAAAACGTGATTTTACACCCCAAAAAAAAGTAGTTTCCCAGCAATAATTTTTGCGTAAAGTTACTTAGTTTGATGTACAGAATGCTTGGTTGACGGCTTCGTGAAGAGTCTGTTTACACCTTGTATTTGCGTTCCTCATTCATTTATTCCAATCATAATATACTAAACATTAAATATAAAATGCTTGGTAAGTATACTATTTCATATTTGCAATTCCTATGCGTAACTGAACTGCATTCAATACAAATACAATTTAGATAATTGCATATTCCTATCAAAGACATTGCATTAAACGCAACTCAGAATAGCTAACACAATTTCCAGTTATTGTCTTCTGAATAGAACAATTCCCAATAATTATTATTGTCCGCAGAACAGTACAATTTCCAATAATTTCTCCTCCATACAGTACAAGAGAATGGACCTTTTTATGGAATAATATAATGACAGTTAATGACCGGTTTATTTGTTATTTTTATCAGCTCGTTAACATCAAAATGGCCGCTGTGCTAATTGATCACTACAGGTAATGATTGACGGGTTATTACGATATTATTACGCTTCGCACATTGATAGGTGATCGGTGAACTACGGTAAGGTAAAAAAATAGAAAGGCTCTCAAAAGTTTATCATCATCATCATCTTGTCTAGCCTTTTCCCAACTATGTTGGGGTGGGCTCTCAGTCTAACCGGATGCAGCTGAATACCAGTATTTTACATGTAGCGACTTCCTATTTGACCTCCACAACCCAGTAAGTACCGGGTAATACGATACCCCTTGATAAGACTGGTTGTCAGACTTTATGGGCCACTGAGTACCTGTAACGACTGTCAAGGATTTAGAAATGACAGCCGGGACCAACGTGCTTTCCGAGGCACGGAGGAAACTCGGTATGTAAGGGTGGTCACCCATCCACAGACCAACCTAGGCTTCGGTTCTAAAAAGTTTATATAAGCCTTTAATTTCCCACTGCTTGGCAAAGGCCTCCACCATATCCTTTCAGGTTTTCCTGCGCCACTGGTAATTAAAAGGAATGTCATAGAAAAATGTAATTCTATGTCTCAGTGATATCTTGATATAATTAGCAAGTTTGACACGTCACACTTATGCTGACAGCAACCAGTTGACTGTACCAAGTAGCAAATATTTATTTCCCAGTTTTCCCCTAGGTATAATCCTGGTCCCCTCATTATACGTGGGGATCACATTTACCAAATGCTATCCATTGCTGGTTTTGTTCGTCTACCTTAAAATTATGATGAGTAAAAGAGTGAATGTATTCAAAAATAGGTGGAAATTTCGACAGGGAGTTTTAGTTTCCTGCCGTCTATTTATGTGTAAAAACATCCCTAACGAAGTCGAGAGGTATTTGTTCTTCCTGTCATTGCGGTCATTTTTTTGTTCTGGAACATACCTGGAAATCTTCTATATACACACATCAAAAGTATCTAGGGATCAACATATATTTTTACAATAACTTTTCTCCTGATTGATATTAATTAAAATTTTCTTTAAGGATTCATCAAATAAAGTGTTTTCGTTTGTCACAGTAACGATAAACCAAGTCACCTTTGCATTAATAAAGAAATTTGCCATTTTCCTAATAAAGGGATTTTTGACATTTGAACCACTAACATTAAAGTTCGAAAAAATGACTGAAAACACAGTTTTCTTTAAAATTTTATTGGGTAACTTAAACAATTAATAATCCGTGTTTCTACCGCGAACACTAACAACACAAGAACATCGGTTTGGCATACTCAAAATGAGTTCATCCAAATCACGCTGTGGAATGGCCGCCCATGTTCGTTGCAACAACAAAAAAAGGTCTTCTTGCGACTGGATACCCTCCATATTCGGCAGAGCTCTTCTCTGTAGCATATCCCATGCATGCTCAATCGGGTTCAAGTCTGGCGACTGAGCAGGCCAGGGCAGGACATTGATGTTAGCTGCGGCGAGAGTCTGTCTTACAACTCTTGCGGTGTGCGGTCGTGCATTATCATGCATTAACTGAAATAAGGGACCGATTTGCACTTGTAGAGGAACGATGACGTCTGATACAATCGTCTCAGCATAAATTTGAGCGTTGAGGTTGCCTCTGATCCAAATCAACTCAGTTCTTCCGCCGATCCAAATACCCGCCCATACCATGATGGTTCCACCACTATAAGGATGGACTTCCTGGCAGGATTTTAATCGCTGTTGGCATCCAGGGGTTCTCCAGTGTCGTATACGTCTTGTATCCGGTCTCATACCAAAACGAGACTCATCAGAAAAGCACACGAAACGCCATTGTTCTTCTGCCCAATTTCTGTGTTCAAGAGCCCATTGATATCGAATCCTACGATTGTGCATTGCTATAGGTGGTACCCGTAGCGGTCTTCGGGAATGAAGGTTCACTTCATGCAAGCGGTTTCTGACTGTTTGGTCGCTAATTAAGTTCCCTGAAGAGTGATGAAGCCTCACGGCTAACATCATGGCGGTTATTGTTGGAGCTCTTCGAGTTAAGATTTGAATGTATCGGTCTTGTCTCCGTGTGGTGCAGCGATACAGTCCTCCATGGCGCTCAGCCACGGTACCAGTGCTTCGGTAACGTGTCCAAAGTCGACTGATAACACTCTGACTTGTATTCAGAGCTAAAGCTACAGTACGTTGCCGGGAACCAGCTTCTATCATTCCCACGGCTCTGAGCATTTCTTCCCTGCTTAAATGACGTCGCCGCTCCATAATAACGTTGGTTTTAATCAGTAGTAGGGAAACAGTAGCACTAATAATGTCTTCAATGCGTTGTATGTTTTTATAGGGAAAATATTGACAGCTTATTTTCATCTTTTACTCGAATTTGATTGAGAGTTCCTGATTCAAATTATGAAATGCACCAAAAAGGATCCATATAAATTTATAAAATCATAAATTTATTACAAAGCCACATCTCAATCTCAAGAAATCCGCATAAAAATGCTTGATCCCTAGACACTTTTGATGTGTGTAGTTACGGAGATATTAAAGGCCAAAGTGCCATTTGTTTTATACAACTTTTGAATGTTATTACTTTTTAAATACCTCCATGACTCCTGTACTATTCAGTGCATCCATCTGTGCAATGTTTTGTCCTACCAAATGATATTCTAATAAACAGATATGTTATACACCTACAAAACCACCGAAAAACGTGTTCCACGGGGCAGAGCCAGCTCACATACACGCAGTGACGCAGAATAAAGGCAAAACGACCCAATAGGCCCGTTTTCGAGTCTTCACGATTGCGCGCTCACAACATAATAATATCTGTATTAATAAAATATCATTGGTCCTACCGCAAACCGTTATTTTTCACCCCAAAAAATAGCGTTTTTTTCAGCAATAATTTTGTCCGCGTTGTCCCATATGTATATCGTAAGTGTATAATTAAACATCTTTGTATGGCAAAATTCAATAGGACTCCTCTTTCTTCCGCCACACCTCCCGGTTCTGTACATCCCTTATCCAGGTGTATAGAAATTAGTAATGGTTCAATGGTAGTATTTCCAGGTCGAGCCCCTATACAAAGAGCTCTTCTAAAGGTAACAGGGATTATGGAATTGTGTATGGGATTAAGGGACATTCCTATAGGCAGGTAAAACTGTATACCTACTCCCGACTCATTATTTTGTATTCCATGTCACCAACATTATCAACGAAACTAAGTCCGTCTAAAAATTAAAAGTATGTAAAACTTTGTAAGGCAAAGTACCCGGAACAGATATTGAGGAATTATTTGAATTTTGGACATCGAGTCATCCACCACACAGACCCAGTGTGGGTGGTTGTCACATCGATGTTCTCCTTCGAGAACTTTCCGGTTTCCTTTACCGTTTTGAGAGAATTAGCCTGGGTTCGAACCTACTGGTAAATAGCGTCCGTTTCTACTGTGCCACCGTGATTGTTTTCATATTGAACCATATAAAACTCATTAATGCACCAATTTAAATATATTTCAGTTAAATTCTACTAAGGGCCGATTTTTCTAAGAAAAAAGGCGTAGTTTTTTTTTCTTTCTTTTTTTTAAGTAAAAATACCCTTTCCAGTTAACCAAGGTAGGCTCTTATCGGGTCACCGGATAATGGCTTCTTGGAGGAACGTAAGTGGGTACTCGAATCTGGGACCTTCCGAGAACCCAAAGAAGTACCACTACGTATAGGTAGGGTAGGTTTTCCGGATATTGCAGCATTTTGTTGAAAAATTGTAAGAAAGTTTGGTCTTAATAAATTTCCAAGTAGTTAGCTTAAATCTTAGCTTAAACATATTTTTTCCCGGAATTTAAAAATAAATATCCCTTAGATATTAAAAACTACTTAAAACTTAATTTAAAAATATTTACTTACACGTGTTGATAATTCCAACTGCTCAACCAACCAATAAAAAGTTCACTCTTCAACAAAATAAAACTGACAAGTCCTTTAATTCCGAATACACCGTCCGCGAAGAAAACTCGACAAAATAAATAGATTCAGAGACAAATATTTGTTCAATTGACTGAACAAATATACTGAAGTCACGGTAGCACAAGATAATAAAAACTCGAATCAGTCCATAGTCGAAAATTCCGAGGACGCGGCGCGTAGCCGTAGACGTCCGTAGCCGACGGACCTCGTAGAGCCACTGCTACGCCGCGTAGGCCGCTACGAGTTGGAGCTGGCATATTATAGATAGCTACAGAAGGCTTGCTGTTAACGGCGCATGATAAGAAGTTGTATACTTACTTATAATATTACTAGCGACCCGCCCCAGCAGCTAATGAAGAAAAAGAAAACAAACTTTGTCCTGACAATTACGAACCAAACAACAAAAAACTCAGCCAAATCGATCTAACCGTGCTCAAGTGATGTTCCGCCATATGCGTGGCATGGCGATTGATTTTTATTAACATAGATAGAGTGAAATGGAACAAACACGCACTTTAAATGCAAATGGCATTCGTTTTTGCGATTTAGTTATCGATTGTTTAATCGTCAAAGACACTACGTGTGGGACTCGTTCCCAAATTGTAAGCGACGCTATCGATCTGAGACAGAAGTTGATTTTTTGAGGTCAGAGTGTAGATGGATGACTATTCCTGATTGTCAAGTAAAAATCTGGATCGCACGGAACAGGCAATGAAGACAGAAGAAAGAGGTCGACATAACCAGCAGCGGCTGAAATAATGATGATGATGACAATATCTCTAGACATCCTTCAGAAAATCCTAACCAATCTTCTGCAGCTACTCTAAATGCTCTGCGCAAATTATGAAGCAATTTTTGTAAACCAATTACTTAATCCCCTCTTATTATTTCAACATCGACGGCTCTTCAAGAATAATATTATGTTTCAATTTTGATTGATTCCAGCAATTAAAGCTAAGAGCAATTTATTAATCGTGTCTCTCAGAACTATTTGTTGAATATTGAAATACTAAGATATTAGGGTCAAGCGCTTAGCTATTGTGTCTTGTAATAATATTAATTAAATCTTCTTCAATTAATCTGAGGGGCTGATAGCATTAGCATGTTATTGTTTTAGGGACTTGCTGACTGAGTAGCTCTGGTGACGTGTCTGACTTACGTGTCTCAGGACATGGGTTAATAGATTTCATCACCACTGCTCTCAAAATGGAGGAGCTTATGGCATAATAATATTAGCCGCTCTAAGTCGATCTTCAGGTTAAACTGGTTTGTCTAGGCTGGTCCATCGATGGGTGACCACCCATTGCATACCAAGTTTCCTCCATGCATCGGAAAACACGTTAAGCCGTTGATCCCAGCTGTAAATTGTAAATCTTTGACTCGTTAAGTAGTCAGTGGCCCGAAAGTCTGACACCAGTCTTACCAAGGGGTATCGTATTACCCAGTACTAACTGGGTAGAGATCAGATAGGCAGTCGCTCCATGTAAAATACTAGTATTCAGCTGCAGCCGGTTAGACTGGAAGTCGACCCCAACATAGTTGGGAAAAAGCTAGGCAGATGATGGTGTTCTTCCCACAACTTCAGCCACGGCGAAGAAACATATTATTCTGTGGTACACATTGTTAAAACGAACAAAACAAAATATGTACCAACATTAGCACTTTTAGATTTTGTTTGTACACAAACACATCACTCATAGAATATGTGATTGATTAATTAATTAATTTGATTTCGAAATACGATAACTGAACAAGATTGATTGTCGTGAAAACGTTTAATAATGAATGTATGCTATCAGAATATTATGTGCATATCAATAATATCAAAACATATTTTGAGTAGTTAAGGTAGCTAAACCATAAAATACCATCATGACTATTTTCCCTGAAGTGTTAGGCAGTGATGCCCAAATCCAGAATCCTGCATCCAGAATCTAAGGCTGCCTGTACACTGGTGCGGAGAAGACAACAGAAGAGCGGAACTGGGCAAATTTTGACCAATAGAAATGCATGGAATTGGCGCAGCGGAGCGGGGTTTAGATTTTTTGCAATTCTATTGGACACATCTGTCGCATGCCGGAGGAGCTATGGGTTAAAGCTACTACAAAATGGATAACAAACAGCAGCAAACGGCAACGCGGCAGGCACAGACGGAGATGGCGGGACGAACTCAACTCCTATCACAAGGATTGACGCATAACAGTATTGGATAAAGATAAGTGGAAGGAGGAAAGGGAGGCCTTTGCCCTGCAGTGGGACACAAATGGCTGATAATAAATTGGTTAAAATAAAATTTGCATAGCTCCACTCCTCTTCTCTCCTCTCCGCTCGAGTGTAACGGTATTGTACTTAGCTGTAGTAAGTACATAAAGTGTGTGCAAGTAGTGCAAATGTTACTTGCACTACATGACCTACGTGACCTTTACTTCTTCAACGTAAAGACGATGTCAGTGTAACCGATGATGTGCGATTCCCTTTCATAAGTTCTAAGGACATTTCTGTTTTTTTTTTTTAATGAATGCTCCACATACATGAAGGTGCAACGTAGGAAGATCTCCTTCAACGTGGAATCCGCTCGATACGAGAAGTACACGACCCGTTGGTGTGGTGACGCTCGGTTTAGGCCTGGATCCAGCAGTCTTTCGGCCGAGATAATGATTATGAATTCTCATTTCAATGTAGGTATAAATACCTAACTACATAGTATATTAGCTTTAGCCAGACGTTAGACGAATAAATCTACAGCTACCTAACACAATAACATAAAGAGAATTCCTCAACTTCATCTGCAGACGTCAAACAGTTTAAACTCTCAAAATATTTCACTATGTTTCATACAAATATATTCCAATTTCCACCCTCTCCTAGCCAAAACAATGCAACAGCATTTTCACAGATATTAGTCTGAAATAGGATCATTTATCAGAACTAGTGAGACATATTTCGCGGCTAGGAGACTCCATCTGTTAGTCTAGACAGATCTAGACTGCATTACAGTCTAAACTAGAATAAAAGAATCAAATGAATTGAGTGGACGTCTGCTTTTGACGATATGAACAAAAAATTGTATTAGGGGTGGTTGCACTTGTTATCGGCTGTAAAGATTCTATTCGTATTCTTTTTAATAAAAGGAGGGGAATATTGGCATTCCAATACCTCGTCTGATGGAAAGTCTGGTCTACTCATGGCACAAAAGGTAGGTGTCAGCAGCGAGTGGAACAAAGCTGTCAACGATGATGACGTATATTGTGGAATAAACTACTGGCTTCTCTGTTCCCGATCATTATAATCTAGGTATCTTTAAAGTTTGAGTGAATCGGTTTATTTTAGGCATGGATGCTTCATCATAGGCCGCATTATCGCTTTACATCAGGCGAATTGTGGCCAATCGCACTTCTTAATTTGGCTTAAAAAAATATTTTCAAAATTTTGTGAAAATGGACCCCATGAAAAGGACCAATTTCAATATTTTTGTTTTAAAAAGCGATTGTGCAAGTAGTGTAGTAAGATGTTATCCTTTAAGTAACCCATTAAGGTCAATGACACAGAGCGCTGCTCACACTCTCAAGTAGTTCTAGTTTGTTTTTAAACACCCTTGAGAACAGAGTATAAAGAGTGGGTGGTCAACTTTACTACGGATCCATTAATATTAATGTAGTTTCACAAGAATAATGTTGTTGGAATGTTATTAATTCAGTCAGTTGGTTTTCTATCTACATAAACAAACAATTACAAAAAGAAATCAACTTGATAATTACATTCTCTCTTCAGTTGAAAACATACGAGAACTACGCAAACACTTGACATTGTACTCTCTAATTATTACTATGCATAAATTATAAACATACTAACTAACATGTTTCAACAAGTAAACATAGCAGTTTCCCAGTTTGTAGTGGTTTATAAACAAAGAACAAAAAACTTTTTTCCTCCCATTCACAAAATTGTAAATTAAAATTTTCCAGTACTCCAGTTCACAGGTTTCCGTGTCCAATTTAAAATGCTTGCAACTAACATTTTCACTTGGAAAGAATAATTAATAATGTCGAAAGTAATTTAGTTAATGATATAATTTATGGCTCAGTTAAATTAAAAGGCTGGATGAACAAAAAGTAAGGAAGGGCGGAGCAATTAACGGTCGGACGATAATTTGTTACTTCACCCTACTTGGCGAAATTGAGAACCAGGGCGTAAGAACCGTGAAATAAAAGCTCCTTTAGTGTAGTTAGAGTATACATGAGTAAACCTGGTTAATAAAAGGTGTTTTTGAAATGTTTTATCGACTGGCAGTAGTGCCAGTCGATAAAACATTTCAAAAACACCTTCATTTCGGTAATAGTACCGAAATCTGAATTTTATTATGTTTCGTTTTCTGTCTAAGTAAGTACCTATTTTTTTGTTTATTTTTAAAGATGATCTTGTTTCAGTAATCCTAAATAAATACAATTTTCTTTCTTTCTTGTCTTTTCAACCGACTTCCAAAAAGAGGAGGTTCTCAATTCGACTGTATTTTTTTTGTGTTTGTTACCTCAGAATTTTCGACAGGTTCAACTGATTTTGATGATTTTTAGGGTTCCGTAGTCAACTAGGAACTCTTATAGTTTCGCCATGTCTGTCCGTCCGTCCGTCTGTCCGTCCTCGCTTAATCTCTGTGACCGTTAGCACTAGAAAGCTGAAATTTGGTACCAATATGTATATCAATCACGCCAACAAAGTGGTAAAATAAAAATTGGAAAAAAAAAAATTATTAGGGTAGCCCCCCTATATGTAAAGTGGGAAGTGTTTTTTTTTTAATTTCAACCCTAACGTGTGATATATTGTTGGAAAGGTATTTAAAAATGAATAGGGGTTTTCTAAAATCATTTTTTGATAATCTCAATAATTTCGGAAATAATCGCTCCAAAAGTAAAAAACAATGTGTCCCCCCCCCTCTAACTTTTGTACCATAAGTTTAGAAAATATGAAAAAAATCTAAAAAGTAGAACTTTATAAGGACTTTCTAGGAAAATTATTTTGAACTTGATGGAAACAACAGTTTTTGTACAAAAAAGACAAAAAGTTGTACAAAATAATTTCTGGACTAAGTTTGTAGTATATACGTATATGCAAGCATTTTTACATAATGGATACCCACCTTTAAACTCATAAGTGGGAACACTTAATTATTGTGACGGACGGGAAACTACGGAACCCTACACTGAGCGTGGCCCGACACGCTCTTGGCCGGTTTTTTTATTTTTATTTGAAAGCTGGTGCTTTCCGTGTGATCCCATTTCAATTTTGTAACGATCTGATGCTAATCTTCGGAAAAAAAAAAACTGCTAGAAGTCCTTTGATTTGATCATGTTATTCCCTGGTATCTAATTGTACATAGGTATTTTACTTAATTTAGTTTTAATGTTTATTGATTTTTGTACCACATAAATTATTCTTATTTATTTATTTATTTTTATTTATTTATTTATTTATTTATTTATGTACACACAAAATACTTAACAGGACATTACATTAAGATAGAAGAGCACAAAGGTACTGCTTATTTCATAAGAAATCTCTTCCAGCAGACCTGCGAGAGGAAAGTTCGATTAGAAATGTAGACACAGTGTGTAGAAAAGACAAAACAGGAAATGTAAAATAAAACTTAAAACAAAATATATCTAGGTATATGAAATAAACATACATACAAATACATACACATATAAAAAAAAATACTCGTATAGTAAATATTTACCTATAATATACATACATATAATATGTAGAATATTACTGTATAGAAGAAAGGTAGTGCTCTTTGACTTGCTTTTTGAAGATAAATAAAGTTTTAGAGTCTCGAATGTTAGGCGGAAGTGAGTTCCACAAACGTACTGCGTGAACAGAGAAGGAGTAGGAATAGAATTCGGTTTTATGGGATGGGAAATTAAGATGATGCCTGAGGTGGGATCTACACAGAGCATCAGGAGGACGGGTAAAGGAAAAGCGATCGCGCAGGTAACTGGGATATGCAGGGTTATGAAGGATATTGTAGAGGAGACATAATATCCGAGTGTTTCTGCGAAGACGGATAAGGAGCCACTTCAGTTCCTTGCGGTAGTGAGAGACATGGATGGATTCTTATAGTTGTTAATAGATTTATTTTATTTTATAACATTTACTGACCTACTTAATTTTGTGCTATGTAAAGTGATGGCCTGAAACACAGGTTTAAATAAACCTAGATCGGGCAGGTCGCTAGCAAACATTTGTGAATTCCACATTATCGTTTCTTGCAACTGTTAAATATATTTTTAGTTATAGTTTAATATTATGCATTAATTATACCATTGTTTTAGAAATAACACTACTGCACATAAATGTACATTTTTGTAATACTTTTATAAATAAATTATTCTTATTCTTAAAAATTATTCTTATTCTTCGGAGATATACAATGGAACTCTTCAAAAATAGACGGCAAATCTGCAGTGATTGCTGGAATCGCTTGGATGTTTATTGTTTATACAACATCATGACGTAACAACACCCCTGTATGCTCTGAGGGGGTACGCAGATGTGTACAATACACCCAGATTTCGACAGTTAGGTATGTTTAGTTTCATATATTGGGGATAAGCCTGTTACCATGAGATGTATTGTTAACAACGTTAAATAAATTCATGGTAAATATTTGTTTGGGAACAAAATTAATAATAAATAAATATAAATAAAATTAAAAACCTTTTTTGCAAAAAATAAAACCGACTTAAGAAAAAACACAAAAACGAGAAAAATAACTTTAGGTCAGAAGCCGGTGGCAAAAAAAACTGAATCAAACAAATAAGTCACCGACTTCTGAAGCTAGTTATTTTTCTCGTTTTTGTGTTTTTTGAAGTCGGTTTTATTTTTTGCAAAAAAGTTTTTTTTGTCTTACTTGCAAGTAATAATCAACTGGTTAGTAAAACGGTAACAAATCAACATTGGCGGTTATGTCTTGTTGCTTATAATTACCGAAACCTAGTACTTAACAGGTTGATGGGATCGCCGTTTTTCTCTGACATTTCTTCTTTTAGCCTATATATAAAGCCAGTAGGGGCTTATTCCACAAATCCTCCCTAAGAGAATCCCCCTCAGGAGGGAAAACTGGACTTTAATGTAAAAATAATACAGAAAGTCCCCCTATTCCCCCTTGAGAGAATTTTTAGGTACCTCAGATCTCTTTGGTAAATAACAATACGTGTAAGAACTTATATCCCTATACTCTTGAACTGCGACCAGCTGATTCTATCATCCCTGTCAAGTTAGACACCCCATAGGTACACAAAATCAAAACATACAAACAAAACATAACATTCAGTGAACACCTAACGCCAACGCAAAACACTTTATAGCTACCGAACAGATGTGTACTCCGATGTAAATAAATACAGAAGGTTTGTTGGAAGCAAGCGTAGACAGTGCCAAGAAAACCACACCGCAGCAGTCGAGCATGTTAGGGTAAGGGACCTCCCCGCATTACAAGGCCAAGTCTTGCCACAGAAGCTAGGAAAATCCAGGAAAAAAGTTTGGTCGCACAACCACGGGTTTGACGCAGAATGTGCTCAAAACAAAATGTGCACTTGACGCAAAATGTGCACTTCGCAAATATGAATTTCGCAAAATGTGCCCTTCTCAAAATGATCCGATTCGATTTTTAGCACGATCATGCCAATTCTACATCAATTAAATGGGATCAAGCTAAAAAACGTGTAAAATAAAAAAATGTGGTAGAGCAAACGGTTTTTATTTTTTTGTGCTCATTTTGAGAAGTGCTATTTTTGGGTAGTGCACATTTTGTGAAGTGCACATTTTGCGAAGTGCACATTTTGCGTCAAACCCATTCTAACACATAACTTTTTTTTTCATTTACCATGTTGGTTAGCTGATCGCGTCAGCTCCTTTAGAAAGTTCAATTTATTTTTGCGAATTTCAAGAACTCGTAGAATAACAGTTGTTCAGTTTCATGGTCCGAGAGACCACACGGGAGGTCTTGCGTTAATTATGCCGCACCTTGTATTTCTTTGAAGTGAAAACTGCTTTAGGTGCGTTAAGCACTTTTTGGGTAAACAAAAATCATGGAACTCACGTCATCGTCACCGAACGCTTTCATAGAACGGTTAGTCAAAATCAACCTTAGATAATTAAGATAAAGTTTATTTTGGATTGATTCTATTCAAATTTAGTTTGCATTTCCCGTCCCCAGTCCCAGTCTCCAAAGACGATTTTTTTTTTTAACGATTTTACCGAAGTATCACAGACGCAACATACTTTCTAGTCAGTGTATATCAACAATCTTATATGTTAAATGATGTTTATTTTGCAAGTAGGTTTTTACAAACCCTTTTAAAACTAGATGGGGCCGGTGTTTCGTACCTGACTACTCTGAGAAGAAACAACCGAAACAAACTCAAGAGGTCATAGTCTCTTTTGAAGTCCAGACATAATCTTGCTCAATTCACATGAGGACTATGCAGATTAGTGTCTGAGATGGTTTTTTGAAGAAAGAACCACACAGATTTGAGTGGACCTATCCAGTCATTGCAAGCATTTGTCAGTTATCGTGTAGCTCGACTTATAACTCAAGGAGCTCAACGAAACGACGAACAATACCAAAGAAAGGACATTATGTTTTATGTGATCCTTCTGTGTTAACATGTACTATATAAACTATGAACAATATCCCCTCAGTTATTCATTGCGCGAAGCGAGACTATAAAGAGTTACGATTGTTTTACCGAGCTCTGTTTAAAGCGAGATGGGATATGACTGTACTATCGTTAAGTAGGTAATGGCGTATAAGAAGAGCCTGTTTGTTTAATTTTGCATGTTTATTGTTGTTTTTCTATTACCTACATCTCGTTGTTTTTGTCTGCCGTTCCATGAGAGGGAGAAAAAAATCTGTCTTCTTGCAACAGGAATAATCTGATGCAATGTTTTCCTCAAGCGAATGCTATACGCATCCCTTGGTTGATCGAGAGTAACTACCTATCAAATACCAGCTGGTGGGCGTCATTGAGTGGGTGATCCAGATTAAGATGCTGCACACCTGAGAGGTATTTCTCGACGCCATGTACCTAAACCCAAGTCAGAGGCCCATAAGCGGGATAAAACTCTGACACACTATTTGTTATCAACGCCGTATTGTTTTTCTTGGGATTAAATATCGGTTTTGACTTTAACTATGGGTAGGTAGGTAGGTACCCACACCTACGTAGTTCGTATGTGGGTGAAAGCTGGAAATAGTTTACTGTCGGTATAAAGACACAAGATAATTATATAATGTGCCGAGATAGGTAGGCCTAAATGTAGGTAAATAATAGTAGAACCCATTGGGTAAACACATATATCACATTGTATTGTCATGTGTATACTTATTTAGTTTAGTTTGTAATTTTATTTTGTAATTAGTTTGCGTAGTGTACTGCTTTAAGCTTTATGTTAAACTCGTATAATTTTGCAAGTGTTGTGCACTCCTATAATTGACAAGTTCACTGTAATCTGAAATTCTACTGTGTTTATTGTATGTGTATCAGTGAATAAGTTGTTGGAGAGCCATAAATAAATAAATAAATAAAATAAATAAACATACGGCACAAAGTGAACAATATTTTACACTCAAAAAAGGAAATAAGATGAAGTCGGTTATGTGTAGGTTTAGTTCAGTCAGTTGCTTCTCCAAGCAAAGCCGCCAAAGCTCTTGACTATCTCGACCTCACGCAAAGGACTCCATTCCTTTACTACTCCTCACCAAAGCAGCATTGGTACAATGGTGTCGATTCTGTTGTGCACAAACTAAACTTAATTTAGGCTATTGCTATCTTTTACTAAAAGGCAGTGCGAGAAAAGAACGGCTATAGCTATGAACTAAGTTAGAGATGTCAAACTAGTTTATGCCTTGCGCTTCACCGTATTTTTAGTCGACATGTTTTTACGAGCACCCTTCATTTCTATAGAAATACTAGCTGTTGCCCGCGGCTTCGCCCGCGTGCAGTTCGGTAACTGCCCCACTGAATTATGCTAAAGGGATAAATAGTGTTCTACATGTTAATTTAGGTTATAAACTATATATGTGCCAAATTACATAATCATCACAATTTATTATTATCATCACAATCACCATCACTATCACAACCACCATCATTATCCCAATCATTATCACAATCACCATCACTATCACAGTCACCATCATTATCACAATCACCATCATAATCACCATCACTATCACAACCACCATCATTATCACAATCATTATCACAATCATCATCGCAATCATCATCACAATAATCATCACAATCACAATCACCATCACAATCCCCATCACCATCGCTATCACCATCACAATCACCGTCACTATCACAATCACCATCACAATAACCATAAAAATCACTATCACAATCACCATCATCTTTATCACAATCATTATCATCGTAATCACAATCACTATCACAATCACCATCACAATCACCATCACAATCACCATCACTATCACAACCACCATCATTATCCCAATCATTATCACGATCACCATCACTATCACAGTCACCATCATTATCACAATCACCATCATAATCACCATCACTATCACAACCACCATCATTATCACAATCATTATCACAATCATCATCGCAATCACCATCACAATAATCATCACAATCACAATCACCATCACAATCCCCATCACCATCGCTATCACCATCACAATCACCGTCACTATCACAATCACCATCACAATAACCATAAAAATCACTATCACAATCACCATCATCTTTATCACAATCATTATCATCGTAATCACAATCACTATCACAATCACCATCACAATCACCATCACAAACACCATCACTATCACAACCACCATCATTATCCCAATCATTATCACAATCACCATCACTATCACAGTCACCATCATTATCACAATCACCATCATAATCACCATCACTATCACAACCACCATCATTATCACAATCATTATCACAATCATCATCGCAATCACCATCACAATAATCATCACAATCACAATCACCATCACAATCCCCATCACCATCGCTATCACCATCACAATCACCGTCACTATCACAATCACTATCACAATAACCATAAAAATCACTATCACAATCACCATCATCTTTATCGCAATCATTATCATCGTAATCACAATCACTATCACAATCACCATCACCATCACCATCACCATCACAATCACCATCACAATCACCATCACAATCACCATCAAAATCCCCATCACAATCTCGATCACAATCACTATCACAATCACTATCATCATTTTAACAATCATTATCATCGTAATCACAATCATCATCATCACAATCCCCATCCTCGTCATCACAATCGTTATCATCGTAATCTCAATCATATTCATCTAAATCACAATCATCATGATCACAATCGCCATCACTATCACAACCACAATCATTATCACAATCACCATCACTGTCACTATCACAATCGCTATCACTATCACAATCACCATCACAATCACGGTCACATCACCATTACAATCACCATCACAATCATTATCATCGTAATCACAATCATTATCATCGTTATTACAATCACAATCTCCATCACAATCACAATCACCATCACAATCACTATCACAATCACCATCACAATCACCATCACAAGCATCATCACAATCACTATCATCATTTTAACAATCATTATCATTGTAATCACAACCACTATCATCGTAATCACAATCATCATCATCACAGTCTCCATCCTCGTCATCACAATCATAATCATCATGATCACAATCGCCATCATTATCACAACCACAATCATTATCACAAACACCATTACTATCACTATTACAATCGCCATCACTATTACAATCACCATTACTATCACTGTCACAATCACGATCACCATGGCTATCACCATCACAATCACCGTCACTATCACAATCACAATCACCATCACAATCACAATCAAATCACTATCACAATCACCATCGTCGTTATCACAATCATTATCATCGTAATCACAATCATTATCATCTTAATCATAATCATCATCATCACAATCAACATTATCATTATAACAATCATTATCATCGTTATCACAATCATCACAATAAATCAACAATAACCCTGTATAGAAGTTGAATCCGCTATCTTCTGGATCTCAAAATAAATGGCATTGCCATTTTCCTAATGCCATTTTCGACATCAGCACCCCTGATAATCTCGGTTTCGACACCCATATTGATTTTTAGACATTTCAACCCCATCGCACCCCAACAGGGAATGATGGTAATTCAGGTCCGCCACATTACGTTGTTTTTGTAATACACGCGACCCAATTCACCGTACAAACAATACCTATGTTGAATTTCAGGCTTTGTTACCCCATTTCCCCCTTTAGGGGTTGAATTCTGAAAAAACCTGAAACACAAATGTTAACTCATTTATCGATAGGAGTACTCCTGTTAAGTTTCGAATAAAGTAGTCTAACTAATCTTATTTCCCCATGTAATCTTTGGACCCCCTTTTCAACCGCTTAGGGGGTTAATTTTGAAAAATTTATTCTTAATGCACCCCTAAACCCCATAAAGAACCTATGTGCCAAATTTGGAATCTCCAGACTCAGTGGTTTGGGCTGTGCATTGATTTTTATACTTTGCCACCCCATTTTCCCCTCTTAGGGGTTGAATTCTGAAAAAACCTGCAACCCGTTTCTACTCATTTATCAATAGGAGCACTCCTGTGAAGTTTAGAATAAAATTGTTAAACTAATCTTGTTTCCCCATACAAACTTTGGAGCCCCGTTTAACCCCCTTAGGGGTTGAATTTTGCAAAATCCTTTCTTAGTGCACCTCTAGACCACATAAGGAACCAATGTGCCAAATTTGGAATCTCTAGACTCAGCGGTTTGGGCTGTGCATTGATTTTTAGATTTTGTCACCCCTTTTCCCCCTCTTAGGGGTTGAATTCTGAAAAATCCTGAAACCCGTTTCTACTCATTTATCAATAGGAGCACTGCTGTAAAGTATCGAATAAAATAGTTAAACTAATCTTGTTTCCCCATACAAACTTTGGAGTCCCGTTTAACCCCCTTAGGGGGTGAATTTTGAAAAATCCTTTCTTAGTGCACCCCTAGACCACATAAGGAACCTACTTGCCAAATTTGGAATCTGTAGACCCAGCGGTTTGGGCTGTGCGTTGATAGATGAGTCAGTCAGTTTCTTCTTTTATATATTTAGACTAGCTGTTGCCCGCGGCTTCGCCCGCGTGCAGTTCGGTAACTGTCCCACTGAATCATACTAAAGGGATAAATAGTGTCCTACATGTTAATCCAAGTTAGAAACTATCTATGTGCCAAATTTTATAATCATCACAATTTATTATGATCATCACAATCACCATCACTATCACAAACACTACCATTATCACAATCACCATCACTATCACAGTCACCATCATTATCACAATCACCATCACAACACCGTCACTATCACAATCACCATCACCATCACAATTACCATCAAAATCACTATCACAATCACCATCATCGTTATCACAACCATTATCATCGTAATCACAATCATTATCACAATCACAATCACAATCACCATCACAATCACCATCACAATCACCATCACAATCACCATCGCTATCACAATCACAATCAACATTACAATCACAATCACCATCACCATCACCATCACAATCACCATCGCAATCACTATCAAAATCACTTACCTCGTTATCACAATCATTGTTATCGTAATCACAATCAACTTCATCATTATCACAATCACCATCACTGTCACAATCACCTTTACCATCGCTATCACCATCATAATCACTGTCACTATCACAATCACTATCACAATCACCATCACCATCACAATCACCATCAAAATCACTATCACAATAACCATCACTATCACAACCACCATCACTATCACAATCACCGTTACAATCACAATCACAATCACAATCACCATCACAATTACCATCACAATCACCATCACAATCACCATAACAATCACCATCACAATCACCATCACAATCCCCATCATAATCACTATCACAATAACAATCACAATCACCATCACTATCACAATCACTATCACAATCACCATCACTATCACAATCACAATCACCATTACAATCACAAACACAATCACAATCACAATCACCATCACCATCACCATCACAATCACAATCACTATCACAATCACTTACCTCGTTATCACAATCATTGTTATCGTAATCACAATCATCTTCGTCATTATCACAATCACCATCACTGTCACAATCACAATCACCTTTACCATCGCTATCACCATCACAATCGCCGTCACTATCACAATCACTATCTCAATCACCATCACCATCACAATCATCATCAAAATCACTATCACAATCACCATCATCATTATCACATTCACAATCATTATCATCGTGATCACAATCTCCATCCCTGTTATCACAACCATCGCTATCACCATCACAATCACCGTCACTATCACAATCACCATCACTGTCACAATCACTATCACAATCACTATCATCGTTATCAAAGTTATTATCATAGTAATCACAATCATTATCATCGTTATCACAATCATCATTATCACAATCTTCATCAGCGTAATCACAATCATTATCATCGTAATCAAAATCACCATCGCAATCATCATCATCATTATCACAATCATCATCATCGTTATCACAATCATCACAATTAATCGACAATAACCCTGTATAGAAGTCGAATCCGCCATCTTCTGGATCTCAAAATAAATGCAATTTTCGTAATCAGCACCCCTGATAATCTCGGTATCGACACCCATATTGATTTTTAGACATTTCAACCCCATCGCACTCCAACAGGGAATGATGGTATTTCAGGTCCACCACATTAAATCTTAAAATCGTTGTTTTTGTAATACACCCAACCCAATTCACCATACAAACAATACCTATGTTGAATTTCAGGCTTTGTTACCCCATTTTCCCTTTTAAGGGTTGAATTCTGAAAAAACCTGAAACACAAATGTTAACTCATTTATCGATACTCCTGGTAAGTTTCGAATAAAGTAGTCTAACTAATTTTATTTATCTTTGGACCCACGTTTCAACTCCTTAGGGGGTGAATTTTGAAAAATCGTTTCTTAAAGCACCCCTTAACCTCATAAAGAACCTATGTGCAAAATTTGGAATCTCTAGGCTCAGCGGTTTGGGCTGTGCATTGATTTTTATACTTTGCCACCCCATTTCCCCCTCTTAGGGGTTGAATTCTGAAAAAACCTGAAACCCGTTTCTACTCATTTATCAATAGGAGCACTCCTGTGAAGTTTCGAATAAAATAGTCTAACTAATCTTGTTTCCCCATACAAACTTTGGAGCCCCATTTAACCCCCTTAGGGGGTGAATTTTGAAAAATCCTTTCTTAATGCACCCTTAAACCTCATAAAGAACTTATGTGCCAAATTTGGAATCTCTAGGCTCAGCGGTTTGGGCTATACATTGATTTTTATACTTTGCTACCCCATTTCCCCCTCTTAGGGGTTGAATTCTGAAAAAACCTGAAACCCGTTTCTACTCATTTATCAATAGGAGCACTCTTGTGAAGTTTCGAATAAAATAGTCTAACTATCTTGTTTCCCCGTACAAACTTTGGAGCCCCGTTTAACCCTCTAAGGTAGTGAATTTTGAAAAATCCTTTCTTAGTGCACCCCTAGACTACATAAGGAACCTATGTGCGAAATTTTGAATCTCTAGACTCAGCGGTTTCGGCTGTGCATTGATTTTTAGACTTTGTCACCCCATTTCCCCCTCTTAGGGGTTGAATTCTGAAAAAACCTGGAAACCTTTTCTACTCATTCATCAATAGGAGCACTCTTGTGAAGTTTCGAATTAAATAGTCTAACTAATCTTATTTCCCCATACAAACTATGAAGCCCCGTTTAACCCCCTTAGGGGGTGAATTTTGAAAAATCCTTTCTTAGTGCACCCCTAGACTACATAAGGAACCTATGTGCGAAATTTGGAATCTCTAGACTCAGCAGTTAGGGCTGTGCATTGATTTTTAGACATTGTCACCCCATTTCCCCCTCTTAGGGGTTGAATTCTGAAAAAACCTGAAACCCGTTTCTACTCATTCATCAATAGGAGCACTTCTGTGAAGTTTCGAATTAAATAGTCTAACTAATCTTGTTTCCCCATACAAACTTTGGAGCCCTGTTTAACCCCCTTAGGGGGTGAATTTTGAAAAATCCTTTCTTAGTGCACCTCTAGAGCACATGAGGAACCTACTTGCCAAATTTGGTATCTGTAGACCCAGCGGTTTGGGCTGTGCGTTGATAGATGAGTCAGTCAGTCAGTCAGTCAGTCAGTCAGTCAGTCAGTTTCTTCTTTTATATATTTAGATTAGTTCCAACTAAATTTGACAGCTCTAAATTACTTTCATCTCTTTCTCGTTTTATTAGAGAGAAAAAGATAGCAATGGTCCAAATTAAGTTTAGTTTGTGCACAACCGAATCGACACCAATGTTATCTAAGTACCTTTGACGCTAGGTACTTGAAACATCACAATACAGCTTGCTGAAAAATACAAACGATGATATTACTATGTCAGAAGAAGGCAGAATAAAATAGGTAAATTTACCAGCCTCAATCACCCATCTCCACAAGGGACTATCACTCAAATATAAAACAATAACCAGTGACCTTTTAAATTAAATCTAGGTTAACTGGCAAATTTATCGCCGGCCCTACATAAAGAGGCGCGAGACCGATAAAGCTGATTGTAGCATGCCGCAGCGAGCAAGTATAGAGTTATACAGAAGGTCAGCTCCGTGCAAAGATGACAAACTGAGTCAACGCGGCACGTGACATTGTAGATCCATAAACTGAAACTCAAACTCGAAGCATTTATTTCAATTAAACCATTACGACACTTTTGAATGTCAAAAATACAAAGCTACAGTCCAAGTCACAAGACATAATAACTTGAGAAAGTACTGTAGTTGCCCATTCCCTAGCGTAGATGTCTATGGAGAAGAACGGGCAAGAAACTCCATGGACACTCTTAATCAAAATATTGTTAAGTACAAAATCTTTGTTACATCATTCATGTTGATGTTGATTATACATATTATATGTGAGAACGATGTAGAAAGACGTACACATTAAGAGCGTCCAGAGTTTAAATCAACAATTTAAAAATAAAGTCGGTAATTAAAATGAACCGTGGCAGCTAAAAGATGACTAGTCAACTGACAGCGCCCGTACACGAACATGACGCATGTATCGGCGCCATTCAACACAACCATATTGAAGGGAACTAAATGACCCGACACACCCGCCACCATCAGCGAGACATTTGAGTGAGCATGACATTCTCTCAGCCACCAAGGCATATTCAAGTCAATGAAAGATAACTAAATGCAAATGTGTTACTAACAGTAATTGGTACTCACACTTGTGCTATGCAATTATACAATACTAAGAGATGGAGTCTATACATAAAGTTCTCAAATAAATTTACGAGCGATAGACAGGACAACACGAAGAAAATCGTAATCCAATACTTGTTACTACAGTACCAAATCGATCTGTATAATGTCATACCTATGCCTGAATGCTTGTCAAAATAAAAAATGTTCGGGATCAAAATGTTTATATTATGAAAAATTGAAAACATTCCCAATAATCACTTAAAGTCTTGTAAATCTCTTTGGTTACTACATACCATGATCCCCCGTTGCCGTTCGCTAACCAAAGTGATCGGTCGTGCAAATACGGTATCGTCGCGTTCATTAAACTCAAACTCAAACTCAAAGCATTTATTTCAATTAGACCATTACAGCACTTTTGAAAGTCAAAAATACAAAAAAGAAAATCAAAGCTACAGTCCCAGTCACAAGACATAATAACTTGAGAAAGTATACTGTAGTTGCCCATTCCCTAGCGTAGATCTCTATGGAGAAGAACGGGCAGGAAACTCCATGGACACTCTTTTAAAATCTAAACATTGTTACAAAATCTTGGTTACATCATTAATTTTGAGATTATACATATAATTATGTGAGAACGATGTAAGGAGAGGAGCTCGTGGCTAAATAATAACAGCCGCTCGGGTCGATCGTTAGGTTAACGCTTGCCTAGGTTGGTCTGTGGATGGGTGACCACCCATTACATACCGAGTTTCCTCCGTGCCTCGGAAAGCACGTTAAGCCGTTGGTCCCGGCTGTCATTTGTAGATCTTTGACAGTCGTTAGGTAGTCATAGAGGCCCAAAAAGTCTGACAACCAGTCTTACCAAGGGGTATCGTATTACCCGGTACTAACTGGGTTGTGGAGGTCAGATAGGCAGTCGCTCCATATAAAATACTGGTATTCAGCTGCATCCGGTAAAACTGGAAGCCGACCCCAACTAAGTTGGGAAAAGGCTAGGCAGATGATGATGTGAGAACGATGTAGAAAGACGTGCACACTAAGAGCATTTATATATCTAGGTACCTATCACTCATTTCTTCTAAGAACAAGATTCCACCCTTTGTCCTCGCGACAAGCGTTTGGCTTTGCTGAACAAGATATAGGCAACGGTCACATGCTCATACTCAGGCGCGGATACAGGGAGGGGGCAATGGGTGTAATTGCCCCCCCCTGAACCGGACCAAATACGTAATTAGGAGGCGTCGTCAGGAGGCAGCTGCCCCTAGATGCTCAAGATTTTTAAAAGTTATAGCTTTTCCTGCCTGATGCTATAGAATGGTATTATACGTAATAAATTGTAGCGTAAAATGGAATTACTTAAGATATTGTTTAACCCTGCGAAAAATCATTTATCAAAGTCTCCCTTTGTTCTACCTCTGGATTGGCACTCCTATTGGATTTTTTAATGATTGATCTCTACAATAGACAGAGCCTAAAATAAATTAGGAGCCCCTTGCCCCGAGGCCTTATATTATATGCAATTACAGCATAATTATCTGAGGCAATGGTGCCGATTCCCTTGTTTACAAACTAAACCAAATTTAAGTTTAGTACATCTTTTTCTTTCTATTTCATTAAGAAAAGGACAGAAGATAAATTTTAGTTATGTTCTGTCAAATTAATCAGCGCCATACAAGTTTTAGACGCGATTAAAAAGTTGACTACTAAAATGACATCAAATTACGTCAGGTGCTGACTAATTTGGCAGGATTAAACTAATATTTATCTTCTGTCCTTTTTATAATGAAATATAAAGAAAAAGATGCATTCAACTTAAATTTAGTTTAGTTTGTGAACAAGGGAATCGGCACCAATGTTGTACCCCGCGGGGGCGACTGGGAATATACGAAAAACTCGCTGCGCTCGCTCTTGAAGCCTAGTTTTTCATGTGTCTTAACTTTGTCTATAAGAGGCCCAGGTAACTCCAGTAGGTCGGTAGGAAAAGTGTTAAAATTTTCGACTTCGATAAATTCAAGAGAAACTACTTTCTCTTGAATTTATCTAAAATTCGACCAAGTATCTCCTACGAGTATACGAACGTTCGAACCATAGAAATCTAAAAAACAGGAGAAGTGGTAAGGAGGCGTGTCGGTCGGTGTCCGCGCGACATGTCCAGTCGACCATGTCATAGGCAAATGGCCGTCTCCGCGAACTAGTGTACTTTCGACCGCGATTGTGACAAATTATAGCAATACCGTGTTGTTCAGGGGTTTTTTGTAAAAACCGAAGCATAAACCTAAACTTTGTTGATCACGGAATTACTTATCATATATAAGTACAAGTATTTTACTATATTTGTCTTTAAAATCATGAAAAACAACAAATCGTAAAATATTTTTTGCTTTTACTATGTTATGTTTGTTTTCAAATATCACAGCGAGTGTACCATTTGTGCAATAAATACATTACTCCTTAACCACTACCTAAGTTTGTCGCTAAGTGACTGAACAAGCAATGTAAAAATCACAAAACGATATTTCATTAAGCGGATGAATCACGTAGTACGGCCGCTCCTTCTTGCGACGAGTTAATGATGTGCTTGTGCAGATCCACTAATGTAGGCTATCGACAATGTCGATTGACGAATTAAATATTACTATTTTAGTTTTATTTTTCAATTTGTCAACCGTTTTAACCCGGTTGGAAGATCGATGTCAAATAATGTTTTTTATGTATTTTGATTATTTTACAGCATAGTAGAGAAATGCGTAACCAACTTTCGTAAAGTAATTTAATTAAATTTCAGGTTTAATCGGTGGAGTGTTTTTGGCTTTGAATTATCGTATATTATGCCTTATCCTCGTGCTAATAACTACTGTTTCAATAGACCATGACAGCCTAAACCAACGTAACCGGATATTTTATTGTTTTAATTTACTTCATAATATATTTTTTAGCAACATATAATTTATTTTTATTATAATATTATATTCTGGACATTATTATTATTCAATTATTTTCAGGACCCCAAAAAATTATGTAAACTAAAATGTACACAATAATAAATGAAAGATTCGATAACTTTCCGATTTAGTCAATCACTAGCGTACTTATGCTTTTGCACAACACAACGATAGCGAGTGATGTTTTTGTGTGGGTAAGTCGTATGGTGCATGGTAAATACACGCTGTGATGTCATAAGGTTTATAATTGATTGTGTAGTACGTTCAGTTTTAAGAAATGCGGGTGTGTGCGCGACTGCGTATCTATTACTTTTACTGAACTGCGTGTGTAGTAGTTGCCATGTGGTAGGGGCAAAGTGAAGACACAGGGTTCCGATACATTTTCGTCTTGCGGGCATATCTCCTTCTTTATATCTATGGTTCGAACCATTTTGTCGTAAGAATTTCTCGCTACGTTCCCCCCCCCCCCCCCCCTCTCCGGCCCAAAAGTTGGCGGCCCCTGGTATCTTGCTCATGGATTTCTGTAACACCCATTTATTATCAAAAGTATATCAATTTTTTTTTAATGTATTTTCAAAAATTGCCCCCCCTTAAAGGAAATCCTGTATCCGCGCCTGCTCATACTACCTATGCAACCATCACTTTAGCTAAGACGCGCCAAAGCCTGTCTGTCTGACTTCTGTACCTATCTTTTTTGTGCCGTAGCCGGCAATTGTAGGCATGTGCCGTTATGTGCTTGTTATACGACTGCGTTTATGACTGTATCGACTGGCTTTGTTACAGATGTTAAAGGAATACTTACGTTTATATTGGGAAATGAGTAGCTTAACTTAAATATGTACCTATGTAAGGACATTTATACCTACAATGTGTAACAAAAAGGGTATGTATATACTTAAGGGTACGTACGTGGTGCTTATGGGTGCGTGTGCTACAAGACTATCAAACTGTAAAACAGAATTTTCTCCATGGGATGGTTCTCTAATTACAATGATGGCATTGTAATTAGAGAACGAATACGATAATGGAAATGTATGTAAGAGCAATTATGTAGGTAGCTCTTCGAGTCTAGAGATAGACGTTATTTACCTGTTCCGACGCGTATGACATTACTTATCTACCAAAATAGGTATTACCTACGTTTTTTTCTGGAAATAATAGGTTTTATAATTGTGCTTACTTAGCAGGAACCAATGATATTGGTCCACTGTTGTGCCTTTAAAGCTTTTTGGGTCAGTGTTACAGTTACTGAAGGGGTCATTTTCGGGGCTTTTGTGTCTCCAAACTACGTCGAGGATTTAAGAACTTCAAATATAAAATCTTACCAACATACAGGGTGTAAAAGCCTTCATCACGAAGTCGTCAATCAAGCATCCTGTACATCAAACTAAGTAACTTTACGTAAAAATTATTGCTGGGAAACGACTTTTTTTTGGGGTGAAAAATCATGTTTTGTGGTAGAACTCAATGTAACGCAATCAAAACATTGTGCTGATGGATGGATTGAATAGTACGGGGGTCGTGGAGGTGTTTAAAGTAAAAATCTTACATTTAGGTGTTCGAGCCTACGCTCGACCCACTGTGAGATTACCCCCTTGAACTTTGCGCGTTTGCAGTGTGTAACTACCCTCTATTTCCCTCACATTTACGGTGTTGTGGATACCGAGGCGTCATCGCCGGTTAGCTTGGTATATCAGTACGTCTTTGAACTTTGCAGTGAGCAGTGTGTTAAAAAATATAATTTAAGAATAGTAATAATAATATCATACCTCTAGTACACTACATCTAAGTATAGGGCAATAAAGAGGAAGCTGATTACCTGGCCTATAGGCCGCGCCTTAATTTACGCGCCTTTTGCGACAATGAAAATGATCCATCCAATAGACACCTTTAACAGGTTTTACGAATTCCTGCCAACAATCAAGCCTCAGTTAATCTCACAAACTGAAGCGTCTAAACTTCTTAAGTCCCGGGCTCAAAGATCAATCTCACCCTCATCATCCACACAGAGTTCTCGCAAAAGGCCACATAGCCCAAAGATGGACCAAAATCCCAGGATAGAGAGATTGGAACGTCTTATGGAGCAGCAAACTGAAATTCTACAGCAGTTCCTGCAAACTTCTAAGACGCATCCGCATGAGAATGCATTAGCGGACGAGCCACAGTCTTCAAGCGATAGTGAAGACGGCAGTTGGGCGGCACCACCATTATTAGAAGAAAGGGACTTACATCAAAACATCTCGTCTTATATGATGACTACAGCAGGGCAAGCAAGTACCTCTGATAGTGCAGAGCAACAACATTTTAACAATTTCAACCCTGAAACCAAAGAGTCAGAGGCAAAAGTTGGTGATGCAGACGAATCTCTCGCGAAGCAAGGTGTTCAAATTCAGAGACTTAATAGCGAAAAGTGGAAGAACATCCGATATGCGGATGTTCAAAAACACTTTACCGCAACTCCGGTCTTTACTTCCCTAAAGGTTAACAGCATTCTTGCAAGCACAACGCCTTCTTGGCAAATGATCACGTTGTTAGAAAATATGGATCAATGTTTAGCCGCAGTCTCTCACGGCCTCCTTCAACAGAGGCAATGTTTCATGGAAACTTTTAAAGATGCTTCTCTGGAAGTAAAATCTCAGATTAGCAAGAATTTCCTAGGACCGGAATGCCATTTCCGGAAAACATCTGATGCACTCCTTCAATACACATGCGGAAAAAGAGCGGAGATACTACAGCATAGGCGAAGTGTGTATAAACCGGCTAACAAAACCTTAAATGAACTATTACACTCAATTCCACCTTCAGCAACTCACCTTTTTTCGGAACCTCAATTATCGGACCTAATCAAGGAGCAAGGAGGCCATAACAAGTTTTTTCCTGCAAAACAGCGAAATCATACAAACTCCTATAAACCCAGACCTTATAAGGCACCGCCGGTTACCCATCAGGAAACCAGGACGAAGACACGAACCGGAGATGAGGCCAGAAGATCAAATTTTAGACAAGAAAGATTCTCGGGCCGGTTCTCGGGAAAGCGCCCTTCTACAACACCCACCGCGAAAGCGAAGAAAAATAAATTTGAAGGAAGGAAATACTAATTTCAAGGCAGGACAGGTAAAGAATAAACTGCTAATTTGGGAGGACCTAGGTGCCTCAAAAAGTCTCTTATCTGTATTATCTGGCTACAGAATTCCATTCGCATGCACCCCACCATCGAAAGTGTTCAATGCTGATATCTGTACTCGGCTAGCGCCTAAATCCTCTACGGAGATAACGCTGGAAGTCGAAAAAATGTTAGAGTGTGGTGCAATTGAAATATGTTCTTAAGAAAGAAATCTGATGGCTCGAACCGGCCAATATTAAATTTAAAATTGTTAAATGAATATCTGAATCCGCCTAAATTTCACCTAATAAACCACCATAAAATTCCACTCTGCTTAGACGAATCAGATTACATGATAAAAATAGACCTTTCGCAGGCCTATTTTCACATTCCAATTGTAGAATCTCACCGTAGATTCTTAGCCTTCTATTATAATAAGACCATATTTCAAATGACCTGTCTACCGTTTGGCCTTGCAACAGCCCCGTACATATTTGCGAAAATAACTAACTGGATTGCAAACTTTTTCAGGGAATGAGGGATAAGAGTAGTAGTATACTTGGACGATTTCATGATAATGCATCACGATCCTGTTATCCTTCTGCAACAGAGCAAACTGGTTCAGAAATATCTCACAAAAATGGGCTGGCGCATAAATTTTCAGAAATCAGTTCTCATACCCTGTCAAAACGTCGAATACCTAGGAATTCTGTGGAATACAAAAGCAAATATAAAACGCCTACCAAACCCCAAAATTCTAAAAATAATACAATTGATTCGAGGAACCCTACTAAATCAAACGTGGTCTTGGTGGACAGCCAAAGTTCTATTAGGGCACCTAAACTTCGCAACGTTTGTCATCGCACTCGGGAGGCTACATTGTCGCCGCATTCAAATAGAAGCCAACCGTCTTCCAAGAGCAGACAAGTACACAAAATTCCCTCTCCCAACAATAGTTGCTCAGAAACTTCAATGGTGGCTCCGCAACATACGAAAGTCATCACCAATTCATCAAAAGTCTGCCACAACCTTCATCACCACCGACGCTGCCCGGAACGGTTGGGGGGCAACAATCAACAATCGAAAACTACAGGGCTGGTGGGACAATTCTCAGAAATGTTGGCACAGCAACCGGAAAGAGCTCTGGGCGGTCTTGGAGGCGCTCCGAAAAACTGGAGTCCGATTGAAAAATCAAACCGTTATGATCCAGTCGGACAACCGGTCAGTGGTCGCTTATATCACCAAGGAAGGGGGAACCAAGTCCCTAAAGCTATTGGAAATCACCGAAAAAATCCTACAGTTGGCCAAATGTCATCGGATAGACTTGGTAGCCCATTATCTCCCCGGACGATACAATACGATGTCCGACAGCCTGTCCAGAGCGAAAACAATGCCGGAGTGGACGCTGAGCAAGTCAATCCTTCGCCCAGTATTCCGGAAGTGGGGTACTCCGACAGTGGACCTCTTTGCAAGCGCCCGTTCAGCAATCATGGACAACTACGTGAGCGAGGATGCCAGAGACCCCAATTGCTTATTTGTAGATGCATTCAGCCGGCCATGGAATTTCAAGATGGGGTGGATTTTTCCTCCTCCATGTCTTATACCACGCGTTCTGCAGCATCTCAAGAAGTGCTCGGGAACCTACTACCTGGTGACGCCACAATGGGAGCGAACTTTTTGGAAAACCGAGGTCAAGAAGCGGGCTCTGGACCAAGCATACAAGGTTCCGAATCTGCGCAGAAATCTAGTAGACCTGAGAACGGGACGCCCCCCTCCCGAGATAAAGGACCTGTGTTTGCAGGTCTGGAGGGTACGGGCTGGTCCCGTTTAGTAGAATCATGGTCAAACGAGAGCCGAGAACTTCTGGAAACGTCGTGGCGGAAGTCAACATTAAAAACTTATCGTTCCGCTTGGGACCGCTGGAAGTCATGGGCTTTGAGTAATAATTTCCAAATGGATAACCCGAAACCTCAAGAGGTAGCGAAATACATGCATTTCCTTCACAAGGAAGTAAAACTAGCTGCTAAAACCATCGCTGTTCACAAGTCCGTAGTTACCACGTTCGCAAATCCGGAGATAAGCGATAGACTTAGCAGCCACCCTCTAGTACAACAAATGATGAAAGCAGTCTTCATTTCACGACCACCACCGCCAAAACCAAAAACGTGGAACGTCTCACAATTAATTGATTTCTTGAAGACATACGAGATAGACAATAATAGTATTTTTCAAATATCGCGGCACGTGGCTGCGTTGCTTCTTTTATCATCAGGGAGAAGAATTCATGACCTAACACTTCTGGATATAGGACCAGAACTGTTCGAGTCTCATAAAAGTAACGTTGTATTTTGGCCACGATTCGGCTCGAAAACCGACTCCGCTAAATATAGACAATCTGGCTGGCAGCTATATAATAAAGGCGCTGAAAGATTAAATATAGTATATTGGGTTAATAAACTGATCACCATCAGCAAATCAAGACGTGGTAGCCTGACTAGCCTATTCATATCTACTAGGGGTAAAGTAAAGGAAGCCTCCAGAAGCGTTATTGCTGGTTGGATTCGAACTCTATTCAAAGATGCACAAATCAACGCGTCTCCAGGAAGCTGTAGGGCAGCAGTCAACTCAGACAATTGGATCAATAGAAACCTTAATCTGGATGAAGTAATCAAAAGAGGGAACTGGAGATCAAAGGATACCTTCTTAACACATTACTTTAAAGAAATCCCAAGTCAATCAAAAGGGAATTTAGATAGTTTAAGTCAATCATTTTCTCCAATCTAAGCTAAACTGATTTAATAATGGAAGACTGATATTTTTCTTTTTTGTTATTTCGATTAAAGTTTATATTTTACTAGTACTTCTGGCCGTCTTACTTTAGTATTATGTACAATATTTCCCTGCCTTATCACAGTACGTCTAGCCATCGCCGGCAGATTATAAACACATCTCACAGTGGGTCGAGCGTAGGCTCGAACACCTAAATAGAACCGTTTTCCCCCCGAAGGGAAGAAAACGAATATTTAGGTTTCAGCCGTAGCTCGACCCACTATTTGCCGTTCTTGCCGGCTTGTGAGAGTACTGATATACCAAGCTAACCGGCGATGACGCCTCGGTATCCACAACACCGTAAATGTGAGGGAAATAGAGGGTAGTTACACACTGCAAACGCGCAAAGTTCAAGGGGGTAATCTCACAGTGGGTCGAGCTACGGCTGAAACCTAAATATTCGTTTTCTTCCCTTCGGGGGGAAAACGGTTCTATTAAAAACTTATATTTAAAAAAAAACTTGTCCTAAAGTTTGACCCCCAATATCTCCGTAACTAGAAGGTTCCCAGGTATGGTGTAGAACATAAAAATGATCACAATGACGAGGAGAACAAGTACCTTTCGGCTTCGAGAGGTGTTTTACACCCTTTATTTAAATTTCACCTTGCTACCTACTATAAATCCTGCCCACCTTACCACGATCTATGTACCTATATAACAAAGGTGATTTACCCTTAGACCTACCTATATTGTAGGGGAAGGTAAGTGTAGGTACCCTCAAAGCTGTAAAGGACACAAGTTAACCAGTTTCAATGATGTTGTAAGAGTTGTTCAGAGGTGCTCTGCCTGGAGGGCGCGAACATTCTTATTCATCAGCATTTTCATTGTAGTAGGACCCTTTGCGCCTACTTATTTTTTAAGGGGACTACAGAAGCTAAACGCGAGTTTTATAATGCAAAAAAGCTTATGATTCACTGCAATAAACAAAACCAGAAAAATATATGATATTCTTCAGGATATATGCTAGTACGATAGTGTTTTGAAAACTGAATACAACTAATTCTAGTCGTTAAAAAAAATCACGTTCTCTCTAAAAAAATCTTACAACGGGTAAAAACCGTACTAAAATACATGCGATCAGTCTGATTTTTAGGCAAATAATTCTACAAGCAACATAGCGTCACAGTGTTTTATTTTTTTATTATGTCAATCAATAGATTTTTTGTAAATTGCAAAAATCCACTCATTTCGCGCCATTCGACCCGCAGTGACTGACGTAACAACCACTTTGTAGTGCAAGCTGATTAGAACTTTATTCTAACAGGATTTCAAACGAAGTTGAACCACCACGAATAGAGTTGCTTATTTAGCTCTTGTAGTCGCCTTATCACTTTTCTGTTACCCTTGCTACTACGTATATGGTCAGCTACGTATGTTAATCTCAATGACAATAAAGCCTTTAATCTACACCAACACTCATCACTCATCAGATAGACATAAGAAATAAAAGTAAAATTATAAAAAATGTTTTATCTACTCTCCTAACCTAACCTACCTAGTACCTAGTAAGTAATTGTTTGTACCTATTTTCACTTGTTGACTTAAAATATTGAAGCGGCATAACAAAAATCAAAAATTAAGCAACTACCGGTTAAAACGGGGTGTATAGAAACCAAGGGGTAAATCGAAAAAAAACTGAAAGGGCCGATTATATTGTGTCTGTAATTACGGGTATGTAGGTAAAGGTTAACATTGAATATTGTTATGATATGTTATATTTTATTTGTTTTACGTTTAGTTTCAGTTGCTCAATTGATTGTTTTATTTTTATCTGTGGTAGTTTCATATCAGTTGATCAATTGATTTAAATGTGTTCGTAAAATGACTGATTCCGGAAGTTACGCTTTTAAATAAATTAAATAAAATTGGCGGTAAAGCAATGGCGGGAATAGTTTAGGTGGGAGCCGTTCTGAACTGAGCGCGCGTCATTCTTTCTCCAGCCGTTGCGACTTCTACATTATTTTATAATCAGTGTAATTATACTTGTTGAGAAATATACAACGAAGAAATAGAAAAGTAATTTACAGTGCTTTATTTCGCCTCCTTACTTCTGAACTATAGATATGTTACCAAAAAGTATTCTATTTCATGTGCATAATAAATTTTTACTTTATTATTTTGTTTGAGACATGTTTGGCAGCATACCATATTATTTACACGTTATAATCTGTTGTGACAGTGACAGTTGGACACTGATGACAGCCCGCCTTTTAAAGTTGGTTGCAACTTGTAAGGGGACTTGTAAGGACTTCTCATGTCATTAGACTTGAAAAGTTTAAATGTTATTCGGTAAAATAGTACTTATTCTTCTCATTCAAGAACCCTGTAGACTAATAGAACTAATCCTTCTCAATGTTTTGTATCGATTCACCCCTGCGTTTCTATAGCAGTACACCCCGTTTTATGGTGCTACAGCTACCTAAAGTACAACGTACTATAGCGCCATCGCCATAAATGAAGAACTATCCTCAGAATGATAAAATTCTGAATCGCGCTATTTATTTATCCGCTACCGCACAGAAAAACCCGACAACTGTCGGGCAGTAGACCACCAGACACAATACCCGTCTGGTTGGAGGATCCAGCTTTCTCCATGGGGGATGAAGAAGTTTACACCCTGTTCTTCATACTTCTTTAATACTTTACAGCAGAATAATTTGTAGCTGGGTGATTCCCGCCGAAAATCAAATTTGAACTTGGTTTGAAAGCGTGATGACAGCAAGCTTGAAATATTACCATTACAAAAAAAAACAATGTACATTTTGGGAATAAGTAGGACGTCTCGTCACATTGAACTTTTCCATTTTAAATGATGGTACAACTGCTGCTAAGTATTAAATTCAATGGTCATTGTAAATGGTACTGTTATAATTAACTCTGACGGAAACAATATCATAGCCCTTGGTGCAGCCCACCCCAACATACCCAGTTAGGAACCTATTGTATGGAGCTACCTTATTATACCTACATCCTGTTTAAATGTATCATTATAAATTCCATGAACGTGTTCGGAAAACCATATATCTTCGGATTTAATTCAGGATTTCTCGAAGCGATTTCCGGAATATCCTTTTAAGAATAATACAAAAAACCTGCTAGGGGAATCTTACGCATTTGAAAAAGGTTTTACTTTCCAATTCTTTCTGAGAGGCTGATTTATTTTTCACGCACTGTTTTCTTGGTTCGTTGGGCAGAAACTTCGGAACGTATGTCGAGGTACAAAATACCTACCTATCGTTGAAAAAAAGATTCGCAAATGTTTCTGCCGAGTGTAGTCCCGAATTAGCTCCCTTCAATGGTTTCACACGTTCGATGTTCGTGAGCAGGGGTAAGTAGAATGTTATATTTCTACGGTACAATTGGCGCAGAGCGGTTGAATGATTTGCTTTCTTCGCTTCGTGTCGGGTCCTATACACTTATTCGGGTCACATTCGGGTGGGTAAATTCTCTTACGTGGTATTTGTTAACCGACTTCCAAAAGGAGGAGGTTCTTCAGCATCTAAGGTGACCGGAAGCAACATAACGTCACGCCTGTGATCCCCGAAGGGTTAGGCAGAGGTGTACCTAAGTACACCCACATTTCGTCAGTTATGTTTTTAAGTTCCATATAAGGGGCGAGCCTATTGCCATCAACCTGGCTCCAATCCAATCTCCGTGGCTGCTACTGAGAAATTCCTAATGGAGTAACCATCCGGTACGGTTTGTGCACCTAACAGTGCTGGATCATGTTCGGGTCGGCTCGGCACGATTCGAGTTAAGTCAGTTATACCTACTAAGATAACGAAGAAAGTATTATATTATCTGTGACCAAGGTCAAGGTCAATAGACGTCTTCTCGTAATTTAGTTAATTACGAGAAGACGTCTATTGACCTTCACACACCTTGCGCCTCCGTAGACCAGAGAATGGGCAGCAGCGTTTTCTGTTAGTCTTTCATCACTGCGATCTCCAATCCGCCTGCCAAGCGTGGAGATTACGGCAAATTCCTCCCATCATGGGAGAGGCTTATGTCCAGCAGTGGACGTTATGGGCTGTTGTGGTGGTGGTGGTCTATTGACCTTGGTCAAATTTCAATACATGACATGATACAATAAATAAATGTTAGAGAAACTGGTTGTTCAACATTCAGAACGAATCTTGCCTTTTCTGAATTGCTAACAAAATCATTTCCGAAAATAAAACGGTCACTTTTAACCTTCTGCACCTGAGCAACAGAACTAACCCGCTGTGAATAAGTAAATAAATCCCTAATTCAGATATTCAAAATAACATTCTGAACCCTAATCACGCACCTACCCAAATTAGCCTACAAAATGCCACCCTATAACCGTCCTTATTGCTGCTGAAATAAAGGTTTAGTTGGCAGTCCTGACGAATCAGCGACAGTTTGTGTTTTATTTAAAACTATTCTGATGAGTTTGAATACTGCTAATTAAGGTGTAATTTGGTATTCAATGAACGGATTAACCGGATCCGTGAGTAAACATGGAATTCCCTTAATAGGCTGGAATTGGAAATTATCTAGTAGACGTAGGTACGTGTTCGTAATACACTCGTTGGTTCCGTTTCCTTTGACGGATAATATATAAGATCTACACACAAGTTTAATAATATGTAAAAATAATGTAGATAGATAGGTACTACACAGAGCACAATGAATGGACTTTTACCTAAAGCAATTTAAAACCTTATTAGAACTCGTATTTAGGCTTATTCGTGTGGGTAAGTGCCTAACCTGGTGTCTTAAGCCGCCCATAGGCCTCTGACTAGGCTTTACATGCCGTCGAGAAATATCTCCGAGGCATGCGGGTTTGGTTTCCTCACGATGTTTTCCTTCACCGAAAGTGATAATATTAAGAGTTAGACTTAGTCCATGGAATTGGTACATTTTGCCTTGCATCAAATAAGACTGTTCTGATTATTTTATGTTGTAGGTGATGATGTAGTTATGTCAAATACAATTTTTGGACCTCCTTTTTCTGACGAAATCTTAAAAAAAGTCTTAGATCGCATTTAATTTGGAAATTTAGCAAACTTTGAACAGCTGTATCTTAGAAACTATTCGGTCTTACATAACCCTGTTACTTTCATTTTGTTGAAAACTTTAAGTCTTCTTAAAAACTTTCATCATGACTTTTACTGTAGCTGTAGCAAAGGTGCTTGATGGAAAAAAATGTCATAAACTAAAAAAAGTACGAAAATCAATGTTTTTTTTTTCAAAAAAAGTTTCGGAGGTCGAAAAAAAGGATTTGACATAACTACTTCATCACTTAAACATAAATAAAAAAATAAGATAGTTCTGATTTTTTTCATAAAATCAGAACAGAAAGTCAGAGAATCAGAGTGTTAAATAAATTATATGTTAAATAGCCTTCGGCCGAACTATTTTAAATATAAATAAATGGTATGATTTCCAGCATGGACTAACTTGGCAGTGCGACACACCACTAGGATAAGGATCTAGGACGATCCGAAAATGTGCGTAAACCCCTAACTATACAGAACAATTTACTAAGATAATTTCGTAGATAGAATTCACTGGTTCAATGGTAGAAAGATAACTATGAGACTATACAGGCTCCACCCCCAGCCAAGTTGACAATCTACAATCGTTAACGCTAATAGAAAACTATTCAAATGAATGGGAATGACATCATCTCAACGTTAAATCACGTGATCAACACAAACGAATAGAAAATTCGTAGACAAGTTTACATCGTTCAAAATGATAGAATAGAATGATATCGTTTCTACAATGTTGATCGCTAAACTCTTTGGTAGGAACGCTCACCATAGACTAAAGTGTAGGTTGTTTCTACAGACATTAGAGAACGAGCGATCGACTCAGTCGTGTCAACTTGGCTATCAATTTAGCGCTTTCTTCAATCGCTTAGCCGAGGCGTTTACGATTGTAGAAAGAGAATCGATACGAAAGGTTTGTAACTTGGATAGGGGTGCTGTACAGTTATGGGCTTGAACTATTAAATAAAATAATACAAATTACATTCTTTAGTCTCAATAAGTTTATTAATATTATTTACAAAATACATAAAATATTTACAGAAACTTAATAAAAAGTATGTTGGTCTCTATTTACGGATAACGGAACTTATTTCTATTGACAATGTGCTCATAATATGAAGTTATAAAAATAAGACATTTGCAGTGACCTATGTATGTCATTTGTATCTTAGAAATGTAAACGAATTTATTGTTTTACAGCAGTGGTTTATAGCAAAAAATTGAAGATAGCAGTCATAAGTTAGATAATTAATTTGCCAATTACACGATATTTTTTCGTTGTCGAATAAATAACTCTCGCTGCAAATAGCAATTTGTACTTTAAAGGAGTTTTTTGGTATTAACTTCGGCTATATCATAAGCAAAAACATTGATTTATTGATTACTCTGCCATACAATAATCCTCACATATATTTCGTAGTTTAAGTTATTAGGTACGGAACCAATCGCTAATTATTTTTCTAGTTTTTTTTGTATTATCGTGTTTATGTTACTGGCTGATATTAAGGGCCTATACTACCTCAAATGGCTTAGCATGATCCTCCGTTACGCCTAAAATACTGCCGAAATAATTTTGAAATAAATATATGGTAAAGTTGAGAATTAATGTTAAGTCTTATGTTTGGCGAAAACACGATTTCATAAAATTTTCTCGATAGAAAAATATCCCAAAGTTACCTCCAAATCGAACAATAAACCGCTGGTATTCAAAAAGTACTTCAAATTAGATCATGAAACTTTGCATACTAACTGAACTAACTATAAAGCGGTCTTATGTTTTTTATTATTTCCAAAAGACGAAAATTTGATTTTATAAACAATAAAAACCACTCATTTCGCACTATTCGGCCGCATTGACTGACGTAACAACCGCTTTGTAGTGCAAGCTGATTAGAGCTTTATTCTAACAGTATTACAAACAAGTTTTAAAAAAGTTTGAACCACCACAAATAGAGTTGCTAATCTGAGGTAGTATAGGCTCTTAACAGTAATGTTTACTTTTAAATGCTAAATAATTCCAGGTACAATAATGTAAGTCTTGTAATGTATATTTTGTCAATGTATATTTGCAATATTGTCTTCATACTACATAATTGACGATAACCGGTCACTTTATTCTTAGGTAAAAACTTAAATATTTGTATCTGCTTTACTTTACGACTTTTATTCCAGTTTAACATAGTCAGTTACTTGTAAAAACTATTGTAACTGACCATTTTACTACAAAACTTAACTAATTTCACAGTTTTAGCCTTTGCTTTTAGTCTATGCATCGCTTTGCCAACAGTAGCGCGTCGCTTGAAGCGGCTGACCGCTCAAATTGTTCTGGATCAATCGGAATGGATTTCGTCCGCTACCTGTTGCCATTTCGCCACTAAGTTCGATACTGTTTTGTGTTTCATTCCCATTGATGTTGATATTTTTACCTGGAACAAGAGAATTTTCTCATGAGTTTCAATTTTTTCCCACAAACAGACATTGGTGTCGATTCTGTTGTGCACAAACTAAACTTAATTTAGGCTATTGCTATCTTTTTCTCTTTAATAAAACTAGAAAGAGACAGACGTAATTTAGAGCTGTCAAATTTAGTTGTAACTAATTTTTCCATACAAATGAAGGGTGCATGTAAAAACATGTCGACTAAAATCACGTTGAAGCGCAAGGCATAAACTATTTTGACATCTCTAACTTAGTTCATAGCTATAATCCTTTTCTCGCACTGCCTTTTAATAAAAGATAGCAATAGCCTAAATTAAGTTTAGTTTGTGCACAACAGAATCGACACCAATATCAACAAAAATCAAGGAAACGAGGTTTTCAATCTCAAAACATGAAAGGTAATAACTAAAAAAATAAATTTATCAACACGATGTTTTATTAACCCAATCGAAAGCTGGTAGTTTTTACTGATCTGATTCTTTTTAACATTTTCCTTTATTTTGTGTTTAGGTGTTCTTAGAAATGTTAGTTAGACACAAAAACTGCTGAGCTCAAAATGTTGAAGGTCAAAATATTCACTAAACTCAAGCGTCAGGCACAAGCATCTGACATGGTATTTTTTTTTTAGACTTTAGATGACACACCAATCAATTGACATACTTTTTAAAAGCTGTCAAAACGCGGTTCTCTCATAGATTTTTGATGTATGGTAATAGCACGCCGTGACCTCACTGTTTGATCAACTTAATGACTCAACTATTTATTGATTTCAAAGCAACTAAAAATCCAATTTGGAAATTAATTGAAAAAAAATCGGGTTTTCCCAAAAATTCGAAGACATGTGACATCTACCAACCCGCACTGGGCCCGCGTGGTAGATTATATCCCATTCCCTCTCAGAGAGGAGGCCTGTGTCCCAGCAGTGGGAAAATTAATAGGCTGATGACGATGATGGTGAAATCGGGTTTTCAGACCCAAAATAAAGTCTTTTTTTATGAGATTGGTCTTGGAATTATTGTTTTATGGTGTCGTCTACCCTATTGTTGAAGTCTCTGTAGGCTACAACAATTATTGTTTTATGGTGTCGTCTACCCTATTGTTGAAGTCTCTGTAGGCTACAACAATTATTGTTTTATGGTGTCGTCTACCCTATTGTTGAAGTCTCTGTAGGTCACAACAATTATTGTTTTATGATGTCGTCTACCCTATTGTTGAAGTCTCTGTAGGCTACAACAATTATTGTTTTATGGTGTCGTCTACCCTATTGTTGAAGTCTCTGTAGGCTACAACAATTATTGTTTTATGGTGTCGTCTACCCTATTGTTGAAGTCTCTGTAGGCTACAATAATTATTGTTTTATGGTGTCGTCTACCCTTTTGTTGAAGTCTCTGAGGGCTACAACAATTATTGTTTTATGGTGTCGTCTACCCTAATAATTGTTAAAGTCTCTGTAGGCTATAACAATTTAAACAAAAACTGGACTCACTTTAGGTTTCTTCTTAACAACTTTGACTTCCTTTTCTTTTTCTTTCATATCTCTATCCAAATCCTTCTTATCCCTGGCCCAGTCCTTCTTATCCCTGTCTCGGTCCTTCACAGCTCTGTCTCGATGCTTGTCCTTGACCTCGACGCGCTCGGGCGAGTTGGCGACGGTGGGCGGCTCTGACGTCTGCTTCTCGAGCTCGGCTATGTCGCTGTAGAATGCTGATAGTTCTTCACCGATCTCCGGTTTTGGTTCCTGAAAAATAAGGGAATATTTAAGTCTTGGGAAGACGACGCAAGCAAGGCGGTGAGTAGCGAGCGTCTATGCGTTCGTAAAGTTAGGGATATAATAGAACTATTATATTCTAACTGTTCAGCTATGGCAGTAAATCTCAGCGGAGACCAGTGATCAGCGCAGAAGATATTATATTACACGTGTGTGGGCAGAGAGCCGTGTGGTATCCGGCAGAGTAGAATAGAACCAACCCATTACACTCACGGGTGTCGTATAAGGCGACTAATGTCTGAGGCAGAACACCTTGCGCCTCCGTAGACCAGAGAATGGGCAGCAGCGTTTTCTGTTAGTCTTTCATCACCTGCGATCTCCAATCCGCCTGCCAAGCGTAGAGTTTACGGCAAATTCCCATTACGGGAGAGGCTTACGTCCAGCAGTGGACGTTATGGGCTATTGTAGTAGTAGTAGTGCGCAGATATGGGCGGACAGATACGACAACACCTAAGAGAGATCAGGCGCAGGGAAGACAAGACGGGAGACGGGACCTTGTCGGACACGACTAGGCAAGAGGGAACAGCTCATCGCATCAAAGTAGTACAGTACTCACGTCAGCAGGTAGCGGCGGTAGATCGTCACATCCCGGCGGCGGGGGGTCTGCCCACGGCGGGGGCGGCGGGGTGCAGGCGCGCACCCACAGCACGCCGGGCAGCGGCGCCGCCGCGCAGTACGGGGGCGGCGGGCTCCACGCGGGGGGCGGCGCGGGGGGCGACGGGGCCGCCGGCGGGGGCGGGGGCGGCAGGGGCGGGGCTACCTCCTCCTGGAAACAACATATAAAGTTAAGTATAAAGCAGTGATTTGAAGGATTGATTTTTAAACAGGCATGATGTGACATACAACATAACCATCTGCCTAGCCTTTTCCCAACTATGTTGGGGTCGGCTTCCAGTCTAACCGGATGCAGCTGAATACCAGTATTTTACATGGAGCGACTGCCTATCTGACCTCCACAACCCAGTTAGTACCGGGTAATACGATACCCTTTGGTAAGACTGGTTGTCAGACTTTTGGGCCACTGACTAGCTGTAACGACTGTCAAAGATCTACAAATTACAGCCGGGACCAACTGCTTAACGTGCTTTCCGAGGCACGGAGGAAACTCGGTATGTAAGGGTGGTCACCCATCCACAGACCAACCTAGGCAAGCACCGCTTAACCTAAAGATCGACCTGAGCAGCTGTTATTATTTAGCCACGAGCTCCTCACACGACATACAACATAACAAAGATGATAATTATATTATTGATATTTGCCTATCGCATTAAGTCCGCCTCTGTACTTTGTGCTTGAAGTGTTAATAGACTTTAGTTACCTTAGCCTCATTCCCCGGATGCGGCGGCGTGGTACATATCTCCATATCGGTGTGCTGGATGGCGGGGTATTCCCACTGAACGAGCCCGTCGGCCTCGCGCCTGTAGCAGTATCGGCCCTCAGACCTGCGGTGCACAAACAGAGCAGTAGAAGCATGGGCCGTGGAGGGAGGCAGTGGCCCGGTAGGTTTAGACGGCGTGGTGGGCTTAAGTCTTCGTTACTTGCGTACCGTGGTACTTTTAAAGGCGCTAGGATATATAAACCGATAGCGCTGTCACGGACGTGTAATGAGGCGAGATGATGTCCATATGAATATAGAAGGTGGAAGATGAGGCTGTGGACGACCACCAATAACTTGGCGACGAACAATAAAAAATGACATGATAGAGAGCAACACAACAAATGAGACAACTGTACGGTGTGGCGCAGAAGTACCAGGAGTGCTGACTCTAAATGAAATAGGATAATAGCCAGGAGAAAGAGAAAAGAATAATCTTTTTTCTGGCTTGCTTGAGCGGTTTTTTCGGCGAGATGGATAGAAGATATTGTTGCCATCGGGAGAAGAACGTCTGGATGCGTCTGGCATAGGAACGTAAAGAATGCCACAAAGAAAAATGGCGTATACCCAGCAGTGAGTGAATTCAGACTGGATAATTACGAGGATATTATGCAAAAATCTAATCGAGAGCTCTTCGGAGACCGCGAGAAGACACAAATATAAGCCCAGAAGATACAAAGACAGTAAAAATAACATTCTTGATAATGGCATGTTTCTTAAGGAATATAAACAAGATTGGTGAATTGTAGACATGCTTATCTTAAACGTGATTAAAAGTAGCACTGGTCTTGAAAAATAAGAAGGAAGAAACTCATCCTTTTTAAGATTCAGAAGTCATGGAAAACAGAAAGACACCAAATGATCTGTGGAATAAGTGACTAGCATCTTCTTCGTCTAATTAATTTACAAAACTTAAGGTCACCACAACGCCATCTAAAAGTATGGGGCTAACTTATCTAATGACAAAAAAACCGTGTATACTTTAACCCGTGCTCCGGATTTGTGTCCGCCGAAAAATTAACGAAAAAAAACGAAAACAACATTTCAAAATGGCGGACACAAGGAATCCTCAAAATCCTTTACACGACTGTCTCGCCAGCCAGCATTCTGGAAAGACCAAAGCATATTATTCTTGAAATTATGTAAAAGTATCAGCAAAGAGTTTTGTTATCTCACCAACTCCTTCGACGATGCGACGACTCCAACGTGCAGGCGCCCACCAGTCTTCTTTCTTCTTCACACTTATAGCTAAGATGTTTGCGTCTCTTTTTATTTCATTTTTTGGGATTAGAAATATTAAAGAAACTCAATTTATCTTGTATTAAGTTTTTATTCTTACTTAATTTAATATCACAGATGTATCACAGCTGGTTTTGCAAAATAAATACATTTTTAATTGTTGTACTTATTAAATATTGTGTGCAGCTTAGCGCTCTTACCTTGAAATTACAATAATTTATTTAATACCTATTTGGCTATTGTTTCGTGAAAAATATTTTATACAATCAGTTAAAGTTAAAAAAAAATAAGAAACCTTCGTAGTTTCAGTTAGGACTAGATAAAAATACATTCTTTTTAGGGAAGTTTATTTTCTGCAAATAAAATTTCAAGGAATACAAAGTTCAAAGTCATAGTCAGTCTTTCAGATAGTAAACACACGTTATGTGTCCAAGCCCAGCCCCCTTCCGTTCCCCTTATACTAGGAGGGGGTCCAAGTATTCATTCATCAGGATGGGAATAGTCCAATCCCCTAGAATGAACACTATTTAGTTTGACCTGACCTGACTGAGATGATTCCGATCAAGTCAAGTCAGACCAAAATGAAGAAGTCCAGAGTATTTGATTGCATAATGCACAACGCAGTCACCATTTATCATAATATTTTACGCCGTAATATTACTGGCAATATTTGTAAAGATGCGTGTGACTAATAAATTGAAACCAAATATTTCGCCGTGAAATATTCGTGACATTCGGTGCTTGATTTAGACCAAAGTAGGCCTTACTTAATTTTCCAAATTATCTTCCTTCAGTTTTAGTTGGAATGTAAAATACCAAAACTCAAGGTCATAATATATCACAGGGCATACATATAAACAACATAAACCAAAGTTCGAAGGTCCATAAAGTTCATTTACTCCGTTGAAGCCGCACCATCAAGAACACTGAAGTTCCAAAAGTCTCAAAACGTAGACTCCACTATAAGTAGCGTAGAGATCATTAGATGGACAAGGATTTATCAGTGTTAAAAAAAATAATTTCAATATTATGACAGGCGACAGTCAAAGTCATGATATACACATTTACGCCAATGAGTCATTTGAAAAATAGTCAAAATTTACTATTTTGAATATGAATTTGTGCCACAAAGGCACTGACGAAGTCTGTTACTATCAAAAGAATTGCAAAAAATTCCTAGATTTCCTTGGTACATTTTGAATGAAAAACCGCACGCCACAGGCGGGCCACACCGGACACTTTTGTAATGAAATGTGAAGCACAGTGGCCCGCCTCGACAGTAATGTGTGTTTAGCTTAACCTGTCGCCGTAAGTCGTCCATTCATAGGTTCCGCGAGCTACATCCTTGTCCAGCTAGTCGATAGTGTGAGACGGCGCGCTCAGGGTGCTCTGCGTACCTCTGGAAGGCGGTGCTCCAGCCGGGCGGCGCGGCGCGCGCCTCGTGCGCCGCCAGCGAGCGCGCCGCCGCCTCGGCCCAGCGCCGCCAGTAGCGCCCCGACACGGCGCCCGCGCGGAATGCTGATACCAGCGTCTACGCACCACAACACACATCAGCCCAGTGCATGCACACTAAATACACGCCTAAAACACGCCCGTCTGACATGAATGCTGAAATCAACCTTTTTGGCGCAGCCGTGAGGCACACGGCACAATATACTATGTTATCCCCTTTATTTTGTATTTTTTTTATGTGTGTGCTTTATTAACTGACGTCAAATAAATATTTTTACTTTCTTTCAAATATACAGGTTGAATGGGGCCGCCATAGCAAATTCGCATATAGAGGAGGTCATTTACTAATTATTGGACCCTAATACTCTATGTCAGACTTTTTAGATAATGATTTTTTTTCTAGTAGTTTTTTTTTTTAAAGCCGAGAATCTTAATATTTAACTCTAGTTTAAGGGACGTTCCGAGGTATTTTAATCACCAATGTTTATTACTACCAAAATAATACCGAATCACCACCTCACTTAACAAAAAAAGTCCCCTACAAAACTCGACCACAATAAATTGCGTTCTAGATTTTTGTCTAATTACATTCGGCTATATTTAAACAGGTAGGTACATAAATGTCCCAACAATGAATTCTTTTCCCTTTGTTCATCATAAAGATAAACGTTTTCGAACAAGCATTACAGGGACAAGATAACACGGGAACTAGCTTCAACTTTCTAACTAACTAAACAATTTCTTGACAGTACAAAAATATCATTAAAAAATAAATGCTTTGAGTATGAAAGACTGAAAGTTCTTCGCCAATGATGAGTAGAAATCATCATCAGCTTACTGCAATCCTCTCACTGCTGGACAAAGACAATCGCACACCACTCAACTCGATTGTGAGCAACTTTCATCTCGTTCCCACCAACCACCATTACCACCACTAGTACAAATATGTCGGCTCAATAGCGGCAAGGCAATTCAATTTTGAGGGTAACCACTTTCTGTCAAGATCGGTAAATATGCAAAATTACTTTCAAAATAAGTCAACAAGTGAAACACATACCTGCATCTGTATCAACATCTCCTGCACCGGTGTCAACACACACGGCTGCAACTGATTCAAGTACTTCAGCTTGGCCTCCAATAGCTCCGTCAAATCATCCAAGTCTTCATCTTTTTTCTCTTCATTTAACGTCTCCCCTTTCGTAAACGTCAATCCGTTACCATAACTAATTGTGTTCTTTGGACTATCAACATCATCTTCTTCTTTACTAAAACCTAGGCCAGTCCTCTCGCTAGAAAAACCTTCGATGAACTGCGAATATTTCGTGGTATACGCTGGTTCTTCACCCTTTTTGCGTTCGGTTAGTAACACAGAGTTTGATAATCTGAGCTTTTTCTTGCCAACATTTTCTCGTCTTTCTTCCGAGTCTAGTAAGTACAAGTTGGCGCCTTTCTTTTCGGTAACATCAACTTTTTTCTCTTCGTTTTCTACTTCCATAGCAGGAGGTGGCGTGGGTGGTACAGATGGCGGTGTAGCAGGGAGATCGTCAATGTGTTGAATACTCGGGAACAAAGGTTTTGGTTCAGGAGGAGGACTTGTATCACCTCTTGGTGAACTCTTAGCACTGATTGCGTCACTTGATTTTTGTTCATCAAAAAGATCAACATTTTTAACTTTTGGTAATTCTTTTTTCTCAATTTCTTCTAAGAGATCATCTATTGGTTTCGAAACAGTTTCTTCACTATGCGGTGCGCTCTTACTGGCTTTAGGATCATCATCAATAATCATCCGTAACTCTTCTGGTAATTCGCCTCCTAGATTTTCTAGGATTTTTGCTTTGTCTTTTAGTCTTAGGAATAGCGCGCTTTCGTCTTGACTGTCTTCATCTTTGTCTGACTTTTTATCCTTTGTTATGAAAAGTAAAGAAAATTCAAAAATGAAATAAAAAAATTAAGTACATAATTTGCAAAGTCTTAGCCATAATCTAACCAAGTTTTTTATTTTGTGCCTATTATTACTACTCTAAGTACCTCAGATTGAAAACTTTAACCCATCACATTGCTTAATAACATTCCAAAGTATTGAGAAATATAATGATCTAACTCAAGCTAGTGAAATATTTTATTTGTAAGTACAAAATATACCAGAAGTACTTGTATTAGATCAATAGGTACCGTGTGAAATCATCTACTATGATAAGATATCAAATAAGATTATTTCAAAAGGTTGTGACATAAAAAGAAATAGTTATGGAAAGATAAAAATAATATTTCCCAAGACAATGAAAAATTATTCTTTAGCATTTTCAGAAGCAGAATGTCATCATAGGTACTTTTAATGTAAGATTATAATAAAGCAAAACATTGAAGGTGTTTAATATAAAATAAACAACCATCATAGACATTTTAAAGTCCTGAATTTGAATGACAAAAAAAAGAAGGAATATACAATAAAAAACTATAGTATTAGACATAAGTTCATACCTCTTTCCCTAAATCATTTTCAATGCTATCGTCAGGAGTTTTAGATCCATTATTCTTTATCTCAGGAGGTAAATCGGGTCCTATTGGCACTGTGTAGTTGAGGGTGGGAGGTAAAGCAGGTCCGTACTCAATGGGCTTAGTTTTTGGCTTCTTATGGGGGATTGGTGTCTTTGCTTGACTTTTAGGTAGGGGCGGTGCTGTAGCCTTTGTTGGAGTTTCTGATTCATCGTTAGATTCTGAGTCTGAATTGTGGTATGATGTTATTAGTTCTATTTTCCTGGAAAAGATAAAAATGAATGTGTTATGTTACAAAATTATAGTAATGGACTTAAAACTTGTTGGTTCAACTGGTATGTAGTAAAGTCTAACTCTCACTTAATTTAGACCTTCAAACTGTTACAAAAATCTTTATGTACAAGGTGTAACAGACTAAGCGAAGTAGCTGGTGTTGATTCAGATCATCAAACAGGACAACTTTTCCTTGAAACAGGTTTTTGTTTTTGTTTTTCTTACTAATTGCATCATCCGATGCAATATTATGAAAAGTCCATTTTTTTAATAGCTATTGCACTTATTCTTTTACATGTCCCTGTAGAAGTAAATTCACCATTTTCTAGACAATTATTTTCTAGTACTTACTCATCCTCATCATCACTGTGTCCCCGTTTCTTACTGAACTTGCTACCCTTCTCTTTAACCCCTGTACTGCTCTTATTGCTCTCTGCCTTCTTGGCAGGCTTAGCGGAAGGTGTCTTGGGAGCAACGGCTTTGTTAGTCTGAGCATTTTGTTTCTCTGCTAACGCTTGCTGGTACAACTGCCACTCTTCTGCTGACACTTCTGCTGAGCCTGATGGAGTTGAATGGTATTGTTATAGAGTATGGATCATATCACTACTATTATAAATGCAAAAGTTTGAATGGATGGATGTGTGACATGATTTCTGGGTGAAGCAGATTAACCGGAATTAATCGCTACAACTATGGTTGCCTTAAGAAATTTTGGCCGAAGGTTCGAAGGATGGAAAGGTTCAGTAGGGCACTACCTGTTATAATATTATTTGAATTGAGAGCAAGTAAGATGATCATAATTAATAAAATATTATTTACCTGCTACATGCAACTGCTGCTGAGCTAGCTTAAGTGCTAGTAAGTATTCTGGCGGTGCTTCCCATGTCACAGCATTGGTTTGTTGGTTCCAGTAGTATGTGAAGCCACTGGTCTCATCATAACATGCTGACCAAGCTGTGGAACATAACATTGATTGAGGATGTACTCCAGAGTTAAAGTGAGGAACCTGAAAATTGACATTAATAAAAAATATTTGAAACTCCGCCCCTAAGACGACCAACTGACCAACTACTGCCCTGTAAAATATAACATAATTAGGTATGTCAGTTCTATCTCTGTTCTACAATTATTATGGCGAAATATGCTTGGTTTAAATATTGATTGCGTGGTTAGAAAATTGTTTTGGTAACTGATTTCTCTTTGATAGATTGATTGCGTCAATTACATTTCTAAGAGAAAACCTTGAAATCCATTAGCTTTGCTTGGCATTAGTGAGAAAATGTGATAATTATTTAACAATTTAAATCTGCCATTATGATCTTACATTTTGACATCCCTAAAAGTAAATAGAATAAAAAAATTAAATACCATGAGTTAGACAAGAATAATTATTGTTTGTTGATTGTCTATAATTATTACTACAAGCACTATACTAAAGTATGTGTGTGATTTTTCCTCATAGTAATTTCCTCAAGGTAATTTATTCCTGGTAATATCCCTATCTACTTTTTATTACTCATTATAGACCTATAATAAAGATATTGCGTTTTAGCATGCCAGTAACGGTAGTCAGTCTTCGTAGTACCAAAATAGTAAACAATCTCGTTTTCCGTAGGTAAAAATGGTTGTGGGTCAGAATAGATTGCGATTTGCGATTTACGACCTCATTATGGTTTATTATCGTTTTTTAAATGAAAACCTATATTATTTAGTTAGAGCAACATCAATATGTGGAAAAACTTACGGCAATGGGGTATTGGCGCTGGATGAACGGCGGCAGTTGCATTCGCTGTTGCTGATGCATTCGGATTTTGTCCAGGTAAAGGCGGTTGTCCAGGTAAAGGCGGATTTTGTCCAGGTAAAGGCGGATTTGGTCCAGGTAGAGGCGCTGTTTGGCCAGGTAAAGGCGCTGGTTGGCCAGTTAAAGGCACCGTGGAACCAGGTAACGGCGCCGTAAGAGGCTTCCGAATAGCTGGGCCTGGGCCTGGTGGTAAAGGCGGGGCACGCGCTCCATCATCGGAATCCTCATCAGAATCACCGTAATTTGCTAACAAACCAGCCAGCGGGTTCGCTGTACTCATGGCGAAACCACTTCAAAAGTTCCGTGAGCAGAACAACACTTTTCTTTTCTGTTTTTTTATTAAATATTAATCTAGCACTAATAATAAATAGTTTTCTACAATAATATGCGCCTGCTTTTACATAAAATAGGCATTGACGACAAAAACACGCTCACTCAAATTCGCACGTTTGACATATTGGTCGCCATTTTGAGATTTGAGCAAAAAGTTCAAAAACTGAAAACCGTTCCGATGCACGTAAACTATATACTTATTTTACTCTATGATGGAAACTCAAGTGTTCGACACAGAATTAATGGTTTTTTTTTAATACACTTTGTTTATCTATTTTGTAAATAAATCAGTATTCATTATTCTTTCACCATTTTTAGATCAGAAGATCTAAAATAAATTATTGCTTTTGCGTAACTAGCGCCATCTGTTATTTTAAGCAGTCTATTTGACATAATGTTAAACTCGAATGTTTTATTTTACGATAGATGACGCTACGCGTCACGCCAGGTGATTTGTGAGTTTTGATAAACTAAGTGGGTAGGCAGAGGCGGTATCCGTCACTTTAAGTTACGCATCTCAGAATTATTTAAGATGCTCTGTGTTCGCATTCGGTTCTCTTACGGTTGCTAGTTTAGTGTGTCATCCGATGAGAATAAAATATCTTATTCAGCTTAATCTGCTAACCAATTTAAATAGCCCTTTGTTGAAACTCCTTTGTTGTCATTTCGGTGTACAAAAGAATCGGCACCTGTGCTACTTTTATTGTTATTGTTGTTATTTTCATTCCCTGAGTTAGGTAGGTATTCTAGGTGTATCTCGGCGGAGTTCATTATACCACGACTTGGGAAATGCCTCTTTTAACGATTTCCATTGCTTCTGTTCTTTTGCAACTCTTCTTTCTTTACCAACGATCAACCTAATAATATTCTAAATCAGCAAAATGGTTAGGGGCACTAATGGGCCCGCGCGTAGAGCACACGTAGGGTGCGATTTTTCAGTGACTAGGCATTTACAAAAGTTAAAACAAACGACCGTATTTCAATTAATTTTATTAATACAAAACTAGCTTAATTAGGTATGTATAGGCACGTGTATAAAAATATAAATATTATCTAGTCTACAACTACTTACTTGTTAATTTATACATATCTACTAGTTTTATACAGTTTTATGAGTATGGTAACTAAGTATTTATTTTATATGATAGGTAGGACATTTGTGAAGCGTTAGGTATAGCTTACCCACTACTCATTGGTCATAAGATATTTACCCATTTATATCAGAATTAGGTCAAAATTAAATGGGCAAGACCCAGAGAAAGTAAGTACCTGAACAGTATGACAAAAAAGGATTCCTTCTTTATTAAGTAAATCTAAAAATACAAGGTACCATAAGGTATCCGGAAACACTTCACGAAGCCGAATCAAACATTCACATCAAACTAAGTATTAACTCTTCGCAAAAATTAGGACGAGTGCCTTTCGGCATCGCTAGGGGTCTTTTCTACACCCATTATACAACTCTATTGATCATAAGTAATTCGCACAGCTCCACTCTTCTTCTTTCTTCACCAGTCCAGTGGACAGGCAGCCTAAAGCCTTTTGTATGTTTTAGAGAACATTTTTAACGATCAGCGCAACTTTCAGACAAAAGAAGGCTGACGAAATAGTAGTAGGTCGTAGTAGGATCCCGCGGGATCCGCCTGTTTGGGATCAGTTTACTAAAGAACCAGGTAAAGATGCAACACTGGTAAGTTGTGTTTGAAAGTTCGGTAATCAATCTGTTATACTTCAAGAGTAACAGATTTGTGACCAAGTACAAAAGATTCATGGTGATGATGATATAAGATTAAATAAGTAACTAATGATTCGTTTTCAATGGAAGTTTATAAACTAATCAAATAAAGTTTTCACTTTTGGTTGTTCATGTAAGATGCTTCATAACAGTTCGTATCTTTACATTTTTTTTCATGGAATCCTTGCTGTGTCGAATTAAATTGCGTAACGATACATATAGGTACATTTGTAACAAACAATATGGCTTTTACAACTAAATATAACACAGTTAATAACTTACTAAATTGTAAGAAGAAATAAAAATAATGTGAAATTCATTTCCCCTATTGTAAGTAAACGAGTCAACAATACAAGAACGAGCAACGTATTTAAAATATCTATATTTCTTCGGTGACAGATAACGGACTTAGAATTAGGACTATGTTTAATTTGTTACCGTTTCACAATGCAGGGTTCACACGTGCCCTCTACTAAGTAAGCAGGGTGGCACTGAGGGCACTTGGGGTTCTCCCCAAAGCTTTGCCTCCCTGGCCTTGCTACTTTAACCTGGAAAGACGTCTCAGCGTTATCACTCTCATACCCTGGATGTGCCTTATCTAAAGGAAACACATAGTCAGGGACGAAGTACGAACTGATATTGTACTCCGTGTTACTCGGTTCAGGAGTCGTTGTCTTTGGTTCAGGCCTGGTCACACTGCTGAACGGACTCTTGCCTTGTATCGACCTCGTCTGCAGTACATTCGTTGTGTTCGTCCTGTTGCTTTCTTTTGGAGGTATGAGGTCGAAGGCAGGGACAGCCCATTTCCATTCGTAGTAAATTGGCGGTCCAACAGTTGTTGATGGGATTGCAGCAGAGTCTACATTTGGTGGCAAAAGGACTTTTTCAGGCTCGGGGATTCCATTATTATTACCACGCGTTGGTGCTACTTCTTCGGCTTCTGCTTTGGGTTTGGTGTTCACGGAGTCAAATCTCGTGCCTTCAAAGAATGACTTGTCATTTTCAGTTCGGAACGTATTAAAGCTATTAGCGACATTTTTATGTTTTCTAGGAGTTCTATCTTCTTCAGAGTTGGCTGGTCCCGCTGGTAACTGACCGTTTATGTCAATGATCTCTGATCTAGACATCGCAGTCTGGTGAACATCAGGGGACGTTGGATCGAAGCGTTTGATGAACTTGAAGACGGGATCTGCAGTAGGTTCCACTCTTGAGTCTTCTACTTTAGTTTTGGTAGTAGGAGCTGGGGGAGGAATTAGTTCGATAGATGGTGGAGTCACACCTGGCCTTGGATTGTTCTGTGTGAAGTTGGTGCTGGGTGTTGGCCTGAAAGTTGCATCAGGTTCTTGAGAAGCAGCTTCATCTAGGTGGTCAGTGTTTCTGCTGGATCCAAAGTTGATGTTGGAATTAATGTTGGCTTTGGCCCTACTGTGGAACTTGCGACCAGTGGACCAGGCTGTGGGAGGCCTGTAGTTCTGCTTGCCGCCGTCTAAGTCATTGTTATCGATGTCAGATATGGAGTCAGCTACGCCAACGATGCTGTTACTTGGGTGGGCAGGGAACTGAAATGGAAAATTTAAAATAATTAGAAACTAATTTATAAATTCTTGGCATTTATGAAGTTTGTAGTCATTGTAATTAAACGCCTGTAGTTATAAAATTCTTAAGGGAAGATTATAATTATGATGATTACATCACACTAATGGTCTACGAAGGAAGTGGAAGTGAATGGATCGCATCAGCTTACGCACGAATTAACTGTCTAATTAAACCTTTATTGTAAGTAGTAGTGACCTTAATCATAATAAGGAAATTAACGCTAACGAATACGTTTTATTTATTACCTTTCCAAACAACTTACAAAACTTTATCTAGCATTAATTAAGTTAATTAAGTACCTATTTCCTAATTTGTACCTATCTACTTAAATCTATATGAGGGAAGGTTTTTCTTGAAAGCCTAGCTATCAGAACCTATTTTTTCAATGTCCACTATATCTTCTTTTTTTCAACCAAATTGGCTTGAGTTTGGCCGCAGCTCGCTTGATGTGATGTGATGATGCAGCCTAGGGTGGAGCACAATATTCCGATTCATTCGAAGTTTGAATAGATCCATATTATAATGATCAGGAAACAGAGAAGCCAAAATAGAATTTCACACACTGACGATTTGCACAATAAATGAGGATGCCTAGCGCTTTGACTTTTTATCACTTTTGACAGCGATGTGGACAAATTTTTCGACGCCCTGTAACCCTTTTTGATACTTAAAATATTTTATTACTAATAAAGAGAGTGTGTAAATAATGTAAATACCTATTACTAGTCTGTCTTTCAAAAACATGGGTATAATAGGTGAACGGAGTAGAAGCAAATGGCAGACTTAGTTTTTTTTTTGTTTAAAAAAAAAAACAAAATTTAAATTCGATATTTTTCATTATTTTTTTCAAAATTTCTCTTTGTTCTAATATGAAAAGTTTAATTAAAATTTGTAGCGTTTTTTAATGATGGATCAATTTTCTTCTAAGCTGTGGAAAAAAGAAAAAAAAACTAGGTAAGTATGCCATAAGCTTCTACTGGGTCCATATTGGCTCACCTAAAGTTCTTTACCCGAAAATGTTCTTCCTAACGATTTATAATCCGAATGATCATTCTTCCTAAAATTTTTCATCCTAAAGTTTTCATTCATACTATTTGTAGTGCTACCGGCGATGTTCATAACACTTATGTTTCCGAAAATTGTAATTAATAATATCGTAAATGTGAATATATTTAAACTCCTACTGTTTTTTATCATAACGCTTTTATCCCTAAACATATTACCATAATATTTTCACTCATACTCAGAAAGAAACATTTACCAAGTGTAATAAAAATATATCTGGGTATAAGATGATATTTATAGTTTTAATTTGAGGGTATGATTATTATTTGGGGGTATGCTTTACATAACGTACTTATTACTATAACTATACCTGAGATAATTATGTCTAAAAAACCAACTGTTTAGAATGATTAAAGGTCGTTTCACTGATTTTCGTCTTAAATGAATGAAATTCAGGTCAGAGTGTCGTCTTGGGGGCACTATGAAAAAAATACTTAAAAAATTTCGCGACCAATTTCGAGGCTGGTCACAGTTCTAACAAAACCTATGGATATCTTTGCAGGTACCTACACACCGCTATAAATATATATGAAAACATGTATTAACTACGAACCACCAGATTTAGCAAAATGTAACGGCAAAAAATCACTTTTGGTTGCCAAAATCAGTAAATGGTCACCAAAATTAATTCCCATTTTATCGTGTAATTAGAACCAAAAATTTATTTTTGACCACCAGAAATTGAACTGACAAGAGCCCAAAAAAAATCCGAGTCGAGGGAGGCCCGGTCGACGGAGCCCCGCTTCGCGGGGCTCCTACTTCTGAATGGTTTATAAAAAAATAACCACGAAGGGTATGGCGGGGTCTATTCGCTCGCTTCGCTCGCTCATTCGACCCCGCCATACCCTTCTAACCTAATCTATCCGTGTCGGGGTGCCCCAAGTCGGCCTAGTCAAAACTAGTTTGTCATCAACCACCTCATTAAAATTTGGTGCTCAATTTACTAAATTTGGTGATCAATTGATATTTTAGGTGATAGATGTTAGTGGTCACAAAGTTAATTTTGATGGTCATTATATTTTCCCCCCTATTATTTTGTATGGTACTATTATTCTTATATGTTATACATGTTATGTGAAAATAAAGTTACGCAAAATTAATATACATATATAATACTGATTATTATAAATAAAAATAAATCTAAACAAAAAAGATATGACTTTGAATAATAGTGTAAAAGATGGTTATGTTGAGAAAATATAGGAAAACAAATAAAAGTATAATAGATGTTTATTGCTACTGACATTATGAAGTTGAATGCTTCGGAATTATGAACATTAGAGGCAGAGTAGTTAGGAATTGTGATTGTTAGGATAAAAAATGTTAGGAAGAACATTTTCGGATTTCCAATTATCGGAGTTGAAAATTTAGGTGAACTTTGGCGCACCCGCTTCTACTCCGTTCACTTAACTTTTAGAGCGTTCCAAAGTTGGAACGCGCGGGCATGAAAGGTATACCCCCTTTTTTTTGGAAAGTGATAAAAAAGTCATCCGGTATAATGTTATTAGAAGAAGTTCGGCAAATTGATGGAACCTTGCATAAGTAATTATTTTTACCACAGAAATCCATTAAGCTTCTTCATTTGGTCGATGACAAAATAAAAAGTGTCATTAGGATATGCATAAAAGCGAACGTGTGAATCGTTACCCATCCTATGCACAAACATACTTATTTAGTTATTTTATTGTGGAGCCATAGGTCACAGGTTGTGGGTTACGAAGACCAAAGCAATCAGCACACGGAAATAAGTTTTATTATGAGTTATGAATATGATGACACAAGTCTTAGTGCAGTTTATGACCACACAGAATATACTAGGTAGGTACCTAACTATTAGGTGTAATAAAATATCTATAAAACGTTGCCAGCTACTTTTTTTTGTTTTAAAATGATTATAACTTTACTTTAAATACATCCATGACCCCTGCTAGTATGGTATCCCTTATAGAACGACCTTCACCTAGCTGGTTCAATAACCAGCTCGGTGAAGGTTGACATATTTTATATCAAATTAAATATGTCAAAAAATATATTGCAAATGGATTGACCAAAACTGTTCAGTCCAGAATATTTTTTTTATCTGGTTTGGTTAATAGACAAATTCCATACCAATCGAAAGTATGAAGCCTGTAGCATAATTATATTTATCTATAGGCTTCATAACTTTTGCATTTTCTATAATATAGGCTTCATACTTTCAATTGGTAGGTATGGAATTTGTCTATTAACCAAACCAGAGAAATGTTTAAAAAAAAAAAAAAAAAACAACTAATTAATCATTATTCTGGACTGAATTTTTTTAGTCAACCCATTTGCAATATATTTATTGACATATTTAATTTGATTTATAATACTTTTCATCCATTAACCAGGTCGTTCTGTAAAGGATTTTAGATAATTCATATGCACAATGTTTTGAGTGCGTTACATTGAGTCCTACCGAAAAGATTATTTTTCACCCCAAAAATAGGTAATTTCCCAACAATAACTTTGAAGTTTGATGTACAGAATGCTTGGTTGACGGGTATCGTGAAGGGTCTGTTTACACCTCGTTTGAATCTGTTAGGGGGTGAATTTTCTAAAGACAGTCCTTCCTAAGTACTCACTTTCGTTATGAAAGGAACTCTTGTACATGTTTCTACACACGGCGGTTAAGGTTGTGCGTTGACATTCTGTACCTGAACTTGAGATTTTTTTTAAACAGAAGAGTAGAATTTACCTTAGTCTCAGCTTCCCTCAGTATATCGTAGTAGGGATTGTATGGCGGCGCGGATAGGATGTCAGGGCGCGGCGTGCGCAGGCGCATCTCGTCGTCTGACACGAACGGCTTGTCGCGTTGACCTGGAAACCGGGAGTAAAAGAGGTTAGAGGTATTTATTCAAATAACTGGAATACAATCTCAACCATCTGTATACTGGTACCTAGCCTAGCTTTTACGTGGAGCGAATTCAGCAGCTAGGCAATATGACGAGTCCGTCGTGTTGCCCAGAATTCAGTCGAATTCCTTCGGTAAGACTGGTTGTCAGACATTCAGACTTCTGCCTAACCGTAACGATTGTGTCGACTGTCAAAGATGTGAGAGAGACGAAAGTGCTTTCAGAGGTGCTTTTAGGCTTTTACAGTATCAAACTGCATTCAACAAAGAATGAACTGACAGACATAAATAAAATGATTGTAAAAAAAAACAATAACTGCTAATTCTACGTAACGAGTTTAATGAGTCTGCTAAATACCCATTGTTTGCGGTTGCTAACTTGTGACCGCAGCCAACATGAAAACATGTTTATTTGTTTAAAGTTCGTTTTGTGGTTTTCACTTAGGATACGGATTTCAATTGAGCGTGATTATTAGGTCTCGATCAATGATATTTAATTAAACAGATATGTTATGAGCGCGCAATCGTGAAGACTCGAAAACGTGTCAATTGGCCTGTTTTTCCTTTATTCTGCGTCACTGCGTGTATGTGAGCTGGCTCTCCCCCGCGGCACACTTTTTTCGGTGGTTTTGTAGGTGTATAACATATCTGTTTGTTAGAATATCATTGGTCTCGATGAACAAATATTGACAAACTCATTTTAGCATAATCTTTGTGGTCAATCTTTTAGGTAAATTGGTACAGTCGACGCCAGCACATCAAGATACCCGAAACGATCAAATATTCCCAATCAACCTTTTTTTTTTTTCGGACGGGAAATCTTCAAATGACTCCTCCCGCTCTGGGCGGATCAGGAGTGTCAGACTTTTACTGACTAAAACCCATTCATGTTTCTTCATCGCCCTTTGTGTTCCGGGGCCACGGTATCTCTTTCGAACAGTCCCGCAACCCCGGCAGGCATCGGTTCTTACGGACCCCTTCCTTTTTGCTGACTCTTTGAGGCGCGCGTGGAACACGAACGCGCCGTCGCGTCGACACGGCCTGTCGTCATGAGACGGACGGACGGCGAGCAACCTTGAACCTAATTCTTCAGTTATAAAGTTGAAAATCCATTAAAGATAGTAGTAGCTGCGCAGCTATGTGCTGGCGTTTGTACAAGATTTGATAGCTCATTAAATTGGCTTTCAGAGACCGGTATGGGGTGCTCGGTGTAATATTGAAGACATGTAGGTATCTATTATGGCTTATCACATAGTTTTTGAAAGGTTATCGTAATTTGTTTGATAGGTATTAGAAAGAAAGAAAGAAAGAAAGAAAAAGCATTTATTAGCCCGCACAGGACAAAACACAAATAAAAATGGTTAAATTAACAGTACTAGCAAACAGCAAACAGGAAGACGGTGATTAGCCTGGATTAGTCATAATCATTAAAAAAATAGTTTTTAATCAAATCTAAATTCAAAACTATTAACAACTAAGTTTTTCTCGTGGCGCGGAACATTTAATACAGCCTACAACACTCGCAGCTTCCCGTTCGTGAAAGAATTTTTGGAATCGGATTAGTAGTTCCGAAGATTACGGGCCCCCTACATAACATCAAACCTCTTTATAATATTAGTATAGATAGGTACATCATACGCCTACTCTTTAATCACTATGATATTAAAATATGACTGTAAGATGCATCTGCTGATGAGTGATGCCACAACAGCATCCATTATTTAATACATTAGAATGATGTTCATCAACTACATAGGTAATTAGATCTTCCATGTACGAATAACGACGGAAATTACCGAGTGAGGCTATGCATTATTCAGTGATGTAAGTAGAATGTAACTTGTGGTCCCTGCAGGCCAAAGGCCTTTTCTCATATAGAGAAGCCACGCGCATTGATCACCACGCTTGCTCACGGCAAATTGGCGATTAATTCAAAAGTCCAGGTTACCTCACGATGTTTTCCTTCACATCGTTGATGTCCAAGATACTTAAACTTAAAAAGTAAGTAGGGGTACATATGACTTGAAATGGTGATATTGATTTACTTCACTTAAAGTACTAACGGGATAATATCCGTGATTTTGTTTTGTTTTGATGAGCTATTCCCACGATCATGATGCTTGCAACATCGTCGAAATATCAGGAGCTCATCAAAACAAAAGAAAATCACGGATATCTATTAGCTCGTACTGCTTCTGTTTGTTATGAACGGACGGTCGGATTGGTCACCGAGGTTCGCTCGTTGGTATGTATTAGATATTATTTCGCCAAATACCCGATGTGACGTTTGTGATTGTTTCTTTATTTTTTAACTAAGTACCTACTTAGGTGGATATAATTCTATATTATGTAGTCGATGATCTTGGTGCACGGTAAAACTCTAATGAGTTTATGTTGGCACCAACAAAAATGTAACTTGTGTGTTTAATACTGAATAAATAAATAAAGTACTTTAAGTGTAGTGAAAAACCGTGAAAGTCTAAAACAGTGCATTGATTTACTTGCTTGCTTGCTTTAGTATTTATGTAGTATATCAACTATCTGGTGTCCACGACACAAGCCTCGTTGCTTAGTGTGGCACTAGATGGTGCTGTGGGTAATGACCAGCAAGATTTTTTTTGCCCGGGTTTGAAGCCAACGAAAAAACAAACATAGAACAAAATATATAGGGCTCTAAAGACGCGAGACGTAGCGTTGAAAAGCTGAAAACATGTGATTCCAAACAAGTCTTACTGTAAGACATGACATAAAACACAGGTCTTTGGCATAAATTAAACACACATAAATAAATAAGAAACGTCTCGCCAGCATACAACACACATCAGTATTCGTCTAAGTCAAGGGCACGTGTGATTACGTGTATTGATGCAACATCACGCTCGTCTAGTTCCTCAAACTTGAAGGCTCGGCTTCCTCACAGTCGGCGTGTTGCGTAGTGTGACCGTGCACTCATCAACAATAATGAAACTTGGTCTTTTGAATACTTGTTTTCAGGCACCGACTAAAAGGTTAAGTAGTAAGACCCATATTAGATTAACCTTAGACGGGTTAACTCTTAAAATATACGGGTTAACCTTTTAAATATTGTTCATCATCTGCCTAGCCTTTTCCCAACTATGTTGGGGTCGGCTTCCAGTCTAACCGGATGCAGCTGAATACCAGTATTTTACATGGAGCGACTGCCTATCTGACCTCCACAACCCAGTTAGTACTGGGTAACACGATACCCCATAGTAAGACTGGTTGTCAGACTTTTGGGCCACTGACTACCTGTAACGACTACCAAAGATCTACAAATGACAGCCGGGACCAACTGCTTTACGTGCTTTCCGAGGCACGGAGGAAACCCGGTATGTAATGGGTGGTCACCCTTCCACAGACCAACCTAGGCAAGCACGGCTTACGACGGCTTTAGATTGACCCGAGCGGCTGTTATTATTTAGCCACGAGCTCCTAAATCCTCTCTTCCTAAATATTTATATTGATAAATAATGCTCATATAGAGCTCCTTAGAGCTCCTTTTAAATATTGATATTGATAAATAATGAAAGAGACAAAGCACCGAACACCCCCGAACACCGGTTAAGTCCGTCACTTTCACCTTCCCCAAGCATCCCCGAAGCCCAAGCATCAACATTTTAATTCTTCTTTAGTATCTTATAAATAATTTTATCTAGAGAACATAATATACAGTACCAACTTTAGAGGTTCTAGAATATATTAAGCTAATAATTTTGCGATCAATTTCTTACTTTAATTCATCATTATTTTGCTATCCATTGATGGGCGTAGTTGCTCACGATTCAGGTTTTATTTTTTCATGATTTATGTAGGACTTAATTTTAATTGAAATAGTAGACGTTGAACTTGAAAAATGTTGCGAATATAAATTACCAATTTGTATAATTATAGTCTATGATACATTGACCCCAAAATCAAAGGTGCAACGAGATCTTTTAAATTTGAACTGAAATTATTTTCTGCATCGACCTTGCAATAATATCTATTGATTAATATGCAACGAAACTTCAATTCACCTGAACTTAAAGAAGTCTATAATCATGGAAGTAATTAGTTTGGTATCAATCATGCGTCAAGTTCGTAGACATAATGAATTAAGTTAAAAATATATAATTATGCGGACATCAGAGCCTTCAAGAAAATTAACTTCGTAAATAACTTTGTGTTAAAGATAATCATGAAGTTATCATTACCACCCAAGAACATTGTACCTAATCTGTCTAACGATGATCTTCAAACAAAATCGTTCCCATTTTCCAAGTCAATTTTCACATGGCTAATCCAAATAACAGATTTTCCACGAAAATCTGTGTTTTTTCCAGAAAAACCAGGTTATAAACAGATATAAAAAGTAATATTAATTGTAACAATAGGTAGGTATGCTACTTCTTTTTAAAATTCATTGAAAATGTATAAACAGCAGTAGCCATCCCGACCGTACCAAGCATAATTTTGTATGACTTACCTACTAAACAAGGCTCGCGGTCAATTTTAAATCGTTCACAACACACAATTTTAAAAGACCTTCAAACTACCGAGATCTATACTTAAACCAGCATACGAATACCTATACGTAAACATTACTTGAATACTATTCAAATTCAGTGCCACTGAGGAATTTAGAACATCTGTCAATATAGGTACCTACGAACAACTAACTGCCCGACTCAAGGCAAGGGGTACTACACACATAAAATTCGGCTCTTTGATTCAGCACCAGCAGTATTAGTTGGACATCAGAGCTCGAAGCACACACACATATTCGGTTTTTTTTCGACTCGTGCCGATTAAAAAAATTTGTTTACCATGAACCATAGAAGAATCACGTGCGGGTTGTTTGAGCTAAAACTTTTTCCTGAACGTATTACATGCATTTTCCTATTTGCCATTAAAACGTGGGCCAGACTATTGTAAACAAGCCCTACACACACCTCCACATCGGTCTCTACCGGTGGTTTACAACAGCACGCACTGCTGACGCACTGTTGTAAACCGCCGGTGGAGACCGATGTGGAGGTGTGTGTGGAGGGCTTGTTTACAACAGTCTGGTACGGGCATTAAGGTAAGCGTCCACCTTTCCGCATCGTACGCATCGGACGCATCGCATCAAACGGATCGTAGTATTATTGAACAGTTTCGAGTGATCCATACGGTGTCAGTGGACGCACTTGTGTGACTTCCTAAACAAAGAATACTACGATCCGTTTGATGCGATGCGTCTGATGCGTACGATGCGGAAAGGTGGAACTTTAGATATTGCCACCCGGCTGTGCCAAAATATCTTAAATAGGTGTGTTCTGTAGACACTACGTAGAGTCCGCTGTTCTCGAAAGGAAATACGTGTTCTCGAAGAAGAAGTCTGCGGTTCTTCGCGCCTAGTGTGTAGCATCCCTATAGGATTGATCCTTGCTTGATTCTATTTTGATTTGCGAACATTGTGGAGATATAATTTGACGTGATTGACGGCGCGTGGGCTTACAGTCATATACTGATGCGTTTTACTACTTGATTATGACTACAATAGATCCAAATAAGGCTAGGTGCAGACGCTACCATCGTCATAAAATGTTGGGAATATAAACCGACTCACAACATTAAGTAGCGATTCTGCACCTCGCCTTATTTAGACTTGCTGCTTAGCTTGATAGCATATGCCGTAACAACTTAGAACATTTAATTAACTTGTGTAATTTAATAATGATTATTGTAACACATTGTCTATTGCACCTATGTCTAATCTAATGAAAACAGGTTGTAATTCATCGAAACTAAACATCCGATTTAAATAGTTCTTTCCCTGATGGAAAGCTTCACTATTGCCGCGTGCGAAGTCGCGGTCACAAGCTAGTACCTACAAAAATGTTTTCTATAAAATAAATATGAAGTTCTACTAAAGAGTATGTTTTCTTTCATATAAGATTTGACTTACCATAATCTGTAGGAAATTTATTGTGATTCAAGATGTCTGCTCTCAACTAGTCGGACTTTTTATCGTAAGTAAAAGTGATGACCAGCACACTCATCAATCAAAGATCAATAGGTAACTCCTACGACATAGTTATAAGACTAATTTTTATTTTGGCTAAAGATAGGGACCTTTATCTATCCACTAATACCACCTGTACCACAGTCTGCATCCCACCTAACACTTCTACCCACAGATACAACGCAGATCAAGGTTTCCTCGGCAATCCAGAGTAACATCTCCTTGGCCCAACTGCCCGTACTGCAGGCACGTAATAAACCGCCTATTATGCAAGATCTGGTCATCTAATTTAGAAACTTGTTATAGTAACAGCCAATAAACGGTTGCTTGAATAACACTTTGATCGTAGAAGTATTTTATGGGGCTATAAACCTTTGGTAGGCGGGTGTTGAATGGAAACAAAGAAATCTTGATTGGTATTTTGATTTGAGAATAACGTAAGCGTAAATCAACCAAAGCTTTAAGTTTGACTTTGGTAAATGTATGCTTAATGTTTGCGGAAGCACGTACTGACGGTTTCAGTACCATTCTACGTAAGAAGACTGCTTCTATGATGCGCAGAGTGCGCGGGAGCGGCAATGACATTCTGAAGGTCATTAGTGATAAGCCGTGCTGCACCATCATGGCTCATTGGGTACGTGTACATGTACATATACCCGGTGCGTCTGGTGAGTGCAGCAGATATATGAATTAAATCTTGTTTTCGTTTTGTTACTAACATAGCTTTTAAGTAGTGTGTATTACTAACATCATATGGATCAAGGTCTGAAATAAAGTATTCATTTTTTATTTTTTATTACTTGCGTTCTTGTACAAGAGTTATGGAGAAGGTAATAAGCTTTTGTGTTATTTTAAACTTACAGAGTACCATCTTCCAGACTTCATAAACATCCATGTAATTTTCCTCAACAGGATCTTTCAATTTCAAGACACTATTATCTATTCCTAAGATATGAACTGTGCATGTTCCAGTTCATCAAAATCTACAATTATCTTTTTTGCAAAATCAAATTAAGTCATTTGAGAAGCTCATCATTTCCAGTATGTTGTCAGTTTTTGTTGGGAACAAAAACTAACCATCGACCATCGACCCCTATGCTTATATATCCCTTCAAAGGGTCCAGTGAGATAAGTAGCGCCATCATGCCCTTTTCCACCAGCGTCATTGCAGTAGTCATTGTTTAAAGGGGAGGATGGCACACGTCTAGTTTCATACCACCACGTATTTATATTTATTTTATATATCATCATCTGCCTAGCCTTTTCCCAACTATGTTGGGGTCGGCTTCCAGTCAAACCGGATGCAGCAGAAAACCAGTATTTTACATGGGCGACTGCCTGTCTGACCTCCACATCCCAGTTAGTGGGTAACACGATACCCCTTGATAAGACTGGTTGTCAGACTTTTTGGGCCACTGACTACTTGTAACGACTGTCAAAAAGATTTTTGACAGTCGTTACGCAGTTGATCCTGGCTGTTACTTGTAGATACAAGTAACAGCCAGGATCAACTGCTTAACGTGATTTCCGAGGAAACTCGGTATGTAATGGGTGGTCACCAGTCCACAGACCAACCTAGGCAAGCACGGCTTAACCTAAAGGTCGACCCGAGCGGCTTTTATTATTTAGCCACGCGATTTGTTATAAGTATGTATTTACAAAAAAAATATCTATGTAGTATTTCAACTATCTGGTGTCCACGACACAAGCCTCGTTGCTTAGTGTGGTACTAGATGGCGGTGAGTGTGATGTCTAGCGATATTTATTTTTATTAATGAAGTCTAGACTTACCAATAAGAAGGTTAGCACTATAATCCCTCTCAGACATGGAGCAGTTGACCATGTACCAATGATCGCAGATGAGCATGCGTTGCTGGAACAGCGTCATGTTGGGGCACTTGTAGCTGAACTGGCGGCCCAGCCCGTCGCACATGTGGTACACCTGGGAACAAGAACAGATAAAGATTAGGTATTATTTTGAGAAAAGACAAATAAGTACTCTCAAAGAAATTATAGTAATTTGAGTAGATCTTCTAAGAAATTTTCAATTTTATGAACCAGGTTAAACCGTTTTTTCATTGTTGGCTGATCCTTGAGGAGAAATGTAACATGATATCGATGAACTGAAAAAGAAGTAGTAGCCGCACGATAGTAGCTTGTGTCTAGCTTGACACGTCATGCATCAATAAAAAAAATCGGAGCACTCTTTGGGGACCGCCGATAGAAGTGAAAACAAAAAGTACACAGGCCCCGCCCCAGTCGTAGCACTGGTTGTGCCCCGCGCCTGCCTATGTGGTGCTACGCCGTAGCGGATGCTACGAGTGCTACGAACGGCTACGAAGCGTGACCACACGTTACGTTACGTGACGATGAGTTCAATGTTTTTCCTTCACCCAAAAAGTGATCAACGGGCCTAAAGAAATTTTCACTTCAAAAATGATAAAATAGTTCTGAAACTGGGCTGTTAGTTACCCACTAATATAACGTCATTGTCACCACTAGTCACTACCGACTGCGACTAAAGATAGGGCCCAAGGTGTTGACAGAATTAATTGTAACTCTAGTGAATATTGCCAAACTAAATTAACTCAGGTTATTCCAAATCCTTCTCCAAAATAGCGAATGTAAATAAAAAGATTTTCTTGATTTGTAAATCACCAAGAATTTGGTAAATCAAACAGTTAGACCCAATGCAGCCAACAATACATGATTGTGAGATATATCAATTATCACCGAGTTATCTGTCCATATCTAATTTGAGCCCACTTAGCGAGTAGTTGCCACAGGCATTCAAATATATCCGTGATCTAGTCGGTCGTGTGTATGCTGAAACCTTTTTACAAGAAAAAATAAATAAAAATTCACAAATTTTGTTGTATTTTTGTCAAGGCAAAGAAAATGAGGAAATTATACCTAAAAGAACCAAAGGTGACATGCCATTTGATTGAGGGGTAACTGAATCTTTGATGAACAAGGTAAAGAAGAAAATCAAGAAGTAGGAACTGACTACGGAAGAAAAGTCAGCAATATTGCTAAAAATGGATAACTAGTTTAAACCTTATGTAATCCTTGCTGTCTAATTGCAGAGTAAAATCAAAAGTGGTAAAAAACAAGCATTGTGCAAAATGCCAGCTCATGCGCAAACGATTTCGGATCGGATCATTATCTGCATGTTTATTCACGATGTTCCACCTTCACAATAAATCATTAAGTCATTAGCATCAGAGATTAACAAAACATGTTTGGACTTAAAATAATTAACACTACACAGAAAAACTTAGGAAGCGACAATTATATCTCAATTTAGTTATATTTCTAGCACAATACGTGCAGACACGGCCGATGCGGCGGCCGGTCGGTCGCTTCCGACAAACTACTCATCAGGAAGTTTGAATAATGTTGTTAAACTCTTTGTGCTACCGTTTATCAAAACCTCTAGACCATGGCCATTTAGTTTAATTATTATAAACATAGTTTTTATTATTATTTATAAACATAGTGTTTTTTATTAGTTTTTATTTTGTTTGGGATATTTAAGGAAGTTTACAACTTATCGCTGATATGGTATCTAGGCTATTGATTCAGACGCTGTAAAAGTTTCATTGAGCACTCACTAAGTTTAGTCATTAACATCTTCATTCAGGCCCTAAATTATTAGATTTGGGTTCGAAGCCAGGCAGGTTCATAACTGATTTCGTCTCCACTGCTTTCAGAACGATGAAGGAAGGAAGGAAGGAGCTGATTCAGTCATGTAAAGACAGTTTGTGTTTCAAGTAAGAATTCCCATCGCTTCACTGTTTTTTAATTAGGCTGGCGGCCAATAGAAGAGTAAGAGTGGATCATTTGCAGTTTCGGGAGGTGTGCGATTGGAGAAGCGTTTGATAAAATCTGATGATACAAGATACGCATACTTAGGTATTCAGGTCACTACCACTTATTAAATGGATAAACGTGAATCTCAAAACATCTGTGCCAAACGTGATTCAAGTGTTTAAACACTAATTTATAGATTTACATGAAACTTAACAAAACCTTTAGGCTCAACTCGTGATCATACGTCAATTGATAGACACATAATCGAGCTGCTGACATAACAATGAAGTAACGAATACGTTAAGTTCAACCATGTCTAAAATGTTTTGGAGATGAGTCATACATCACGTATGAACGCGAATAGATTCCTCATACGGAAATTAATAGAACAATATCGCTAAGGGAAACCACGGACGGTTTTTTCTGACAATTTGTCAGAGTGTTAACAAAAAATTGAACTTGATAAAAAATTAGACAAGAGGTCTGATTGAGGGTTAAACTAGCGTTTTTGTTAAGATTAACACATTAATCCAAATTCCTTCCATTGACATGGGTCTTCCGCATGGTCTTTTAATGGTTTTGGGATAAGCAAGTAGCTTTACATAAAGATTTTTTTTATAAGGTTATTAATATTTTGACGTTCATTACACACGCTTACAGTGTACAGCATCAATTCTCGCTAAGCTTACAATTGAACCTCGCCTTACGGGCGCCAAGAGTATAATTTGCGATCTTTAACGGCAATTGAATGAAGTAGTTGTGTACAATAAAAACCAATAGATCACAAAAACAAAACAATAACACGTCGAAGAAGAACTATTTGAAAGCAATTATCTCTCACAATGTTTATAAACATGGGTTTTCTTGATAAACATCGTCATTGTATTCTTCCACACGTGGAGAGACTGGAAATTGACCCACGCTGATGGTTCCTTCAAACATAACAAGAAGAAGCTATACGATGATACATATAAGATAATCATCTGTCTCTTAAGATACAGGATACCCTAGTTTAAGAGACAGAGTTTAATCAATTGTGTACAGATTTTTGAAGCATCCAAATGTTTAATGTAATTGTTCTATATTACTAATTAAAAATTGTAAACTGTAAGTACAACTATCTGTGTATTTGGGAAATAAAGTTATTATTATTATTATATACCTATTTCGTACCAATCTAAGACATTTAAATATTTACGAGGTACTTAGAGACGTTTCTGTCTCCAAAATCTTCAAGAAGGCAACTCCAAAAAATTTCCATCATGACACCGCGCGCAGATTACAGGAGAACGCAGTCCAATACAGTTACCCACGCAACCAAAACATCAACCTTGTTCAAACATTAAATAATATCTCACATGAAAAGAAACATAAAGAACACACATGTCTGGTATTAAATACACTAATTATTTCTCAAAAGTTCGCCTTGCATCTACAGGTTGTGAAACACTGCTAATCGTCGTCGGCGTGATTACGTTTCATAAATGTTTTTGTGCATGTTATAATTTGTAGTAATTATTCTTCGGGTAATGTTTCATCGGTCATTACATGTCGGGGACGGGCACTATTGTCAAGTAACGTCGGTATTTCAAAGTAGGCTGTCAGGTCACTATGCTAGGCTAATATGTCAAGATCTGAACATAAATCTAGGCTCTGTAATTACTGTATGTTTTGTCTACGAAATAATGTTAACATAACGTCAGAGACAGAAATAGATAATGACATAATTTTCAAAAGTACAATTAGTTTTGTCTAGTTTAGTTTAGTTTTTTTTTATTAATAATTGGCAAGAATTCTATGAATTATATTCTATGATATGATGCCCTGCGTACTTGTTTCCAGATCGACGCTACTGATCACAACAATCTAATAGTTAAATTCTGGGATGCCTTTTTTTTTCTTTCCGATAGGAAATCATCAAATGACTCCGCCCGCTCTGGATGGAGCAGGAGGGAGTGTCAGACTTTTACTGACTAAAACCCATCCATGTTCCTTCCTCGCCCTTTTTGTTCCGGGGCCACGGTATCTCTTTCGAACAGTCCCGCAGCCTCGGCAGGCATCGGCCCTTGCGGACCCCTTCCTTTTGCTAACTCTCTATGAGGCGCGCGTGGAACACGAACGCGCCGCCGACACGGCCTGTCGTCATGAGACGGACGAACGGCGAGCTAGCCCATAGCCCACCGTCCACAGGCCCGCGGTTCTTAAGTGCCTCAGTTTACATTTCCATCGACACTCTGCTACCTGCTACGTTATCTCAAAGTGCCTAAAAGCTCTTTCCTTCTTCTCGTATGGGAAACTATGAATGAAGATCTAAATCCTGTTTATATTAATCAGAAATTGTTAATACCGAGAATCAGACCGACTAAGTGACCATGATCACCAATGGACATCAACCTTAAAGCAAAAGTCAGCTTCAACCTTGCACAAACTCATTCCTACATGTCATCTCAATAACACATGCAACAATGTCCTAATGAATCTTCTCTCTGCATTAACTACAATAGCCAATTACGCAGAGGTCATCAGTATAAGACTTATACCAGCTACCAGGGTTACTGGAACCGTTTGGTCGTCTACTTAACCATTTGAGTAATTGAGTTTGTTCACGTAACGCACGATTGTATTTTGTTTTATTTGTTTTTGTAATTTACGTTTATTGTTCGTAGGCTCGTGTGCACGGATTGTCAACAGAGGCTCGGTAAAAATAAAAGATACCTATGTTATTATTATTTTAATACTCAATAGTGGCTGTTGAGTGGCTGTCGTCGGATGTAGAGTGGCTGTGATGAGACTTTATATCGTCTTTTTGTTTTTGACAGTTCAAAAGTGCCTGTAACTGATATATTTGGACGAAATAGTTTGAGTTTCAGGATAACATTAATAACGTTCTCACTTTCTCTGCATTCGCGACAAGATGAATATTAATATTAACCATACTAATTAGGCTTACCACCTAATTGTTAACCATGTAATTTTAAAATTTAGGTTCAGTTGCATAAATAAATAAATGTATAAAATACAAATAACAGTCGACCGTCAACCACACCAATTAAAGAAGATAAACAATGAGTCTACTAAGTTCTTTTAGCTTTTTAACCGACAGTGTTGTGTTAAACAATGCGTTAATTTACCAATTGATATAATTACATTCGCTCACGCAGCTTAAACATGACTAGAAAATTTCCATCATTCGTGCCTAATTATGGCTTTTGTTATGATGTTTTTAGGTTATGGTTTCTGCCTTTTTAAGGTTAAAACAAATAAAATAACATAAATACTAAATTGTAGTAGGTAGTCTCACGATTGTTTTTCACGTTGTATTTTGATTGACTTGTAATTAAAGTTTCGTAATAATTATGTTTAAAGTGAAGCCTTACGTAATTGCATTATCATTATTACAAAATATACAAATTCATTACTGAGATTGATTAGTAAATTGCTTGCCAAGCTAATGTTTGGGTAAATATGAATGAACAACCTCGCAAAAAATTATTCGTAAGCTTTTGATTCTCTTATGCTTCTTGCTTGCCCAAGAAACAGAGACAAATCAATACTACGATATAATTTCTCGACCTGAGACGCATTAGGTCTGATATAGAATTTCACAAGTTTAGAGGGAAGCCAAAAGAAAGTTATTGACAAAATCGTGTCAAAACTTTTGTTTCTTATCGAATAGGCTAACAAAAATAGTATAATTTTTTAGCTAAGTCGTGTACCTTTGTATGGTACAGTAATAAAACCAGTCACAGTAAAATATTAATATGTTATTCATCAAAAACTACTTTTTTGGTGACATCCAATCCAACCTTATGCTTGTACAGAGTTATTAAACGACGAATCCTTTTAATTTTATTTACTGATCCAACTTTATGCTTGCAATTTTTTGGTAAATTCAATGCGTATTGTAAGCTTTTTTAAAACATATAACATTATGTTTGACCAAAAATAGAATCTTAGTTAGATCCGATCTTGTTATATATCTATTTATGAGGCATATAAATTTACGATCGGGAACTCAAAACAATTACCAATCACGGAAGATATCGCGAAAGTGACAATATAAGTTCAAATTTCCCTTATTCATTTATTTACATATAATTTACATTTTTAAATATTCTTATAATAAAAAAACAATATAAATAAAATCATTTAAAAATATAAAATAGTAGCCCACCAGCGCTGGGAACAGAGTCAGAGCTGCCGGTGGTCAGGGCTCTTGAGAGAAGAACCTTCTAACAATACGTGCCGTGTCCAGAAGTACTGCTTTCTGAATCAAACCCTTGATCCAGCTGCCAAGCGAGAGCCTCCTAAGATGTTGGTCGGGGCTCTTGGCAATAGACAAAAAAAACATTAATTCCCATAATTAATAGCCATTAGGTTAATAAAGCCATTGGCCGACACGACTATCGGCACATTGATTGCTGTATTCACGTTCCACATGTCGACAAACTCGCGAGCCCGATCTAGATATTTGAATTGTTTATCTTTCTCTGCTTTCACGAGGCTCTCGTCATGCGGGACCGTTATATCAACAATCATTGTGCGACGCTCCAATCAATCTATCACCACAATGTCATATAGGCTTATTGGCAACAACAGTCCTATCAGTGGTGATAGGTCGATCCCAATACGACGTGATACTACCATTAACGAGAACGGGGTCAGGCGCATACTAATAGTATGGCACTTCTGATTCCATAAGGTTGTACTTGAAAGCAAGTTGCTGGTGAATAATCCTGGCAACAAGGTTGTGTCTATGCAAGTACTCTCCGTTAGCCAGACTAGAACACCCAGAAATAATGGGTCAGACTGATTTTCCCTGACGGTGCCATCCCCGACATATTATTATGTCAACCGTACCTACACAATGTGTTTAGAGTAGTTATTCGTCATCATAACAGCTTCGTCCATTATTGCACAGACAAAACCTTCGGTTTCCCCGAAGAGTTCATCAAAGCGCACCCAGGATACGGACGCTAAGAATACTACATCGGGGCCGTGTAGGGCCCGGTAAAAGCGTCCGTGTAGCTCTTTACCCTGCCATTCCTCCCTGCGATCATTAGTGTCAAATACTTTAGGTTTGCGCCAGTTCGCGTTAGCTAGGGAGACCATGTCCACTGAAATCACATCTCGGTGCATCCCCACGTCGGCTGCCAGGAAGTATTCCTTGAGACTGCATACCTCACGGTTGTGCAGGTTCTTAGCATTTATGAAGCTTCGGCCCCCGCACTTCCGCGGGATATACAGTCTTTTTATCAACGACAGTGTGCGTACCTATCCAGGGCATCGAGTTCCGACTGAGTCCATTTGAGTATGCCGAAAGAGTACAATAAAACTGGCATAAACCAACCACTAAAGGCGCGCACCTTGTTTCCACCTGATAGAAGGCTATTTAATACCTTCTTTAGGCGACCCGATTGCTTCATCTCAGTTACGTTAATGCCTAACGCTTCCGACATACCCAAAAAATTGTAGGTTTCTGTTGGAAAAAATTGTAGGTTTCTGTTGAGGAGAGGGATCTAAGGTGTATCGAATCCGAGAGTTGAGTTCCCACGGATTCCATAATCTCATCTCGCTTCACATGCATGACTGCACATTTGTCCACACCAAAATTTCATCCTGATGGCGCTACTGAAAGTTTCTGTTACCTTCAGTAGCTTCATCAGTTGCAAATTATTGGGGGCAAAGAGTTTCAGATCATCCATGTAAAGAAGGTGAGATATGACCTGACCATATTTCCTCAACAGATAGCCTAGACCTGACCCCTCCAGCAGTGTGTTGAGAGGGTTCAAGGCTAGACAAAACCACAATGGAGTCAGACTATCGCCCTGGAATATACCGCGCTCGATCCTTATCGGTTCCCTAGGATCTGTCGACATTCTGGATAGCGAAGAACCGTTCTTCAGGGCCTCATACATGACATCGGGAAGGTACGTAGAGTTGCATCTACTTTATACAACTCTAGCAACCTCGTGAGTCATGTATGAGGCACAGAATCATAGGCCTTCTTAGTCTATCTAACATGTAGCCATTCTTTCGGCAGCAGCGAACCTGTTGGCTAATGGAGAGCAGCACCTTAGTACCGCGGGACCCGTTCCTACATCCATTCTGAGAGGCAGACATGATAGAATTACTCTCAATATGTTGGTTGATTTAGAAGTAATTAAATTCACTAATAATTCGGCACGAATAACGACTCGATCGCGAATAACTTGTAAACAAAACTAGATAGGTCAAGCCACCGTGGCGCTGAAAACGGCTGAGTGACCGGCGATAATGTCCGATGTCATTCTATCGCGTCGATGTGCGGTCACGAAGTTAATGGAATAATGTTTTTTCTTCGCATAGGCATTTCTGTATAACGATTAAGTAGCGCTTTTTAAAGGCATAAGGGCTAATTATGCTTGTAGACCTTAACCAAACCAATAAAATTTTCGAGGCATAACACTATATCTCAAGGTACGACATCTGATTATTTAATTTCAAGAGGCATAAAGTTCTACTAGAAAATACGTATTATTTTTACCAACAATCCTTGTAAGATAAAGTCGAATGACAATAATAGTCCCTTCCTTACGCGTAAAATAATTTAAAAGCATAAAAGCTGAAGTCAAAGTTCGACCTTCTATTAAACCCAAAATTTTAAGCATAAATACTGTATTTGCTATCAAGCCTTATTCCACGATCTAGATGTAAAAATTCGACAGATTCGACCTTATGCATTTGTATATTATCAGAATAAAAAGAGATAGAATTATGATTGTTATATGCTTAGAAAGAGCGCGAGATGCTGGTTTCAGCTGACCATATTAAAGTTATTTTGCTCTGATCTCGAAATTCGACCTTATGGGTCTCAGGTCGAGATTTATTTACTTATTATTATTCTGAAACTAGATACTTTTGTAATTACTCCCATGCTATAAAAACAAGTTTAATCATCCAAAAGATTCAATGGAAGTGGTTATGGAGTTCTTTGGGGTGTTTTTACGGGCCCTACGCTGTTTCGACCTCGATTACTTCGAAATGCAGAATATGATCTGCTGATCTGATGGACATGGAATAACTAAAACTTTCCGAAAACTGACCCTTAGTTTAGGAGCTTTGCAATTATCTTTCATACAATTATTTCTCGATGTTTCTCTTATTTTTTGCATTGCGTGCTTATTTTTATAACATTCTTGCATACAACCTCCTCATTACAGCATACATTGTGAGTACAAAAGAACTTCATAATAATGTTAACACGTTTTATCAGTAACTGAAGGTTACGACATAATTGTGTGTACATAGGATAATTATATTAACGTAAAAACTATGATGAATGAGTATCTATAGATACGCCTTGGCCCTTGGGTGACGATGAGCATAAAAACAACACGCAATAACTAGATAAGTTTGTTTTTATTGTCTTTTTGTTCAGATATATAGGTCGAGGTATTTCAGTGCATAAAATAGATGATTGTGAATTTATTAGCTAACGTACTGAATGCAATAGTAGATGCATTGTTTTTCAGAATCAGCAATTGGGCCCAACTCGGTAAAGGTACTACTTTTTTTTTTTTTCAGCTGCAGCGTTCCATACATTTCTAAAAGTTTTTGACTTCATAGTATAGATCCAGCAGACAGGAGATAACATTTTAGGACATTTAACACCTTGTATGTACAACAGTAGTTATGTGATTTGCATGTTTTGTTTGCATACAATGTAACGTTTAAGTAGCAATTGCACATTTTTTCTCAGTGATGAGTCGTAAGGTGTGATCGTGATGCGTAGCCGTCAGATCAACACAGAGTGATAACAAATTGAGTACGACTTGAGATGAAATCAAACAGTCAAACATTTGTCAGTCACGGTGGTAACAATGGTCAGGTCAAGGTTGAAGCTCTTCCTCATTCCGAGCCTCCAGTTAAATGTACTGTCACGATTGGTACACGGATGTCAGAATGTCAGGTGTGTTTGAAGAGGACAGTTTGGGGATCCGTTGATGGAAAAGCTCACAGTTACCAAGTTATAGTTTATTTACTCTGTATTACAAACGGAGTTCCCTAAATATGTTGGAGTAATTTTAATTACGAGAGGAGTTGATCATCATCAGCCTAGCCGTTTCCCAACTATGTTACAGTCGGCTTCCAGTCTAACCGGATGCAGCTGAATACCAGTATTTTACATGAAGCGACTGCCTATTTAACCTCCACAGCCCAGTTAGTACTGGGGAATACGATACCTCTAAGGGGAGGAATTGATCATTATTATAATTTACTTTTTCGACTCAAAAATAAAAAATAATTACTTATTTAAGTACTTATTAATAAATTTAGACTAATGAGAACTTAGTTTGCGGAAACCGTCAAAGTTAATGAAGGGAAAGCTGAAATTGTATTAGGGCTGTAAAAAAATGGGTAATACGGTAAGGCTATAACGAAGAGATGATGATGAAGAAAACATTTCACAAGGGGCGGTCTTACCGCTAAAAGTAAACTTTTCAAGACAACTTTTGGATAGATTAAAGGAAGAGGAAGATAAATAAATAAATATTGCTGGACATTACACACAGCGCTATCTAGTGCTACACTAAGCAACGAGGCTTGTGTCGTGGACACCAGATAGTTGATATACTACATAGATACTTTTTGTTTGTAAATACATACTTAATATACATATAATAAACATCCATGACTCGGAAACAAATGTCCATGTTCATCACACAAACATTTGCTCCGACCGGGATTCGAACCTGGGACCCTAAGAACGTAAGGCAGCCTCACTACCGCTGCGCCAATCGGGTCGTCAAAGATAGAGTAATGCAGTCAGTCTGTGGCTGTGGTGTACTATTTACTTTTTAACCGACTTCAAAAAAGAAGGAGGTTATAATGTTCGTGTGCATGTCTTTTTTTTTAATGTATGTTAGCTGATTTCTTTCCCATTTGTGGACTGATTCTCAAAATTCTTTTTTTATTTGAGAGGTCGTGGGGTGGTCCCATTTAAATTTGGTGAAGATCTGATGCTATAGGGTAGGTAGGGTATGTAGAGGAGGTAGGATAGATGAGTAAGACAGGACAACGTCTATCAGGTCAGCTGGTCTATTATAAATATAATTATTTAAAATAATCATAATTATAACAAGAGCAAAGAACCTAGTGATGCTTAAAGAGAGAGGTAGTTTTTCTGGCCATAATTTTTAAAGTGGATCAGGTTTGAGCAATAATGTCTATGTTGAACAAATAAACAACAATAAAGCAACATACCTTACCCCCAACAGCGAGTACAAAGTCAATTGGACACAGACAATAAAGCGCAATTTTTAAAACACGGATGTAGATGTAGACTCAAAAACAAGCAAAAAAAAAAAAAGCATTAAATGTAAATCTGCGTATTTTGTTCACTATTTTTATTACAATACTCTGCTTCCTTATTCGTTAAAACTGCTAACATTTTGATAAACGACTGCTTTAGTTTGCTAATTTAACGTATTTTGATCTATTATGATAATTTTTTACACATGTAGATCACCTTGTTGTAATTTATGAATCTCGTCTGGTAAATCACAATAATATTACTACAGTATAAATATTAATAAAGTTCACAGGTGGTAGAACTTCATTAGTAGAGCCGCTCATTAATAAAATACATAAAAAGTTACATTTATGGCCTATGAATAAAAAATTAAGAATGTCAATTAATTTTCGTACGCGTAATACATTAAGATTTATGATTAAGTATAATGCTCTCTCTATCTATCTTTACGGCTGAATAGATTTAGATGTTTCTAGGGTTCTGTAGCCAGATGGCAAAAAACGGAACCCTTATAGATTCGTCATGTCTGTCTGTCTGTCCGTCCGTATGTCACAGCCAATTTTTTCCGAAACTAAGAACTATGTTGTTGAAACTTTGTAAGTAGATGTATTCTGTGAACTGCATTTAAGATTTTCACACAAAAATAGAAAAAAAAACTATAAATTTTGGGGGTTCCCCATACTTAGAACTGAAACTCAACAATTTTTTTTTCATCAAACCCATATGTGTGGGGTGTCTATGGATAGGTCTTCAAAAATGATATTGAGGTTTTTAATATATTTTTTTTCTAAACTGAATGGTTTGCGCGAGAGACACTTCCAAAGTGGTAAAATGTGCCCCGCCCCCCTGTAACTTCTAAAATAAGAGAGTGATAAAATTAAAAAATATATATGATGTACCTATACATTACCATGTAAACTTCCACCGAAAATTGGTTTGAACGAGTTCTAGTAAGTAGTTTTTTTGAATACGTCATAAACATCAATCAAAGTTACAACGAACTTTTTCATTATGTTACTTGGTGCTACGGAACCCTTCATGGGCGAGTCCGACTCGCACTTGGCCGGTTTTATTTTTAACGCACTTGAGAAACGATATAAGAATCATTTTTACCTCAGAAGTACGTTCCCGTGCAATCTTTGATCTGATGAATATTGTTTTAGTTAATATTGCTCCATCCATAGTAATTCATAAAATCATCATTTCAGCCCGGAATCACCCACTGCCCCCCCCCTCTCCCTTTTCTTCTGCCACTCTTCTCTGTTCTGTGTGTCTCTTATCTGCTGTTTCCCACGATCTTAAGGGCCCTCTCCTCCCCCTCAAATGGCTTAGCATGATCCTCCGTTACGCCCAAAATACTGCAGCATTAATTTTGAAATAAATATATGGTACAGTTAAGGATTAGTGTTAAGTACTATGTGTGGTGACGAAAACACGATTCTGTAAACTTTTCTCAATAGAAAAAAAATCCAAAGTTACCTCCAAATCGAACAATAAACCGCTGGTATTCAAAAAGTACGGTCGAACAAGCTATTTGGTTTACAGTTTAACTAACAAATTATGTACATTGTAAAATGTAAACCAAATAGCTTGTTCGACCGTACTTCAAATTAGATCATGAAACTTTGCATACTTACTGAACTAACTATAAAGCAGGTCTTATGTGTTTTATTTTTTTAGTCCAATCAATAGATTTTTTTTAAATCGCAAAAAAAAACACTAATTTCGCACTATTCGGCCGCAGTGACTGACGTAACAACCGCTTTGTAGTGCAAACTGATTAGAACTTTATTCTAACAGCATTTCAAACGCAGTTTGAACCACCACAAATAGAGTTTCTAATTTTAGGGTTAGAAGTGCCTTAATGATATCATCAACCCAACGCGCTTTTGGACGGCCCTGGTTTCTTAGGCACTATGAATTTTGTTAATAATTTATGGTGCCCTACCCGTTTTTTAGGGTTCCGTGCCCAAAGGGTAAAAACGGAACCCTATTACTAAGACTTCGCTGTCTGTCCGTCTGTCTGTCCGTCTGTCCGTCTGTCCGTCTGTCTGTCACCAGGCTGTATCTCATGAACCGTGACAGCTAGACAGTTGAAATTTTCACAGATGATGTATTTCTGTTGCCGCTATAACAACAAATACGAAATATAGTCAATGGTACGGAACCCTTCGTGTGCGAGTCCGACTTGCACTTGGCCGGTTTTTTTTTTTCGGTTGGGAAATCATCCTCCCGCTCTGGGCGGAGCAGGAGGGAGTGTCAGACTTTTACTGACTAAAACCCATCCATGTTCCTTCATCGCCCTTTGTGTTCCGGGGCCACGGTATCTCTTTCGAACCACCATCCACCATTAACCACCATTATTTCATTTATGGTTATTGTTAATCTATTCATAATATCTGTGAAGACTGTTTTCCTCATCTGATAACTAATTAAAAAAATTAATTAAATTAATAGGTTGGTACTAGGACCAGAAATTCCAAAGACCAGGTAAATCTAGTTACAAAAATAGCGACATATTCTTGAATGGCGCCTAATTAACAATTTGACATGGGCCTTTTAATCGATAAATCATCAATTCGATTCAATTATTAAGAATCGCATAAATTGTAATCAAACAATGCCTTAATTGTTGTCATGAGATTTAATTTTAATTGCGTCTACTTTAACGTGTTTTCAGTAACAAACAGACCAATCCAGTTTTTCGTTTTTTGATTTTTCAAATGGGTATACATTTTTAAACTTTAATTTTTTTTACCTAATGGGGCTTGAAAGCTTATTAGTTTTTGAATCGTTAATCATTATTTATTTTTTGATTGAAAGGTTCAAACCTGTAAACCTGTATTACCTGTAGCGTGACAAAACACAATGAGCAACTGCAGACTATCATCCACTATTAAACAATTTTAGGGCAAGAGTTTTAAAAAATCCATCCGTAGCACATTCGTTTTATAAAGATTTCAAGCTTCAAAACCCATGTGTTTTAGGAAGTGCTTTGTCTGTCAATGAATTGAATTTGTTTCCGAGTCATGGATGTTAACATGTATAATAAGTATGTATTTACAAACAAAAAGTATCTATTGTAGTCTATCAACTATTTGGTGTCCACGACACAAGCCTCGTTGCTTAATGTGGCACTAAATGGCGCTGTGTGTAATGTCCAGCAATATTTATATTTGTTTATTTAATTCAGGCACAGAAATCATTAATATTGCCGCTTATCAACCAACACCCGAAAAAGAAGGTTAAACATTTAAATTTTAGTTTTTTAACTATAGAGATTGTATTCTTCTAAATATGTATAACCAGTTCCCGATTAAACAAAAATGTAGTTTCATTTAAAAGGGACTCTAAAGGGCAAGTGAAAGAAAAAAAACAAAGCATGTCAACACACCTTGACCCAACGCATAGGGTGTCCACTATTTCTGACACTATTAGGACAACTATTGTAAGACCAACACGTTTTACAGTTTTTGTTACATTGCTAATATTTAATGTAAAAGGTTATTGAAACCGTGTTGGCGATGAAAAAGTGTTTCATTGACAGTTTTTGTTGTTTGTAATATGCAATTGTTGACGTTTCATTAATAGTCTGTTGTGAGTTCAAGCAAAATTGTACTAAGTTGTTGTTCAAAATGCTTGAGATCAAATTTTACATAATTTTAGCTAGTGGTTCCCCAGTAGTAATAGGGCTACCTTCTTACGAGTAAGTATGTCGTCGTTTCGAACCTATGTATGTGCTTTACTTATAATTTATTTCATCAATCAATCTTTCTTTCTCTTTCTTTCTTTCATCAACCGCTGCTCGACGAAGGAAAATATCGTGATGTAACAAAAAATGGTATGTCCAAGAACCAAAAATCACAAATCTCAATCTCTATCTCTCACATAGAGGACTAGAGGAGCCTTGTATCATATTATAATAACTACATAAAGATAAAAAATTAGTATACTTCATTTAATAATTAAAAGACTGGTTCGGTAAATTAAGACCATCAATGTCCACCACGCCCATTTATGCGATCGTAAAGCCCAGAGAGGATTAAATTATCTGTGCCCAAAGAAAAAAGGCGGTTGACTTCGGATCGAAACCAGTTATTCTTAAAAAGCGTAACATACATAATCGGAGTTTATTCACGAAAGTGCAAGTTTTACTTTCGCTCTCAGTGGTAAAGGTGACACTATGTTCATGAGCGCAGCGACAGTGGTTATATTGTTACTTGATACTGAAAGGACGGTTCATATAGTAAAAGTAGTCATAATAATATTAATTAGTTTTTTAGAAACGAACCGTCGGGTTTATCTACACCGTGATTTCATGTACTACCAATGAGTAGTAAACATTAATTTAAAAAATTGTATTTTTGAGACTTAATTTTTTTTTCATTATTATGACGTAGATGAAACACCCTGTGGCGAGCGATAATCTACTCGACTCGTGCGCTGGGGAGGTATGTTCATCTATTTGAAAAGTAAACATAATTAACAGGATGTTTCATAACTCTAACGTACTATTTATTTTTCTTTGTACCTATTGTCTAAATTAAGGGTAAAAAAATAGAAATATTTGTGCCTAGAGGTATTTTATGTTGAAAACATTGAGTCGACAACCTTTGAAGGACGACTAAAAAGTCACGGTGTATATAGTAAGTAATATGACGATCGCCAACCCGCCTGCCAAGCGTGGCGCTTAGCTACGGCAAAAACCCCCCCTTTGGAGGAGGCCCATGTCCAGCAGTGGACGTCATTCGGCTGAAATGATGATGATAAATATAACAATTATCAACCTATAATCATCCCACTGCTAGCCATAAGCGTCCTATCTGTCAGAATTACACCTCTTCAAAAGAAATAAAAATAATTCATTGCCAACTTAAGGTAATTATCATAAGAATCTTCTTTTTCGTGCACCAATAACGAAGACTTTCTGGATACTTGCCCATGTCAAAACAAGGGCAAGTATCCAGAAAGTCTTATATGTTGTTGTAGCTGAGCGAGTATAATCACGCTAAATCGCTCCGTTTGCTACCGTAGGCGCTACCTTGTATTGTAAGTACATATAAGGTCAAGGTGAACAAACTGGTTCAGTAGATCACTGCCGCTTTAGATGCGATGCGTATTGTTTGATGGAACGAGAGGAGACGATGATGCTGTGGCAGAGATTGGGGACTTGAACTGAAACTAGTTTTTTTTCTGTTTTATTACGTTATCAAACTTCTGTTTTTACAATCTTAATTTGCCAAACGACCGCGTGTAAGCAGTATGATTTAATCATGTTATTTTGTTGTAGGTACATTAATCCGAACATTTTAATTGAAAAAAAAATCATAACAGAACATCTATTGTCTACCTACCTAGTGCCTAACGAACAATATTTATCGCAAGTTAGAACAAATTCGAAACTCAGTCCGGTTTTTTACCAAAACATGTGTATCCTAGGAGCAATAAGTATTTTACAATTTACATTGAGGATTCAATAATATTTACTTAGTAAGAATTACCAAGAGAGAGAGCGTAACTAAAGCCGCAGCGCCTGCGCACACTACCGTGCGATTACCGTTGTGTGAGCATGACTGGTAAAGTTCAAGGTGAGCCGTACGGTTCACTCTGGTCGTGAATGAGAGTGAATCGAAAGAATCGGGTGCATCGGTGCAGTGAGAATTTATGTGTTAATGTTTGTTTAAGTGCATTTTATTTTATTTTATTTATTTGGCTCACCAACAATTGAATACACTGCTTCAAAGATACAAGATACATTAAATTACACACACAGACAAGTGTATCAACCTCTTACAGGTAAGCACATCATGCACTACTTATTTGTCGTGAATGTCTTCTAAAAATCAGATGAGCACCTAAGTACTCACCACACTCAGCTATGGTTTTAAAATTTATTGTTAATAACAAATTAAAATCATTTTCAAAATTAAAATTACAATCAAATTAAGACCAAATCAAAATCAAAATAAAATCAAAATTAAAATTAACATCAAATTACAACCAAAATCACAATCAATATTTTGAATAACATAACATAACATCACGCCTGTAATTAATCCCCGAAGGGTTAGGCAGAGGTGTACCTAATGGTACACCCATACTTCGCCAGTTATGTAAAAGTCCCATGTAATAGGGGTCGAGCCTATTGCCATCAACTGGGCACAAATCCAGACTCCGTGGCTGCTACTGAGAAATTACCGATGGAAAAACCCAATAACACTTTGCCCGACCTGGGAATCGAACCCAGGACCTGATGCTCAGCAGTCGCGCTAACGACCACTAGACCAACGAGGTAGTCAGAAGCGGGGCCGATTTATTGCTAAAAAATAATCCTACAAAACTTTGATTTTTAACCGACTTAAAAAAGAAGGAGGTTTATCAATTCGACTGTATGTTTGTTACGCGATTACTTTGCCAATTATGAATGGATTTTGATGGTTCTTTTTTGGAAGGTAGCTCATGTTTCGGAGGTGGTCCCATATAAATTGGCGTGCAAAATAAGCTTAGCTCTAGAAGTCGGTGGCAAAAAAAACTGAGTCAAACAAACGTCATCGACTTCTGAAGCTTTCACTTTTTTGTTTTTTGAAGTCGGTTTTATTTTTTGCAAAATCTTTTCAGTACTATTTGTTGATGTTGGTTGGCCATAAATAAATTATACGCCTTTAATGTACAAAATAATCTTGGCATCTTAAAGTTGCTGGTTCAAATACCTATTAACTTTGGTTGATGTTCAAACACAAACCGAACGGCATCAGTATGTTCATAAGTAGCTAAGATGAAGGTCCATTAGTCTCCCAAAAGGAATTCCACCTTCACTTCCAACAGTGCCTACCATGGAAACGTTTCTTAATGATTATTTGATCAACAAATATCTCACAAATAGTGTTCTAAGTGCACAAAGGACCCTCATAGCTCCCCTGAGGCACTCCGAACAAACCAATTTGTTCAAACCATTAGATGTGTTTATTTTAGGTGTTCGACGCCTACCACATTAGTTTAAGTAGCCATAACATACATTTTGCAATGTATATTTCAAACCTACGCAAAGATATTTGGTAACCGAACTGACATTAGGATTATTATGTACGAAAAAATAAGTCTCACAGTACATTGAGTACAATTACGAGTGTTTCTATGTCATAAGCGGTAGCCGATTTTGGAAATGTGCACTTACACCGATACGTTAACAGCAATACTAAAACCCTTAACGAGTCAAGGTCAGGGATGAACTTACTAGTATTAAAAAAATGCAGACAATAATTGGCTACATGTCGGCTTTGTGTTCGGAGTTTTTCAGCCAAAGTTGGGCTAGCCACTTGAGAGCCCATGAAAGAGCAGCACACCAAAGCTCTCGACAACCACATTAGAAAAGCATCGAATGCAGTCGCTGTGGCCGAAATCGGCTAGATGGCATCATCATCATCATCAGATGAAACTTACATTATTAGTACTCTAAAAATATAAATAATAAATCAACCAACTGAAACATTGTAACTTCTTGAAAAACGTTGGTGAAAGATGTTATTAAAAAAATTACTTATTGAGTATATACCGGATCTTTAGTGAATAAGACTATACTTTAAAATAACTAAGACATAAAACTTATTTTTTATAATAATAATGGATAACAATAATGTAAATTTACCTCATTATTTTTTAAATTTGTTTTTCTGGAATAGTTTTTACTTGTGAAAATTTGTGAAAATGTATTTTCCGTCTTGCCTGAATTTAATGTTTTTATTGTTTTTATTTATAAAGGCGACGCTTTGAGATAAGCCTATTCCGCATACGGACGCATAAAAACGTTTAAATCGCTCTCCTCCTACGTCTTGCACACCTCCATCAAAGTCATTGTTTCCGCAGTAGTGCAACACAAAAACGCAGGTGTCAGCGACTAATTTCATAGCGTTGCTAAACTGTTACCACAATAAACTCATAACAATGGGTTTGCGTGTCACTCATGTTACAAACGGGAGCCGATCAGTGATAAGGCTCACTAGTAAAAACACTGGACAGCCTCAATTGTGAATAATTGTGGTTTTTGAATCGTGAGCTTCTAGAATCGTGTTTATTTGTGGGAGGACAGTCATTTTGTGTCTATCGTAACAGTTGACCAAGTAAATACAATTGGATCAAGCAAAGTGATTTTCAGTGAAGTCTGGCAACTCTTTCAAACTTGGATGAGGGGTCGGGTCAGGCATAAAAGGAATAAAGCCAACACGAAAAACGAAAATGAACTGCGTTTGGATAGTTAGCCACACTATCAAGTGGACAGACTTATCTCTTTATCAGGGCATTGGTTACATCTTGAATAGCTAGAGAGAAAGAAGCAAAAACAGGTCAAGTAATCAGACTAATTTCAAAGTTCACAAACTTCTACTAATATTTGCCATTGTGGTGAAAGGAGTAGTTAGTCGACTACAGATGATTGCCCCCGGATGCCCTTTCATTTGCGCACCTGATGATCTACTTAGTGTATCAGTGAACGGGGCTCGCGTGGCTGAGTTTTGGGCTAAACACATTTGAAGTTTTAGCTATCGATACGCTAAGAAGAAGAAGTTCACGAACATGCACAATAAATGCATTAATTGCAACACTAAAAAGCCACGTCATAACATTTCCTCCAAACAAGGCTAAAACGTTTACTCTCACACCCATCGATCTTCGTGCGGTGACACCGCTCGGTATGCGCGCGCGCGTATAGGTCAGGGCTGCCACTGGAGCCGTTTGCTTGTCCCCGTGTAACGGTGGCGTGCGAACCCTATTGTTTGGACGTATGTCTTTAAGAAACCCCACTATATCTGACTTAACTGACATATCGTACTTGTTGAGTACTTCCAGTACAATGAATTAATTGTACTGGAAGTAATCTTGGTACTACAGTTTTTGGTGTTGATTGTGACGTTTTGTGAATCTTGTAGCACTCTCAGCATAGATAGGCAAAATCACAATCTTAACCCCGAAAAGAGCAGTACCAGTGGTCGATGGAGCGGTCGAGTCCTGTAGTGGAGACCATTTACGGCAGTCAAAGAGAGGGAAGCGTCGAAGCTAGATAGAACGATGCCCTTAAAAAGGTAGCTGGGAATGGCGAAGGACAGGGTGCTGAGTGAACTTGGAAGAACCCTATGTGTCAGTGATCCTGCAGTGGACTGCGTCAGGCTGAGTTAAAGCAGTACTGTGAGGTTTACGATGGCAAAACCGTAGTATCTGACAAGAATTAGAGAAGGGGAGATCTTTTTTCTTAATAAGGACTCAGTTCGCATAGTTGTCAGCACGCATTCTTCTTTCCATGGAACGACTTGTTGTCCAGGGGCAAGTAGAAGGCAAGAGGTCACGCGGTCGATCACCTACGCGTTGGACAGACGTTATAAAAGGTGCAACACAAACGTCCATAGTCCAAAGCTCCCGAAACACTGAAGACCGCAGCAAGTAGAGGCGCACGAGGGCTACGTCATTCAAAGAAAATGCATCATCTTCAACCACGACCATTCTGTGAAGAATGCACCACTGAGGAGGATTCGTCTTTCATAATTTGAAAATTGAGAGAGAAAAAAGACACACTACTTGTAAAACTGACCAAAACTCTACCTTTGCTACAAAAATAGATTCTACAAGCAAACCCTACCAATTACACAGTCATACTTGTTTAAAAAAAAAAAAAACAAAAAAAGTAAGTCTTAATTAATTTGCTGAGCTATTAAAGTTAATGAAGGCTTTATTTCAAAGCTCACCGCTCATTGAATTCCGTCTGACTGTTAATTAGACGCTTCAAACCTGTTCATAATGATTATTATCTTGGTAGAGTGCTGAGACTGGAAACTCAGGTCACAGTTTGCGCCTGTGTATGAAAACTAAAAAGATTTTGTTATAGTTTTTATGTGGCATAAAAGTTATGAGACCTTTATTAATACCTATTATTGGGATATAATAAAAATATTATTCGTATTATAAATAGGAATTCGAAGACATATGACATCCACCAATCCGCACTGGGCCCGCGTGGTGGATTATAGCCCATTCCCTCTCATAGAGAGGAGGCCTGTGTCCCAGCAGTGGGAACATTAATAGGCTGATGATGATGATGATGAAAGAGGTTCCTAATTGTCTCTTGAAGCCCTAACCACCGGTAGTCACCTGCTCCCCAAACCGGCCAGAATATTAAATATTTTCAATATTAATATTAAACAGGTTAAGAATACCAGTACTTTTGAGGGCGGAAACCTCTCGTACGTCCCGTATGTCCCCTGTACCAAATTTAATTCCTTTGTTTAACCATAAGGCGTGAATAAGAGACATACAGACTGATTTAATTTCGAATTTCATAATTATAGCATACATATTTATAATAATAGTGAAACAAGCTTTGGATTGGACACCGTCAGCTTGAATTTGACCTACGCTACACATACATACATCCTAATTTGTAATATATCAATACAAATGCATGAGATGTTTGTCGCTTCCAAATCAAAATTTTAATTAAGTACTCAGTATGCATTTTAAATACTATTTATAAATCCGAATTTAGCACCTGTTTTGGTCAAAATAACTTGAATTTTAGATTAATAATACTGAACTTCACGAGAATGTTATACGAGTTTTTCATAAACAATTTTCTGTTAATGGTCAAAAATATGATCTAATAATATGGTGAAAAACTATTGTACTTATTTAGATTATATTTAATGTCATATAGTCATAAATATATGAAGAGTGGATCATAGGACGTCATAATGAGACAAGAAGAAGTCCCCGTATCACTATCACTACATATTATAAAAACAAGTCGCCCGCCGTGTCTGTGCCTATGTATGCTTAGATCTTTAAAATTACGCAACGGATTTTGATGCGGTCTTTTTTAATAGATAGAGTGATTCAAGAGGAAGGTTTTAGTATATAATTTGCGGGCGGGCGAAACCGCGGGCATCAGCTAGTATTATTATAAGCAAAGTGATTAGACCAGATTGTTCCACGCGCACCTCAAAGAGATGCAAGGAGCAAGGAGCGATGCCTGCCGGGGCTGTGGGACTGTTCGAAAGAGATACCGTGGCGCTGGAACACAAAGGGCGATGAAGGAACATGGATGGGTTTTAGTCAGTAAAAGTCTGAAACTCCCTCCTGCTCCGCCCAGTACGGGAGGTGTCATTTGATGACTTCCCATCCGAAAAAAAAAGGTTTTGTGTTTGGGCTGTGTTTGGGTTTTGTGGGTGGGTGGATCAAGATGTAACTAATAAAATATTATTTACTGGTTATTTACTGGTGTACATTACATGGTCGATTTCTGTTCTTACAGCGGTATAGTTCAGTACAAAAAAATGTATGATGACAACGACCATGACGGAGAGACAAACAAGCGACTCTCGACTTCATTAAACATCATTTTACATCCATGATTACCCAGGCTTACGTAAAACCTGTAATGGAAAGGTCAAAATTAAAAAAAAAACTGGAATCCGATCACAAAATCTATCAATACCTACATTCTAATCAACTTATTTAGCAAACATAGACTCGTCTCCGTTTGATGTCTTGAATAAATCACGGAAGACAATCCATGATGAATATCTAAACAATGACCTTCTGAATGGACTAAAATAACTCTATATGATGTAGACTAGATGATAAATGAAGCCGTGTGGTATCCGGCAGAGTAGAATAGAACCAACCCATTACACTCACGGGTGTCGTATAAGGCGACTAATGTCTGAGGCAGAACACCTTGCGCCTCCGTACACCAGAGAATGGGCAGCAGCGTTTTCTGTTAGTCTTTCATCACTGCGATCTCCAATCCACCTGCCAAGCGTGGAGATTACGGCAAATTCCTCCCATCATGGGAGAGGCTTATTTCCAGCAGTGGACGTTATGGGCTGTTGTAGTAGTATTAGTAGATGATGGCTTCAAAGTACTAATGTAGATTTGATTGTGATAATGATAATGTCCTTCTTCACACATCCGTAATCAGTGTTCCATAAACTATGATGGCAGTGACCGACCAGAGGACCTCGAAAAGTGGTAGCTGCTTCCAGAGTGTTCACATTTTTATATCAACTTCTATCAGAATTACAATATAGCCTTTTACTCGATTGCGGCGGAGCCCAAAAGGAGGTTTATGTGTTTGACTTGTATGTATGTCCGTTTCTTTGTCCTCTCGTAAATTCTATTTGAATAGATTATACGTCATTACATTATTGTATTGTGGCGCGAAAGTCACTACATAAAATATTTAAAAACAAAAATGACGGATTTAGGGTGCTATATTGTGGAGTTCGAAATGTTTTGTTTTACTTTTCAGTTTATTCAGGCGGTTTTTTAGTTGCTTAAGTCAATACAATCGATTTTTCAATTTTCCATCCATATTATGCCTGAGTTCTTTGATAGTCACTTTTTCTAGGTTCAGATTTTATGGCACATACACATACCATGACTCTTTTGTGTTCAAAATAATTAAAAATAGAAACTACAGCGACTGCAAAGGAAGCTATAATAACCTATTACAAATTTTGTACCTGTTACTAAAATAGAAAGTGTGATGCATAATATATAAATCTTCGCTTGTAATTGATGGAACAAAAACTTAATTTTGTGGGTAAGTGTTATAAAAAGTTCAAGGAATTAGGATTAGATCGTCAATGCCTTACATTCTCTTATTAACCCTTCAACATTATCTAAAGTAATTAAACATCGATTAATTACACTTCCAAATATTTTAATTACTTCAGTAGCTCGCCAGCTTTATACAACTCGTCATTCACTTGACAGTTTTAAAAAGCAGACATTGTATGAATTCTTTCATAAACACTTTTAATTTTAATCAATCATGGGGATTAACAAAGATATTGTTGAAGGATTATAATGTTCTTATTATACAGTAAAACGTATTCACGAATAAATTCAAAAATTGGCTATTGTAGGGTATTTACATGCTGGCTAGGTTGCTACTATAGTTGGGGTCAGTTACGATGAGAATAGCGGTCATTGACCCTCCTACATTTCTTTGAAAACCAAAAATAAGCCCGTTCAAGTCTTGAATCGTCAATTCGTCATCTATCGTGATCTTCAATATTTTTCTAATGAAAAACGATACATGGTTTATTTGTTTTAGTTCGTACGAAGAGATATTAGGGAAAGGGCAATGACCGCTATTCTCATCATAACTGGCACCAACTATATATGTACCTAATGTCTGGGCTGGCCGTGTTAGTGTTGATTGTGAAAACAATTCGTATAATAGGTATGTTTAAAAACCGTACTGCGATCGCCAACCCGACTCTCAAGCGTGGCGTAACCCCCTCTGTAAGAGAGGCCCATGTCCAGCAAAGGAGGTCTTTCGCTGAAATGATGATGATGATTATTATTTTACAAAAACATCAAAATAATAACGTGCCCTCCTACTGAGCTGAAATATCTTGACTAGATGTATCATCGATATGAAAGAATAAGAAGAAGGTAAACAGGTCAAGGGTTTTTATTCCCTTTTTCTAGAAAAAGGGTTAAAAATAATAATGTAATCTGCTAATCTGTCTAGACAGATGAAGAAAACAGGTTTATTCCTCTTGATTGAGCTGAAGCACTTATTGACAGTTTCAACTAGGTTAGATATCTCTTTTTTTTGCTATCTTGAACTGTCCCACTCATAGCAAATACTTTCGCCCCATTTTTTTTGTATATTGTGGTTTATTATCAGTCGAAAGATGTCCACCGCTGGACATAGGCTTCCACTAAGCGTCACCACATCACCCGATCCTGTGTTTCTCTTCACCAAGTCATCGGCGGCATTTATACCACTAGTTGTGTTCCAAAGAGACTGTCACAATAAAGGCTAAACCACCGGCATTCAGATAAAATATAAATTACCTCACAATATGTAATAAGCTACCCTTGACACTACCCGATGAAAATGTTAACTACAATTACTTTTGGCTCGTAATAATGATATAATTACTATATTAAAGTAACGGCCGTTTCTTATTGATGCTTTTGAGATGGTAAGGATATTAAGGACATGTTTTGGTAGCAACTAAATAGGCGTTTGCATTTTCAGCAAAGAATTCGTGTGATCTCTCGAAATGAGTCACCTGTTCCTTATCCAACATGTGGGCCTATGTGAATTGGCGCAAGTCAAAATCTTTGAATTTTTGGTTATAGGACATGCCGGTCACTCAAAGAAAAAAAAAAAAAAAAGAACTTTCGTTCTTTCCTGGTGCAGAGGCTAGCCCTGGCAATTCAGCGCGGAAACGCTGCAAGTGTCATGGGCTCCTTTGCGCCGGGAACGTCTAGGGACTGTGGACTTCTCACGACTTAAAGTTTTTTATAAACCGGCTTAAATTATTGGACATGATTTGTGTTTTAATTTGATATAATTTTATTGTAAGTTAAGTTATTATTGTAAAATAAATAGTTTTGATTCTTGCCTATTTGGAATTCATTAAGTATGTACATTAACTTACCAAGCTAAAAAAAACTTTTGGTTCACAAAAAACTAACAAAGAACGTCTCAGATCTTACTTCAGCAGCTCGAAATGACAGATACAACTAAAAGTTAACCCAAAAAAAGAAAGCTTTCTTCGTTTTGAAAGCTGTGGTGACTGCAATAATTTACACTTAGGTATCAAACTGACAGCCAATTAACACTATTGGATATTACTCGTTAATTGGAGAGAAGAGGCGCAACATCGAGAACTGTGGAAGGAATGGGGGGAAGAGGCTTTTGGCCAGGAGTGGGACAGAATAGGCTAATAAAAAAAAAACTGTCAACCTAGGTCAGGCTTTCGAAGCCTGACAGTCTCCACACAACAAAATTCTGGCTGATCCGTGGCTTTTTTTTGCCTTTCCTTCAGCTGTTCCTCTGGTGTTCTTCTATTTGTATATCAGTCTATGTCAACGATATATCGTGACGATTCTTGTATTCACCAAACTCCAACAGAACTAATCTATGCAATGAGTACATCTGACAATCGCCCACCGATTGCCGATGATATTACTAATCTTACAAAATATCAGGCATGGAGGCGTTTTATAGTTACTTTTACAACACGAAACAAAATACTTTTTTAAATTTAAATCATAAAATTCGACATTTTATGGTCCACAGTATCAATTATCATGTCGAAGTTTGAAGGTATTTTAAACTCGAACTTTTTATTGTTAAGTCTACAACAGGTGAATTTGTAGTAAAAAAGTCTATAAAAGAAGATTGTAAAACAACCATGGATTTTTTTAAACATTTCATCAAATGACTGATGACAAACATTCATGACATCATGGCTATTTATCCGTAGGATAAGGCAAAGATGTACCTAAACAAACCTTAATTAAGGCAGTTATGTTCTAAGTCCCGTGTGATTATGGGGCGAGCCTATTTCCAGACATCCAGAATCTGTATATATAATACTGAGAAATTTCTGATGGGAAACCCCAATAACATTTTGCCCGACCTAGGATCGAACCCAGGAACACTATTAGTGCTCAGCAGTCGCGCATGTGACCATTAGCCCAACGAGGCCGTCTCAGCTCGTTCTGTATAAATATTGACAAATCTATAATTATTTTAATCAACAAAACCACAGACCATCTACAATTAAACCGGCATCGAAAGCCACCGATCACCAAAAAGTGAATGATGCAAAACATGACATTTTCGATGTGCCGCCATTTCATCACTGTACAAATAATGTCACGCATAAAGTCCCATATATAAGTTATTTTTACAGACCCTTATTACAGGGCCTTGATGTTGCGAAAAATAATTTATCAAAAGCTATAAATCTCTTAAATTCTGAGGTTTCTGAGGCCACACATAAGATGTTAAGTCTTTAAACGCAACTTCGGTAATTATATGCCGTAAAAATTACGTCATTTGAACACTGAATGCTTTATTGAGTCATATTTTGACAGCTGCTAAAATTGATTCTTTGTGCTATTATGAACTAAGCTACTTGTAATCATTTGCATCCTTCAGATGGCTGAGCGGATGATTGATGCGCATTTTACAATTGATACTAACCGATTAAAATTAAATTATTTATGATTAGTCTGATTCATTCTGTGTTTACCTTAATCTATAGCAATATTTTAAACCAATATCTTACGATCCTAAGGACAAGACACATTGTTGTAAATCGTGACTTTTTCAATAGTGTTCGCGTAATCTCCTGAAGGCTTTGGCGTGACTTTTTTCACAAAAATATTTTGTTCAAGGCCAAATGAGGTTACTGAAATATAAGAAGTTTCAGCACAACTAGTTTTTTGAAAGCCATCTTGCCTTTCGAGTTGTCATTAAAAAAATATTTTGACGGCCATTTAAGCCATATTGCCTTTGAAGAAATACAAAGTAACCATTCAATAGAAAAGAAAAGCTAAGTAATATGCGCTATTACGTGGTTACCCACAATTACAATAATAGAAATCAAATGATTGCAAAAGGTTTTGCAAAATAATTATATTGGCGGTGGGAGGATGCACATCATTCATCATAATAAATCAAAATGAAGGCCAGCGATAGTGAGAGTTAGATCAATCTTATGACTTTTATGATAGTTCCAATTTGCAAAGGTATTTTAAAGTGTATCAAAGAAACTTAATTGTAATATTTAAAAGACAGACTTAAAGACCGTATGTGCAGAAACCAAAATTGAATAATGCATTTTTTGTTTTCAGATTCTTTAGAGTCAAGAGTTTTTCTTCATCAAATGATGTTTATTTTGCAAATAGGTTTTTACTAAAACGTTTACACGTAATTTTTTAAACTATATGGGGCCGGTTTTTCGTACTTGACTACTCTGAGAAGAAACAGCCGAAACAAACTCAGAGGTCATAATTCTTTTTTAATTTTCCTTAAGGTTTTGGCAATGAAAATAATTAAATTGATCATCTGACAGGTAACAATTCTTGATTTATAACGATACGACTGATGTTGTTTACCTCCTACTCACCAACTAAACCGTAAATAACAGAATCCACAGATACTGAATCTGGGCTCCCAAGGACCACCATATTTCTCGAGGAATCTGACACTTCAAATAAATCAACAATTTAAAGTCCTCCCTGACTTATAAATCAGTTGAATCTCTCACATGATCCCAGTCACATGAGTGAAGCTGATTCATCTCGTAACGGAGGACCAATTAAAGGTAAAAAAGTTACGTAAGCAATATTAAAGCGTCATAAGAAGCGCCCTTTTACGGTCTGGTCACCTTTGAGCTGTGGGCGAAAACACATCCTGTAGGCAGGGATATGGACAGATATTATGATATACTCATGTTAAATGAAAACAAAAAGAACTTAATCTGATACTAAAAGGATCCTTAATTTTACCCTATGTCCAAGAGCTAGTCTTAAAAATAGTTTTACTATAGGTAGATATTATAGATTTAAACGTCTCAAGTGTACTTTTCCAACAATGACAACCAATATCATAAAAATAAACTAAATACTAGAAGCTGTTATTTTTTTCCCAAATGTTTTTTCTCCTAAATTGTTCGTCTATTAAATTAAAACATACCTAGGATCCTATTAAAAAAACCAAACAAGAACTAAAATATGTAGTTATTGATGCATTGCGATTGCACAACAAAGTTTTTAATCTTTTTAAGCCTTCTTTTTGTGTTCATTTGCATATTTAATTGAATTGTATCAGAAAAAGTGTAGGTAGAGGTATGATCTACAGCAACATAAAAATACTTATTCAAACTATGAATCAGAACGATTTTCATCTTAAATGGTAAGAAAAGCAAATCAAATTTGCAGAATATTGAACATGGGTCCCTCCCAAGATGTGTTTTTTTTTAACCCTAAATAGGCTTGCGGTTGATGATGTGGCCTAGGGTGGAGTACGCTTGCCAAGAATAAACCAATTCACTTGAACCTTGCACAAATGCAGATTATAATGATCAGGGAACACAGAAGCCGGCAGTGAGTCCCACACACTGGATGAAGAATTGAAACAAAACTAAGACTAGACCCCAGTGGAACCAGCCGAAGTTACCGAAAACTATATGAATAAATAAAAATAAAATAAAATCTTTTTATTTCAGACATTAGTCCATAACGTGTTAACAATTACATTTAAAAAATATACCAAAAACATTTAAATTTAAAATTTAAAAAAATACATTTTTAAGTTGAAAAACGTTAAAAATTACATACTAAAACATACTAGACTAAATTACAGAAAAAAGACAAGGTACATAAAATAAAACAAGCACCACCATGTCTCCGAGCCTATATTGTGCGACATGTACATTTTACGACGATATGGATGAATTGGCTTGTAAAGTTAAATGGCATGTATGACTTTTATGAGCGGCGGCGATGACAGACAAAGAGGATTTACGTTTTTTGTTTCAGAGAATGACTTTGTGTCGATTGTATGTGATAATTATGTCTTACGTGGTATACGTAGTCAGCTGTATCTTACTATAAAGTGTTTGTCATAGTGCTTCAGACATAAATTCAGGATAGATAATAAATCAGCTTTCTGATTTCTTTCTTTTGCAAAAGGCTGGCCGGATAAATGCTCCATTTTTTTTTATTTGGGACAAGCCCGCCACACTATTCCCAAACCACTGTAACTCCTGAAAGCCAGAATCAACAGTGGCGACCACCAGAAAAACGCCGAGACAATGAAGCTCGACGAAGTCCCAGAGAATGAATTTAACTGTCTTGGATCCCAACAACAACAACAACAGCCCATAACGTCCACTGCTGGACGTAAGCCTCTCCCGTGATGGGAGGAATTTGCCGTAATCTCCACGCTTGGCAGGCGAATTGGAGATCGCAGTGATGAAAGACTAACAGAAAACGCTGCTGCCCATTCTCAGGTCTACGGAGTTGCAAGGTGTTCTGCCTCAGACATTAGTCGCCTTATACGACACCCGTAGTGTAATGGGTTGGTTCTATTCTACTCTGCCGGATACCACACGGCAAGGAATCTTGGATCCCGCAACGAAATAATGCTCAATTAGCACACAATCAATGGTATCTTATGTAAAAAATATTGAAGGGCCAAGATTGGATGGATACAAGGATGTGTCCTTACAACAAAATAATCCATACTATACTTAATGTCTGATCTGTCTTAAATATGAGATATTTCGCAATCATTTTTGTCACGGCTCACAACATCATTAATATCAATTAAAATCTCCTCACAATCATTGACCATATCAGTGCTTGACCATAAAAGCGTATGTGTGAATCAACACCATCTCAACCGGTAGCCAATTACTAACAATTACCATATCAAATGGCATTATATACCACAATAACCGATATGTACAGAAGTTCAGCTATAAACAAGGAACAAAAAAGTAAGTACACTGATCCTGGTATCTATAGTCAAGTTATGCAATAGATAAGAATTTGAACGATGTCAGAATATGAAAGCAATGCTAAGAATTACAACTTTTACAGTTCTAACTTTAATTACTAAACGACAGAATAAAAATCTTATCTGAAGTTATAACTTTTACTCAAGTAATCATTTTGACTTGTCTAAAGAAGTATAGATACGGGTGATAGAAGGTATGATTCGTGTACAGTGAGTGTAAAAGCACTCGCGATTGCCATTATTTTGTTTGTCATAGTTTAAGATGTGCGAGTGTGTTTATTTCGCTCAGTTTATAGTTTTATAGTCATATGGGGGGCAAGTTATCACCCATCAGAGATGGATCAACCGTGGCGAGGCTGCTTGTGAGGTTGTCACTGCCAAGCCTCTGGACCAGGCTCAGAGACAGCTTGGTAAGCTTGGACTTGGAAGCTGCCCTTAAGAAATTCCTGAAAGGCAACGAAACTCTCCAGCTCACAGCCAAAGTTGATCCAACTCTGATGGGTGATATGATCGTATCTTGTAAAGGCGTCTTTATAATTTTACATTGTTACAACGTTAGAAAAATTAATAAATAATTAGATCATCGCGTACCTACTTATTACAAATCGTAATTGGTTTTGTCATTTCTTTTGACAAATGACACAACAGTATTAATTTAGCAGGTGACGAACTTTTAGCACAATATTGTAATAGCATTGTCTTGGTATGGCTTTTATAGATTCTGACCATTCTTTGAAAATAAAGAAACCCTGCCCTTAGTACTTTTGTATATTTTTATTCTATGACGCTAATTACGACAATTAATCGATTGACTTCGTGACTTGAATCCTCTTATTACGTAAGGTCGTGTAACTGAATTATGAACATTTTTTATCGCTTCTCTGACCTAATGATAATACTAGACTTTGCTAGTTCCTAACTAAGTGAATACTAGGTCAAGAGCGTGTCTGAAGTTAGCGCTATAGTTACTGGCCTGTTATTTTTGATGTATGTATCTATGAAACACAACCAAAATATTCTCTGCATGTAAAATACTGGTATTCAGATGAATTCGGTTAGACTGGAAGCCGACCAACATGGTTGGTAAAAGGCTAAGCAGTCGATGATGGCAACCAAGATATTGATGTCGTGGGATGTGCATTGTGCTTAAATTCCAAAATAATCATCTTACACTCGGTTCTCGACCTCAGGTGACACGACATCAGTGAAGCGACAAGCGTGTTCCTTAAACCCGACTGACATTATGACATTAGTCAAGGAGAGTGGTGAGTAGCGTCTATAAGTACAGTAGTGACTTTGTAAGTGGTGAGCACCCAGAGTGTGACTGTCTCTGCTCGGTTTCCATCACTGTGCTTTGTTTTTTTTTTTTTCATTAATAAATTCTCTAGTCTAGAGTATAAGGTACTTAAAATTGTAATTGTGTACAATAACATAAGAGTGAATAATAGCAACTGCTGATTCTAAAATTAAAAATAAAGCTTGTATTATTAATTTAAATAATTTAAATCAATGCAGTGATAGCGCGTCCATCTTGGCGGGCCGTATCCGCAGTTATCTCCTTGATATTTCGGCCTATTTAACATGATATCGATGAGGCTCTATAAGGGTTATCTTTACTCACTGTACGTACTTATCTAGTTCGCTAAACACTTTACCAAAGCAGTGAGTATGTAGTATGTAGCTACCAAAAGCCCGAAATTAAACGAAAGAAACATACGCTCAGCAGACCTAGATCGTATCAATCAAATAAAAGTTATTCTTACCTGACAACCAGTATCCACATCTGCATAGTACCCTGACCCTCGGCCCTGACATGTAAACCTCGTCAGTGTCTTCTTTGGCTTCTGACCACTCTGAAACAAAGAAAGTTTACATTAAGAAAAATTCGAAGAAATTGACGACTAAATTAACAAAAATCAATTGCTACATGTATGATCGGGCATCACTTGAGGACGGCTCAACCGATATGGTCGATTTTTGTTGTACTCATTTCAGGACAAGGTTTGTATAAAAGTTTTTTTTTAACTGACGGAAAAAACTGGATAAGGTTTGAAAGATTTTTGTATGAAGTGTGGCCTGTCTACTTTACGCCATTTTATTTTCAAAATAGCAGCTGCGCATTAAAATGTACTAATCAACACCTGGAATCAATACAAACAAGTTTCGTATTTGACAAAATCTTCTAAAGCGTCATGTTTCCTAGATATACATACTTATAGATATTTTGAAAATAAAGTGACGGGAGATATGCAGGCCAAATAATTGAAAGTCTGTAAGGTGGTATGTATTTTTATAAAAATCATTAAAAAACTGTTGCATCCTTACGAAGCTAGAACTGTCGCTAGTTATAAATTTAATAATGTGTTTTATCTCTCAGTACTTAACTATCGTAGATATAATGCTGTAATAACAATTTTCAATACACTTCCTCGAAAACTGGTCCTTAACGCACTACGATTAGGTACAACATGGCATGTATTTCACACTCGTGCGATTTTTTCCACTTTCCCGCACGTGTGCGGGAATGAAAATTGCCACAGATAACTATACCTATACTTAGTCCAAATTGGTTCAATGCCTATAGTCTGAGCTGACTGTTTTTTTTTTTTTTGCAAAGCACTACGCGTCTTTACGGCATAAATATTTTTTGAATATTCAAATTGTGTTAAAAAATAGAATATCATAGATAAACATGATTATTTAAAACTAATAGTTACTTTTATACACAAATTAACATTTATTTGTGTTCTGAATTCAAAAATATAAAATAAATCTATTTTTTATATTAGGCTGTTTACGGCTTCATACCATTGCCTCTCTTTCAACCTGGCGAGACCAAAGCGCGAAAAAAAAAGAAAATTTAAATCATAGTTTCATAGTTCGTGACAAAAATATTATTCGTTATTTTATTTTATTTCTTCAAAAGTGTATTGAAAAACGTCGTTGGACGTGGACATTTGTTATTGCAATTCTCGGCTCAAAAACACCCTCGCCTACGGCTCGAGTGTTATAATTCCGCCTCGATTGCAATAACAAACTTTCTCCACTTGTATCAAAATGTACTATTATCAGTAGCTAGTTAACTCTAGTCATTAATGACAACAAGAATCAGCCGTCAAAAGATTGCTCTACACGTCAATGTTAGTTAAACAATGATCATGCATGACATGGTAATTATCATATACCTATTCAAAGTCGCTTTAAAAGGTATAAATAATCGCAATAAAACATCATTATGACTTAATCAAGTAATTATACTTAGAGCAGCGGTGGCCCAGTGATGGCGGCCCCGACTTACGAACAGTAAGTCGTGGGTTCGAACCCAGACAGGCGCATTACTTTGTGTAATTTATTTCATCACCGCTGCTCTCAAAACGGTGAAGGAAAACATCGTGAGGAAGCCGGCATGTCCTAGAACCAAAAATTCGAAGACATGTGACATCTACCAATCCGCACTGGACCCGCGTGGTGGATTCCATTCCCTCTAATAGAGAGGAGGCCTGTGTCCCAGCAGTGGGAACATAAATAGGCTGATGATGATGATGATACTTAGTGAGGTAGGTAACTAGGTAGTTATGTAATAAAAGTGAAACCTAACGCAAAATAAAATAGTTATTTCCCGTTTTACAGACACAAAAAACAACATAACACAACCTGACCCCTATAACATCCTGCCGGGGTTGCGAGACTGTTCAAAAGAGATACCGTGGCCCCGGAACACAAAGGGCGATGAAGGAACATGGATGGGTTTTAGTCAGTAAAAGCCTGACACTCCCTCCTGCTCCGCCCAGAGCGGGAGGAGTCATTTGATGATTTCCCATGCGATAAAAAAAAACCCCTATAACATTACCTAAAGTTAAACGTGAATGCAAGAGTACGTATGTTTATAACACACTTGTATACAGAAATAATAGAGCCAAAATACCCATAATAGCAACCTCTTAAAACACTTTATTGGAATATAAACAAAATAAACTGACAGAAATCGTGAGATAGCAAATGGATGCATTAGTAGAGAAACAGCTTTGAACGTACTTTATTAAAACATCTGTTATTGCAGTAACACTGCAAAAAACAGTCAAGTAAAGCTTGCGTATCGAAGGCTCCGTATCTAAAAATGATTGGGCTATTATTTTTATTTTGACCGCAACTCGCCTGTGTGAAACGATGATGCAGCCTAGGGTCACAGATAATATAATACTCTAGGGTGGAGCCGCTTTGAGCAGCAGCTTTGAGTAGATCCAGATTATGAACTAATCATCGTAAAGTCAGGATAAAAATTAAAATTTAATAATAACAATAAAATGTTTATTCAACTCAATACAAGTGCATACATTACATAAAAACTATCTTATATGAGCTTATATAAACAGAAATTCGACAAGACATCTGTGTCTGAACTAGATACATGACTATCTGTATCTCAGACAACAGAGATAATACATTTCACACACCCATACCATCCATTACCATCCCATTCCATTTTTTTCCATTTATGACATACAATGCAAACACAAAACCGAAAGCCTATCGAACCCTTTGTGGTATCTATGTAAGTGTAACCCTAAAAGATGACATTATAGCACGACTGGTCATATAGAATGAATTTAATCACTAATGACGGGTCAGTGGGCAGTAATAGTGAGCTCTGCAATTTAATTACGAAATTCATCGGTACCTACCTAATGTTGTATGTAATGCAAATTATTGCGTAGTTTTTAATTGGTATTATGAAAACGTTTATTTGTTTTATTTCACGATCGATTACTAATGGGTGAGTGGTAGGTATAGCTTTTGTTTGTTATTTGAATTAAATTAGATTTCGGAATACGGACTGAATCGAAATTGCCGGACTGCCTCGTTGGTTTAGTGGTCGTAAGCTTGACTGCCGAGCATGACATCCTTGTGTTGATTCCCAAGTCGAGTGAAGGGTTATTGGGGTTTTCTATCAGTAATTTTCCAGTAGCAGACACAGAGTCTGGATTTGTAGCCAGTTGATGTCAAAAAGCTCGCCCCTATTACTTAGACTTTAACATAACTGGCTGAAAGTAGTTAAATGTAGACAAAACTCTGCCTAATCCTTACTTTTTATTTAAATGCCAGTTTTAAGAAATGACAATACTTTTACTGAAGACGGCACAAAAGATCAAAGAACCACCCACAATCATAAACCACCATTTATGTCACTGTTTACTACTACAAAATAACCATAATACACAAAGTTCAACAAATACATTAATAAAACAGTCACCTTCAAATCAAAGCCTGCAAGTTCTCGCTAGCCTAACGTAAGTGGGCAAAAGTATGTGTTTCCTAACGTCTCGGAATAAAGCCTGCATGTGCAAATCTATTCAAGATGGCTCCAACAACTTTAGGTAATGCGTGGATAAAGAATCGAAACTATTTGGCAATACTGAGAATCTTGCTTGTAATGTCTGACTTAGTTAACTTAATGTTAGCTAAGTGCGTAACCGCTTTACTTGAAGGCTCCCAGATTATTACTAAGTACTAGAAGACTTTAAACTCATTATATTCCTTAAAGCTCCTAAAGTGCTAATAATAGACGTCGTCGATCATAGCTAGCACTTTCAATCTTAATTCGCAAAGCCTATCTAATAGGTAATCGCAATATTGTTATTACCTCAAAAGGTGCCTTCCTTCTTCTTTACTCCAAAGGCTATTCATTCCAAAGAACCTGCAGTTGATAGTGAATACTACAACCAGGTCGCGCTAAGCGTACACCTCGCTGAAATGTGTATCCATCAATGTCAGGTGCAAACTTAATCGCTTGGGTTGTAGACATTCTAACATTACTTCAATGCTATCCGAAAAAGGCTGCATTTTATCAAAACGTGAATTCTATTGACTTGCATGTTCAATTGTTTCACCCCAAAGACTATGTCCATTGTTATTCATGCATCTATCCATTCAAACCACGCATTGCACCATCCCACTGACTTACTGACGCGCACTCCTCATAAAGATGTCCTGATAAACTGCTATTGTCGTGTTTATAGCACCACTGCCATTGTTCAAGTCTATATGAAAACCAAGTAACATTTGCCCCTACCAACTACACACTTCTATTGTGAATCCAAGAAAAATCACATGAAAATGTTCGGTGTTGCATTTGGCGAGCTGCAAAGTTATACTGGTTGGACTTTAGTAAGGCTTGCTTGGGAATTTTTTGTCTGGTCCGTTGTATGGGTTTCGTAAACCAGGTACATCTTCATTAACTTGCTTTGTTTGGTCCGGTTTTGCTCCAATTATTAAGTTTAGAGATAAGTTTAGCTTCACTAGACTTGAAAACCCTCAGATATTCCGAATTACGAAATTATCGGAGAAGGTGGTAAAGCTAGTTTTCTTTGTCTTCTCTTGAAGTTCATTTCAATAACACGAAAACAAAATTGTTAAAAGTAATCATAACAAAGGCAACGCAAATATAGTCTTTAACAAAAGTATTGATAAGATCCAGTACATTTCAGTGCCTATGCATATCTTCATTGCCTAGCAGCAGCGCTAATAAACCAACGAAGCAAGTTTAACCAAACTCTAGTGTTACTGGTGAACATGTTTAACCATAATAATATGATGGTTGTTGCATTAGAAAGTAGGTTTTCCCGATGGAACTTAAACTTCATCATCATCATCAGCTTATAATGTTCCCACTGCTGGGTCACGGCCTCCTCTCTATGAGAGGGAATGGGTCACCATGCGGGTCCAGTGCGGATTGGTAGATGTCACATGTCTCCGATTTTTTCTCTCTCTTCTCTTTGGTTCTAGGACATGCCGGTTTCCTCACGATGTTTTCCTTCACCGTTTTGAGAGCAGTGGTGATGAAATAAACTACACAAAGTAATGCGCCTGTCTGGGTTCGAACCCACTTAAACTAAACTGGCAAAATGTGGTTGCATTTACAATGGGTACACCTCCAGGGTACACAGGCATGTTGTTATACACCTTCTTTGTATCCATAATACAATTACTGTAAATTAAAAAGTGCACTATTCATCCTCTTAGCTCTTGGAAACACTAACCTATTCACCGAGCTTACCACTTCATCTCCCGATAAGATCAAGGTACCTAAATAAAGCAACTCGTAATAGATCTAGTTCCAAGATTTCTAACACAATAGCCATCACTAACTGGAGTGGGAAGTGTTGGCATGTTCACTCCTCTGATCATTATACTAGCAAAAAGGCCATTAATTTTATGACCTTAATAATATTGTAAGTCTATTTATAAAACAGAAATATTGCGGTAATTTTTAAGGAGTCACATCTAATGTAGTACAGGGTAGCGATGTAGTCATCGGCAATAATGGTCAAGGGGAAATTCTACCTGTCAGTATACTGAACGACTTTCCATGTAGGAACTGATATCTTATTCCTGAACAAATTCTATACAACAGTAAACAGAATATTTCGATGTACGAATGAAAAGATTTTTTTCGAAGTGAATCGGAGTTTGAGTAGCGAAAGTGGTATGACGGATAGAATCATTGCCTTGGCAATTGGCGGTAATTTTATCGCCACCCTCGTCGTCTATAGCACGGATCCAAAAACCAAAGCTGCATGGGCACATATCCATAGAACATTAAAAAACTAAATTTAGAGAATTGTAAAGTAATTTTATGAAACACTGGATCACCTGACAAAAACTTACTGCTCAAACCACGACTTACAAAATCCACTATATAATTTGACGTTTGGGCGTACGGCCAAGAGTATAAACTGACTTCATTCTGAATGCAAGTCTAGTTTCTTTATCCAAAACGTAACGATACCCATAAAAACCGATTCGTATCCGTTCAAGATACGAATACAAGATTTGTAAGACAATGGTCTCATTGCTCGGTTACGTCACGCCAGGAAGGGTCCACGATTCGCACGTAACTGCAACCGCTCGTTGTGTGTAATTGCACAGTAAATTGCTACCAATTTGTGTAATAAGACATCTGAAGATTTGGATCGAGAGAAATGGAGAGGAGTTCGGTTGTTACAGACTTCCTATAAGACTCCACCCACGACTATACTGAATTCTGCGTCCGGCACACACTACATAGTTACCACCCCATGCTTGGGCTTGAGATTTTCGTCACCACTGCTTGTATGTGCTTCATAATTTCGTGCTAATCCAGGATATTTATTTAACCAACTTTTCGCAGACAAGAAAAATACAATGGCGGACTTAATATCTTAGGCATTCTCTACCAGTCAACCAATTGTAGTAGACAGACATGTTTTATCAGCATAATCAACCTGCAACATTCCTTTTCCAGAGATACAGGCATCCTCTTAAATAAATAAAAAAATAATCTAGTTAAAACTATCAATTTCAATCAATCAATGAATCATGAGAATTGTTTTAAAATTGATGAAGTTTTATGCATGAGGTTACGCCCATGTATGACAAACTTACTAACTTAAACTTGTATGAGACGGTGTAACCTCTCCAGCCTCCTTATAAGGAAGTGCGGACACATAAGCAGTATCTTTCGGTACTTTTATGAGTCAATAGCAGAATGGTCGCTGTAGGCACGTTTTTACAAAAGATGGATTGACGTTCCTTAAAGATTTGCCATAACTAATTCGAAGAAAATAAGAAAAAGACATGACAAAATTGCTACAACAGCAATGTGCTCACGTAATCTTTACTCTAAAACCCCAGGGTAGCCCGCGAAACTGTGTGTCCTAGGCTGTAAGTATGTTGAACATAATATTTATGATTCGCGACCGTAACAAATATAGCTTTAATGAATTACAATCATTAAAATCATCAATACAACCCTCTTAGTTCATTTAATCCCATAAAATGATTATTTCATGAAAAAGTAAAATAATGTAAGAAAATTTGAAATTCGCGGGCTGTCTTTGCGTTCCCACCTTAAATAAGACAGGAAGTAACACATTACAAAATCTAAAACAAATTTGTAAGGTTTTAATATGTTATCTTGACTCTAAACGCTATTTGCTGTAAAATAAAGCCTTATTTACTTTACCAACATATCATAGCTCACTCAATGTCAAAAGTCAGCTGATGGACCTGCAACTGTTTGCTTCAGATGATGGGTTTTGTGCAATGTTTGTGTATGTCCTAAGTTAATGTTTTGTTTAAGTTAATCTTCGGTTAAAAGTATCTTTACATAAGAGGTTATGTTGTAATCTGCTGTTTATTTTACACAAGCGGTGTATATAATGTTTTCGTGTAAGTCTACAGTAGATTAAGGAAATCGATTAATTTTAAATTATAGTACCATTCAATATGGTAGAAGCAGCAATTACTTGAAAATAAATCCCGATCTGACTCGATCGTTCACATTTATCCGTTTTTTTTTTTAAATAAAACCTACATGTTTCATGTCTAAATTTCATCTTTCTTTGCTTGAAGACTTCTCACGGACTTGAGAATAAGAAGTCATTTAATAAAACAAGAATATTAAAAACTTGTATTGTAAAATACCCGATCTTTATCATTATCCTTAATCATCTTTTGTATTGCATACACACTTCCTCATTTACCTTCTAAACTTACATAGATATATTTCGACAATTCGCAATGTATAAAGTGGTTTACGAAACCAAAAATCACCAAGAACACTACCTACAATCAATCAATCAAAATGTCATAAAGCCGAAATCATAGACAAACCACAGACAATAGAATGAAAATGGCGAATGTCGGCATAAGTTTATGTTAACGTGCTCTTACATAAACTTGTATATGACTCAGACTTGATGTATTAGGTTACCTAACTGAAATGGCTACTGTACTGGATGACCTCTGAATTTGGTCCTAAGAGTCGCAGATGTTGAAAGCATAAGTAAAGAGGTATTATTTTGTTGACTTTAATATTTGGTGACCTAAATGTCACAGTCACTGGACACAGTTTCCGTATTCTAAGAGTCGAATGAAAATAATGCTCAATTACTTACTCAATTGCGAATGCTTAATACTTCAAAGTCACTACTTTATCCGTGTGGTATCCGGCAGAGTAGAATAGAACCAACCCATTACACTCACGGGTGTCGTATAAGGCGACTAATGTCTGAAGCAGAACACCTTGCGCCTCCGTAGACCAGAGAATGGGCAGTAGCGTTTTCTGTTAGTCTTTCATCACTGCGATCTCCAATCCGCCTGCCAAGCATGGAGATTACGGCAAATCCTCCCATAATGGGAGAGGCTTATGTCCAGCAGTGGACGTTATGGGCTGTTGTAGTAGTTGTAGTAATACTTCGAAAGTGAGATACGTACTGAAGGCGTTAAACTAGTGGCTCCAGTTCTGGGCTGACACAATTTAGATTACCTTCCACAAGCCAAGAACAAAAGTACGGTGCTGTAGTGATTCTGTTTTAAATCCAGCTCCATGAATATGAATATTCCCGCACGAAACAAATATTTATATGGACTACAGGTAGCCGTTCCAAGTCTGGCTGTTTGGGTATGTGAATTTAAATCTTTGTAAACGCACACACGATACAGAAGAAATTCCTAGAGTGGGGAAACGATTAAAAAAAAGGTACAATTTGGGTGTGAATACTAATTAAGTGCAGTTTGACACTACTAACGTAGAACATGGTGATCCCAGGGAGACTCCTCAAATCATGTATCCAAGCACCTAAGGAGAACAGATGTCCACACATGTCTACCCAAGTAATGGCTTTATTTACTTATCGTAGTCTTAACTGGGCCTATTCATTAGCAAAAATTAAAGCTCCTTTAGCGCACCAAAAAGGGTACTCAACTTACTATTGCTGATCATCAATACAAATAAGGATGTGTTACATATTAAAACCAGCTTAATACAACCTACTATGTACGGTTCTAATACCCAATAAAACCAATCAGAATCAGCTGTGATCCGTACTGATTGAATACTGTCATAACACAAGCATTGTAAGCTCAGCTTAACAAACTAGCTAATCAGGATTATCCGGTAGTCACCGTAAGTGGCAACTTTCAAGGGGATGTTTTTGTATGTGGTAACATTGGCCTACTTTCTGTTCTTTGTGTGGTGGAGTTAGGTTGCCAGGTGTTCTGTTTTGTGTTGTTGGCAGTTCGGAATTTGAATTTATATTGGTTGACCAAAATTGCTAAACTGCTGAAATGTTTAATTTCCTGAGCGGCCAAGGCGCATATTTTTACTCACACTTTACTGTTAGTTTGTGGAGCTCGTGGCTAAACAATAACAGCCGCTTCGGTCGATCAACAGGTTAAACCGTGCTTAGTGCTTACCTAGGTCTGGAAGCCGGCCACGTGGTCCAACCGTGGATGGGACGCCTTTTCCCGATCCTGTTGGGGTCGGCTTCTAGTCTAACCGGAGACGGCTGAATACCAATATTTTATATGAAGTGTGTTCCTATCTGATCTCCATAAGCCAGTTAGTACTGCGTAATGTCATACCCCTTGGAAGTCTTCATACATCATTGATACACCTATCACCTCACATCTCAGATGCATACCTTTTGAAATTCTAGGCCCTTGTTCAATAGTCCCGCCGTTAGGTGTCTAGACATAGCCATAAATCAAGAATTGCATTCTGACATTTTGAACTCTGTTTTGTATGCCTTAAAGTACATGAATGACTATGTTTATTGGCATTGCGTATACACTTACAGGTACCTAAGCTTTAGTGAGTAATAAAGTATTTCTTAATTGATTCGTTGGTCGATTGGTGCAAACTGCAGCTGCGGTTCGTGTTCCTTAATCATTAATTTTCTATGATCGGGTTAGTCAAAACTTGTACTTTAATTGAAAGTTGAATGGGGAAATGTCACATACCCACACGGGTAGAATAAGAGTACATAGATATATTCGAAATGCAGTAACAGTAGTCGTATTGCAGTCCTAATCAATCTTACTACTATTATTACATGCGAAAGTTTGTGAAAATGTTCCATAATAATGTACCTATTTTTTTTTAAACTCTGTTGCACACTAGGAATTTCTTCTGTATCGTGGGTGCATTTACGAACATTTAAACTACATACAGAGGCATGGAACAAATCCTTGAAGGCCATAATATAATTACATATGATCCGTGCGGGAATCGAATCCGCGACGCGCAGAACAATCGTTCAGCCACTGCGCCAACCGTGCCGTCAACCGTTGCGTCAGTTTAGATATTTTAACTTGCAACTTTATTTTAGCTTTCAAACAAACAGAATTACATCACATAGACAGCTTAAAAAAAATGCTCCTGAAATAATCTTCAGTTAATTTTCTAGTGCTACAGAAGTATGTTATAGAACCTTCTATGCTTTGAATGCAATTTGTGTGTGTTGACACCTTCTAACTATTCAGTTAGAAGGTGTCAACGAAACACAATATTTAGTAAGTATACTTTCTCCAAAAGCATTTCAAACTTGTTTGTAGCTCTTCTCTCATCTTAGTTGCAGTAGGTAATACAGTACAACACCATTAATTTCACAAGATAACTCTCACTAATCTGATATCATCATAACATTACTTAACATGAACACTAATGGCCACGCTAGTTACAGAATAAGTTGTAACTAATATGATTGCGAGCCCTTCAGTACAAGTTTCCATATGTTTCCTCATATCTAACCTTTAGGTGCTAATCGCCTATTAATTTGCTATGTGTGGAAGTCTCTAGCGACGTGTGTTGTGGTTAAATTCCAATCGGATACCCCCGTTGAAAACTTGTATGCGTGGAAGTAAATATTTGTACGCTACCGAAAGCGCCAAATAGTAGCTCAGTTCTGGGCCTTTTGGATTGCCATCGACACATTATGAAGAAGTAAATGTATGTTTGTTGTTGTTGTGTTGTATGTTTTTTACTTTTATTGCTTCTGTTTTCAAATGTTTTATGCACGTCATGTCCCTGTGATGAATAAAGATTTTTTCTTTCTTTCTAAATATTTAATGCTGACGTTAGGCGTCTATGTAGATATTTGGGAACAAATTCTATCCCACATGACCAGACAATCCTTAGCAGAAAATATTTACTTCGGCTTGGGCAGTCGAGACCCATGGACTTGATAAGAAGCAAGCTTGTCCCTACTACGAGTATGAGTAAACCACAGTAATTGTCAAAATTACAATTATATTTGCAAATAAGCCCACATGAGTTAATGGATCTCTACATAGCTCATATAGCTAAGCCTTATAACTCACATGACTCGACTGTGTGAAATTTCGCACACAATACTTAGTTATTACTTAACCAACTTATCTAGAGACGTAGTGGTTTGGAACTACGTTTACAAAGTACTGAATTTGACAGTTGGATGACATTTTTGTTAGCAGGCAGCGCCACCCTTTTGTCTCAAGTTATGTTGGGTAAGTCATTCTACACAATTCTATCTTCCGACAGCGTGGACAAACTCTTGACGTTTTGATAACACGTTGACTTCGACACTTGGAACAAAAACAAATATTGCATAGCAACGAGTTCTTGTGTGAGTAAGCAAATTAAATGCAGGCTCCACCGGCTCAAGGCTTGCAGTTGGAAAGTAAAGGAATTTGTCGATTGTATGCAACTGTCACTATAACTTTGTACTGATATCACTGTAGTTATGTGACTCGTAAATTCTTGCCGTATGAGACAGCTTTCTATAAGGAACTATAAATAAGTAACAAAAGACCGTCTCTATATTTTTCAGTCGCAAAAGAAATATGGCTACTTTCGCTTTTGGAGAGATTTTCCAGTAATAAGAACATTTGTCACACATTTTGTGAAATGTATAAGAGTTAACCTTTAGGGTCCCAGCCGTGCCCGTGACACGGTGCATTGTTATTTTAATTGTGTCTCAACTAACTCTCAAGCAGCAAAGGGAAACCTAAGAAAACCGGCTTGTCCCAGAACTAAAAATCGTAGACATTTGACATCTACCAACCCGCACTGGGCATGTATGGTAGATTACAGCCCTTTCCCTCTCATAGAGATGTGGGGCCTGTGTCCCAGCAGTGGGAACTGCTCCCTAACCCTCCTGGAATAATTGATTGATTATGCCATGAAGGCGTTACTTCTAATTTTGGCCACACGCCGAAAGATCCTTGTATGACGAGATTTACTTTTATTAAATTGTCTTCGGAGCTCTGACTCAACGCAGTCGATAACAGGATAAATGGATGCTATGCGGAAATGAATAACTAATGCACATTTTTAAGCTTTTATAAAAGGCTATGAAAAATAGGTATCTGTCGCAAAGAACACCTCATATAAATAAATCAATATTCCAAAAACGAATGGCTGCATTAATAAGATAAAGATATTAATAACACAAATTCTAAGTCCCTGTCAAAATGATTCTTAAAACCTGACACAGGTAGGTAAACTTCCGTCGTCTAGTTGCACGGCCCTCGTGAGTTGTGGCGATGTCTCAGGTGAGCCCGGACAGCGCCAAAAAAGTTAGGTGTCCGCTGGATGGATTGCGAACGTCATGCATGGTTATGTTAACGCATAGCGTTAGGAATGCCTACCTTCCTTCCTACCTTTACCTACCTTCTTTTTTTAAACGATGAGTCATTACTCATCGTTTAAAAAAAGAAGGTAGGTAAACTTCAACCAACGTATCTGTGCACGCGGGAAAACACAGAACGAAAATAAATGTACCAAATTTGACATATCGACGTAAATTTTCTTGACAATCAACGCCATCTGAACTGCAAACCTAAAGTGGCTATACTATACAATACATGTCAGATGCAACAATAAATGAGTTTCTAACATTGAGCTATTACTACTACGTATAGAGAAGACAGCGCGAACAAAATTTGTGCAACAAGCGCGGCAGTGCGGGGCGCGCGGGGGGCGGCTAGTGAGTCATAGATGCGATGTCACCGTTAAGAGGCGACACTTTATTTATATTCTGCCTATTTCATTGGGTACCCCTCACGTGCACATTGTTTGACTTACAATTTTTGTTATAATATTTATTTTAGGTATAATCTGACTTTACTCTGCGGAACAAATAATATATTCTGGCATATATACCTACCTATAGGTACTAACTGGTTCAGTCAGGGTTATGGGAAGTCTCATTCTTAAACAAATTGTATTGTATTCCTAAATAAATAATAATTTTATTTCAGGCCTTTACTTGTACAAACAATTAATCAATTAAAACCAAACAATCTAAAAAAACCATTAGGTACGTAGCTAATTGATTTTCGTCTTTCATGAATTTACCTTCCTTCAATTAATAACCACAGTCTATTATTTTCTAAATGTGTAAGATTATTATTTTCCACTATAAAAATATACGTCAGGTAATACTATCTACACGACTTGTTACACAGCCAATGTCACTTCTTAAATTTTTAGTCTATGACAAATGACGCAAAATGGCGTCTGCTAAATATTTTGCTCGAATTACATTTTAAAAATGATTATCTAGTTACTTACTGATGGAAAGATATTCCTTTGCACTTTGCCGTGTTGCTTGAATTATTAGTGCAATATCGTAACACACACGTAACCATATTTGTTGAATTTTCACGTTTTATTGCTTTTAAATAACAAACAAGACTTAAAGCGCTCAAGAGCGAGCAAGCGACTGAGTGGGTTGTAGCCAGCTGGCTGAGTTTGAACGGAGCACAGATTTTGTTAGCGCTGTCTTCTCTATACGTAGTAGTAATAGCTCAATGGTTTCTAACTAGTTGCATCTATCTGCTGTCAACATGCAATGAGGGATTTTCTTTTTAGCTCTTCCCTAGTCGCTGGATAGATGGCGCTAGGAGAAAGTATGATAATGCAAGGAACAGAACCTAAAAAAACTGATTTTAACAAAGCGCGAGAAATGTTGGTTATATTCGGAAGGTTAAGCAAATGAAAGTGTCAGTCAACGAGAGTATGTAACTTGACACAATGTTTTTTTTTTCAAGCGTTTTGGCTTTGGCATAGTAATTTCAACGCCATCTATTGAGTTCTTGGAAACTAAGTTTTTTTTTAAAACCTCAAAAGGAAAACCTCTCATTAACGTGTCACCTCAGGCAACTTTTAAATACATTGTATATAGAACTAAATATTACTTTTTAACAAATTTACAGTCATCATCTTAGTCTAAAACAAGACATTAGACAGTAATAATTCTAAGGCAAGTTTTTGTAAACTAGAAATAGCGCTAATTGTCTGTGATTCCTCGAACTGTCATTTTGTTTTAATTGCTTAGAACTTTAATACTTTTAATTTATTTATTAAACTGTATTATGACAATCCAATGACATTGATTTTTATAGTGTTTTGTTGTGGCGACAGGTTTTCTTAATAGTTAATACTCAGCAGAATAAAATGATCCTAAAAAGTTTCCAGGACACAGTTCTCTCTATAAGATAGAGTGGTCTATAATACACCACGAGGGATCGGGTCGGGTTGGTAGGTGTAAGATATCGTCAAAATCGCGGGCAACACCTGGATAAGGGACGCACAAAACCGGGAAGTGTGGCGGAAAAAAGGGGAAGCTTGAAACCAGCAGTGGGTGATTCCGGGCTGTTATGACAATGATGGTGGATGTCTGCTAATGTGTGGTTTTAACGATGTTTTCTCTCACCATTTTATTACTTACGGTGAATGCTTCGACCAGCCCGCGAAATTCAAATTTTCTTACGTTTTTGGCAAATTGCAAGCCAGTGCAAGGTTGTATGTTGATTAAAATATTGGACGCGATTGTAAGACGTATGTAGTTACAGAATTATAATCATCAAAACCATCAATACAACCCTCCAAGTTCATAAAGGTCTAGCAATGACTTTGACCTTGAAAAAATTGTTTACTTTATTCTAACAGTATTTCAAACGAAGTTTGAACCACCACAAATAGAGTTGCTAATTTTAGGGTTAGAAGGGCCTTAATATCACTCCTGTAATCCCGAAGGCTTAAGCAGAGGTGCACCTACATTTCACCAGTTATTTTCACATATAATATATAGTGAAGGAGCCTATTGCCATCAACCGGGCACAAATCCAGACTCCGTGGCTGCTACTAAGAAATTTCCAATAGGTAAACCTAATAACGCTTGACCTGGGAATCGAACCCTGGACCTCATGCTCAGTAGTGTAACAAATCTACTTGCTCCTATTAAATAAAAGGATAAGCAGACTTGTTCAATATAAAATTTAATAAGGGAAAGATAAAAAATACAGCTAGTTATATAAAAACCTACCTACCACGCACTCTCTATAGTTCTATAGTTCACAGTTAGGAATCACGGGAACAGGCGTCAGGGTAGCAGGTCAATACCAGAGAGACGTCGAGGATCACCTTCAGGAAACCTCAGCTGGAAGGGCGTCGTACAGATCTCAGAGTCCAACAGGTCAGCTCTGTAGTAGGACAGCGTAGATTTCAGGGCCAGAATAGCTCAACGTCAGGATAACTTTGCGAGACAAGTGGAAAGTCAGGCACGTAGTTAGCTTCCGAAGATCGGGAGTAATAGTCCCAGGTGGATCTTTAGCTGGATCCCCTGTGCAGTTTAAGAATCTGACAGCCAAAACAAAGCTGCTCTCTGATGCTCATCAAATCAGCTCCCCGAGTCCGTCAACTCGTTTCTCCAAAGTAGTCTTCTTTTTTCAAATTAGTTTTCTTAGTGTGGCCATCATCTCATCTGACAAGTGTAGTCGGCCAGGGCATATCCATGAGTGCGTAAATAATTTTATAATTTAAAATTAAGTTATTTAGTAAACAATCGTAATAATCTACAAAATATAAGGGCTAAACACATATTGATAAAAATAATTTAAATTTTACAAACCAAAAAGTAGCCATCATACACAGACTAAAGAGCTTTAAAAAAGTAACTGACAGTTTGACAATTTGACGCTTGACGTAAGTGTCTTAACAGGAAAATTTTGATAATATTTTATTTCAGCTATTTCCAAGTTAAAGAATCGTATTTAAATCGATTTGCTGAGTGTAGATATATAAACAAATAAAAAGGATGATGAATAGTATTATGAATGGTGAATATGAAGCGTAAGTATAGCATAATACTATAGTAGTCGCGACCACTAGACCACACAGTGCAATAACATTTAGATGTCGCTCAGTTTAGTCAAATAGCCTAGACCCCTCTAGACCCATTTTACTCCCCTAATTGGAACCCCAATATACGCCTCGTATGACATAGGTTCGATTATTTTAAGAAAAGATTATCAGGAGAATTTTAAAAATGAGGGTCCATTTATCAAGCAAGGCATTTGAGTAACAATAACACTGTAGGCATGTTCGGCACTAAAAAGCAATTTTATTGATCTCATAAACTTAATGTATTTCGAAACTACAACAAAGACTTCATAATTCATAGTTTTTATGATAAGCCTGCCAGATTTTGGCAATTCTGATACCATTATGTCTCCCACTACCCGTCACATGATATATACTTCATGACTCAACATGTCCTTGGCATGTCCGGTTGTCCAGCAGTCCTTCTTGACGTCTAAATTTGGTGACCAAGTGCGTGGTAAGTAATGGCCCAGTGACCACCATCCAAAGTCATAGTCTAAATTATGAAGTGATTCACACACAAAGGCTTCGCAAAAAATTGTCTTTACCTGTTTTTGGTGAATTTAATGATAGTGATTAATTGACAGTTTTGTCTCTGGTATAAAAAGTTTTATAGCTGTCGAGGATTATAAAATGTTTGAGTCTATGATTGTGTAAATTATTATTTATTCGATGGGTTATTTATGGACTTGCTGTATTTGTTTGTAAGTAGGTAGGTACCAATTTTGTTATTGACGTAAGATTTAGATAGTATTTTTTTTTTCGGATGGGTCATCATTAAATGACTCCTCCCACTCTGGGTGGAACAGGAGGGAGTGTCATACTTTTACAGACTTAAACTCATCCATGTTCCTTCATCGCCCTTTGTGTTCCGGGGCCACGGTATCTCTTTCGAACAGTCCCGCAACCCCGACAGGCATCGGTCCTTGCGGACCCCTGCCTTTTGATGACTCTCTTTGTGGCGCGCGTGGAACACGAAGAAACCGTCGTCACGGCCTGTCGTTATGAGACGGACGGACGTCGAGCCAGCCCATAGCTCTCCGTCCACAGGAGATTTAGATAGCCTTAAGGCTGATGCTCCAGGGTAACCCGCGAAATTCAAATTTTCTTACGTTTTTGGCAAATTGCAGGCCAGTGATAGGTTGTATGTTGATTAAAATATTGAACGCGATTGTAAGACGTATGTAGTTACAGAATTATAATCATCAAAACCATCAATACAACCCTCCAAGTTCATAAAGGTCGAGAAACAATTTTTTCAAAGTCAAAGTCATTGCTAGACCTTTATGAACTTGAAGGGTTGTATTGATGGTTTTGATGATTATAATTCTGTAACTACATACGTCTTACAATCGCGTCCAATATTTTAATCAACATACAACCTTGCACTGGCTTGCAATTTGCCAAAAACGTAAGAAAATTTGAATTTCGCGGGCTACCCTGGAGCATCAGCCTTAAGGCTATCTAAATCTCCTGTGGACGGAGAGCTATGGGCTGGCTCGACGTCCGTCCGTCTCATAACGACAGGCCGTGACGACGGTTTCTTCGTGTTCCACGCGCGCCACAAAGAGAGTCATCAAAAGGCAGGGGTCCGCAAGGACCGATGCCTGTCGGGGTTGCGGGACTGTTCGAAAGAGATACCGTGGCCCCGGAACACAAAGGGCGATGAAGGAACATGGATGAGTTTAAGTCTGTAAAAGTATGACACTCCCTCCTGTTCCACCCAGAGTGGGAGGAGTCATTTAATGATGACCCATCCGAAAAAAAAAATACTATCTAAATCTTACGTCAATAACAAAATTGGTACCTACCTACTTACAAACAAATACAGCAAGTCCATAAATTACCCATCGAATAAATAATAATTTACACAATCATAGACTCAAACATTTTATAATCCTCGACAGCTATAAAACTTTTTATACCAGAGACAAAACTGTCAATTAATCACTATCATTAAATTCACCAAAAACAGGTAAAGACAATTTTTTGCGAAGCCTTTGTGTGTGAATCACTTCATAATTTAGACTATGACTTTGGATGGTGGTCACTGGGCCATTACTTACCACGCACTTGGTCACCAAATTTAGACGTCAAGAAGGACTGCTGGACAACCGGACATGCCAAGGACATGTTGAGTCATGAAGTATATATCATGTGACGGGTAGTGGGAGACATAATGGTATCAGAATTGCCAAAATCTGGCAGGCTTATCATAAAAACTATGAATTATGAAGTCTTTGTTGTAGTTTCGAAATACATTAAGTTTATGAGATCAATAAAATTGCTTTTTAGTGCCGAACATGCCTACAGTGTTATTGTTACTCAAATGCCTTGCTTGATAAATGGACCCTCATTTTTAAAATTCTCCTGATAATCTTTTCTTAAAATAATCGAACCTATGTCATACGAGGCGTATATTGGGGTTCCAATTAGGGGAGTAAAATGGGTCTAGAGGGGTCTAGGCTATTTGACTAAACTGAGCGACATCTAAATGTTATTGCACTGTGTGGTCTAGTGGTCGCGACTACTATAGTATTATGCTATACTTACGCTTCATATTCACCATTCATAATACTATTCATCATCCTTTTTATTTGTTTATATATCTACACTCAGCAAATCGATTTAAATACGATTCTTTAACTTGGAAATAGCTGAAATAAAATATTATCAAAATTTTCCTGTTAAGACACTTACGTCAAGCGTCAAATTGTCAAACTGTCAGTTACTTTTTTAAAGCTCTTTAGTCTGTGTATGATGGCTACTTTTTGGTTTGTAAAATTTAAATTATTTTTATCAATATGTGTTTAGCCCTTATATTTTGTAGATTATTACGATTGTTTACTAAATAACTTAATTTTAAATTATAAAATTATTTACGCACTCATGGATATGCCCTGGCCGACTACACTTGTCAGATGAGATGATGGCCACACTAAGAAAACTAATTTGAAAAAAGAAGACTACTTTGGAGAAACGAGTTGACGGACTCGGGGAGCTGATTTGATGAGCATCAGAGAGCAGCTTTGTTTTGGCTGTCAGATTCTTAAACTGCACAGGGGATCCAGCTAAAGATCCACCTGGGACTATTACTCCCGATCTTCGGAAGCTAACTACGTGCCTGACTTTCCACTTGTCTCGCAAAGTTATCCTGACGTTGAGCTATTCTGGCCCTGAAATCTACGCTGTCCTACTACAGAGCTGACCTGTTGGACTCTGAGATCTGTACGACGCCCTTCCAGCTGAGGTTTCCTGAAGGTGATCCTCGACGTCTCTCTGGTATTGACCTGCTACCCTGACGCCTGTTCCCGTGATTCCTAACTGTGAACTATAGAACTATAGAGAGTGCGTGGTAGGTAGGTTTTTATATAACTAGCTGTATTTTTTATCTTTCCCTTATTAAATTTTATATTGAACAAGTCTGCTTATCCTTTTATTTAATAGGAGCAAGTAGATTTGTTACACTACTGAGCATGAGGTCCAGGGTTCGATTCCCAGGTCAAGCGTTATTAGGTTTACCTATTGGAAATTTCTTAGTAGCAGCCACGGAGTCTGGATTTGTGCCCGGTTGATGGCAATAGGCTCCTTCACTATATATTATATGTGAAAATAACTGGTGAAATGTAGGTGCACCTCTGCTTAAGCCTTCGGGATTACAGGAGTGATATTAAGGCCCTTCTAACCCTAAAATTAGCAACTCTATTTGTGGTGGTTCAAACTTCGTTTGAAATACTGTTAGAATAAAGTTCTAATCAACTTGCACTACAAAGCGGTTGTTACGTCAGTCACTGCGGCCGAATAGTGCGAAATGAGTGGTTTTTTGCGATTTACAAAAAATCTATTGATTGGACTAAAAAATAAAAGACATAAGACCTGCTTTATAGTTAGTTCAGTTAGTATGCAAAGGTTCATGATCTAATTTGAAGTACTTTTTGAATACCAGCGGTTTATTGTTCGACTTGGAGGTAACTTTGGAATGTTTTTCTATCGAGAAAAGTTTATGGAATCGTGTTTTCGTCAAACATAGGACTTAGCATTAATCCTCAACTTTACCATATACAGGGTGTAAAAGACCTCATCACGAAGCCGTCAACCAAGCATTCTGTACATCAAACTAAGTAACTTTACGCAAAAATTATTGCTAGGAAACTACTTTTTTTTGGGGTGAAAAATCATGTTTTGGGGTAGAACTCGATGTAACGCACTCAAAACATAGTGCTGATGGATGGATTGAATAGTACGGGGGTCGTGGAGGAGTTTAAAGAGTAAGTAAAAATCTTACATTAAAAACTTGTATTTAAAAAAAAAACTTGTCAAAATGTTGGAATTTTGACCCCCAATATCTCCGTAATTAGAAGGTTCCCAGGTATGGTGTAGAACAAAAAAATGACCGCAATGACGAGGAGAACAAGTGCCTTTTGGCTTCGTTAAGAAGTGTTTTACACCCTTTATTTATTTCAAAATTAATGCTGCAAAATTTTAGGCGTAACGGAAGATCATGCTAAGCCATTTGAGGGATATATAGCCCTTAAGTGTTAAGATTTCAAATTACGGCGCTAATCCAACCGTTGAAGTTCCAACAATGCGTATTATAATATTATTTAACTTAGTCAAGCAAAATCAGGCCATTAGACAAGTCAACTTTTTTGTAGTTTTAACGATCTAAACTTTGTAAATCTTGTTTACATGCGAAATAACCGAAATCACATGACTGATGACTTACAAGATAACGTATTTGGTGAGGTCACTCAAAATGTCCTAAGACGACAAACTAAACATAAAATATGGCGAACCATCAGTTTCCTCGCAAATAATGTAAATATATTTTAATAATTAATTACTAAAAAAGTTTGATTAGGTACTATCTGAGAGTTTAGGTATCGATTTAATTAAATAAGAATCAAATAACGATAATTCTAATGATAATAATGCCTCGTTCGTCTTGTGGTAAAAAACTGGCCTAACCTTACGAGGTGACACAATAACCAGTCATGTAGCAAATTTAGTCTACTTCAAAAACGATCTAAGATTTTTTTCCAAAAACTAGTCCTATGGGTTATAATCGCCAAAATTAGAATTTTGACAATGTTGCGTTCGGCGCTCGAGGTCACAAATTTGGATTATTCATTAGGCCAACATCTTAAACAAGTCTAAAAAGAACTACCGGATTTGACGCATGCTGTGATGTATAAAGTTACTGGACTATAACGGTTTAAAAACAAAACTTCCCAGTTGACTGACAAAGTTGAGGAAAAGAATTAGCTTAGAAAATCCGTAAGAAAGATTTAGTCACAGGATTTTATGATGAGGATTTAGACAGTGGAAATAACATCTCGTCGTTAAAGTACTAACACCACGTATGTCAGAAATAGCAACTTTACAGGAGAGTGAAAAAACCCATTTAATAATTTTGTTCACTTCAAATTAGGTAAAAACGTTGCTTGTTTCTTGATTGTCTGAAACAACTCGTCTTCCGATTCTCTAGCAAACGGAATCAAAAAACAAAATGTTAAAGCCCCTAAAAGTGAATTAAGAACGTGTAGAATAGATGACGTGACGGACGGACGGACATGCTTAGTAAATTATGGTCTAATTGACCAAAACGTAAGTGACTTGGTCGTAACAAATAGTTCCAGAGTTGTAATATTCATCATGGCGATATCAATCTGTCTGTAAAACTGAGCCAGAGAAAGATTCCTGTAGGCAATCGTTTTCATCACCTTCGTAGGCTTTTCCCAGGCTTTCCACATAGTTACCGAAGGAGTAATACATAATACGTACTTAGTAACGGAGATAGTGTTTGCATATCAGTGACCAATCGTAGTTTACGAGCTCGGTAATGAGACAGTTTCCCTCGATTGTTTCAACTCTTACATAACCCTATGTAAGAGTTGAAACAATCGAGGGAAACTCCAACGAAGACTAGAAAACTCCTACCCAGGAGTCGCGAGAAAAGCAAACCAGATAATATACCGTGTGTATATTTTAATCCAGATTACCTGCTGTTACACCATATGATGTAATTTAAAGCATAACATAACATTACTGACGACCCGAATGGCGCAGCGGTAGTGAGGCTGCCTTACGTTCTTAGGGTCCCGGGTTCCCGGGCATTTGTTTCCGAGTTATGGATGTTTATATGTATAACTAGCGGACTTCCCGCGGTTTCACCCGCGTAGTTCCCGTTCCCGTAGGAGTACGGGAATAAAATATAGCCTATGTTACTCGTGGATAATGTAGCTTTCGAATGGTGAAAGAATTTTTTAAATCGGTCCAGTAGTTTTTGAGCCTATTCATTACAAACAAACAAACAAATAAAGTTTTCCTCTTTATAATATTAGTATAGATAAGTATGTATTTACAAAGAAAAAGTATCTATGTAGTATATCAACTATCTGGTGTCCACGACACAAGCATCCTTGCTTATTGTGGCACTAGATGGCGCTGTGTGTAATGTCCAGCGATATTTATTTATTATTATTGGTGTCAAACAGCACAAATCCAGGCATTGTGGCTGCCACTGAGAAATTCCTGACGGAAAAATTCAATATCACTTTGCCCGACCCGGGAATCGAACCCAGGACCACATGCTCAGCAGTCGCGATTGAAACCACTAGGCCAACGAGGCAGTATTCAGTATATCTGTTTATTCTTTGCCATAATTACTTTCATTATGTTAGTATGTATTTGTTTAGTTTACTGACAAATAAAAACTCATCTAAATACGTAGACAAGGTCGTTACTTTTCACCAACCGGTCTGCATCAAGAACATATTATTATGATATCTATCTAGATATTCTAGTGACAACGTTTGCCAGGTATTTCTAGATTGTTTGCATTCTAAGTCAGTTTGTCTGGGGTATAACTTGTTTTTTTTATTTAGTAGTTGTGATTTTAACCCAAATATGTTGTGCAATATCACGTTTTAAAAACTAGACAACAAAATAAAAATACAAATTGCTTAGATCCTTAGCTTGCACATCAATTTAATTAATCAATTTCATTTTGGAACATAAACTCTCTTCCAACTCTCAAGGGCTCATCCAGCATTCGCACAATCTAAGATTACCTACAAAAAACAGCGTAAGCTTATATTTTTTCTGCTGGAAAACGGGGCTTCGCTCTCTAAGAGGAGTCGGACTTAAAACACACGAGAGCCCAGTTCGGATTGATGGATTTTCTAAGATATACCACAACCACTATTATTATTTAATTCCCAAGGTTAGGCAAAGGTGTAAGTACCTATTAGTACACTCCTACATTTCGCCAGTTATGTCTACGTCCCATGCAACAAGGGGCGAGCCTATTGCCATCAACTGGGTTAATAACCCTTCCTTGGCAGTCGGGTAATTAAACTAAACAAAAAAATATGTACTAAAATATTTTTTACAAAACACAATGACATAATTCCACAGTCATGGAATGCTGAATTGCTGATGCCTACGACTCGTGTCCCACATTAATTATTATAATTATAAATGTACTGCCATAATTAAATTATGTACATACATATGTGCACACGCAATTAATGTAATAGGACTGGTTACTTTTATAATTAATTCGTAATTTATGGTGGCTTGTGGGAAGATGACTAACTATAATAAGTTAATAACTGTCATCGTAAGATTCCTGGCCGGCCATTACATAAATATTAGTAATTTTCTTGTCAACTTACTTTTCCGTGTGAATAAGATTGTGTGTAGTTATTTTAATTTGTAATTTTGCGGTTACTTTGACGCACGCGCGCTCTTAGCAAAAACCTCCCGTTTCATATACCTTTACCATTTACCTTCATTCCATGACCATACATTTCAAAAACCTGAAAGTATGACAGCCAGTCTTACCAGGTGTCTCCGGTAATTGGTTTGTGGGGATCATAAATATAGACAGTCGTTTCTTATAAAATACTGTCATTCAGCTGCATTCGGTGAGACTGGAAGCCGACCCCAACATAGTTGTGAAAGAAAAGGTTTTTCAGTTATATTTCATTATTCAAAAATACAGTGGGGTCAACGGGAACAATTTTTGTTTATTTTAATCCATTCCCGCTGGCCCAACCAGTGGGGTCACGGGCGGTGGGGTCGCGGGCGGTGGGGTTAACGGGAATACACCGGCATAATATATGATGACGTATCCAAAGACTACAGCATATCAGCACCAACCATTTTTGTAAAAAAAAAGTAGGTTAAACATCCAAATAAGGAAAACTAAAGATGACAAATATACATATTTCTTGTCGTTTATATTAATAGTAGATAAGCATACATAGAACACATTATTTTCATGTGTAATACACACACGTATATGCATATCTTGTCTTCATTTCGACAGTGGGAACCCATCCATTTTTCCATATTTGAGTCAAATAACTACAAACGGTTAAAAGTTCCCACTATAGTTTATCATGGTTCTTGTGAAAGCTTCGTTTCTTCACAATTCAAGGTAATGAGCAAATCAGAAATCTAAGCGCTCGAGCCTCACAAAAATACTGTTTGCTAGATATTTTCACTTTTTTCATGACAACAATGACGTTTTGCTCTAAGAACGCGAAATGGTAGTGTTTTTCTGTCTGGTAATGTGACTTTTAACCAGTAGTAAAGTATACGTATATATATACGTATGTAGTTGTAGGGAAACCAGCATAACTTGGTAACTAACTTGTTTTGTTTATTGTTTCTGTTTTCAAATTTTGTATGCACGTCATGTCCCTGCGATAAATAAATATTTTTTTCTTTCTTTCTTTTCTTTCAACTTCTCGATTCGTCTAGAAGTTTTAAAGATTTTTGACTTGGTAAAGATTCGTTAGATCATTGAAAACGTCTAAACATTATTCATAGATTATTCTCTAAATCCATGAAGCAGAATCAATCTGTTTCTTTAGCGTCTTCACGTAGGTATTCTAAATTAGCATTAACTAATTAATTATAGACCTGTGACCACTTGTCTGGTCCCCAATGAAACGTGTTTACTAAATAATTATCATATTGGACTAGTCTTCAATGCCTCTGCGTTTATTTTTAGAGTTCTAGACTGTCTATCTTCAAAGAGGATATTTCGATAGGTAACGAAGGTAAAGGTTAAAGGTTAAAGGTTAGGTAATCTCTTACCAAGTATTTAAAAATTAAAATATACAAAATAAGAAAGTAAAGGTTCACACATTTATAAACTTCTCTCACAAAACTTCAGACATGCCAATAAAATATTTTTCCATCCATCCGCAAACATACCTAACTGTCGAAATCTGGGTGTATTGTACACATCTGCGTACCCCCTCAGAGTATACAGGCGTGATGTTACGTCATAATGTGGTATAAACAATAAAAATTCAAGCAATTGCAGCTATCACGACAGATTTGCCGTCTATTTTTGAAGAGTTCCATTGTATATCTCCGAAGATCAGCATCAGATCTTCACCAAATTTAAATGAGACCACCTCAGGACTATAATCTTTAAAAAAAAAATTGAGAATCAGTCCACAAATGGAAGAGAAATCAGGTAACACACATAAAAAAAAAGAAAAATACATACACACGAATATATAACCTCCTCTTTTTTTTTAAGTCGGTTAAAAACTAACCGTCTCTGATCGTGTTCTAGTAAATCCTTTAACCCCATTACATATTTGACATATTCGTCTTTCATCCCAACCGAGGAGTTTCTGACATGGCAACACAAATATTTTTTTTTTTGCACAGGCTGACCTGTTCATCTCGTTGGCTGCTGCAGAAACCATCTACTTAAGTACGGGGTATTGTCGACCCTCCAGAAACATAGTGTTAGTGTGGAACCCCTTCATATTGATATTACATGCATATTTCATGCCAGTCTAGCGAATAATTGAGTGACATTTGACTGGTCCATCAAAACTGAGTTGAAATGATGTAAATCAATGCGAAAAAAAGATAGAAGCGAATGTAAATCTTGTATTTCTACAATAGTTTTAAAACAAGAGATTCGTCATCATTTTAACGCGTGAAACCGGAACAGATCGCACACTAAATCAATATCTATAAAAATAATGGACGCAGGTCAAAGGCGAGAAACATGATTGATAAAAAAAGACACTTAATAATACCATTTACTCAGGGCATATTTCCAAAGTGTGTCAATCACCGTGGATTCTTGCACTCGGCGTATTAGCAACTGTAAATAATTGCTTATCCATTAAACTGCTGGGTCCACTAGTCCAATCAAACGTGTTTACACGCAGATAATCATATTTGACTCCAAGTGCATCCGTGGATCTTTTAAATATTTCGTCATTTAGATGCTAATATCATAATATCTTAAAATTCATAGCTCTATCGTCATATTTGTGGTTATATAACACGGAGCCACGGAAACTTTTCAGAAGTTTTTCAAAACCTTTTGCAATTGTTATAATTACGTTAAATTGTTTGCAGAGAAACGTATTATATAATATTTATTTAAACTCATCATCTCGAACTTCTATACAGGTACTCCACTCCACTCCACTTCTATATACTTTTAACTTTTATATACTAACTCTATAATAGAAATAAAAATATTTACAAGTATCAAAAAGGGTTACAGGGCGTCAAAAAATTCGTCCACATCGCTGTCAACAGGAAAAGTGCCCAGAAGGCTGGCAGCATTGCCACGTTGGATGGCAATGCTGATTCTTTGGCCAAAAAATAGGCCCGCCCTCTGGTCACGTGAAGAGTCGACCAACCGTTTGGCGATTTCTCGAAAAACTAGGTGGGCACTCAGACCCCATGGCCCTAGTGTTTCAACCCCAAACAGCTCAAACACATAATTACCAATTAAATTATTGTATTTGCGCCGTTTGAGGTATTCAGCACCTGCAGCAGCCGCCCCAGCGCAGCACACTGTGCTAGGAAGATGGGATTGCGCAAGGGTGTCGACGCAAGTTGCGTCCCACACCAAAGGCCTACCCAACTTCCATGGCATTATGGTCATTTCGATTTCGGCCACAGCATACCTACATCTCATCATCATTCACTCCCATAATTCTGTACATCTCTTTCTATGGCTCCCAAACATAATTTCACTAGCCTACCACCTACAACACTCAAGCACCCTCTGCGTGACAACCCCGGCCCATACACCCCGATACCATTAACAACAAGGTTGATTAATATAATTGGCACAAGAACTTGTCATCCAATAACAAGTTAATAATTATGCATTCTAATCATATTCGACTGGTTGGATGGCGCGCACGCAAATCGTAACGTGTGCATCATCACGATTTGCATCTATCACTGTCTAAATTGTTTAGACGCGCTACGATTTGTTTTGAAGGTCCTAGTTGACAATGGTGGTGCATTAGCGGGTACATTTTCAACCATAATTGCTAATGAGCCAATTTACTTAATAGGGCCTGTAATGGCTAAATCCTGCTGAGATGTAACTTATTCTTTAGAATATGTGGCATTATACTTCATAGGCTAACAAGCTTAACTTAAGTCTTAGGTCTAAGTCACCTGCAACCGAGAACCATTTGAACATCTATACTTATATTAAAGCAGTAACGAAATAAAAACTGTACATTGAGAATTTTCGAGAAAAACAAGTGGCTTTTGTTAGAAAAACGGAACTGATGACAAAAAGTGACTATTTAGAATTTTTGTCTGATTGTCTGTGTGTATGGTACGGCTTCACGCCAAACTACTGGACAAGTAGCTACTGGATAGATTGAATTGAAATTCAACAAAAATGTTCTTTGTAAACCAAGGAAGGCTTTAAGCTACATATTATCACGCCGTATGTTATGGGCGGTAAGCAATATTGATTTTAAAAGGTTTTTGTTCGTAATTGAATGCACAAAATAATTTAAAGCACAAAATAACATTTTATAAGCTATATTATTATGTGACGGAGACAAAGTTGCGCGGGTTTCAAATATAACATCACGTCTGTAATACCCAAAGGGTATAGGCAGAGGTACTTACAGATAATACACCCACATTGCACCAGATGAAGAATAAAGAAGCGAGCCTATTGCTATCAACTGTCAAACACATCAACACTTTACCCGCACTGGAAATGGAATCCATGAAGAACTCACGCTCAGCAGTACCACTTTCAACCAAGACCATAGAAGCAGCTATCTCGAAAATATACCTACGTGCAGATTGTCAGATAAAATCGGATATATAACCTAGCATTTTGTATTCACTTCCCTTTAGCCCCGGGCGTGACATAAAGCTGGTCCAGACGTAATAATGAAACTAGTCATTGAAGGTCTATGTCATCTTCGAATATATATAGACAGGTATTAGTATTTATTAACATATTTACATAATCGATGTCTGGTTATTAGATAAATATTTTTTTTTTCCAATTAATCAAACCTGATTCATTGAATACTAGCGATAAAATCGCTTCTCGAATGACAAAGTATCAAGTAAGTGTCTTCAAAGTCAAAAAGCGAACGCGAGTTTGTTTGTTTGCCACAGATAAGCGACTGAACGGATTTAGATGTCACAAAGAATCACCTGCATTAGGACATGGATATTCCAGAAGTAACTACATTCCCGAGGAACCAATTCCATAAGTAACTTGGACGAAGCTGGGAGAAAAACCAGGTCTGTACTAAATAAACGGACATACTGCGTGGTCTTTTGGCGCTTGAACAACATTGACAGGAGGGCGCTTGGTAAACATTTGAAAAACAAGATGGCAGTGCTAATTCAAAAGTTAAAAACAGAAGATTCATGTACAACCATACACAGAATCTATAATCTGCAGTCAATTCTCATATACCCTGTTCTGTTCTGATTGCTTGACCAAAACAACACCTACCAATCACATCTCACGGGTCACTTGACAACGAATAAAATGGCATTTAAGAAACTAGGGGTCAATGTCACATAGGTAATACTAATTAGTGTTTATTTCTACAAATTCAACAGTCGCCATTACTTTTGTGAAATTAAAGATAGGTGATTGATTATATCGTGATCTGTGCTTTACTGATGTTACAAAATTATTGACATTTATTCATTCAATCTATCATTTTTTGCTTGAATGTTGGCTCATTGTTGGTAATTGATCTTTAGAGTCCTATTACATTTTTTACGCATTTTTTTGATTTTTTTTCCTGGATCAAATTATTTCGGTCGGCGTACACGAGTCGATAATAATAGCGATATCCGGACGATTGTCTATTGATATTGACGAATATTAGAGACGAGACTGACATGAGACTGAGGAGCGAGCTGAATTGAGAATTATAGTAGGTACTTTAATTTTATTTTTCGTATTTTTGTCTTATTATATTGACAAACGAAAACTAATGAAACTTATTCATTGTAGATCGAAGTTTTATATCATATTAATTTGTTTGATAAAAAGAGTTTATTTAGAATATAATAGACGCTGAATTAAGACATTTATGGCTTAAATTACTATTTCTTTACGATTTTTTCGTGAAAACTCAAGCAATTTAAAGAAATTCTAAAACTACAATAAACAAGTAAAACATTCAACTTATCTTTTAGTATTTTTAGCTTTTATAAGAATTGAATGTAACTATGTGAATTTGAGCGTCAAAGTTCCATCATCGACGGTTTTTCTTGCAAACTGAGTTCGTAAAATATTTATAGTAAATTACACGAAAAGAAAAATGAAAATGTGTAACTCCAACTTACAAGAAAGAGAATGGCACTATCGTTATTCTTAAGCAAATAATTAAAATATCTTAATGCTGCTGAGAATTACTGCGTCAAAAATCACGAATTTGCCTAAAAAAAAGTAATAGGACTCTTAATAAAATAAAACCTTAATCTCAAGATAAGTGCCTTACTAGAGAAATGTGAAAGTGCTATGAGTAACCCCTCCGCCTAACCCTTCGGGGATTACAGGCGTGATGTTATTATTTATTTTTTTATACTAAATGTGCCGACACTAATATAGTCGTTACGTTATTTGTCGACGATTGTGTTTAAAGGAAACAAAAAAGTGTTAGTCTTGAATCATTTATTGATACAAACATTCTGTGAGTGAAGTTAATAATTATATTTGAGCAGGAAATTTAGGCGTCTTCCTTCCCTCTTTTCATTCTTCCCGTATCCGCCAAGAGTTGACCGTACAATTAAATTGTACATAACCCATCTTCTAGCTAGATCATTTAAAACATCAGCTCTCCTGCATTTGAGCGCATCATTCGCCTCTCGTTGCAACCATTCAACCTGAAATAAAAACATCATTTCATAAATAAAATATTTTAATTATAAAGGGTGTAAAACACCTCTTAACGAAGCCGAAAGAGAAATGTTCTCCCCGTCAGTCATTGCGATAATTTTTTTGTTCTACGCTATACCTTCTAGTTACGGAGATATTGGGGGTCAAAGTTCCAACTTTTTGACAAGTTTTTAATGAAAGATTTTTACTTTTAACACCTCCACGACCCCCGTACTGTTCAATCCATCCATCAGCACAATGTTTTGAGTGTGTTACATTGAGTTCTACAACAAAACATGATTATTCAACCCAAAAAAAAAAAGTCGTTTCCCAGCAATAATTTCTGCGTAAAGTTACTTAGTTTGATGTACAGAATGCTTGGTTGACGGCTTCGTGATGAGGTCTTTTACACCCTGTATAGCTATAGAAAAATAGAGATAATCGTTTTCAAAGCACAATTTAAACCATCATCTGTATTCATTCTTTCTTTATAGTGGGTTAGTACCTAACCTGGTGTCAGAATTTTATCGTGGGTTACTACCTAACCTGGTGTCAGAATTTTATCGTGGGTTAGTACCTAACCTGGTGTCAGAATTTTTATGCCTCACGATATTTTCCTTCACCGAAACAAGTGATAATTATACAATACGCACATGAATCGAAAAATCAGAGGAATGCGTGTCTTGGGTTTGAATTAGAGACCTATGACAGTCCGACAATCCACATCTGTATTTAAAACTGGTTTTAAATGATAATTGTCATGTGAGCTTAATAAATTAGCATCATCATAGTGTTTGGTCTAAAAACCTGTAGACATGATGTAGTGTAGAAGTCTACATGTACAAAAATGTGATATGTATTCGTATTAATTAAGAATTTAAATCGACAATATGTTTTATTTATAAAGCTATCTCGATTAAAAATAGTAAAGTAATTTTTACACCATTCTATTGTTCCAGTGAGTAAAATGGTGTAAAAATTACTTTACAATAAAAACAAAAAAACCAACAAGAACAGCAAACAACAATGCAGTTTAGTTTTCAATGAACTTTTAATACTCAACATTTCATAGGTACAGCGGCCAATATCAAGCTATGCATAACCAAATTAAGCTGATCTCTCATTGTGTATTCTCTCTTCGGGAATTAAGCTCATACAAAGCGAGGCAGGTTATAATGAATTTGTAGAGCTTTTTAACGGCTGAAAATACAGTTATTTATAATTAAAATGCCACTCACGGGATATCTTCCGTGATTATTGTTTAAAACTCCTGACATTTCGAATCTGTTTCAAGCGCCACATTAAATTACATAATTTAGATTTTAAAAAATATTTTTATTTTTTTATTAAGCGTAACATGTTAAGTATAGTTATAAACCGTGAGAGCTATAACAGTGAATTATATGTTTGATAAAAAATCTATGGCTTTCCTACAGTAGAAAAAAAAAGTTTCAAGTTATGCAACTCACCTTTTGTGCTATGAAACGATGCGACAAGGATTTGATGACTTCATAAAGCAGTAGCAAGAGCAGTTGTTGAAGTGGTGTGAGCAGTTTGTCCGTTACAGACAACTTCCTTCATCGCTGAGGGGAGGGAATCGCTCGGTGGAACGGACAATTGTTTCACAAGTATTCCAGTTTTTTTTACTTGTTTATTCATGGCGTGGCCATCCCAGTCAAGATGGCAGTCTTCGATTTTATTCTTCATGATTGCAGTTCAATATTCCGCAAAATTACCATTGTCAGTTCTCTTGTGGCGAGTTCGAACACTTCTTTTGAGTGACAATACTTAAAAGAGGTGTTCAAAGTCGCCAGGGGGGCGTGCAAGGGCACCAACAGTATAATTGAATATGCTGGATTAAACTCTTACTCAATGTGGTTGATGTTGGTGGTCAGACTATTCTAGTCTGTAATCATTTCCTTGATGTCTTCATCAATGTATATCTTTAACCTGTCTGTGTATCTTGAGAAGGTCGAGGTCATAGAAAATATTTTTTAAACCCACGGTTGATATTGGAACTGTTCCGGTAAGGGTGGGTGTGGGCGATTAGGGTGCCTTCTGTGTAATCACCCACACCCCGAAGCTTGGTGTTGATCCGTTGGACACATCAGCTGTATGCATACGCGCTTGTCGAATGCATGCCATTTTATTGCTAAAATAATAAAATTTCGAATTTAAACATTGCGATAGTTCTAGTAAAAACATCATGATCTGCCTTGCCTTTTTTTAATAATTAATAACTAAAAAAAGTCGGATTAGGTACTATTTGAGAGTTTAGGTACCTAGGTATCTATTTGATTGAAGATGTATTAAAAAACTGGCCTAACCTTACGAGGTGTCAAAATAACCTCTGTTGTAGCTCATGTTGTAAAAAATAACTTGTCGCAGTTGTCTGTCAAAGTTGAGGAAAAGAATTATCTAAAATAATCCGTAAGAAGCATTTATTTACTTCGTGGAATCATCATCTGCCTAGCCTTTTGCCAACTATATTGGGGTCGGCTTCCAGTCTAACCGGATGCAGCTGAATACCAGTATTTTACATAGGGCGACTGCCTATCTGACCTCCACAACCCAGTTAGTACTGGGTAATACGATACCCCTTGGTAAGACTGGTTGTCAGACTTTTAGGGCCACTGACTACCTGTAACGACTGTCAAAGATCTACAAATGACAGCCGGGACCAACAGCTTAACGTTCTAGTAAAATCCTAAAGTTAAATAAAGAATTGTTTGTCAAAAATGTTGAGTCAAAAAGAAAAAAGACAAGTCTGTCTTTTTATCTTAAATCGTGGTTTTCTTGGAAACTGAAACTTATACATATGTATTTAAACATCATCATCATCATCACCATTCTCCTGCCCCTAGCCCCATAACATCATCATCATCATCATCATCATCATCATCATCATCATCATCACCATTCTCCTGCCCCTAGCCCCATAACATCATCATCATCATCACCATTCTCCTGCCCCTAGCCCCATAACATCATCATCATCATCATCATCATCATCATCATCATCACCATTCTCCTGCCCCTAGCCCCATAACATCATCATCATCATCATCATCACCATTCTCCTGCCCCTAGCCCCATAACATCATCATCATCATCATCATCATCATCACCATTCTCCTGCCCCTAGCCCCATAACATCATCATCATCATCATCATCATCATCACCATTCTCCTGCCCCTAGCCCCATAACATCATCATCATAATCATCATCACCATTCTCCTGCCCCTAGCCCCATAACATCATCATCATCATCATCATCATCATTCTCCTGCCCCTAGCCCCATAACATCATCATCATCATCATCATCATCATCACCATTCTCCTGCCCCTAGCCCCATAACATCATCATCATCATCATCATCATCATCATCATCATCATCATCACCATTCTCCTGCCCCTAGCCCCATAACATCATCATCATCATCATCATCATCATCATCACCATTCTCCTGCCCCTAGCCCCATAACATCATCATCATCATCATCATCATCATCATCATCATCATCATCATCATTATCATCATTCTCCTGCCCGTATCCCCATTTATGTGGGGTCGGCGCAGCATGTCTTCTTGCATACATCTCTATTACTCGTCATCAGAAAGGAGGTGACGTATTTAAATAAATATTCGTTTGATAAACTCACCTTGATTCACGTTCAAATGTACTCCCGTCACTATTATTAAACGATACATATTATTAAGTTAAGTTTTCTGCTGTAGATCTTCTTTACAAAATCCAAACATTAAATTAAGCACTCAATTTTTGACAAAAGTACTATTTAATATTTTTAACTGTAGCTTTTATTAAATCTCTTGGAATCTTTCTTATGTTCTCACAATGCAAATGGTGCGCCATTCGCGAGGGTTCGACAATAAAGAAAGTGCCAGCCAGCTGCGCTCCTCAGTGAACAAAATGCGTTTCATTTCACCTCCTAAGAAGTCAAAATCGTATCACATTTAATTTATCCGTTTTCAGTAAAGTTGCATTCCATATAGTAGTCGTAATTAACTACTGACACAAAATAACTGATGAAAACGTTGCAGTTAATATTTATTTGAAAGTAAATTATAAATTAATGCATTTTGAAATGTCATTTCGTTTTGTGTTTGCAAATGTTCTAGTAAAACGGAATGTTAAAGGGTCGCTACCGGGTGGGATCAATAGATTCGCGCATGCGTACTAAAGGGTTCCCCTGGCACGAGAGACGGGTGCCGCGAGACGCATGCGTCGGAAGCTAATAATAAGAATTATGGATAACTTAATTCCCCCATCCCGTCTGTCTGCGTTGTGTACTAAATTGTACAGTGTTGAATGCTTTTTAACATTGCCGAGTTTTAATTCAAAATTTGGTCAAAAAAAATCTGTCACAAAATTTTGTATCGTTTGAATGTAACCTTGAGACTGTATAGGAGAAAGAGCGTTAGTGTCATTAGTTCAATCTTGTGTTAGCAACAAAAATAAATAAATTTGGTTTTAAATCAAAACAGCACGTGTGAACATCAAAACAAGTTTTGGTTCGATCCTGACACTATTTTATTAGCATTTCTTTCGTAGCCATTTCGTTCCAAAAAAAAAATTGTGAGACTGTTCTGTTTTTTAAATAACCCTGAAAGCAAGCCAGGTGATCAAAAAACTGATTAAAGTATGGTCCCTATGACCAAAGCCATAATTAAAACATTTTGTTCTACCTTGCAGTATTTATACAACTCATGTATCAATCCATCATGGATCTGGCCAATGGATCTTCTGCGAATGATCCTTCTCAGTAGATCAATATCTTGAAATCAGGATCCATTGAGAAAAACAATTCTCACTAGATCCATCATGGATCTGGCCAATGGATCTTCTGAGAATGATCGACTAAAATAAACAAAATGTCATCTTTATTGAGTACTCTCAAAAATAACGCTAACTAAACGTCCCCCTTCTGTTTCAGATTTCATCATTGACATAGAGAGATCATGATGTCGTAGACAGAAAATTAAAATGTCAACTGAAAGTTAACGTCACGATGATGCAATGCAATCCTGAAGCGTTTTAACTAACGAACTACCCAAGAGAAACTCAGAAAAAGAATCGATGACCTTTATCAATCGAGATAAAAGTAATATCAATAATGACACAAAAATAATTTACGACACAACAAGGGAACAAGATGACCCGTATCGATTACTTCGGACATTTTTCGATCACGAATTGATCGTAACTTGTAACTCGATTTGTGAATCGAATTAGCTATGAACAGGGATGTCGTTCCACTATTACATGGATGACGTATTTTTTTGGTTTCGACAAAATTGTGACTAATGTGACCTTAGGGACTACGAATCGTGGTAAAGTTACGTTTTTTCCAGTACCTGTGACTGGGTCAATACCGTTTTGTAAGATATTCAATTTGTTTACGCATTTAGGTGTATTGCAAATAGTGCACTTTTTGTAGGAGTAGTAACGATTGCAAAAGTAAGAAAACGCTTACGTGATGTTTCGAAATTGAACGAAAGTGCATTAGATAGGCTACATCGACACCACTGTTAGAATTAGATAGCACAAGTTTGTTTTGGTCTAGCCCGCCATCCTCTTCTCTTGCAACTCCTGAAAGCCTGAATCAACAGATTCACAAGAGATTACAATTTTCAAGAACATTCAGTACCTACTGAATGTTCTTGAAAATTATATTCTCTTTTAAAATCGTCAAATACGCTTATCATGCTAATAATGTAACTGTTTGGTTTGTGTGTCTTTACGGAGAGAAATGAAATACTGCGGAACTCTATAATTACTTATTAAACTTGTTATTAATATTACAAAGGAGTAGAAAATCAGGTTGGGAGCGCGTCTATAGTTTACGATGGTTACGGGCGAACTGTTGTCGCCGGGCGCTGGCGCTTCACGTATCACGAATGCAAAACGATGTGTCAGCGCTCCTACATGCTCAAAAGTTTGAATTATCGCTCATCAATCCACCTCTTAATTACATACGAAAACAGGTTGAGAAGAATTAAATTAACATTAAATCAAATATAACATGGAGTAGTATTTAAAGTGTGAGGGACAAAGGTCACAATCGTGCGTACGATTGTCGTGCATGTTGCAGATAATCTCGGAGTTAGGTGAGGAGGCACGCATTGATAAACTATTAACTGATTATGGAGGTAAGACAAACGTCATCCATCTGCTTAGCCCTTTCTCGACTTTTTTGGTATCGGCTTTCAGTCTTACTGGATGCAACTGAATACCAGTATTTTACATGAAGCCACTGCCTGTCTGACTTCCACAACCCAGTTAGTACTGGATATTACGGTACCCCTTGGTAAGACTGGCTGTCAGACTTACGGACCACTGAATACCTGTTACGACTGTCAAAGATTTACAAATGATAGCCGGGACCAATCATAATAATTGAACAATCATCATCAAAAAAAAATGGGTATATTAAATGAACTCAGTAGAAGCTTATGGCATACCTAGTTCTTTTTTTCACAGCTTAAAAAAAAAATCCATCATCAAAAAACGCTACAAATCTATATTACATATAATAAAACAGTAAAAAAACTGTGTCTGTACATTGAATATATTAAAAAAGAAATAATTGAGGGGGGTTTAGAAACAGTAATGGAGCACGAATCCAAAAAAAAAGTTCTGTCTGTTTGTCTGTTTGTCTGTTTGTCTGTTTGTCTGTTTGTTTGTACACGCTAATCTTCGGAACTACTGGACGGATTTGAATGATTTTTTTGTTGTTGTATAGGTATTAAGTATGGGCAAGATATAGGCTATAATTTATCTTGGAAACTTGAACACCTGATGCAGAACCACAACAGACCAGCTGCACTATAAGAGATACAAAAATGGTACCATAGCAAAAATTGTTCCACGTGATGGGCATTTTCTGCTGAGAGAATAAATTTGAAGATCTGGAACACCTGATGTGGAACTCCAAGAGCCCAGCTACACTTACATATATAGGAATGACGTTTTAGCAAAAGTTGTTCAATCTGATGAGCACTCTCTGTTGACTTATAAAAATCGAAGATCTGAAACACCTGTTGTGGAACTCCGAGAGCCCAGCTACACCATAACACATATAGGAATGACGTCTTAGCAAAAGTTGTTCGTTCTGATGGGCATTTCCTATTGAGTTTTATGTTGGAAAAAACATAAACACCTGATGCAGAACCGCAACAGACCAGCTAAACTATAAGAGATACAAAAATGGTACCATAGCAAAAATTGTTCCACGTGATGGGCATTTTCTGCTGAGAGAATAAATTTGAAGATCTGGAACACCTGATGTGGAACTCCAAGAGCCCAGCTACACTTACATATATATAGGAATGACGTTTTAGCAAAAGTTGTTCAATCTGATGAGCACTCTCTGTTGACTTATAAAAATCGAAGATCTGGAACACCTGTTGTGGAACTCCGAGAGCCCAGCTACACCATAACACATATAGGAATGACATCTTAGCAAAAGTTGTTCGGTCTGATGGGCATTTCCTGTTGACTTTTATCTTGGAAACAAACACCTGATGCAGAACCGCAACAGACCAGCTGAACTATAAGAGATACAAAAATGGTACCATAGCAAAAATTGTTTCACGTGATGAGCATTTTCTGTTGAAGATCTGGAACACCTGATGTGGAACTCCAAGAGCCCAGCTACACTATAACATATTTAGAGGAATGAAGTTGTAGCAAAAGTTGTTCAATGATGAGCACTCTCTGTTGATTTATAAAAATCGAAGATCTGGAACACCTGATGTGGAACTCCAAGAGCCCAGCTACACCATAACACATAGGAATGACGTCTCAGCAAGTGTTGTTTGGTCTGATGGGCATTTCCTGTTGACTTACAAAAATGAAAGATCAGGAACGTCTCGAATCGTCTCGCGCATCCCGTTGTATTCCCGTCCCGGGGCTCTTAAAATTCGACATCAGACGTTTCAGATCTTCGATTTTGACAACCCCGTTGTTGCTGGCATAAGCAACAGGATCCGCGTACGAAGTCGCGGGCAGAAGCTAGTTTCAAATAAACTTGATATTAGAACATAGAAAGAGACATTTTGAAAAAAAAATTAAAAGTATCGAATTTTCTAATCATTACGCATATGATTTTAATTTCGAGTTTTTTTATTTTTTTTGCAAAAAAAAAAAACCTTATTATGCCATTTGCTTCTACTCCGTTCACCTATTATAGGTACACATTTTTTTGGAATGTCAAAATGTAAAAAGTCATAGTCATATATTTGATCTTTAAACGATTAACACAGAATCATAACGTGTTTTAAGTATGTAAGTCACTAAAAGCTTAATATTTTATGGTTATATGTCGTGCAAGCGAGCCTTACTGTTACATAAATAGTTACTAAACAGAGTCAAACTAAAATGCATTAATTCTACTTGACTTATACCAACGTCCTTTCGATTCATGTCACCACATCAAACGCATCTACATATTATTCTGAACCCGCAACTCGTGATGAGCACGACAACTTGTGGGCATGTATTAGTCAACATTATACTCACAAATTGTTCGAGTTGTGCACTACTAGGATAATTTGTGGGTTAAAAGCATTTAAATTGGGCAATAGAGAACTAAATGCATGTGACCAAGTGTTTATTTATTGACCAACTTTAGTAATCTCCAAACAGACATTAAGAATCGTTTTTATAAGCGCTTGAAACACTCACACTTAGACACAGTTTATTTTTGCAACCAACGGAAGCAAAAAAACAGTAGTTATTTGGTTTTATGTTTTATGTATTCCATTTACTCTTCTTATTTTACACACTTTGTCTATATCACTTTTTTAGTATCACCTTTTAGAAGAGATTTCTTTAGAAAAAAGCATCACCTTTGTATCTACTTTTCTGTTCTTTTCTTCATTTCTTTATTTAGTTTGTACATAATATTGTTAAATAAATAAATAAACAAAATACATCAACGTTGAATTCATTTAATTTGAAGGCAAAAAACTACGCTCAATAATGAATCCCTTTTCTATAAAAGCATAATTAATCCCTTTTCTATAAAAGGTCCATCAATCCGAGATTAATCCCCTAATTAATCCCTTTTCTATAAAAGGGATTAATTAGGGGATTAATCTCGGATTGATGCATTAAGGCGAATAAAACAACAATATGCAGTTGCGAAATGCCGATCTTTTGCCTAATCAAGAAAAATAGATATTTAAGTGACCCTCTATTGGACATCTTTACAAATCAAAAAACCTAACGCTAGAGATGAATGTGTATCTGTACCGAAGGACCACCCATTCATAACTTCGCGCTAATAACCACCTTCTCCAAGATCACGATCGCCGAGAGCCAACATTTGCATAAGTCGGTGTGTCATTATCAAATCGTTCGCTTCGTGCCAGTCTGGCAGTGCCAGCATCCCTGCAATTTGTGAGCTGAACCCATTATTATGTTATGCAATGTGAGCCTTGTGAATGTAACCGTTAGTATTATATTCCAGTGCAAGCTAGGCTACCCAGGGAAAGCTTAGAGCTGAATTCAGATTATAACACATCACATCAAGCGAATATTCGCGAGATAGAGTATTATGCCTCTATATTTCCCATAAATTACTACCACATAAGTATAAGCTAGGCAACAGGAACGACTACGTTAAATCCTAACATGTCGCGCCTTGCCTATTACAATTCCTTTTCCTTAAATATTGCATTTGTATCAGGAAATCGAACTAAAATTCATTTATTTTAATTAGGCACTCTTTGAACGTCAATATTCTATAAGCCTACCTCAAAACGACCGCCCTTCATCACTTCCTAGTGCTATAACTGGGTTGAAAAAGAGGCGGAACAACACCCTAGAAAAATAAATACCGCCCTTATCCTTCAATATTTAAAGAACTTGATAAAATGCATGCTGTGCATATCCTCAACGCACATCTTGCATTTTATCATGATAAACCCTCTCTTAGAGACATACATAATTGATTAATACAATCGACAGTATGTAGGTAATTTGTTACTGTGGTTGGAAAATCGAGCGACCTCCCGTCGAGTGGAACTTGGATTGGAATGCTACCTTTTCAGAAACATCGCTCATAGTGGACACCTGCCATTATGGATTCTGCCCAATGGCTTTCATGATTTGCTATTCAGAGTATCGAAGTAAGTGTTTTAAAGTGCACTAGAAAACATCCAGATCGTAAACAAAAGGCTATCATTTTATCTGTAACTCCTCAAGTTTTATAACAATACTAGCAGCTGTGCTCCGATGTTTAACCATCCGTTTTTCTTTTTTTAACTATTCCTAAGGTTCATTAGCGTCATGTTAATTGTGCTATTAAATGTAAGATTTTTTTAAGTACCAAATGTTGTTCCAGATATTACCGCCTTCAAACAAACAAAGTCAACTCTTCAGTTTTAGAAGAAACGTATAAAAAAAATTCACGAATTTGAATTGTTGCATCGGGACCAAAAATAATTAAACCACAGTATAATTTAGGCCGTGTATCAAACTCATTACAAAGTATTGAAATGTTAAGAGGGTGCAATGTTTCCACGACCCAGACAGATACCTATATATGAGTATGTCTGCCATAGCTACCCCAAAGCAGACAATGCAGACAGTCTCATACCAAACCATGCTTAGATACTTGGGTTGTAATCTTTTCATACAAGACCTATTACCTACCTGGTTCGTCGCACAATACTGAGAGTACAAGAACAAAATCACTGATTTGTAGAAAAACATAGCCAAAAGTTGACCTTTGATGTTACAGGTCACTGAACATCAAGTGCCCACAATCTTGTGCAAGTACAGGCAGGTACGTTCTATCTCCAAAAATGATTAAAACCACAACCTTTCATACAAGGTCGTTCGAGAACGTTTGATAACCTTTAGTGCGTGTTTGCAACCTTATATGTCCTAACTCGACAATTATTGTGTTTATCGCTTTGACATCGACTATCACACTACAACAGTCTGTATAGCCGTGGCTAACGAATTAATTGTTGAGCTCTTTTCCTAGTTTCATGTTATGAAACTTCCTATATTTTGATTGATGTAACTGTTTGATTGAGAATAAAGTGTCGAATTGCTGCTTTCAAATTTCAATATCTTGTTAGGTCTGCAGCAATGACTTATGTCGGGAAACAATTCACTTGGCATTATTTATTTTTGTACCTTTCAAACTGCGGCTGAAAGGTTATATTTATGTAGGTGACATCTTTGGTTACAAAACTGAATGGGCTGATGGTTTCTCCACAGCGACATCTCGGTCTTCAAGTATAAGCGAAGAATTGACCGCAAATATAATAAGAATGCATATAGGATGTAGTTTGTGTCTGTCACAGATGTCTATACTTAAATCTTATATTGTATTTATCTATGTACGTAAAATATAGTTCTTTTTTCTTTATTTGTTCAATCCCCAATGTTCCTAGACCAGAGGTTATTTGATTGAGATAATAATGAACATAAAAGTTTACCTAATGAAACCCCAAAAACCTCAAGCATGACCAAAAAAATCTCTTTGAAAATTATTCGACGGACACTTGTCCTTAATGTCAGGGTGTCACTGACACAGAGTAACTGACACAATGACACGCAACAGACGTGTCATTACATCTGTCATTGCACAATACCACACGCTTATGACACTTGCATCTTCACGCATGCATGTGTTAATAAAATAATTGAATGAGTTGAACGCCTGATCGTGTGCGAATCTCTCAAGTGTGTCGTTCTCAATTCGGCGACTGGATCATAATTATGACTTTGGAGTGTGCTAACTTTTGTGTTGTGTAACTTGAGGTTATTGCATACAATTATTTTGCACGATATAAGTTAGGATAGGATGGATGGACCGACCGCGATGATGGCAGGGACAGAATGATATTGATAAGTAACAATTAACATAAAATTTTATCGTATGTATCGGTATCATTATCGATAATTGGCTTCCTCTGTGTTCAAGTCCTTTGTCATTGTGGTGTGACTGTGGAGAAACCTATGTCCATTAGAGGGTTGAGACTGAAAGAGGCAAAACTTTTAGCCAAAAATCAAATTAGATTAATAGGCACTTTGATAAACCTATAACTTTAAGGAGAAGATACCAAAACACTTTACAGGCCACTTTACCCCGAATACACTTTAAGAATTTGACAAGATCAATTAAAGATGAGTCAAAATAAATAATAGATGAGAAAAGAACTTGAGAAAAAAATAGGTTTGAGGTGTCACATCGAGTGTAACCGCAATAGTCAAAACATCTGATCAATATACACAAATTCGAATGGTTCAATAGACTTTTTTATCTCAGTTTTTGTTTATATTTGTGTGGTTATCTACCACAACAGTGGAAGCTGGTCGTTGTTAAGTAAACATACTATTATTTTTTGTGATAATGCGTGGAACAGTAGGAGTTTTGTGAAAACATTTTAATAGAAAAAGACATGCTTTGTGGCTGCAAAATTTCGTCATCATCTTCCGACATTGGAGTCATTGAGGTCGGCCTTTTGACCAACCGCATGCACCTAAATACCAATATTTTACATGAAGCACTGTCTGTCTAGCCTGGCTTTATACTGAAAAGTACATACAATTTAATTATCTTAAGTTCTTACCCAGGCATCTGATGAGCTTTTAGTAACATTTTGTGTCATCCATCACCAGTGAATCTTTAAAGTTATTCAGTTAACTCACCTCCTTACGTAACTTGAGTTGCTTCCTAGTTAATTTTACTTGAAAGTAAGTCTAAGGCTGCATTCAGACTTGACTCTTTGCCCTACTAACGTCTATCTAGACAAGAGACTATCGCATGAAGATTTCATTTAAGGCTTTTCAACGAATCATCATCTTTTTTTCTTTGTCCTATGTTACTTGGGGTCAGCGCATCACATTTATTTCTTCCACTATCTCCTGTCAACCGTCACGCTATCATTTACTCCTTTTTCTTTCATATAATTCCTCACACAATACATCTTCGTCTTCCTCTCCCGCTCCATCCATCAACATTAAATTTATATTCATCACTGTTTTAGTCACATGCTTTTTAACTAAGCTAGCATAATAATCATTAGGAGAAGGAACTTATATGAGAAAAGAAAAGAAATTGTGGCGGGTTGGCTATGACTGTGGTAATTACACTGTCAGCTTTAGTAATATATAGAATGGATCTTTTGATGAACTACGTATCATGGGACTGCCTTTATTCTGAGTTGTAGTCTGGGTCATCATTGTCAGGCAACAAATTCTCGATGATTACCCTAAAGTCCAAACCATAGTATCTGATTAAGCTCCCAAATCATCAACATTAGTAATATACATAATTATATAAATAACAGTTCTACTCTGTGAGTCATATCATTCTGTCTGCAGCTTAAGTGACAAAGTCGTCAGTTATGTTGACATATTACTTAGACATGATTTCTAGTTATGCAAAGTATAATCACGTATAATCATGTCATCTTTTGGTCTATAATTTATTTACATATAACAACTAATGTCATGTCATATTTGGATGCACCTATCATCTCTACAATAAGATATATTGTCATTTGTCCATTGGCCGTTTTAATGTATGTTGTAACGGTCATACCATTGTACACAAAAACAACATGAATGTCACTTGTGTCAATTTGAATATTAGGTCTTCGCGCCTAGCTACACTTACAGTAGAACTTTTCAGAGAAAAGCTTTCTAGATTAAAATATTACACCTGTTCAATTTAAGGCCGACACTTACAGTACTTTTCAGATACAGCATTCTGTTCAGTTTAAAACGGCTAGTAAATGTAACATTGTGTCATCGATAATGAAGATGGACATGTCAAAAATGTATTAGACTGCCAGAATCCACCGAAAAGCTAATATCAAAACCGTTGAAAATCGTGTTAGAAAAATAAAAAGCTTTGAAAACAATTGCTACTGTCATAATTGCTTAAGCCCTGCTACCCAAACAGTACTATTATCTATTCTGTGCCCAAACTATACACCATCACTACTTCAAACACACCTACAATCAATTTAAACAAATTTAAATTATAACCTCCCAAAGACCTCCTTTCGATTTTTCTCAAGCACGTGTAGGTATGAGCTATGAGTCAGGCTGTCAATATCGACAAGATATTAATAGCGACGCCTACTACTAATTCATTGTTGTAGTGGCGCCTAACACGAGGTTAACAACTTACTGCAGAAGTAATTTAATGTTCAAAGGGAGCTTTGTTAACTGATGTACTGATTTGTTCAGTGATATAGGTGTTGATTGTATATTTTTACGAGTACAATTAGTAATTGTTAGAGAGAGGAGCTCGTGGCTAAATAATAACATTCGCACGTGTCCATCTTCAAGGTGAAGCCGCGCTTGCCAAGGTCGGTCTGTGGATGGGTGACCATTATTAAATTCCGAGTTTCTCAGTACCTCGTCCTCGTTCTTTTGTGCCTCGGAAATCACTTCTCTGTCATTTGTAGATCTTTGACAGTCGTTACAGGTACAACACTTTCTTACAAGTCTATGTAAAATACTGGTGTTGAGCTGCATCCGGTGGGACCTGAAACCCGACCCCAATAAAGTTGGGAATTGGCTAGGCAGATGATGAGTTAGAATCTATCGTAGATGAATCCTGCTTTCTTTCTAAAGAGCTATCTATTTGAAAATTTATAGGCAAAACAAATCATGTCGTCAGTTAAAACTAACTTTGTACCTATATACTTATAGTGTTAACTATAATAGTGATGTTAACAGTTTTAGTACAAGGATCAGAAATAAAGACAATTCTATGCGCAGATAGGTAGGTACTCAACAATCTACTTAGGTAGCTTTGTCACAAGCTACTCTGAAATTGATTTAGTACTGCAATTAAAGCTATGAATTAAAAGAAAGAGCACCATACATGCAACATTTTTCAATTAGGCCTCACATAAGAGTATGTTCTCCATATGACGAAACACCTAAAGACAAAAAGTTAATTGTTCGCAAGTTTAGCACAATGTCAGTAATTAAATAAATAAATAATAAATATCGCTGGACATTACACACAGCGCCATCTAGTGCCAAACCAAGCAACAAGGCTTGTGTCGTGGACACCAGATAGTTGATATACTACAAAGATACTTTTTTGTTTGTAAATACATTATTATTATACATATAAACATCCATGACTCGGAAACAAGTGCTCATCACACAAACATTTGCTCCGACCGGGATTCGAACCCGGGACCCTAAGAACGTAAGGCAGCCTCACTACCGCTGCGCTATTCGGGTCGTCAAAATTGACGAGACGGAGCGTTTATTTTGTAATTATTGTGTAATATGGTCCAAGCTCTCCACGCATGTATACAATGTTATAGCTAAGCGATTCTTTTTTGTTTTCAGAGTGCCAATAGATGGCCGTCTTTGCAGCAGCCTGATTCCGCATTGTCTGGTTGAATAAAGTGTCCGATATGATGCGGGGGGCGAGGAGGTGACCGACCTAAGTCAATGCAGAGCAGTGCCTCCGAACCATACCGAACGCATCATATCGGACACTGGCTAAGGCAGCGTATGTTATTTTTTGTTTGTGTTGACTTCGTTAGCGAAACCGCACAGACTTATGACATACGACGCTAATAGGGATTTACCTTAGGTTCTTTAGATAGTAAATAGGACTAGTGGGAAAAAAAGTCCCACTAGTTCTAGCGTAGAACTATACAGTAGAACTAGTGGGAATGATCCGTAAATTGGATGGATTGAATATTTTACAAATAAACCTTTGTTATTGTTCGTATTACGCGTTTAGTATTTCCTCACACATTACCCATTACAATGATGATTTTTTTTAAATGCTTTTGTACTACTAATACTAACACCCTATGGGCCTTGATGCCTGACAATATATATATATATTTTTTTTTTTGTCAAATATTATAAATTGTTGAGCCTAACAGGTTTCATGTGAACTTTATTTTTGTTTTATGACCCTGTAAAACACGTGTGATATGCAATAAAGAATTGAATTGGATTTTGAAGGATTGAATTGAAAGTCATTTTCTACTAGTTTATTGATTAACGTTTTACATAAACATAGTATTTTATAAGCCACACTACCTATTACAAAACAGATCTTACCTCAAAGTAGAAACCGTTATTTTATGTGACTGTACCTGGTGACAGAGCAGGAAGGTAGGTTCTGAGATTGGCCTTTAGGTAACTAACAAAAAGTAGGTTACATACAAATCAAACTGGACAACAATATCACAGATAATGTTCTGCCGATGGCACTCAGTTCTCTATTCAAAAAAAGTCGTGCTAAACCTTTCATCATAGTCTTCATGGCAGAGCACTCTAACAACAATTACATAACTCCTCCACGAAATATCTGCAAGTACAATGACCCCCAACATTTCGATGATCTAGATCAAATTCTAGATTCACTCACTCGACAGAAAATAATTACGAAACTCTAATGGGATGTTCACATTATGCAAACGATTGCGTTCATAATAACTATAATAAAATGAACGGATGGACAGTAAAACTGAAAATTGTTACACGGTAAGAGTAATGTTGTATACTAGCTTTAGTCCACGGCGTTGCCCGTGTAGAGATCTATTTATCCCATGAAAATATTACTGGAATAAAAAGCATTTTACAGGGTGTCAGGGAAACTGAACCTTTTCCTTGAAAGGGGTTATACTAGGCCATTAGCAAGCAATGAAGTCCTGCTAACTAGGGGCCAATCTGGATGGTTACCGAGCTGTGTCGGTTACTTGATTTTATCGTTATTCTAATAAAATACAATAGCTGTAGCGACAAGACTGACCGTTTATTCGGTTTTCTTTTACAAACCACAGACAAGTTCATAGAGAAACAATCTAAAATACAAGCTGGAGTGGAGCTACTATCGTATTTGAATTATATTTTGATAATATTCTAACATATTCTGGTGACTTATTACCAAAAATGTTCGATTATGAAGAAAACTACACCACTCCTTTAAACATTTAATTGTCACTTTTCTAAGCTGAAAAATTAGTGATCATTTGAAAAAATGTTCAGCTGTTTACGTGTCAAAAAGTGTGTTACTTTTTGACATACAGACAGGGAGACGGAGAATGGATGGTAGGTGAGAGTGTTGTACCGAGACGGATAATGTTAATGTTAACACTGTTATCTAATTTAGATAGTGCCTGCGAGTATTCCGGTTGCGTGACATGGAAGGCGGAAGACGACCGGGATACTGTTTGGAATGGCCTTTTTCCCGTCATGCTATGGTATCATTACACAGTATAAGGAAATCGGGACATTTAAATAATATTAGACGAGAGCTTTAATAATGTATCAGAAATGATAATCATCATTGTTGTAGCGAAAAGACGGATTTAATCAGAAGATACTTTCTCATGAAGATCTGTAGGATCTTCACTAACAAAAACGTGAAAATTCGATATGATCTGCAAAATACAGGTAATTAAATGTTTATTTCATATCAAACATTGTGTCATAGATATAAACTAAGGCAGTAAGTTTGAGCCCTAGTAAGTTACAATAGTATTCGTGTTGAAGCTAATGAACACTAAAAATTGAAACAATTTATAATAATTAAGCAGCTCTCGACGTTTGAGATATCATAGTGAGATATATTCTGAGTTCTGTTCCAGTCAACCTGTTTTGAATTAACCACAGCTGCAATAAATCGGACCTTATGTATGTTACAGACCCGAAATGACACTAGTTATCCTTGGACTGAAGAGTTTCAGTTAAAAAAGTTTATCATCGTGCTAAACTTGTTTCTTAATTTTTGAAAGAACTTGAATTGTATTTCTATTCTTATATACGTGACTCACCCGAGGTAAGAAGTCTAAACAAATGCCATGTGTATCCCGAAAATTTAAACTTAATTATTAATCAGTGGTCTGGTTAATAGGATAAGACTTTACTTTGTTTCGTATGACAGTACCTATATCTTTATTTATAGATAACAACATAATAATAAATTAATCAGGTAAAAATAAATCATATTTACATTAAATACATACCACAACTAGAACTCTATAGGATTACAAAAATAAAAACTAAACTTTATTAATAGTATATAGAAATTTATATCAAATCCAGTACATTTAAATTCAGTTTCCTGAACCTATGTCCTTTGGGCTAAAACTGGAGACACCTACTTTTGCAAGTAAACACCCACCGGCACCGTGCGAACAAGTTGATTATACAAATACTATACAACACAACGTATCATTTGCAAGCAACTACATAAATAATGTCAATATGAGGAGCTCGTGACTAACAAATAACAGCCGCTTCGGTCCATCTTCAGGTTAAGCCACGCTTGCCTAGGTTGGTCAGCGGATGGGTAACCACCCATTACATACCGCGTTTCCTCCGTGCTTCGGAAAGCACGTTAAACCGATGGTCCCGGCTGTCATTTGTAGATCTTTGACAGTCGTTACAGATACCAGTCCAGTATTACCCAGTACTAAATGGGTTGTAGAGGTCAGATAGGTAGTCACTCCATGTAAAATACTAGTATTCAGCTGCATCCGATTAGACTGGAAATCGAACCCAACATTGTTGGGAAAAGGCTAGGCAGATGATGACTTAAATACAATCAATATTGCGACCACACCAACTTAGCCTATATTCAACCCTATGAATAGAGCATGACGAAGTTTAAATAATCCTGCAATAACATCCAACTACAATACTATTAAAGAGACGAATCTATCAAAACTATTACATAAGTGAGTCTATAGATTTCATTAGAGTCTATTCAGAATCCTAGATAACAATCGACGGTATATAAATCACGCTCTGAAAGTAAAAGGATTGTATAAAATGGCTGCTTGTGACGTCATCAAGTGAACTTAAGTTAAGTCTGCCCACGCGCAAGTGACAATGTGGAGATGAGGTTTTGATTAGGGAGATGAATTGGTTAAGTTGAATGTACCCAAGTGTACTTCTGTACAGTGGCGAGCATTCATGAGTAGAATTCAAGAGGGATTTTCTCCTGGAATAACGTTTGCAAATTTGATTGATTGATTGAGATGAGCCCTATTTCAAAATAGTATAGGATGCAAAATCTATATGCTATGTTCGTGACAATATAAAATTAAAATCAATACAGTAGGAGGAAAACACTTTAAACTATGCTCCGGCAAAATGAATAAAACTTTGGTAAGATAAATGAAAAATATTTTTTATTTAACTTATTTATTTAATCTTTGTCTTATTTATAAGATTTGATGAATGTTATGATATCTTTCTGAAATGCAGTTCTTTTTCACATTAAGATAACATCACCAATGTAATCCCCGAAGGGTTGGGCAGAAATGTATCTAATAGTGCACACCCATATTTCGCCAGTTATGTTAAAGACGAGCCTATTGCCATCAAACGGACGCAAATCCAGACTCCGTGGCTGCTACTGAGAAATTCCTGATGGAAAACCTAATAACACATTGCCGGACCCGGGAATCGAACCCGGGACCTCGTGCTCAGCAATCGTGCCTGCGACCACTAGAAAACTAAAAATCTCAGAAGAAATAACAAACAGTCAACATTTTATTGATCAATAAATTATTAAAATTCCATAATCATTCAAATTGATAATCTGAAAGTATAATATCTGCGTAAATAAAAAAGTGGAGAGGAGTAATTAATTAAATATTTATCACTTCATAACAATGTTATAAACACACACAAGAATGCACTCGGCGACATTACAATAAAATAAATAAGTGTACATGTTTATTTCTAAGTCATAAAAAGTTTTGAACCAAATCATGTGATGTTTTACCAGTGGAGCATCACATGATTTTGTATATTTTCTAATTTAATATCTTTAGACCGCAACGACACTAGCGCAACTCATAAAAATTAAAATTTTGTGTCTCGGTCTATCCGTCATATTAATGGATAATTTTCTCACTATGTTTTTCCATTTTTTTAATTATTTGCATTCATTTCAATTAAGCGTGCACTCTTATTTTACGACATTACCACCAAGGAGACTGAATATGACATGGCTTGCTGGAAATCTTATGCTTCAACCTACGATGTTCGCTGTTTTGACACCCACAAGTTAGGGCAATTATTAATTACTATTATAAATGATTTTATACAGGATGTTAGGTTGAACGAGGAACATACTTGGGCCAACAATCAGCTGTTATATATTATACTAGCTAACGTCCCGCGGTTTCACCCGTGTAGTTCCCGTTCCCGTGGGAGTACGGGAATAAAATATAGCCTATAGCACTCACGAATAATGTAGCTTTCTACCAGTGAAAAAATTTTTAAAATTGGTTCATTTTTTCCGGAGATTGCCCCCTACATACAAACTTACAAACAAATGTTACCTCTTTATAATACTAGTATAGATATAGATTTTGTAGTTATTTGTAATTAATAAACAAATCATAGGGAACAGCTGATGGATTTTTCATACTTACTTCAAAGTTGGTCCCATATTAAAAGTTGTCCATTTTTATACAATTTGGCCCTTATCTAACCTATGAATACGGAGTCTTAGGTTAGACGAGGAATATACCAACCGTTTAGATTACATAGTGATAAAAAGATAATAAACAAAAGTAAATTGTATCAGAGGTTATTTTAACATAAGATAGTCGTGTTATCTATGTAGGACGCGATGTCAATACTCCAGAGCAATGCATAATATCAAATATCACGTGTTTGTGATTCGAAGAATGTCCGAGTAACAAGATGTATAGATACTTTATGCATAATATTGGTGTTTTTGTTGTTTCTTTTTATACGAATTGGGGGACGATCTGTGCACGTCACGTGATTGGCTTGACACTAAGACGATAGCAAGAAATTATTACCTCTTTTTAAAACAAAGATCAATGATGTCCATTGATGTTCCGAAAAGTTTTTTTTGTCTCCTCTATATCGTATATTTACAAATACATTGTTTTTCCTTTCTAGACACCGTTCTCATAGTGTATTTTTTTACACATTTTTTTAATAGTCATCACAAAAATCTTAGGAACATGGTTACTGGCCACCACTCCAATAATAGTTTTTATTAAATTTCCCCATGCGACTGCCAACCGTGATTTCTTAAATAAAAGAATAATAATAGAATAATTGAAGAGTCAAGGTCACTTTTTAGGGTTCCGTACCCAAAGGGTAAAAACGGAACCCTATTACTAAGACTTCGCTGTCTGTCCGTCTGTCCGTCTGTCCGTCTGTCCGTCTGTCTGTCACCAGGCTGTATCTCATGAACCGTGACAGCTAGACAGTTGAAATTTTCACAGATGATGTATTTCTGTTGCCGCTATAACAACAAATACTAAATATAGTCAATAGTACGGAACCCTTCGTGTGCGAGTCCGCCTTGCACTTGGCCGGTTATTTACAGTTACAGTTTTTTATTTTTACGCAACATAGGCTTGCGCTTGGCCGCGACTCGCTTGATGTGAAGCGATGATGTAGGGTAGTTTGCATTTAAGAAACCGATTCACTCGGACCTTGAAGAGATCTAGAGTATAATGATCGGAAAAGAGAGGAGCTGACAGAGAATCCCACAAACTAGCGCGGTTCGCACAATAAATGCGGAATCCTCCATAGTACTGCAAAATACAATAAATACACTTAATTGCCCTCTGTCAGTGTCAGATCACTCATCCATACAAATGACATAACTATCTAATAATATATCTATCTATCTAATAATATCGTAGGTATACATAATTAATTAGTAACAGCGCAAGTGGAGGTGTCGTTAACCTTAGTGGCAATGGTTCCGTTCCGGTCCGTAGTAGGTTGGTAGCGCAGCTCGGGAGTGGGCTACAAGTGTGACGCGTTGATGTCTTTTGTATGGGAAGCAATATGGTGAGTTATGGCGGGTCATAACTAACTCACCATAATATTGTCTTGTTAGTTGATTAAAGGAAGGAAGTTCTTCCTTTTTTTGTTTTGTTGGGTGGTAAAAAGTTATTTAATAGAGTGATTTCTGTTTACGATTTCATTATTTTTTTTTTGTTTTCCTGATGAGTTTCGAACTAAACAGAGTTTAAGTAATATGTTCGTAGCGAGTTTAGGTGGTTATTTGTTAGGGTTAACAAAATAAACTGATCATCACACGGAGAGTCCCACAAAGAGAGCGATGCACCCATCCCGGGGCAAGGTTTCTACTGAAAAATCCCCAATAGGAATTTCCAAGAACACTCTGTCCGACCTGAGAATCAAACCCAGGGCGTAGCAGTAGTGCTTGCAACCACTACTTTTTTTTCAGTTGGGAAATCATCCCAACCGCATCGTGCTAATCAATCCCGCTTTGGGCCACCACTACCACTAGACCTTAGAGATGAAAAAAAAAATGTAAATGAAAAATCTAGGAACAAGCGAAGGATGTTAAGAAAGGATAATTAAATTGTAGGATCATCCGTTTGGTAGGCGACATGCCATGACGTAGGGAAAATTATTTAAGGCTGTATTTTAGCTCATAAATTGTGTATGTTTATTGTGTTGTGTTTCATGTGGGTCTGCATACATTACGTTAATGACAATATTTAAATTAATAACAGATCTTGAACTTACACCCACCGACACTAGATCGAAGGTAACGCATTAACTTATCTACTAGAAATATATATTTCAAATTGATTTGTACTTATAAATTGATAGTAGCAAACAATGGTGGGCTTCATTCATAAAATAAGCTTGTCGCTAAAATACTGGACGATTTTTGATGAGGTCACAGCGGTCTTTAAGATGCATGACCATAGTTGAATAGCTAGAAAAGTATGACGACCCAAACTCTTTCTTTTAAAAAACAATATTTCCCTGTTATTTAATGCAGTGACATAAAAAAACTACTTAAATACTTTGTGTTGTAAAGGTGGGGTACGGAAATCACACAGCACTTCGAAGGTGAGAACTAAGAAGTATTCCGTGTCTGTCATTCGCTTAGTCTGGGTAAAGGGTTATCACCCCTCGACTGTCATGCGACCTGAATCAAGAATCAGTCCAATGACGATTCAGGTTGATTCCTCTTAATATTTTTTCCTTCAGTCCTCTTTTATGATTATGCAAGCAGATGCATTTAATATAAATATTAATGACGAATATTTAATAGTTTCACAATTAGTATAATTGTGTCTATTAATTGTTGTCAAATATACATTTTTATGTTTACATATTCATATAGGTAAGTATAATTTAAATATAAATCTGGAAGTGAAGTGGATTTTTAAATTATGCGCATAATTTAACTTGTATTTAATTGTTAAGAATAACAGGTAAGTTCGTTTGTACGGTAAAGTTAATTATTGTGATGCTTTTTTGTAATAAAAATTATATTTATAAGTAAGCAGCAAGGTTGGATGCCGAGAAATTAATATCCTCATACGTTGAATAACAACTTTTAAATAAAATTGTATCAACTACATAATAAGTCACAAACTCCAACTTTTGTGCAAATGTACATAAAATAGTATATACCTAAGTTACTGGCTGATTTATATGGTATGTAAAGAGTACTAATGCTAAATATACGCACTTTTCCTTTGCGACCTTAAAGCGTTTTCCTTGCGGAAACTCTTGATAATTTATTGTTACGCTATGTGATATCGCATTTTAACAATACTTACTCATTGTAAGTAACTTTTATATAGAGAAAATTCCCATAAGTGCTAAAACATCTTGTCGTAATATAGGAAATTGTGGCCACACCTAATTACGTGCTCATCCAACGGCTGAAAGTTACAAAACTATCTCTCACCTGCGTCTTGACATCGACGAACTGCAAGGCCAACACCGCAGCACACACCAACAACAAATGTAAACAACCCATGATGCACTACACACTACCTCAAGCTAACATTACTCACTTATCGACAAACAATCGATACAGGTCTAATTACGACAGGAAATTGTCAATCGAACAATTGCATCGGAAAAACAATTCCCACTATTTAATCATCGATACAATGCCGATGAAACCACATTCACTCGGCTTCACCTTTCCTCCTTGTAATTATCTAAAAAGATACAAATGTCAAATGCACTGTATGTAAACAATCGATAAAAATCCGAATCGATCAATAAAAAAGTTTGTGGAAGTAGCAGCACTATTATCACCGGTTTTTTTTTTAGTTTTTAAGTTAGGAATTAGTATCGTTTTTTTTCTCGTGTTCGATTATTTCGAATCGTTTTCTTGTCTCGATTGTTGCGCGCGCGTTCTCAGCGCAGTTTCAAGAGAGACTATTTGACATTTGCCCGCGCCGGTCACGAGTTACTGATGCCCCCCTACCCGACCTGTGCTGCGTCCTTGAACGTACTATACTGTTCTCGATTTATGAATTCGATGTGGTCTTATTACCACTATTGTCTGAATTGGTGGATTTTGCTAATTATGTATTTGCTCTGGCTTCCTGACATGGTTAACTGAATCAGCAGAAGACGGTGTAAAGATGAATTTAGGGAGTAATGAAGAGGATTGTGAAAGTATCACTGGTCTTCTTCTATATCTTTTTCGTGTAACCTGGTGTCAGAGTTTATATGCCGCCCATCGGCCTCTGACTTTGCTTTACATTTTTAGTATCACCGGTGAAAGTCCCACATACCACCCCTATGCTTGGTGCATCCTCCCTTGGACGACCGTGGTACGAACCACGGTCGTTTTATAGTTTCAAAAATAAAGGATAAAAGCGATAGCATGTCATAACGTTTTCTCTTAACAGGAGACTGACAGGAGACCGATAGGAGGAGCCCAAAATCATACCGTAAAGTGTATACATTAGGGTCAGACAGAAAACTCAGTACTAACCGGGTTGTGGAGGTCAGATAGGCAGTCGCTCCATGTAAAATTCTGGTATTCCTCTGCACCCGGTTAGACTGGATGCCGACCCCAACATATATATTTGGGAAAGAGCTAGGTAGATGATGATTTTGTCACACTGCTGGGCAAGGGTTTTCCCAAGCGGACGAATCTTGACGAGTCATAAAAATGGAAAAACCTGAAGTTTCAATTGTTCTATCCACATGTTATTACGTGTAATCAAATCGTAAAATTTGTCAATACCTAATAGAGATAAAACATCTGTTTGCACTTCAAACAACGCTACAATAATAGACAAAAGATATTAATATTATTCGAAGACGTATCCAACACTCATAATAAAAGTAATGACACCTCATAAAAGTTTATTATGTGTATCGTATTCTAACAACGGGCAAATCGGACGAAATACTCAATAAAATATGAACTTAAAATAGACACAGAAATAAAACTATAATTTATAATTTAAAACTTTTTACAATTTAATATTTTTAGCTCTTCTATGGTCACCTTTACTTGTACGTTTTATTAAGGAAAGTCATAATTATTAGTGGTGATGAGTGGATCCGCAACGAGTCGTAATAAAAGTGAAAACAATCGATTGTCGGTTGCTTCAGCCACATCTTACGTCAATAGTCGTTAAATCTACTAAATATAGGCTAGGTTATATCAAAATATGTATGCTTGAACCGCAAGACCAGGTCGTCTCCTACCACCATTACAACATTTCGTTTGAAAGGTTTTGATGTATGTTGTTTTTTTTTACCCGACTGCGCCAGAAAGAGGGTTATGTTTTTCGAGAGTATGTATGTATGTATAATTGTTTATGGCGGGTTTTTGGCTCCAAATTCAAATGTTTGGCACGCTCTGCAGCCTGAACGTCTCGATAAAGGGCTCATCATGAGGATTTTAAAATGGTATAGCTAAGTAACTAAAAAGTGTAAAATAAAAATAATAATTAAAAAAAATTAAAAACCTGACTGCGTAAAAAATAACTAATAACTTTAACTCATATTGGATGTTGATGATTTTAGTCTAGATTATTTAATGGGTCCCCCCGACTGTTGCAGTCAATATGTCCTGTCTCTTGAACTTGTTTTATTCTTTTCAGTTTTTATTTAAAGTTATTAGTTATTTTTTACGCAGTCGGGTCTTTTATTTTTTTTAATTATTTGCATATTATGTATGTAGGTTAATAAAAAATCGCTGGTGATGACTGTAAATCTATTTCAGTAGGTTATTTGAGGAAACAAGAAAGAAACGCTGGATGAACTGTGTGAAAGATGATGTGTCAAGAGCAGGAATGGCTACTGAGATGACGAAAAATAGAGAAGTATGAAAGAAAAATGCACGCTGCGCCGATCCGAAATAAATTCGAATATTTAGCAGGAAATTATGTTGTTTGAGAAAACAGGAGACCTGTTTTATTGACATAAAGAAAGAAAGAAAAATATTTATTTGGGACAACAAAAAAAATATTTAAAAAAAGAATCTAAAACTAAATAATAATAAAAAAAAACCAGCCAAGTGCGAGTCGGACTCGCACACGAAGGGATACCATTGACTATATTTAGTATTTGTTGTTATAGCGGCAACAGAAATACATCATCTGTGAAAATTTCAACTGTCTAGCTGTCACGGTTCATGAGATACAGCCTGGTGACAGACAGACGGACAGACGGACAGATGGACGGACAGACGGACAGACAGCGAAGTCTTAGTAATAGGGTTCCGTTTTTACCCTTTGGGTACGGAACCCTAAAAAAAGACCTGTGTGACACCACATACACTATCGCATTTTCCGACATCCACAGCTTCTGCAAGATTGTCTACATTTTATTTGACATTTCACAACTATGATTCAGAATTAGATCATAAAATGATAATATTTACGATTCCTTGTAAGTTTTTCTCACGGATCTACAAATGGCTTGTATTGTGAGCATTCTTCAACCATCATTGTGACAATTATTATGTTTTTCCGGATGCTATGCGCGCGCGCAGCTGGACTCAGTTAATAATTATAATTATTAATAACGTCATTTGTGTATGTCACTGTCATTAAAATGTGATTATTTTAATGATTATCTTTTTTATATTTCCATGTTTAGTACTGTGATGAAAAGGTCATAGATGATATGTTCCTTGTGGATGTTTTGTTCAGTGGACTGACTACAAAAGAATAAAGAGATAAACAAACATACTTTGAGTGATATTTGTTTACGTTCTATAATAAAGTATAGAGCATGTTAATTAGAGGCTTATTAATTTGTAACTACTTAATGTACTATCGGGGTCTTTTCCGCCTGACCAGTTTTTTTTTTTTCACTTAAATCATGCGGAGGCGCCGAGCCACGCCCCCTTAAAGTTTGGGCATATTAGGAAAGCGTCAACTTTGGCGCGCAAAATAACAATATCTCTCGTTGGGCGTTCGTCGTCAATGCGCTCGGCCGATTCGGTATCTTTTCATTCATTATTTCTACACAAAGTCAACGGGGTGGGCCTAGAGAGCGTTTCTATGTTGCGAGTGCAAGCAAAAATGAGCTTAGTGGTGGTCAGGCGGGAGTGTCCTCGATAGTACTTAGGGCCAAGTTCACCGAAAAGATAACAGTCTGATTATCTAAAAACAGCTGTTTAGCATTTTTCTACATGAAAATGTGTTTTAAACAGCTGTTTTTAGTACATTTTTGTACATGAAATGTGTTTTAAACAGCTGTTTTAGATAATCAGACTGTTCTCTTTTCGGTGAACTTGGGCCTTAGTACTTTAAATGCCTTCAAGACCCCTGTACTATTCAATGCACCAATCAGCAATGTTTTGAGTGCGTTACATTAAGTCCTTCTGCAAAACGTGATTTTTCACTTGAATAAATGTCGTTTCCCGGAAATCATTTTTGCGTAGAGTGACTTAATTTGATGTACATAATGCTTGGTGACGGCTTCACGAACGCATGTTTACGCCCTGTAAATTACTCTAAAAGCAGACCCCAACTGTGTTATGAAAACGGTAGGAAAATAATGAATAAGAATGCGAAAGTTACTCTCCGTTTCGGTTTGTTTGTCTGTTTGTCTCTCATGAACTGAACGTAACAAGGCCTCGACCTGGGTTAGAACATAGAATACATTTACTCAATATTATTAAAGATCACCTAAATCAACAAAGCGTTAATTGCCCATACAAATTAAAATCAAAAATATACCTTTTAAAATTAACAATAATTATTGTACTCCAAAAACCATTCTGCCGCTGTCATCGCGATGAAGGCAAGCAATCATAAACAGAGCCACGTCAAATCAATTATATGCAAAGTAGTGCCAAGGGCAGGTTGAGTGCAATAATTATAATGACAGTAGTTACTGGCAGGTGGGTCAGTGATTACCTTTTAGTTGAGGAAAACTACGGATCATTGGAAATTGTGTTTTGTCTAATGACGATGTTTTTATGTTTAGAGTAATGATCGGCTGTCATTACTTCTTTGATAGGTAGTCATTTTGGATTGTCAAAAGCTCTTGGTAAGACCCAAGGTCTACCGTATTAGAAACCCAGCAATTGGGTTGTGTTGTGGAGGTCAGATAAGCAGTCGTTCCACATAAAATACTTGTTTTCACCCGCACCTGGTTAGACTGACAACCCCAACATTGGCGTGAAAAAACAGGCATACGAGTAAGACGATGTTTACAGTAATTTCAATAAAGTCTATTAAATAATAGTAAATATATTTTTCATATTTTTACCAGAGAAAATCGTGGGAAAACAGATATTCAAGGAACTTTGTGAACTTACAGTGGGTTTAAACTGTTAAACAAGTGGCAATAGCTTTCAAAGTAATTCGTATTTTTAAAATGACTTTCAACACGATTAACGTACGGTTTTCAGTAGCCACTTGTAATATTAGACTTTCCCACCATCAGCGATAACGCTGGTACAGTGTCTCTTTGTCAAGGCCCTCAGGACTTTTTTAAATGGATCGTCTCTTTTATCTTTTCACTCTTTGCCACAAGTCTTCGTTAATCGTCATTTAAAAATAATTACAACCAAAATCGAACCTGAGCTTTTTTTTTAATTCAAGAAGGTCGATACCAAAACTATTTGCAATCCTAACTAAATAAGCGACGTAGAGCTTGCGTCTGCGCATCGGTTGCGTAAGAGAACGTACAGCATCCTTGACTTACCTATCACCAATAGGGCGTGTACTGAACTAAATTCTATCAGAAACTATTAACTAGTTAAGGAATAATTAATGGATCCTGTAATAACTTTTTGAGCTTCGAATGAAGATAGTCTTTTACTCAATGCTATTCTTTTAACTTTGCTGACAGAATGCCATTTGTAGGACTTTGACGGTCGTAAAAGGTAGTCCAAAGCTTGTAAGTCAAAGTATCAGTCTTTCCAATGGGTTCCGTATTACCTAGAATCTGGATATGAAGGTCAGAAAGCCAGTCGCTCCATGTCCTGTACTGTTGTACCCATCCAGCTGAATCCAGTTACACTGGAAGATGACACCAATGTAGTTGAGGAAAGGTTCGATCGATATAACTAGTTGATTAATTAATCTTCTAATTGATCATAATTAGAGCTTTTTATTCAGAGAGTTTACTTAATATTTTTGGTCTTTTTAATAAATATCTATGTACCTATCTATAAAAAAACACACAGTAGAAAACAAGCGTCGGGCACTGGTTGCCCGGCATCAGCCGCGAGGCATAGTGTTACATTTTTTGTTTAGATTTAAGTTTTTTTTGCTTAATTTACTTTTGTTTTATATTGTGTGCACTTGTGGCATGTGCCAAATAAATGTATTTTCTTTCTTTACAGTTAGTAAGTTGGCACCCCGGCCAAATGGGTCAGGTCAGGTTAGAGCTGATCACTGTGGCTGGACTAGTAAGTATATTTTCACACCACCTGCTCGAAAATGTCAAATTATATGTCAAGCAACCTTAACCTAAAGTGAGTCATTAGTGGCCGGGGGCACAGCCGGTCAATAATGTTGTACTGGATTTCATTATGACCCGCTGGTCAATAATGTGATTTGAATTTGGAATCTCACATGCTCAGCTAAATTGGCAGTATAGTACTAACAAACACCCTTTGGTGCCAGACAGAGGAAAGCTATTTTCGATACCCTTACTATGCGTGGATGATATTCTCGATTTCCTACAAAATCATAACGACTGCTTCTTCACATCGTTGCCATGTTTTCGGAGACATAATATTGTAAGAATAATTAGATAACTACGAACCATTTTTTAAAAGGAATGGAATAACATTAAAACTGGCATTAATAATAACAAATACCGTACTGCGCCGTAATACCGTAATAGTAATTGGCTGTAGTGTAACATTAGTTAATTATTCTTACTGTTTGTTTATTTAATAAATACTTTGTTTTTCGTACTATGGCTATTATTTTCTCACAGTAGGTGTAAAAAGTAGAGTATCCTCCTCTGGGCTAAAGGTGTCTTTGCCTTGGGCTAGCTTGAATCCCTCGCTGCATTCAGGATTCTTGTATTAACTCCCTCGCTTCGCTCGTGAGTTAAACTCTTAACTCCCTCGCTGCACTCGGGAGTTAAATCCCGAATCCTTCATAATTGCGCTCGAGATTCAATATGACGCCCGTGACATAAGACACAACTTTAGCCCCTCGGTGCATAATCTACTATTAGCTTATTGATTAGTAATTTGTAGTAGATGAAGTTATTTGGGAATCGATTATACCCACGCCATTTATTATTATAGTGATTGGATTACAAACTGATCATTAATGTATGGGAATAAGATAAAAGTAAATCTGTTTCTGTTAAGCTACGTAATGATCATAACGCAATTTGTAAAGGTTAATTAAGACAGATGAGGGGTTATTTATGAGAATTTGTTGACTTAAATTAAACTGTTCTTGTGTCAGTTGGGTCAATTTAATGAATTACTCAAAGGTTCATTCATACCTTTGATTAATTCATTAAATTGAGCCAAGTGGCACAAGAACCGTTTAACTCGGCAGCAATTTGCAGGCGCGGGCCTGTGGACGGTGGGCTATGGGCTAGCTCGCCGTCCGTCCGTCCATGGCGACAGGCCGTGTCGACGGCTCAGGAGTGTTCCACGCGCGTCTCAAAGAGAGTCAGCAAAAGGAAAGGGTCCGCAAGGACCGCTGCCTTCCGGGGCTGCGGGATTGTTCGAAAGAGATACCGTGGCCCCGGAACACAAAGGGCGATGAAGGAACATGGATGGGTTAGTAAAAGTCTGACACTTCTTCCTGCTCCGCCCAGAGCGGGACGAGTCATTTGATGATTTCCCATCCGAAAAAAAAAGGTATAAAGAGCATTTGAGGTAAGTTTAAAGAACTTTTTTTATGCTCAAATTAAGAGCTAATTACATAATTATGTTTCAATATTAAAAAAACTGCCTCGTTGGTCTAGTGGTCGCGACTATTGAGCATGATGTCCTGGGTTCGATTCCCGGGTCGGGCATATTGTTATTGGGTTTTCCATCTGGAATTTCTCAGTACAAGCCCGGAGCCTGGATTTGTGCTCAGTTGATGGCATTTGGCTCGCCCATATTACATGGGACTAAATTGAACGGGCGAAATATGACTGTACTATTAGGTACACTTCTGCCTCACCCTTCGGGGATTACAGGCGTGATATTATGTAATCAAAAAACCCACGTCAAAATATTTTGGGGAACCTAAAATATTTCTCTAAATTTTTTTCCTATACAGTGGCCTGCAAACTAAGAACTACACTTAAAATTTCATTTTTTTTCTAAACTATAAAAGTTAGAGATTTAAAATAAAATAAACGGTTTATAGCAATTTTTATTAGTTTTTATTTATCACAATTAAACTCTTTTTCGAGTCCTTTTTGTTTCGAAAGTATATCTTGTGTAGGTACTAGAAAGTTAATGCAATTTTAGAAGTGTGATATGTGCTTAGTTTTGCAGGCCAGTGTATTAGAATTGTTCCTTTATCCTTATGTTCGTAGTGTTTTCTATTAAGCATCAGTATATCGATAAGGAAAAAATATACTGATAGGTACCGGAAGACCTGGCTAAATTGCAATCTCTTTCAATGCGTCATATTTTTCAACAGGTTTGACAAAAGCTTTTTTCAATCCATCGCCATCATTATGTCTGATAAAAATGTATCTAACCTTCTTATAATAACATTTATTCGAATGATGATATAAACTGTCGTATTTAGGCACTTACTTCATCACTTTTAGAGGTTACAATCGAATATTTGAATTATTTGAATTTTCTTTCCAAATTTATATTCGAATAGTATTTTATTTATTTATTTATTCAAATCTCCCTTACAACTATCATTACAGGAATGTTCCTAATGCGATAGCTCGGTCTCAAAATTAAATTTACTATTTACAATATAACAACTATGGTAAAACTAAAAAAGAAAAAGAATTAGCACTAGTTACAAATCTTAACAAAAAATCTAAAAAAAAAAAAAAAAAAAAAATCTAAAAATCTAAAATCTTAGTAAATAAATATATATTCGAATATTCGAATACTACCAAAAAAAATCACTTCTATTGCACTAAAATGGTATTAATTACTAAAAATGTGCTCACCAGATAACTTTTAAATCGACTTACAGGCTTCAAAAAAAGTTATTATAGCATAAGGTACTCTAGATTAGTCAACATGACACTGGTTTGAAGATTTACATAGCACTTCCGTACTTCCGTGCATTATATTTTAGCAGCTTAATATCTTGGTCGATAAATGGCGTTGTTCATTTCACTCCATTTTCTGAATCGCGGTGTTCAGATTTTCCTTGAAAGAATGACTCCTCGCACGTGTCAGTTGCCCCAACTCCTCAAGTTTGGTTTTAACCGACGAAACAACAGGAGGAAGTTCTCAATTTGACCCGTATATTTTTTATGCATGATCCTTTTTTAGGGTTCCGTACCCAAAGGGTAAAAACGGAACCCTATTACTAAGACTTCGCTGTCTGTCAGTCTGTCCGTCCGTCTGTCCGTCTGTCCGTCTGTCCGTCTGTCCGTCTGTCTGTCACCAGGCTCATGAAGCTCAAGAGTTTGTTTGTTTGGTTAGTTGAATGCGCTAATTTCAGAAACCACTGGTTCGAATTAAAAAAAAAAAGTTTAGTGTTGGATAGTTCATTTATCGAGGAAGGCTATAAGGTTATCTAACATCACGCTACAACTAATAGGAGCGAAGCATCAATGATAAATATTGCAAAAACGGGGAAAAATTATTTCTTTTGAGAGATTCCGTTGCGAGCGATGTATAAACGGTTAAAGTTACGCAACAATCATGTATGATGGAATTGTAAAGTTAAAAAAAAATATACGCGATAGGATAATGTCTATCTTTTAAGGTTCAGTCATACTCTCTCTAACCCTCTCTCTCATGTGACGCAGACGAAGTTGCACGGGTCAGCTAGTCTAGTAAATAAAATTTGCCTAAAGAACCTTTTTTGAACTAATTTCTGATGACTGTGGCTAAAAATACACTTTTAGTAAAAGAAAATAAGTGGTTTTCGTAATTTCTAGCTAGATGTTGGCTTACTGAGAATGTGTTCATATCATCATTATCATCATCATTTCAGCCGAAAGACGTCCGCTGGACATAGGCCTCGCCCAAGTATCGCCACATTGACCGGTCCCGTTCATATGGAGAAACAATTTTTTTCGATCTGGTTGAAATCTGTTTTCAAAAGATTGTCGTCAGTTGACCACTGTTAGCGGGCCAATTCAAATGTGTTGGCGGGCCATATTGTGGCCCGCGGGCCTGGGGTTGAGCAGCCTTGTCCGAAAGCAATGAGCTGATATTTTAAGTGTTTTTTTTTTATTTTTTTGAAAATATTCGAATAATATTTGAGCAGCACTGAAAAAATATTCGAAAATCAAAACTATCGAATTTTTGCAACCTCTAATCACCTTCAATGAATTCATTATAGTACCTAAGCTGTACGCAAGAGCTTCACATTAAGCAATATAAAGCAATTCAATTTGTAAACGGCGAACAATCACTCAAAACCGGAGCGAAGCATTGCTCTCCATAGAATCTGAATTAACGATAAAATACTAGTTTAAGAAGCGATTATCTTGATCCAGATTCAGCTTAGATTAATATTGCATTACCTAAAATGATTGGTTCTTATTCTTAGAACTCGGATCAATTTGTATTGTGAACGTGTGTGATACAGTGATTCGATTTGATGGAGTATGGTAAGGAACACGTCAGTGGGAAGTCAACCAATGTAAGCTGGGCTGTTAGTCTATTAATTATCCGAACTACGCTAGACCAACTCTAGATCAAAGTGTTGCCAGTAATACCTATGTGGCCTACTGTAAAATAATTGCTCCTGATGTGATGTTAACATTAATATTCGATTGAGGATAGAGAATGGATTTCAATCGTGAAAATCACGAAAATACAATAGAGCATTTAGCATGCGTAGTCCTTTATGGAATTATGATGCAATCCTTGCTTCCAAAAGAGATAGATAGACTTTCATGTCTTAAAATAGGTCTTCTTTTTCTTTTGTCATATCGATGATTCATCTTATCTGGCCACGTTAACAGTGACGTCACTTCGGTAGCAAGGCCTGTAAAGTGCAGAAATAAATAAAGGTTCATTTATTTGGCACATGCCACAAGCTAACACGGCATAAACCAGCAAAAGCAGTTGTAGGGACATATCGGACATTCCATCAACTGAGCCATGGTTCTGTCGGGAGCGTCGCATTCACACTCGAGTGTCGAAAGGATCGTAATCTACGAGTAAATAGTTAAAATGATTTTCAACTTACAGTCTCGCATCTTTTCTAGATGCTGGCAACAAGATTGAGTTCGGTACAGGTCTTAGTTTCCAAATCATTGCAAATCATTTATCTTCAGCATCCGAATACCTACTCGATAAGAATCTTGATATGTGCTCTGAAATAGTGTTGAAGGCTCCCAGAGTGCTAATCACCAACAATCGCAACGGATGTTAAGATAAGTAATACACAACAACATAACCTCCAAACAATCACATATATCATTAATTTCCTTATCATATGTACTATCGATCAGTTAATTGATATTGATCTGGCATTAACGGTTTTGGAGAGCCTGTCAGGGATACTGCTTCAAAGGGATGTAGGTGCCGTATAATTATAAGCTTACATGCCTCAAATGGCTTAGCGTGATCCTCCGTTACGCCTGAAATACTGCAGCATTAATTCTGAAATAAATATACGGTAAAGTTATTAACGCTAGGTATTATGTATGACGAAAACACGATTCCATAAACTTTTCTCGATAGAAAAAAAATCCAAAGTCACCTCCAAATTGAACAATAAACCGCTGGTATTCAAAAAGAACTTCAAATTAGATCATGAAACTTTGCATACTAACTGAACTAACTATAAAGCAGGTCTTATGTGTTTTAAAATAATTATTTAGTCCAATCAATAGATTTTTTGTAAATCGCAAAAAACCACTCATTTCGCACTATTCAGCCGCAGTGACTGACGTTACAACCGCTTTGTAGTGCAAGCTGATTAGAACTTTATTCTAACAGTATTTCAAACGAAGTTTGAACCACCACAAAAGTTGCTAATTTTAGAGTTAGAAGGGCCTTAACTTATTAATATTTTTTGTGTCGCTGTAACGATATATCTAGTGGTTGATACAACGCTTCAATTCTTTTCCCTTTAATATTCGGTATCATCATCATCAATCTCCCTTATCCCAATTTATTTGGTGTCGGCGCAGCATCTTCTTCTTCCACACTTCTGTATTACTCGTCATCTCCTTTCTAGCCATATCATCACACAGTCCATCCATCGTTTCTTTGGTCTTCCTCTACTCTTATAGTCCTCTACATTCATACTCAACATTTCCTCACTACATTTTCCTCGATATAGTAATCAAAAATCTAAAAAACTTAACGTACACTCAAATCGAGCGTAGACCGTTTCTTTAAATACCAAAACAAAACGCAAAAGATTAGAATAAGACATAATACATAATGAAAATGTATTAAGTTGCAATTCATTGCTCACAAACAATCACATCACTAATCTACATAACATCCGACTAATCGATGTTCCTCTATTCGATACAATACTCGATAATGATCTCGATCCCGCACTGCAAGTACGTAGCACTCGATTCGATACGATTCGATAAATCTGACAGTTATTCTCGATAAAATGAGTTTTTAACCAATCGAAAAGTCGGATTTATCGAATCGTATCGATTCGATCGTTATCGATTGCTACGTACTTGCAGTGCCGGTACGGTAATCGATGGACCAGAGATTTCTATTGATGTTATCACTATTGTTCTCGTTACACAATATTTGGATCAAGTTGTGTAATTGTTGTAAATCTAAGCTTAGATTCTGGTTGCTAAACAATGATAAATGGAAAGGTTTTGTTGTCTGGGCAGGCTAGACATTTTTATTGTTAAGTGAATTTGGGGTATGAGCGGATATCCGTAACTGTTTTTTCACTGAGGAGGTGAGAGGTCATTGCTTTGTCGTAGTTTGTGTCAAATTCGTAGACGCTATATCGCAGGTCATAGAGCATAGTGCTGCTTGTGTATTTCGCCTAACTTAGGTATATACGCATTAATATTTTGACTGCACTTACATATAAATAACCGAAAAACAAAGACATATTATTTCCTTGATCATTTTAGTTTAAAGAAACCAGCGATCCTAGGACAGTTATATTATACACGGCAATTGGTAATTGGGTGCATTCCTTGAAATGCGGGATAGGAGACCAAAAATTTTTGAAGTTCTTTTTCCAAAACAACCCAGTTTGGATCCCGAGTTTTTTTTTGCTAGCCTGCATTGTGTCCCACTGCTAGGCAAAGGCCTCCCCTTTTTACCCGACTGCGCGACGCAAAGGAGGGTAATGTGTTTATCAGTCTATGTATGTATGTATGTATGTTTGATTCTATGTGGCGTTCTAGAGACCAAATGCGTAGGCCGATTTTGATAATTCTTACGTCAATCGTTTCGTCTTAACCTTGCGAGTGTCACTAAAGACATAACAGTAATCAAAATTCACCACAGCGACGACCAGACGCCATATTGTCAAAATGAAAAAAAAAAGTTGATGAACTATACTCACAGTCGGGGCCCCTTGGGAAGATTTGATTGGTAAAATTTAAATGGGCCCCGACTGTGAGTCGTTCTGTTCTGCATTAGAATTTATGATTTGTTTTATGTGTGTATCGATTATAAAACTATTTCAATTATTAATTAGTTATTTAGTATTACTTAACAGAATTCTAAACTACTGGGCTTGTTTCTTTCTTTTTAGTTTTTATTTAAGTTAATTCTTTCACGTATTTTTTAAAATTAGTTTTTACGCAGTCGGGTTTTTTCCTTCCACACCTCTCTATCTTATGCGATCTCCAAATTATGAAGTTATCGAATCAAAATGGTTGAAAAGTATCAGTAGTATCACTAATTTCAGGATACACTCAATTACCAATCACCTTGTTATAATAATAATCACGTACCTGAGTTAACCAGTCATAGTTCTGCAACAGAATTGGTCCAATGATGACAAATATCACATTTGTCATAGTCATGTGACTAACTTGAAAACCATCTTCGAGTATCCATACTCTACTTTTATAGAACCGCAGCGTGGGAAGAAGCAGATCAGCTTTTGTTTTAACTCTTTTCATCAACGTGAACAAAGCTCAAAGTGTCGAAATCTCGTTCAGTGTTAATTTGTTAAGTTTAAATATCACGATCGTGTTTTAGTAGTGACAGGTATCACTTGGCGCGTCTTTGAAACAATACTATTCATCAAATAGAACAATGGTGCCGATTCCCTTGTTCACAAACTAAACTAAACTTAAGTTGAATGCATCTTTTTCTTTCTATTTCATTATGAAAAGGACAGAAGATAAATTTTAGTTAGGTTCTGTCAAATTAATCAGCGCCATACAAGTTTTAGACGCGATTAAAAAGTTGACTACTAAAATTACATCAAATTACGCCAGGTGCTGACTAATTTGACAGGATTAAACTAATATTTATCTTCTGTCCTTTTCATAATGAAATAGAAAGAAAAAGATGCATTAAACTTAAGTTTAGTTTGTGAACAAGGGAATCGGCACCAATATCACTAAATGAGATTGACAGGAGACAATGGTAACACTTAGGTACAAGATTATTAATGGTGTAAGGTGTTCTGGAAAGAAAAGTGCTTACAACGTTTGCTGATCTATAAATCTTTTCAGTATGCATAAACATTGACAGAGTCGAGTCTGTTACAAACTTATTAGTCAAAAAAAATTCGTGTCGAAAGGAACAGGTACTTAATATTTTATGAAAATTAGGTACGTTTGATTTACATAAGGATATTTGGCCTATGCACAATGATAATCTATCTGTGACCTAGTGAGGGTGGGTGCCGTTAAATTTTTGCATCTGGGACATACCGGTGTACTCACGATGTTTTTTAAATACTTAATCCAGATACCTACCACCCTGCAACTGATTTGATTGATATCAATGTTGATGTACTATTAGGAGCTCGTGGCTAAATAATAACAGCCGCTCGGGTCGATCTTTAGGTTAAGCCGTGCTTGCCTAGGTTGGTCTGTGGATGGGTGACCACCCATTACATACCGAGTTTCCTCCGTGCCTCGGAAAGCACGTTAAGCAGTTGGTCCCGGCCGTCATTTGTGATCTTTGACAGTCGTTTCAGGCGTTTATTCCCATCCACCACCCCCAATTCTACCACCCGGGGTGGTGGATGGGAATAACTTGAAGCGTTAACGTTTTTGCATTTATTCCCATCTACCACCCCTGGTTAAATTGATTTTATGGACTATTAGACTTATTTTTTTGTTTTTTTTTTTCTTGGACTATTGGACTTCTTTTTTTTGTTTTTTATATTTCTTGGACTATTGGTCTTATTGTTTTTTTTTTTTGTTTCTTGGACTGACTTTTTTTTTTGTTCTTTTTTTTTGGAATACTACTTATTTTTTTTTTTGCTTTTGATTTTTGGACTATTTGACTTATATTTTTTTTTATTAATAATTTTGTTTTGTTTTTTGGTATAGTTGACTTATTTTTTTTTGTTTTTTGGACTGACTTTTTTTTTATTTTGTTTTTTTTGTGAATACTATACTTTTTTTTTTTGCTTTTGTTTTTTGAAATAGTTGACTTATTTTTTTTTTTGTTTTTGTTTTTTGGACTGACTTTTTTAGGGTTCGGTACCCAAAGGGTAAAAACGGAACCCTATTACTAAGACTTCGCTGTCTGTCCGTCTGTCTGTCAGCAGGCTGTATCTCATGAACCGTGACAGCTAGACAGTTGAAATTTTCACAGATGATATATTTCTGTTGCCGCTATAACAACAAATACTAAAAACAGAATAAAATTAATATTTAAGAGGGGCTCCCATACAACAAACGTGATTTTTGATAATAATGGTACGGAACCCTTTGTGCGCGAGTCCTCGCACTTGGCCGATTTTTTTATTTGTTTTTTTTTTGGAATACTAGACTTATTTTTTTTTAGCTATTGTTTTTTGGACTATTTGACTTATATCTTTTTATTATTAATTATTTTGTTTATATTTTTATTGAGATTATGAACAACTGAATGTGTACATCATCGGCTGACCTCTCGTGGAAGCTCTTGTGATGTCGTTCTATTGTAGGATGGCTTAGATCATCGGCTGACCTCTCGTGAAAGCTCTTGTGATGTCGTTCTATTGTAGGATGGCTTAGATCATCGGCTAACCTCTCGTGAAAGCTCTTGTGATGTCGTTCTATTGTAGGATGGTTTAGATCATCGGCTAACCTCTCGTGAAAGCTCTTGTGATGTCGTTCTATTGTAGGATGACTTAGATCATCGGCTAACCTCTCGTGAAAGCTCTAGTGATGTCTTACTAATTATTGGCACAGTTGGTGTTCTCATGGTTAACCTCTCGTGAAAACTCTTGTGATGTCGTTCTATTGTTATATGGCTAAGATCATCGGCTAACCTCTCGTGAAAACCCTAGAGACATGTGCATCTTAGGCCAGGGTGCCAGGTACTTCTAGGAAAAGACGAGTGTATAGGTACATAAACAAAAAAGCTTACCAGTTTCGATGATGACTCCGTTTTCGCTTGTTCGACCGATTTTCTAGTTCCCTCAGACGTTCGTTGAGTTCTCTCATCTCTTCGTCTCGTTTTCTTCGATGTTTTCCCATCTCGGTTTGGTAATTACATAATTTTCGGAACTTTAATAACGGAAACGTGACCTGCGCGCTTCTCAAAAAAGTACAATGAGTTGACAGATGCCAAGAACGAGCGCGCCAAGACCGGACCACAGATAACATTTTCGTTTTGATGAAATCGATTCATCTTTAAAAATGTGATAGCGAGTTAGCAAGAAGTGCAAACTACAAGTACTAAATGAGGACGAGATTACGGAGCATAATTACACGGAACCCTCGGTACGCGAGTCCAACTCGCACTGGCTGGTTTTTTATTCTGACAACTAAAAAAACCATTAGAACGATAGCTGTTATGGATAATAAAGATCATTTTAATGAACACGTCAAGTTTGCAAGACGAGAAACAAAAGCAGACAGATTTATTGAACACTAGCGGACGTCACGCGGTTTCACCCGCGTAGTTCCCGTTCCCGTGGGATTACGGGGATAAAATATAGCCTGTGTTACTCGCTATTAATGTAGCTATCCATTGTTGAAAGATATTTTCAAATCGGTCCAGTATTTTTTTAGTTTATTAATTACAAACATACACACACACAAAAATACAAATCTTTCCTCTTTATAATATTAGTGTAGATAAATACGATGGACGGTTTGATAGCGTGACGGTTGACAGGAATAAAAAAGAATATGCTGGACATTACACACAGCGCTATCTAGTGCCACACTAAGCAACGAGGCTTGTGTCGTGGACACCAGATAGTTGATATACTACATAGATACTTTTTGTCTGTAAATACATACTTATCTATACTAATATTTTAAAGAGGTAACATTTGTTTGTAAGTTTGTATGTAGGGGGTAATGTCCGGAAGTAATGAACCAATTTTAAAAATTGTTTCACTGGTAGAAAGCTACATTATTCGTGAGTGCTATAGGCTATATTTTATTCCCGTACTCCCACAGGAACGGGAACTACGCGGGTGAAACCGCGGGACGTCAGCTAGTTATACATATAAACATCCATGACTTGGAAACAAACGTCCATGCTCATCACACAAAAATTTGCTCCGACCGGGATTCGAACCCGGGACCCTAAGAACGTAAGGCAGCCTCACTAACGCTGCGCCCATCAGGTCGTCAAGAAAGAAAGAAAGAAACGTGTGTAATAAGGTCAGGATGATGATGATGACGATGGTAGAACCTAAAACATCAAACAATTAGGAAGAGGAAGCAGATTCTCTAGTCTGAATAAAAGGTCTGCTGGCGTTACCAAATTAGAAATAATGAGATGACCATTCAGAACTCGGTTTTTATTTATTCCAATTATCGCAGTTAATAATTATAAGGTAAGTAAGCAGATACACATGCAAAAACCCCGGTTTTCCTGATCCAAAGAATAAAGCATCATCCACATAAGGTTAGATGACTTAACTATAAGTACATATATTGTATTCAGTAGCCATTATATGCCGTATAATTAGTAAGTAAGTATTTTTATTCGCATGAAATGTGGTAATACAGGGTGTTATAAAAATGTTATAGAGCACACATTTCGCCATAACAATAGCATGCAAATTTACGATATATTTTTTTACATTAGGAACATTAAAATGAACAAAGTAGGTAACACAAACACATAATAGAAGTACCTACACCATACATAGATCTTATTATAAGTATTAAAAAAAAACTATAATACTGAAAACACCTAAATATACCTACACTGAAATTATATTTAACTCACCAACACCATCTTTAAACAAAATAATAAAGAATATTAAAAACATACACAACACACAATAAAAATACACTATAAGTACTTACATAAATAAACCATCAAACAAAATTACGTATAAATTGCAGGCTCCTTAAAAACTAGTCGAATGGCTGTTCGCTCGCTCCGCTTGCTCTCTAGACCCCGCCAACCCTTTCGAACCAAACCCATCCGGAGTCGGGTGCCCATAGTCCAAAATATATTTTAATCAACATACAACCTGATACAGACCTACAAAGTGCAAAAAACGCAAGAAAAAATTAATTTCGCAAGCTGCCCTGGTGCTTGCACCTTTATATGGAAAAAATAATCGATCCAATAATCCATAAAAGTACCGTGTAATTACAAGCACCTTTAAAATACAAGCAATGTTTAGAATCACTTAATTGATCAAACTATTATTTATTGATTTCCCCAAACTCCTACGCAACGCCATAAAATAATGTTGTAGGCCTTTTACTGTATGATGACCATATTTGGCAATATCTTATTCAATGGTGATGTATTTAGAATTATGACGTGGAGTCGTATACAATTATAGGCCTAAGTTGTAAGGAATTTTGAGACCAATGACTAGTAAATTTTTAGGCTCGTAGTACGGACTTTTACTACCAAAAGCGAGCTGCAAACGGTACAAGATAGTCTTTTGACTATATACATGCATAACATCACGCCTGTTGTCCCCGAAGAGTTAGGCAGAAGTGTACCTGATAGTACACCCACATTCATCATCTGCCTAGCCTTTTCCAAGTTTATTGTGGTCGGCTTCCAGTCTAACCGGATGCAGCTGAATACCAGTATTTTACGTGGAGCGACTGCCTATCTGACCTCCACAACATGTAGTGGTTACGTGGAGTGCGGATGTAATTATTATTTTCTCTATTTATTCTACCCATATTTATATTTTTTTTTCATTTACACTTTATGTATTTATTATTTATCCGTGTCTGACCGTGGCTTCACTCTGGGCCCTATCAGAATACCAGCGCTGTGACGTTTTTTTTTTTTAAATGTTACAGCACCATGCTGAGATAGGGGCCTTTTGGCCTCGTACAGGACCAATTTCATTTCATGTTTATTTTTATTTTTCTCTTTGTTTTTTTATTTTTATTTTTATTAGTTGTAAGTACTGTTAATTTAACCATTTTTATTTGTGTTTTGTCCTGTGCGGGCTAATAAATGCTTTTTCTTTCTTTCTTTCTTTCTTTCACAACCCAGTTAGTACTGGGTAATACGATACCCCTTGGACTTTTTGGGCCACTGACTACCTGAAACCGTTTATTCCCATCCACCACCCCCAATTCTACCACCCGGGGTGGTGGATGGGAATAACTAGAAGCGTTAACGCGTTTAACATTTATTCCCATCTACCACCCCTGGTAAAAGTGATTTTAAGGACTATTTGACTTTTTTTTTTTTGTTTTCTTGGACTATTGGACTTCTGTCTTATATTTGGTTTTTTTTTTGGACTATTGGACTTCTTGTTTTTTTTGTTTTTTGGACTGACTTTTTTTTTGTTTTTGTTTTTTGGACTGACTTTTTTTATTTGGTTTTTTTTTTGGAATACTAGACTTATTTTTTTTTTGCTTTTGTTTTTTGGACTATTTGACTTATAGCTCTTTTATTATTTTTTTTTTTGTTTTGTTTTTTTGGACTGCCTTTTTTTATTTTGTTATTTTTTTTTGGAATACTTAACTTATTTTTTGGAATAGTTCTTTTTTTTTTTGTTTTTTGGACTGACTTTTTTATTGGAATACTAGACTTATATTTTTTTTGCTTTTGTTTTTTGGTCTATTTGTCTTTTTTTTAAGAATTATTTTGTTTTGTTTTTTGGAATGCTTGACTTATTTTATGTTTTTGTTTTTTTAGATTATGAATTATTATTTTTTCCATAACACGGCTTAAATGAGGTCAAAATAAAAATCCAAGATGGTGCTGATGAAAATGTTCGGATTTTTCTTCATGGGTGTCGTTTTCGTGGTTTTTGAAGGCGCTGATAATGAAAATGAGGTCAAAATTAAAATCCAAGATGGTAGAAAAACAAAAACAAAAAAAAAATAAGTCAAGTATTCCAAAAAACAAATTAAAAATAAAATAAAAAAAAGGTATGTCAAATAGTCCAAAAAACAAATAAAAAAAGAATTAAAAAAAAGGTATGTCAAATAGTCCAAAAAACAAAAGCAAAAAAAGTCTAGTATTCTAAAAAACAAAACAAAATAATTCTTAAAAAAAAGACAAATAGACCAAAAAACAAAAGCAAAAAAAATATAAGTCTAGTATTCCAATAAAAAAGTCAGTCCAAAAAACAAAAAAAAAAAAATGAACTATTCCAAAAAATAAGTTAAGTACCTATTCCAAAAAAAAATAACAAAATAAAAAAAAGTCAGTCCAAAAAAACAAAACAAAAAAAAGAATAATAAAAGAGCTATAAGTCAAATAGTCCAAAAAACAAAAGCAAAAAAAAAATAAGTCTAGTATTCCAAAAAAAAACCAAATAAAAAAAGTCAGTCCATCATCATCTGCCTAGCCTTTTCCCAACTGTGTTGGGGTCGGCTTCCCGTCTAACCGGATGCAGCTGAATACCAGTATTTTACATGGAGCGACTGCCTATCTGACCTCCACAACCCAGTTAGTACTGGGTAATACGATACCCCTTGGTAAGACTGGTTGTCAGACTTTTTGGGCCACTGACTACCTGTAACGACTGTCAAAGATCAGTAAAGTCAGTCCAAAAAACAAAAACAAAAAAAAAGTCAGTCCAAAAAACAAAAAAAACAAGAAGTCCAATAGTCCAAAAAAAAAAAACAAATATAAGACAGAAGTCCAATAGTCCAAGAAAACAAAAAAAAAAAGTCAAATAGTCCTTAAAATCACTTTTACCAGGGGTGGTAGATGGGAATAAATGTTAAACGCGTTAACGCTTCTAGTTATTCCCATCCACCACCCCGGGTGGTACAATTGGGGGTGGTGGATGGGAATAAACGGTTTCAGGTAGTCAGTGGTCCAAAAAGTCTAACAACCAGCCTTACCAAGGGGTATCGTATTACCCAGTACTAACTGGGTTGTGAAAGAAAGAAAGAAAGAAAGAAAAAGCATTTATTAGCCCGCACAGGACAAAACACAAATAAAAATGGTTAAATTAACAGTACTTACAACTAATAAAAATAAAAAAACAAAGAGAAAAATAAAAAAAAACATGAAATGAAATTGGTCCTGTACGAGGCCAAAAGGCCCCTATCTCAGCATGGTGCTGTAACATTTAAAAAAAAAAAACGTCACAGCGCTGGTATTCTGATAGGGCCCAGAGTGAAGCCACGGTCAGACACGGATAAATAATAAATACATAAAGCGTAAACGAAAAAAAAATACAAATATGGGTAGAATAAATAGAGAAAATAATAATTACATCCGCACTCCACGTAACCACTACATGTTGTGGAGGTCAGATAGGCAGTCGCTCCACGTAAAATACTGGTATTCAGCTGCATCCGGTTAGACTGGAAGCCGACCACAATAAACTTGGAAAAGGCTAGGCAGATGATGAATGTGGGTGTACTATCAGGTACACTTCTGCCTAACTCTTCGGGGACAACAGGCTTGATGTTATGCATGTATATAGTCAAAAGACTATCTTGTACCGTTTGCAGCTCGCTTTTGGTATTAAAAGTCCGTACTACGAGCCTAAAAATTTACTAGTCATTGGTCTCCAAATTCCTTACAACTTAGGCCTATAATTGTATACGACTCCACGTCATAATTCTAAATACATCATCATAGAATAAGATATTGCCAAATATGGTCATCATACAGTAAAAGGCCTACAACATTATTTTATGGCGTTGCGTAGGAGTTTGGGGAAATCAATAAATAATAGTTTGATCAATTAAGTGATTCTAAACATTGCTTGTGTTTTAAAGGAGCTTGTAATTACACGGTACTTTTATGGATTATTGGATCGATTCATTTTTCCATATAAAGGTGCAAGCTTGCGAAATTAAAATTTTCTTGCGTTTTTTGCACTTTGTAGGTCTGTATCAGGTTGTATGTTGGTTAAAATATAATTTGGACTATGGGCACCCGACTCCGGATGGATTTGGTTCGAAGGGGTTGGCGGGGTCTAGAGAGCAAGCGGAGCGAGCGAACAGCCATTCGACTAGTTTTTAAGGAGCCTGCAATTTATACGTAATTTTGTTTGATGGTTTATTTATGTAAGTACTTATGGTGTCTTTTTATTGTATGTTGTGTATGTTTTTAATATTATTTATTATTTTGTTTAAAGATGGTGTTGGTGTGTTAAATATAATTTCAGTGTAGGTATATTTAGGTGTTTTCAGTATTATAGTTTTTTTTATGCTTATAATAAGATCTATGTATGGTGTAGGTACTTCTATTATGTGTTTGTGTTACCTACTTTGTTCATTTTAATGTTCCTAATGTAAAAAAATATATCGTAAATTTGCATGCTATTGTTATGATAGCATGCAAATTTACGATATATTTTTTTACTTACTTACTAATTATACGGCATATAATAGCTACTGAATACAATAAATATGTAGTTAAGTCATCTAACCTTATGTGGATGATGCTTTATTCTTTGGATCAGGAAAACCGGGGTTTTTGCATTATGTATCTGCTTACTTACCTTATAATTATTAACTGCGATAATTGGAATAAATAAAAACCGACTTCTGAATGGTCGTCTCATTATTTCTAATTTGGTAACGCCAGCAGAACTTTTATTCAGACTAGAGAATCTGCTTCCTCTTCCTAATTGTTAATGTTTTTGGTTCTATCATCATCATCATCATCCTGACCTTATCCACACGTTTCTTTCTTCATGTCAACCATCACTCTATCAAACCATCCATCATGTTTATCTACACTAATATTATAAAGAGGAAAGATTTGTATTTTTGTGTGTGTGTATGTTTGTAATTAATAAAATAAAAAAATACTGGACCGATTTGAAAAAATCTTTCAACAATGGATAGCTACATTAATAGCGAGTAACATAGGCTATATTTTATCCCCGTAATCCCACGGGAACGGGAACTACGCGGGTGCAACCGCGTGACGTCCGCTAGTGTTCAATAAATCTGTCTGCTTTTGTTTCTCGTCTTGCAAACTTGACGTGTTCATTAAAATGATCTTTATTATCCATAACAGCTATCGTTTTAATGTCTTTTTAGTTGTCAGAATAAAAAACCAGCCAGTGCGAGTTGGACTCGCGTACCGAGGGTTCCGTGTAATCTTGTAGGTATTTTGTTATTAAACTACATATTTACGGTTTTCAGATTTTTCCCTTTACATGTGCTGTATGACATTGCTTCTCGCCAAATTTCATGATTCTAGGTCAACGGGACCTGCCATATAGGTTTTCGATCCAAAACCTATAGGGTACTTCCGGTTGGCCTAGAATTGTCAATTTTGGTTAAAAGCAAGATTTTACAGCACAAGTAAAGGGAAAATTCCGCAAAATAAAAAAAGTTGAAAAATAAGGTACATTTTGGTACTTACAAGTTTTTGGGAAAATCTAAATTTTCCCACAGTTATCTTTTTATCGTGTTGACCCAGTACCTTGATTTTTATACACCTAATAGGGACTATAGATCTCAGTATCTTAGCGAAACTTGCTAAGTCCATCCTTCCTTGGTCTCCGTTCCTGAGAAAATCGGTGGTGACTCACGGACGAGAGAGTGATCTTATAAGGGTTCCTTTTTTTACCTTTTGAGATACGGAACCCTAAAAAATACGCCGTAATGACAAAGTTAAAGATCTATAGTTCTACAAGTTATTGTGTGTTAATATTAAACTGTTTTACGTGTTTAATCTATCGTCATTTGTTGAGATTAACCGACGCCCTAAGATAACTACGCCATAAACACTATTTAAATTGTATTTGTAAGCTGGGTACATATTTCAATTCGATCGATTGATCACAACAGAACAAAAATGTTAAATAAAAAAAACAATATCAACAACATTAAAAGGGACAACCCTATGGCTTCAATGGAGCGTAGGTAATTATTGCATCAACTAGGCTTAGTTTTGGTACTGTCCATTTTTATACTGTGCCCCGGGTTACTTGGGCCAAGTTTCCAAGTGCTCTTCTTGTCAAATCTATATCACACTTTGATATTCCTGACATTTTAACTCCCACGCACCAATTACAGAAAAATACTTCAATGCTTCGTTGGTCTAGTCGTTGAAAGCACGACTGCGGACCGTGAGATCCTGGGTTTGATTCTCAGGTCGGACAAAGTGATATTGGGTTTTCCATCATAGATTTTGCAGTAGCTGCCCGGAATCTGGATTGGGCCTGATTGATGGTAATAGGATCGCCCTGTATTACATGGGACTTAAATATAACTGGTGAAATGTTGGTGTACTGTAGGTTACATGTGCCACACTTTTTTCGAGTGGTCAAGTCCTATATTTAGACCTTCTAAAACTTCAAAATGTCAAAATGTTATTTAGCAATTCCTAGCCCCCAAACTTGGGCCAAGTGTCCAAGTGCTCTTATTGTCAAATCTATATCACAATTTGACATTTCTGAGATTATAACACCCACGCACCAATTATAGAAAAAAAAATGCTTCAATGAGTTTCGTGAGAATATACGTTCATCTCATTATCCCTAGATGTAATAATGTCAAGAGTATCACTGTCACTGATTGTACCAGTACAACATGAGGACACTTCAGTGGAAAAGTGCTTCACAAACTGTCCTTGGAAACAACGATGTCTTTAAATTGATTTTAATTGTCAAATCTGAAAATCAAACGTTGAGTAAAGATGACTCACTGAAGATTCACTGAAAAAAATCCTAGAATCTTGAAGGATTCAATTTTGCTCAATAGTTATGCACAAAGGAATGAAATGGGTTAAATAGCAGGTGAGAGTTTGTATGCTGTTAGTTTAGCCGGTGGGAAATCCTATCGAGGCACGGCTTTCAGTTTCGTAAATCAAATACAGAAACAAATTAATTAAGTCAATGCCTCATAATGGATTTTGGCACCTTTCTTTTAATACCGTGCTGTGTGCCCGAAATTAAAAATCTCACATATACTTATTCGTTCTTAAAATGCCTGAATGCAATAACAATTACATTTTAACTGCAAAAACACGTTACAAGTAAAACTGACCAAATATAGACAATGTAATCCGCAACAAACGCAATTAAGCACGGTTAACATTAAATTGATTATACAACAAATTCTATTAAGACATAACGCTAATGCCATCGATCAATCGGTCACTGGGTAGATATGTATCTTGTAAGTGCTAAAGTGGCTAAACTAAATCAATTAGTATTCCATCGATGTAACGGTGTGTGTAACACTTTTGTTATTGATCACACTTGGCCGTTGAAATGATAAGTGCGTGTGATATCTTATGGACTTACGATGTCTCATGGACTAACGTTATTACTGCAGCAGTTTTTCTGTTAATTAACGGAATTAGTCATAAGCCGAAACAATTATAGTGGAGATTTCTATGTGAATATGATCATATACTAACTAAATTCTGAACTATTGATGTCAAATTATTAGCCCTGTCAAATTATAGATGAGTAAGTATGAAAAATTACACGCCCAGGTATATCACATTACGAGTAGAGGGTAGGTAATCGTAGGGGTCAATTGAACTGTGCAATAGAGGAACTGCCTTTATAATCATAGTTTCCCATACGCTTAGTATGTATGGAGTTGCGACGCGCGGGAAGCATGGCATTGAAACCTCTCGTTTTGTTTCGAGAAAAGAAACACAGTTCGCAATTATTCGAGTACAAGCCACTAAAGGTTAAAAGCCGAAAGGCACTTGTTCTCCCCGTCATTGTGATCATTTTTTTGTTCTACACCATACCTGGGAACCTTCTAGTTACGGAGATATTGGGGGTCAAAGTTCCAACTTTTTGACAAGTTTTTTTTTTATTTTTAATGCTAGTTTTTAATGTAAGATTTTTACTTTAAACATCTCCACGACCGCCGTACTATTCAATCCATCCATCAGCACAATGTTTTGAGTGCGTTACATTGAGTTCTACCAAAAAACATGATATTTCACCCCAAAAAAAAAGTCGTTTCCCAGCACTATTTTTTGTGTAAAGTTACTTAGTTTGATGTACAGAATGCTTGGTTGACGGCTTCGTGATGAGGTCTTTTACACCCTGTATTTGCTCCAGTCGGTCCCTTTTCGGGTCCCAAGCCTTAACAATTTCTCTGGTAACATTATAAATGTTACCAATGAAATTGTTAAGACTTGTATAAGTAGGTATACTGACTGACTTTATCAATCACTAGCTTCTATTCGCGACCTTTTCCGTGTGAAAAACACAATTTTATGGTTCAAATTCAGATGCTTTGGTGCAAAAGCTTTGTTTTACTGGCTAAGATGCGCAGCTTGTCTTTGTGTCTGGCCCTAGTGCAAAATTCAAACAAATTTGGATTTGATTTTATGAACATTACAGTTTCATAGATGTACACACAAGGTAGAGTTAATATTTTTAAATTTGTGAAATATGGTCTGCATGAATCCACTTGGTGTATACTGCACATCGATCTGATGCACCGTTTTTTGAGCTCTAAAAGCACGCTCTTTTTCTACAGAGTTGCCCCAGAATATGATGCCGTAGCGTATGATTGAAGCAACATATCCATGATAGGCAGTTAGAAGTGTAGACTTACTGACGGTGTTCCTTAGTCTGTAAAGAGCATAAGAGCTCTGACTAAGTCTTTTGCAGACTTGCTCAATATGTGACCTCCAATTTACTTTGCTGTCAATATAGAGACCTAGAAATTTGGTTACATCGATTTCTTCTATGCTGGTTTGAGAATGTGATATATTTAAATTGGCATTATGTTGTACTCGCTGTTTAAAATTCATAATTTTTGATTTTTCTAAGTTTATTTTTAAGTCATTTTCATCAAGCCATTTTATAATTGTAGATAGGGTGCTATTTATGTCAAGTTTTAGGTCAGTTCTGTCATTACCGGTAAACAATATGGTACTATCGTCAGCAAATAAGGTCATATGGTGCATTGTAACTGTCGAAATGTCATTTATATAAATTAGAAAAAGTGGTGGGCCGAGAACGCTGCCCTGAGGAACACCGGAAAGGATATTTCTTACCTCAGACACAACGGTTTCTTCAGTTCTGGTAGTTAAAGAGACTCTTTTTAATTCTACCATCTGTTTTCTGTCATTGAGATATGATTCAATTAATTTGTGTACGTTACCCCTTACGCCAAATGCATATCTATAATTTATTCAAAAGTATGGTACTCGACAATAGTGTATCAATAACAATAAATTATTAACACTAACTTAATAATATATTATTTGAAATCGGATGAGTAGTACCTACCTATCAAAGATTACCTCCGGCTCCCTACATCCAAACTCACAAACTGTACCTCTATATAACGTCAACAGGAGTATATTATTATAATGTAGAACAATTTACGGCTTTAGGGATCCGTTCCCATCATTTTTGTGTTGACTTGACTACAATGATCCCAATTCTAAAACGCATCCACTTACCCACAGATCATAGATTCTATGACTGTGCACTAACAAACACATAAAATGCTCATCACCTGTAACCCAGAATGCGTGGCATCGGTGGCATGTCGCATCTCCCAGTAAGGACCGTCTATGATGATCAAGTTGGAACAGTCGCAAGTATCACAGTATAAAGTCAACGAGTATACCAACTCGGGCCGAGTTCTTCTTTGTCGAAAAATATACCTTTACTCGTACTCAAAAATGGTAAAGGATATATCCTTTTTGTGTAATCAAACGATACGCCTATAATCTTGAGCAGCACACTGCCGTGAGACTGGAGCTTTCTCGTCACGGGCGTTGGATTGCACTGCTTGCATATATGTTTCAGCTAACAGAAAATTTTAATAAACAGACGTAGTTACTAGGGGCTTTAAAAAGGAAGGATTCTAATATATTTAAGTTTCCTATCTTTGAGTGTTTCTTGTCTTGCACGACATTTGCGACAATGTAGCAAATTAAATTAAATTCTACTCAGGCCAAAATAATCAACATGATTTCTCTTTTATTTCAATTTTAATAACGTTCATATATTTTTGGTTCACACAATTTGTAGGTGTTTCAGTATTTTGAGTTGAAAAAATTGCACTACACACAAAACTGCATTCAATACATCAATTATCTCTATTACTAGTAAATCGCGTGCTTGTGTGGGCACAGACGAGGATGAAAGGGTTGCAAGAGGGTGGAGTCGTTGGAGAGGGTTGGAGGTGGGTGCAGGAGAGACGTATTAATCGATAAACGACTCAGCAGGTGCACCGCGCCGTTCAAAATTGTATACAACCGTTTAAGCTCTCACCTGCAGCATGCTTAGTATTCGTGCGATTGCGGCCATTTTATTCCCAGTTAGGTGTAGCATCTCCTGGTCTACCTAGCAGTCTGTCGTTTTGTTAATCAGGTAATTCTATGGGTGTCATGAGAGTAAGACTACTAGCCAGGACAAAAAAACATATAACCTAAGCGACTACACGATAAGTGCACCCTATGGAGTACGAGACTTGGGCGTTTCTGGGGGAGGATTGCTACGGACAGGCTGCATCGGTCATCCCATGAGGTTGATTTAAAGAACCGGGCTATCTTGTGGGTGCCAGGATTTGTTCCTATTTGAAATATTGTTTGATAAAACTAATATGTCTACTGCGCAAATAGTGACTGCACCCACGCGGTTCGCATATCGACCAGTGTTTAACTTGTCAATTAGATTGCGACAGTACAAAGGGCAAGCATGATACGTATCGTACTTTAGTGAGTATAATGGGTAATATAATTGAATGATGCTTGTCACAGATTCGGTAGAAGAATAAATTAATGATGTTTTTTTTCGTTAATATCAATTTAGTATTGGGTAATGTATGGGGCGTTCCGTTCACTACCAATTAAACAAAACCATAATCCAGGATTAAGACATGAACCTCGACTTTATTGTCAGGAATTTAAAGTATACTTCTCTTCTGTTCATAGGTACCTAGGGACCTAGTAAACAATGGCGCGATCAATCCATCAATTTCATCACACACAATGACCAATCTTCCAATTTATTCTCACAGTAAGCCATTCCCAAAACTGATTCAATAGCAATAACTTCAGCACAACAAATACGAACTTACAGAAACAAACTGTAATGCCCGAAACACTAGGCGACACCTAAGTGAATGCCCAAACAAAAGTACGCCGTTGGATTTTCATCCCTCGTTTCAACGGCGAAAGTTGAAATTCCAACCATGGATTAAGGTGCCGCTAATAAAACAAACAAAACAGTTTCAGACCTTGCATTTTACACGTTCGTGCGTAAGGAATTGTACGTACGCACGAGCTAAACGAAATGCTTCAATTCATAACATCATCAAAATACAATGGATCGACGAATTTCAATACATGCTTGCGAAAATAGGCCAACTGTGAGCAAACCTATCAAGTCTTAATCAAATACTGGGGTTGTACAATCACTCACAAAAGTATTTGTTTAATAAATTCATTCCTTTATTTTGTATTTGTTTATTAATTTTTTGTTGGTGGGCAAATATTTGTGGTCTCGTGGTATGCATCGTTGCATTTAATTAGTTTTTGAATCAATAAACAAAGATGTTTTGTTTGTTATATTAACGCAATAGATCTACAAGGGGATTTTCTGAGAATTGAAATGAATAAATTATTAAGAAGTTGAGTACCAGGTTTCCGTTATTTTTCGATGTTGTGGTGTACCTATTTTAGAAAAAAACGGCCAAGTGCGAGTTGGACTCGCGCACGAAGGGTTCCGTACCATAGGTATCTATAGCTATACAACAAGACACAGCGGCAAAAAACACGTTTGTTTGTATGGGAGCCCCCTTAAATATTTATTTTATTCTGTTTTTAGTATTTGTTATTCCTTGTTACGTCTAAACTAATATTTACTATAAAATTAGGAGTACAGGTAGGTATATTGTTTTATTCCCAGATTATATTCCCGTGGGGTAATTTTCAACCACCACATAAAGCCACAGGTAAAAAAAGCTTACGAAATAAAAGTACCTGAAAATATAAACCCATATTAAAAACAAAATAATGGTATTAGCTTATTTTGTACCCAAAATTACATCAAAATATCGTGCTGCATATACATTACCGTCGCAAATCCAGATATAATCGATGTCAGACTAAACGAAATTTTAATAATTATATAGTTCATCGTATATACCTACTCAGCTGTCCATGGACCTCTAACATGTACTTATCAATTCGCAATCTCACTGCAAGAAATCAATTTGACGTATTCACACAATTGACGGCGCTCAACGCTTATCAACGATCTGTATCGATGCCTCGGGGTATGAGATGTACTGATTACGATATGTAGGCGGATGCAGCGATTTAGAGCGATGATTTGAGTTGATTGCTGCACTGTACACCGTACTTACAATAGGTAGGTATAGATATGTAACGTATCGTAGTGTTTTTTAATCCTTATTGGTGAAATGACTTTTGTTTTACCGTTTGAACACCAAACCACAATTTCACCGGTTTATCATTTTGTCACATATTTGTGTCGTCTGGCGTACAGTGCACTTGCTTCCTTGTCACGTACATAATTATGTATATTATGTGACAATGGATTTCAAAAGGTAAAGCATATAAACATGATGTTTAACACGTAGTGTTTACCGCTGTTTTAAATGTTTCAGAACCATGTAGACTTGGTTTCTAAGACAGTGTTGATAATATTTTGTCTCTTGGTGCAGACTATACGGCAAACATGTGCGATCGATAGGCGCAGTTGCGCTTCGCATCGGCGCGGCCGCGTCGGCTTCCAAGGAGTTTGTTGAACTGCATCGGGTGAACATGTACCATCAGCTCGGACGAGATATTACCATGTTTTAAACAAAATCCCGTGGACGATGCCCACATTTGTTTACCACCCGTATTGTATTGTATTTTTTTCTTTCGACCCTTTTTTCAGTAACAAAGACAAGAGATCAGATGCTGGGATGCTATTGGTTGATGAGCGTACATAAACGCTCCAATAGCGACCGGGTACTGCAAACAAAAAGAGCCGAATCGGTGGTAAGATTTCGTTCGTTGTGATGGTACAGTCGTGGTCTTTTCCGCCTGATCAGTTAAAAATTTGTTCGCTTAAATCATGCGGAGGCGCCGAGCCACGCCCCTTAAAGTTTAGGCCTATTAGGAAAGCGTCACCTTTGGCGCGCAAAATAACAATAACTCTCGTTTGGCGCGCGTCGTCAGTGCACTCGGCCGATCGGTATCTTTTCATTAATTATTTCTAAACAAATTCAACGGGGCGGGGCTAGAGAGAGTTTCTATGTTGTAAGTGCAAGCAAAAATTAGCTTAGTGGTGATCAGGCGGGAGTGTCCTCGATAGCACATAGTTTACACAATTTATTGAAGGTTTTATGAGTTATTATGTCGTAGTTTATGGTAGTATCAATGATAGTAAAATTGTGATAATCATTATAAAGTTTTAGGCCTATTGGAGACAAAAAATACTGGAAAGGAAATCTGAAATATACTTTTTTATTACGTGGTGAGATTCAGACATTTAATGCAAATTGTAGCCCCCGATTTATTACCTGTTTGAGCTAAGATTTATTTTACTTTTAAATGACTAACGTCAAATGAAAATGCTTGAAACAGGATATGTCTAATTTACTGTAAATAATTGTGTCCATTTTATTTAAAGACAGCGGTTTTTCATATTTTTTGCTCGCGTGAGATTTTAAGACTCGTCCTTATTGTATTTAAATGCTGCTATTTTAATTATAGACATAACTAACAAAGTAAGACGCAGTTAGGCTTAAAATAGAAGGCAGTAATTGCTAGCTTAATTTTATATCGAATCTTGAATAAATTATCTACATATTGTACGTATGTGGAATATACAGCACACAATTGCAGAGCGTACCCAACACACCACCCTAGAAAATTTTATAAATTACTAGTATTTGCCCACGACTTCGTCCGGTCCAATCTTCGTAAAAAAATGCCTACGACCTAAGGCCTACCCAATATACACAAAAAAAAAACATAAAAATCGACCAACCCGTTTCGGAGGAGTTCGATAACAAACTCTGTGACACGAGATTTTTATATATTAAAACATATGACCTTCTAGATTAATCGTCCAGATTAATCTTCTATTCCGATGAGGTTAATAACCGCATAACAGATTAACATCACAACTACGACTATCCTTCACTGCGATTAACCACACCAAATTATTCCGAATAAACATTGCACTAAGAAAATATCCAAATATAATATAAAAACGCGCATCACTAATCAAATTTCACGATCACCAAACAAAGGGCGGTGGCGTAAATAGGGTGTCCACGCTATCAGGACACGGATCTCCCAAGAAACAAACGGTTCGTTTCCTAACATCCGCACCAAATTTGAGGCCACCCGAATCCGCGAATAATGGAACAATTAAACTCTTGCGCAAGTCATTGACAATAACGCTAGGTGCTCCACGCGTTTGACCTTTGAGGGAAAAATGCAGACTATGTGTAGTACGACCTACTTTAAAGTAAAGTTCATGAGTATTTTTGCAGTTAGTAAGCGGAAGAAGAAAACGTGATTGTGTTATTTAAAAAAGAAGTCCTCATTTTTCAATGTCCTAACAAAACTAGTTATATGAAATACGTATCATGGGAGATGTTTAAACGTAAAATAATTATTAATTAATTCTAATCAAATTAATTATAAATAACTTATCTTTAGCAGCCCGGAATCTGTATTTAAGTTTAGTTGATGGAAATAAGCTCGTCTCCTATTCGATATATATTGGACATAAACATAATTGGCAAAGTGTGAGCGCACTAAAAGTACACCTGCGCCTAAACTTTCGAGGGAAAACAGACGTGATCTTTAGTTATGTAAATTGAGATACTATCACTTAGGTATAAGGAAACGAATTATTATATCTTATTAAAAAAAAATAACCAAAGAAAAACCCCTCTACAAATTATAAAAACCTAGAACATTTCGTTTACATGAGGACAATTTATTTTTTCCTTAAACAAAATATAAAGCTTGAATGTGAAAAATGTAATGTGAGACGATATAAATAATCGCGTCTTTCACACCTTTAACCTTACAGCAATGAGGTCGAGCTTATGATTACAAAAAATATTATTTTTTAATGTCTTCTTGTCTGTTGTTGTTGTTTCAAATTCACACAATAATCGTTATCATTTCCACTGAATACTGTTTACGCTTTTATTAACAAAATTGTTGATAATTCAAGGCCCTGTGACTTCCCGGCTAATAACAGTTCAATGGCTTCACCTTAACCTTTTTTTAAGACGATATCCTACCACTATTACGTATGCAAATGTTTTTTTACCAGGGTTTTAATTGTATGTCGTTTGGTGCAATCAAATCTAAGAAGGTTCTTCGCTATAAGAGAATATCTTTGGCTATTATAGGTAATTTAATCACCACTGCTCTGCATAACTTTCAAAAAATTATTGTGGAAGAATGAATGATTTTTTCTTCTAGTACCATCCAACCACTAGACCTGGGTGGTAGATTACAGCCCACTTTCTCTTACATTGAAGAGACCTAGGTCCCAAAAGAGGGGTAGCTATAAACATAAGCTTATTTTGCATAAGCTTGGGTTCAAATTCCAAAATAGCGACAACAGTTTTAGTACACAACATGAAATCTACATCTTAGCTATGCGACAAAGCATAGTAAAACATTGGTCAGATAGCAGGGCAGGTAGCAGATTAGGCAGATTAGGGAAAGTCAGATGTTATTTTAAGTGATTCTGATGAAGTACCTAGACTAAACTAGGTAAAAGTAGATGAAGAATAAAGAAACGATGGATGTACTGTGTTAAGGATGATATAGCAAAAGAGGAGATGACTGCTGAGTTGACGGGTAATAGAGAAGAATGGAAGAAGATATGCTGCACCGAGAATAATGATGAAAGAACTAGAAAGAAAGGAAAGAAAGAAAAGAAAGAAAAGAAAGAAAAGAAAGAAAAGAAAGAAAAGAAAGAAAAGAAAGAAAAGAAAGAATCAGCCGAAAGACGTCCACTGCTGGACATAGGCCTCCCCTAAGGGGGGTTTTTGCCATAATCGCCACGCTTGGCAGGCGGGTTGGCGATCGCAGTGAGTGCGGTTCTTACACAAGACACAGAGAGCGCTGCTGCCCATTCTCTGGTAAGTCCCTTAGTCGCCTCTTACGACACCCACGGGAAGATATGGGATGGTGCTATTCTTTACGTCCGACACCATACAGAAGTAATTAATCCAAACATAATTACCACTAGGTAATTTAAACAGGGAGAAAAATCCAACCGAACTTAAAAGCCTGATGGCCACCCTATCTTATTGACTCGTCAGTTGACCCTGGCTGGCAGCTGATTAACAAGCCATGTCCTAAGCATCCGACTTTTGTTTTATTACTGAATTAATTAACTAGATCCATAAACTAAGTAGAGCGCATTGCTACTACTAAGCTATGATTAATTACATTCTCGTTGCTTTGTCTAGCAATAATATGAAAAACAAATATAACACGAAAATGATGTAGATTTTTATTTATAACATAATATATTATTATGCCTGTGTTGCTGGGGAGTTACCACCAATACTCCTCTGCACACTGCACATCACATCTGATCACATCAAACCACGCTACATCTCACACACGCGCCACACCTAACTAAAGCACACCATGCTACTTGATACATACTTAATGATGTTAGATTAAATAATAACAATATGCTGTAAATATGTAACATATATCTAAGATATGGAGGAGCGGAGTCTCCTAATACAGGCATTGTTTGCCTAAAAGGAGGCTCCAAACACAATTCATTGTATATGAAGCATTTTGTTTAAATAATAAATATTTTTTCATTTTTTTTTTCCTCGGTTAAAACACAAAACAATATGAATGGCGGGAGTTGTGAGTGACAGTCTGAAAATGATGAATTTTACTTCTGATGATGATGAAGCCTTCTATCCGATTTCGGTCACATAGACTGCGTTCGAAGGCTTTCCAGAGTGGCTGTTTGGTGTGCTGCTCTTTCATTTGCTGTCTAGTGGCCTGCATTTTGACTTTTACTGTCAAAATAAAGCATGACCTCCCTACACACCTACCTAACCAATAAATAAATTCTGTTTGAATTTCGCGAATTCTTAACAATGAGTAATTCTGACATTTTTATGAACACATGGTTCTCAAAAATTAATCACAAATTCTTAAGCGCGAAGTTTTTTAAGGAGAATGATTCATATCTCAGAATCTTTTCACACGAGAACTTAATCGTTCTTTTGACTCGGTTTAAAAGTCACCTCAAAGCTGAGTTTTGTGTTATGATAATTCTGTGTGTTTGCTTCGTAGATTCATTTAAAATTGGGCACCATCAACATTTGTCTTGCCTTTACCTAGCTGTGTTGGCGATTCCAGCTAAATACCAGCATTTTTCATGAAGGTTCCTATCTTCTTCTTCTTCGTATCGTTGGCACGACTTTTTACTTAATTCTATTAGCCAAGAACTTCGCCACTTCCACCGCGTCGTTCGGTGGCAGCGCAAAGGTCACTTCGACTAAATGTTTTTGGGCTAAGGGGGCAGGATATGAGGTGGAACATGGAACATAGTTTGCGACACAGCACCACAACCACACCCCGCTGCCTATCTGATCTCCACAACCCAGCTACTAGATACCACGACACACCTTGGCAGGACTAGTTGTCAGACTGATCAGCTCCAAAATTAGTGCCTATTAGTGAAAATAATATTAGGAGCCTTTAAATACTTCTTAAAACAGATTACCTACTTCAATTTCACCTTGTGCCTTATTTGTTTCGTTAGAAGATAAAACAAATAAATCTATCGCATCTCCTGTTCAAACAATGGAGCTACAACAATGCGGTTCGACTCCCGGTCAAGGCAAAACGTCACTCACGGAGAAAAATGGATGATTCCGATTTGAAATATGGATATAGTTTGTTTCTGTTTAAGATTTAAGTTTAGCACAATGGTACGGGGATTTATGGTAAGCACTTGTACTTGGCATATAAGTTATTAAGCTATAAGCCTCATTAGCTTACAGAAAGTTAAGACTGCAGAATTGAAGGGTATGAATTTGGTTTCCGGTCTCGGAAGAAGGCTAGTAGAGTAGATTTCTCCCATTGCTTCTCTATGACCGCTGCAAAAGAAGGTTAGAGCCAGTAAGAGGCTATCTAGCCTTGGAGCAAGGAGCAGTGGTGGCCCAGTGGTGGTGGCATCGACTTGCGAACAGTAAGTCGTGGGTTCGAACCCAGACAGGCGCATTACCTTGTGTAATTTATTTCATCACCACTGCTCTCAAAACGGTGAAGAAAAACATCGTGAGGAAACCGGCATGTCCTAGAACCAAAAAAAATGGAAGACATGTGACATCTACCAACCCGCACTGGGCCCGCGTGGTGGATTATAGCCCATTCCCTCTCATAGAGAGGAGGCCTGTGCCCCAGCAGTGGGAACATTAATAGGCTGATGATGAAGCCTCATTAGCTTACAGAAAGTTAAGACTGCAGGATTGAAGGGCATGAATTTGGTTTCCGGTCTCGGAAGAAGGCTAGTAGAGAAGATTTCTCCCATTGCTTCTCTATGACCGCTGCAAAAGAAGGTTAGAGCCAGTAAGAGGCTATCTAGCCTAGGGAACATGTAGTCTGTCCTATTTCCCTCTAATTCACCTTTTTATATTTTACCAATCCCTCTTTATACAGGTTTTTCGTTGACAACTACCAAACAACCGCTCAAAAACCTTCAGATCTTGTAAGGACACTGTGTGAGACTGCACCAGCAGACTCACGATGTCCGCGATTACGCGGAGCCCTAATCACAATATATTTGTCCAATTGACAAAGGAAAAACAACTATTCAATACACTTACCATCACGCTGGCACCGGTGATGTGACGTAGTCCTGGTCACGTCTCATCTGGGTGGGGTGTAAGTATATCTGTGGTGTGTGTGGTGTATGTATAGTTAGGTAAGATTCGACGGTAACCAAAGGACGCGCGCGGCTCGCACCGTCGACTCCAGGATCAAACCTTCAGATCCCACACGTGGCACCTCTCACGAATGTCCAACTGAATTTTATCCCGGTTTGATAACCCAATCGGGGATGTAATAGTCCAACACTGAATTTAGGAAATTACCGGCGTTCAAATGACACAAACAGGCCGGACATAACCAAAAAATCACTCGCGGTCAAGACCCAAAATGGCGAGATTTCTCAATTTTCACTCAATTATCAACAAAATATCAAACACCGATCAAGATGGTATCGGATTAACAATAACTCAAAGTTTTCAACCAATAATTACACGGAACAGCGTGTACCAAAATTACAAGCACGGAGCGACCATTATTCAACCAAAATTGCACTGACAAGCCAACGTCATCGCACCACAGACAACGAAACGTAATCTGTCAAACGTCAAAAAAGGTGCGTTCAGAACTTGGTGGATGAAACATCTACCCCCCCCGGACGGGCCGTCCCGTCCGCTAATCAATTGGCAGTCTTGACAAGGTGGCGACCGCTCTCTTCATAACCGATCCATCCACTAAAACCTCAGCAAAACGAGGTACCCCGTCGGTGCCAGCCACCAAATTGAGAATGCGCCCCCGGCGCCAATACAGAGGCTTAAGGTTGGCATCCTTAATAAGGACGAGGTCTCCTATCTTGGGCGGATGAGTTTTATCAGTCCACTTGACGCGCTGCTGGAGAATGTGCAGATACTCTAAGCTCCAACGCTTCCAAAAGCTCTGAGTGAGCTGTTGCACCAACTGAAACCGCGATAGCCGATTTTGGCTCACATCAACAAAAGGGTACTCAGGCAGAGCGACAAGTGGCTGTCCAATCAAGAAATGGCCCGGGGTTAGAGCCTCCAAATCGTTAGGGTCCGAAGAGAGCGGGCACAATGGACGCGAATTTAGTACCGCTTCAATGCGACAAAATACCGTAGCTAATTCCTCAAAGGTGAGAACGGTGTCTCCCAACAATCTCCGCCAGAGTCCCTTTGCTGCTTTCACCGCGGCCTCAAAAATACCCCCCCAATGGGGGCAGGCTGGCGGGTCAAACAACCAAGTGACCCCTCGACGGGCCAATTTGTTACCAATGTCAACCTGGCTCTCATTAAGAAAGTCATACACTTCCTTCAAATAGTTACTTGTACCCTTGTAGTTGGTACCGCAATCAGACCTGATCAGAGAAGGTAACCCACGGCGAGACGTAAATCTATCCAAAGTTGCCACAAAGGCCTCCGTCGAGAGGGAGGATACCAGCTCCAAGTGCACTGCCTTAGTTGACAGGCAGACAAATACGCACAAATAAGCCTTGACAATTTTACTATTGCGAAGGGTAGAAGTCTTTATCGAAAAGGGACCAGCAAAGTCCGTTCCTACGCCTGCAAAGGGCCTCGTCTCATTGACACGATCAGCAGGCAAGTCTCCCATCTGGGGCTGCATCGTTGGGGCCTTAGTCCGATAACACGGTATGCAACGGAAGACGATGCTACGAATGGTACGACGAGCCGACAAAATCCAAAACTCTCGCTGCAGAATGGCCAACAGCGCATTGCAACCGGCGTGCGAGTTCTTAATGTGACGATCAGTCACCAACAATTTAATCAAATGGCCCGCCTTGGGCAACAAAAGGGGGTGACGGACCCCATAAGGAAGGCTAGAGTGCCTCAACCGTCCACCAACACGCAAAAGACCCGTTTCATCCAAAAAGGGGTTCAACTTACTAACGGCTCCCGACAACTTAACTCTACCGGACTTCAAGGTCTCGATCTCCTTCTCAAAGTGCACGGCCTGCACAGAGCGAACCCACAGGAGGAGTGACTCCTGTTGCTCTTGAGGAGAGAGAACCGGTGACAGGCGCTTGTCCCCTGGATTCCTAGCATTGTGACCAAAACGCCTGATCCACGAGGTAACGTTCAACAATTTGTCGAGGGAGCTGTATCGATTCAACAAAATATCAGGATCAAACGGAGGGTCCTTCGTCCCAACAGCGAGCACCTTAAGCCCGGGCAAAGGATCCGACATCAAAACCGGCGTTCAAGGCCAATCATCCTCGGGGCGAGTCAGCCAATCCGGTCCCCACCAAAGGGGGTGCACAATCAGGCTCAGGTGGAGGGGCAGCCTTCAACACTGGGCCCATCACCGCAAAGCCAAAGATGGTCGAGACAGCCACCAAACCGTTCGGCTGCAAGACTTTCACATTACCCAACAATATTCTCCCTAGTACATCGGAACCCAATATCAAATGAGCTGTATTAGGGGAATCAAACCGGCGGTCAGCCAAATCCAGGCCTGACGTCAACCGGACAATATCAGGCGACAGCTGACGTTGGGGATGACAGCCCAAAATACTCGTCAGAACAATAGCCGAAGGAAAAAACTTAGGGTCCAAACAACTCACAGGAGTGAGCCCAAATAAGGTTTGTCCCTCAACAGTCGGGATAGGTGTTTCGCCTATTCCATTAATCGTGCCTGAAAAGGCACGGACATCCAGGCTCACCCGACCCGCTAACCAAGACGACAAAAGGCAACCCTGGGCTCCCGTGTCCAAAATGGCACGGACCACGACAGAGTCCCCCGGGGGCCCCAGACCCTGACCGATGCCGTTGGCAACAAAACCGTGTCGATCTGGGGAGGTACGTTAGCGGGACAGGCGCCAATTTCTTAGCAATGCCTGGGCGGCGACCGATCGCCGCATCCAGGCTGGGGTCTATCCCGATGAGGATAGTAGTCAAACTCCTCATCCGCGCGATGTCCCGAGCCGCGCGCCATCGCTGGAGGGGCATATCCCACTTGACGCCTGAGTGGCGGGGGGCGCGTCTCCAAACGGGGACGTTCCGCCAACGGAGGGGAGGGAAGGCGGTGCTGGTTTGGCCAATGTCGCCTACCAGCAGCTGCATAATCGCCTTCACGAGGGGAAGTCAATCGGCGGTCGCGCGGCTCCCGATCAACTGGCGCGGGGGGTGGAGTACGGCGGTCAAAGTTGCAGGCCCCTCCTTGATTCTGATCCGGCGAGCGAGAAGCCCGGTGCTCATCTCCTTCATACCCCCCCCTGCGCGAACCCCCATCAGAGGCTGGTCTGTCAGAGCGGTTCGCGTTGGCGCACAAAACTTCAAGATGTGAGCCCCTACAAATTGAACAAGGGCGGGGGTTGGGGCAATCCCGATGAAAATGATTCCCCAAACAAGAAAAGCACAGGCGGCGTGCATTGGCAACTCGGCGGCGGGCACTCACGTGCAACTCCAAGAAGGCCGCGCAAGTTGGTACGCCATGTCCCGTGGCCTTACAATAGCCGCAAACAAGATTACTCTGGGTGCCACCAAAACGGGGGGCAGGGCGGCTATCACCAGGCCCGACAGTCCTAGTCCGTCCCTGGGCCCTCGGCCGAGAGGGCGGTTGGCTTGACCCCGTGGCACCACAAGCGTTGTCGAGGAAACGACACTCATCTTCCAAAAATTTGACGAGGTCTTCAAAGGGGGGAAGATGGGTGGCACTATCCCCACCATACTTCTGCTCAAAACGGGACCTCAAGTCTGACGGAAGCCGCTGCAACACTAAGTGTACCAACAAATAGGACCAATAGTCCACCGGCAACTCCAAGCGTTTCAAGGCGTTGGTTGCTGCGAGCAACGGATTCAATAGGTCAGCACGTAACGCTGACATTCTGGTGATGGCCGGCAACCCCAAGATCTGGTCAATATGGACATCAGCCAGGCAACGTTTGTTCTGGTACCGTCGGGATAGAAGTTCCAGAGCAGTGGGATAGGCCGAGTCGGTCACCGGCAAGTGCTGCACCAAGGCTCGAGCCTCACCTCCTAGGGCTGACAACAAATAAGCCAACTTCTGGGCCGGTCGGAGGTCAGAGCGCGCATCAACCAAACTGTCAAACAGGTTCCTGAAGCTTAACCAGTGGTCCAAGTGACCGTCAAAATGTGGCAGCTCCAGGGTAGGCAGTCTACCCAAAAGTCCAGGGCCTGCAACAACAGAGGTCTCTGTTTTGACCTGGGCAGGGTCCCGACTCTTCAAAATTTCCCTGGCGCGCATACTTATTATGTCACCCAGGTTCATCATCTGGTCATAATCCGCAACAACCTTATCACGGGCTGCTTGACCCAATGTTTCCAGGTCCAAGTCCAAAATCACTTCATTGAAGCGAGCAAACAAAGTGTCAACCGCACTCAATCTCGCATTCAACTGCTCATACCGGGCAAGCGTGGCCTCTTCCAGGTCTCGACGCTCAGCGGTCGCAGCGGCAGAGGCAAACCATCTTAGCTGTGAGGTCAATCCACCAATGGCTTGGTTTACAGCTTTCAATGAAGCCATTGGGACAAATATCAAATAAACAAATTAAATTCAATTAAATAATCAACGGGAATAATTTTCCCGGACCCAACTACAATTTAAACCAAATAATAAACTTAGTTTGAATTATTACAAGTTCAAATCCGACCCTGTACAAGCAATACCTTGTTTATGCAGCAACAAATTAAAGTACAAGCCACAAGGGACACTACATATCACAATATATTATGTCAAACAATCTATGTTGACTATGTTTAATTTGAGTCAGGCTGACGGGCAACAAATCGGACCTCTCAATACATTAACTCGACAATAAGTGGTGAATTTAACAATTAAACCACGCTCTGCTACCAGTTGTGTGAGACTGCACCAGCAGACTCACGATGTCCGCGATTACGCGGAGCCCTAATCACAATATATTTGTCCAATTGACAAAGGAAAAACAACTATTCAATACACTTACCATCACGCTGGCACCGGTGATGTGACGTAGTCCTGGTCACGTCTCATCTGGGTGGGGTGTAAGTATATCTGTGGTGTGTGTGGTGTATGTATAGTTAGGTAAGATTCGACGGTAACCAAAGGACGCGCGCGGCTCGCACCGTCGACTCCAGGATCAAACCTTCAGATCCCACACGTGGCACCTCTCACGAATGTCCAACTGAATTTTATCCCGGTTTGATAACCCAATCGGGGATGTAATAGTCCAACACTGAATTTAGGAAATTACCGGCGTTCAAATGACACAAACAGGCCGGACATAACCAAAAAATCACTCGCGGTCAAGACCCAAAATGGCGAGATTTCTCAATTTTCACTCAATTATCAACAAAATATCAAACACCGATCAAGATGGTATCGGATTAACAATAACTCAAAGTTTTCAACCAATAATTACACGGAACAGCGTGTACCAAAATTACAAGCACGGAGCGACCATTATTCAACCAAAATTGCACTGACAAGCCAACGTCATCGCACCACAGACAACGAAACGTAATCTGTCAAACGTCAAAAAAGGTGCGTTCAGAACTTGGTGGATGAAACAGACACTAAATAACAAAACTCTCCCTTTCAATCTATTTATAACCAGCTTAATAATGATATGATTACCTACATACCAAGTAATAAATCCAACATAGCATTGAGGATGGTTAAATCAATGATCACATCATTATATCTTCACAATCCATACTAATATTGAAAATGCGAAAGTAACTGTACGTCTGTTTGCCTGTCTATATGTCTGTTACCCCCACTTATTAACTGCTGAACGATATCGATGTTTGGCACAGAAGACTACCATGTCCGGAGCAACACCAATGAATACTTTTTTTCCTGGTAAATTCCCCCCCCCCCCCCTCCCTCCCAAGTCCCGGTCTCGAATTCCCCCAAGACACAAAATCTGTGATTTTCGAATTCTAAAGGGTGCAAATAAACCCATAACGAAGCCGAGAGGCACTTGTTCGCCCCGTCATGTCATTGCGATATTTTTTTTGTTCCGGACCATATCTGGGAACCTACTAGTTACGGAGATATTGGGGGTCAAAGTTCCAACTTTTTTTTTCAAATAGGTACTAGTTTTTAAGGTGACTTTACTTTAAACAACTCCATAACCCGTTTACTATTAATTGCTTCCATCAGCACAAAGTTTTGAGTGTGTTACATTACGTTTTACCGTAAAACGTGATTTTTCACCCCAAAAAAAAAGTCGTTTCCTAGCAATAATTTTTGCGTAGGGTTACTTAGTTTGATGTACAGAATGCTTGATTGACGGCTTTGTGAAGGGTCTGTTTACACCCTGTAAATAGGCCCTAACAGCACGATAAAGAAGAAGATACCGGTTATACATTCCCGTGGGTTAGTTTTCGACTTCCAAGCGGGCCAAGCCGGTAACAAAAACTAGTTCAGTATAAAACGATCAATTTGAACCAATTCAGAAGCAAATCGTAGCTGAACAGTTACTTTTAACTAAAGTAATTGAAGTAAATGCTAGTGTATCGCAACTGCAGCCGTTTTTTATTTCATTTCGACATTGTATGGGAACATCCTTCAGATGAGCCATTAGATTAGCTGATCGTGTAACCACTTTGGACTCTGCTTACCTCATTGATGCAATAGCGTGAATACTTTGGTAAGAGACACGCTAAAGAGTATATTAGGACAATAGCTTTGGTGTTGAAGATCACATCATGTACCTACAAATTGCTTAAAATTAAGATATGCAAGAGCTAGTCAAGGGCTATTGCGTGAAATTCTGCAGTGTCCCAATCAATTTGGATTATATTCAACTTGACTCACTCAGCTTATAACGGGTCAAATTCTTACACTGTTTTAAGCTTTCACGGTTTAAAACTAAACTTATACAACCCCAACCCGCGATAATGGCGCTTGCAACAGCGTCAAAATATCGGGAACTCAAAATAAATAACAATCACGGAAGATATCCCGTAAGTATAAGTTACAATATAAGTTTGGATCCAATTCTTCTCCCGAATTCTTACCATGGTGTTATAGTACATTATGATATAAGTGCGGCAAGTTGAAAATTACAGCCGAGGCGAAATTGCTAGCCCGAGCCGTAGGTGAGGGCTACATAAAAGCAGAGGTTGTAATTTTCAAAGCGCACGTATGTCATACGACGTTTTATAACATATTTACGAGAAATTAATAAAACTCGGACTTTCTAAACAAATAATCTTTTACTTGTTCACAAATTAGCGATGCGCGCGCATCAGCGCTTTTTTCTAAGGCAAAGACACAAAAAACAGCCAGTATTACTAATAAAGTAAATTTATATTTTTGTGTTTTTGTTACAGATAAATGGTTGTAATCTATTGTCATAGTACATTATGATATAAGTGCGGTAAGTTGAAAATTACAGCCGAGGCGATCGCGCAAGGAAACTCCGAGCATAGCCCTCTCCATTGCCCTTTCGGTGACTTTAAGCTTTCTGATGAGGCCCATTGTGAGCGACCACGTTTCGGTCCCGTATGTAATCACTGGCAACATATACTGATCATAGACTTTCGTCTTGAGACACTGCGGTAGGTTGGACGAGAAGATACCGCGCAATTTCCCGAACGCTGCCCAACCGAGTCGGATTCGACGATTGACCTCTTTCTCGAAGTTAGACCTACCTAACTGGACCGTTTGTCCCAGGTACACATAATCGTCTACAACTTCGAGAGTAGAGTCTCCGATCTTGATAGGAGTGGGTGTGACATGGGCATTCAACATGACCTTAGTCTTGTCCATGTTCATTTTTAGACCCACTCTTCCGGAAACTCTACTGAGGTCATCGAGCATTGTACTGAGGTCCTCCATGGTCTCAGCCATTACCACTATATCATCGGCAAACCGAAGGTGAGTGATGTACTCGCCATTGACGTTGATGCCTAGCCCTGTCCAGTCCATAACCTTGAAGATATCCTCCAGTGCAGCGGTGAACAGTTTCGGAGATATGACGTCTCCCTGTCTCACACCTCGCTGCAGGAGGATAGGTTAATAGGATAGGACAGGTTAAAAATTAATTAAATTAAATGTTTATTTATTATATTTCATCTCCCAAAGTTAATTTTATTCATAAAATGTTGACCACTTTTTTTCTGACATAAATACTCTTTGCTAAGATTTAAAAATGTACTGTTCCTTTTTGACGGAGCATCTTGATAAACCGTGCGTTGTACATTACATTACTTCACAAGTACGTAATGAGATACATTACGATATTAAAATGGGTGAAATAAGAGACCCTTTACGAGCAAATGTGTTATAAATCACCATTTATAGTTCCCATAATATACAAGCCATAACATAATGTGTCGTTTAGCGATGTAAACAGAGATCATCGCAATCCCTTGCATTAAAATTATGACTATGTCCACGGCTGCTACTATTGTCGGTTTAATACAACTGTGCATGAATGTAAACAAACTACATAAGCACTTAAAGTACTTACGGGATAATATCCGTGTTTTTTTTTTAAATTTTATTTTAATATCGGGAGCTCATAGATAAGATAATCAATCCCGTAAGTACTTTAAGTGAAAAACCGTGAAAGTCTAAAACAAACTACATAATTATGTCTCAGAAACGATTGTAAATGTTTATCTGTGACTGTTGACTTCAACCTAACCCTTCAGCAATTACAGGCGTGATAATATGTTGTGTTTATGTAAACTTAATTATAATCTATTTGCGGTAGACCTACTAGCTAATGACAAATATTTCCATACTTCATTACCAGATAGATTATTCAGATAGGTATCTGAAGCAATAAGTTGGTGGAATTCTGCTGCCTACCAGCGTAGCATGATCACCGTAGAAACGGGTTTCTTCGAAAAAAAAAAAACGACAAAATGATGATGTTGATGATTGATTGATTGAAAATGACAGATTCCTTTTGTTAACCGACTGATGATGGAGCCGAAAGTCAGTCGAGGGAACTCCTCAACGATTTACAGCAGTTACCTGGTGTTTTAGGCTTGACTAATTTGTGTTGATGAGAACTTTACACCTACTTCAAATTAAAGTTTGCATAGCCAATATTTGTATATTTGTATATATATTTGTACATTACAACTAAAAATGGAAAAATAAAAAACTTTTTTGCAAAACATAAAACCGACTTTTTTTTAAAGTCAGTTTTTTTTTTCATAGAGTTTTTAGTTGTCTAAGGTCATAACAAAACCTCAGCTTTGCGTCTTATGTTATCATTTCATATTTTGAAATATTTTCTTTATTTAAAGTATTTTAAAATCAAAACCTGCTTTCTATCGATTAATAATCAAGTGTTGTGTGTAATTTACTATGACTCGACAATGTCTCCAAAACTTCCATATTTACAACGTCAGATACTCATTTTAAAATCGACTGTACTGTCATACAACGCACTTCCCACGCCAACAAAGGGGTTTCCCAACTAACACATAGGAGTTACCTTACTTGTGTCCGTAATTAATGTTTTAATACTGTTTACCACATCTATGGGAAATATCCATGGGATGCAGGGAAAGTGTACCAGATGGTTATCTTCCTCTGTATGTTGTTCAAGAACTTGGTTCAATAGATTTATGGCGTTTAGTTTCATAGGTTACAAAACAATGAATCTGTCTGCCTCTTTGGTATAGTGATCGCAAGCGCTAACTGCTGAACGTCCCTTGGTTCAGTTTCCAGTTTGGACAAAGTGTTATTGATCGTATCCATCTATATTTTCTCCAAAACAGCCTGGACGATGGGTTTGTGCCCGGTTGATAGTAATGGGCTCACTAGTGGCGAAAAGTGGATGCACTAAAGGTACTCCTTCACCTATGCCTTTGGTAGAAATAGGAGGTGGTGTCATGTAACCAGGAGGTGGTGTCATGTGAACTTCAAATGTTAACGTCACGTAATTCACAAACAAATACCAAAAAAAATATATTTAAAAAAAAAGTTAAAAAATAACTTTAGCTTCAGAAGTCGGTGACTTTTGTTTGTTTGATTCAGTTTTTTTTTGCCACCAACTTCTGGAGCTAAAGTAATTTTTCACTTTTTTGTGTTTTTGAAGTCGGTTTAATGTTTTGCAAAAAAGTTTTTTTATTTTTTCCATTTTTACGGAACTCTCAATATAATAGACAGCAAATCTGTCGTGATTGCTGCAATCACGACCAATTTGCCATCTATTTTTGAAGAGTTTCCTTGTTATATCTCCGAAAATCAGCATCAGATCTTCACCAAACTTAAATGGGACCACCGCGAAATAATATTCTAAAACAAAAAAAAAATAGATTGATCCATGATTACAGAATGGGTTTAACATGAAATAATCAATTTCCGTGCACTAACAAGCTGAAGACAAGCCTTATTAAGTAAATAAACAAGACCTCGAAAAATGCAATAACTAAGTTCATAAGAACTTTAAAATTACAGATATTACACAATTTCTAGGTCAACGTTACAATCATTATATCTTAACCAATTTAAACATTACAAATAATAAAACTACAGTAACATTACAAAATTACAACAAATTGTTCTAAAAATCCATATAATTGATAATTCGTAGCTAACAATCACTTTGACGATAATGACGGTAGTATCATTAAATAATTGGAAATAAATGGAGGTAGTCATAAATCATTGTGCTGATACACGATCGTGTCTGAGGATGTGCGTAAGCGCCGATGAGGTAGGACATAGACTATGCGAGCAGAAGAAGAGAAAATTAAAACCTTTTCAGAGCTGCTTCTGCCTAATTAATGTGACCTGAAACCCTGGCACGAGCGCACGATGTGAACGTAAAGTAATTACTTAGATTTTTTAATCGAAAATACAATTATCGTTTAGGATTGTTCGCAACAAGTACTAGTAATGAGTAACCATAGACATGAATAAATTCTTAAATCTATGAAATCGTGATATTAATGTGAAACGGGTATTTTTAATTTTGAATTTACATTTTTAAATTTGTTACGATAATATCTTCGGATACCAGAAGCTCTTCCCATCTGGTAGGAAAAAAACGTCTGTTAACAACAAAATTAAAGCTTCCAACAATATCTGCCATGTTTTTATTTATTCCTGTCGATAAAATTTATGAATGTAGAAATTAGTTGAAATCTTGTTCCTTTGTAACAGAAGACGCGAATCAACACAACATTTTTAAAAGGTAACAGAGGGAATTAAAAATCTTTAAAAGCATTACAATCATACAGAAATTTAGATGTTACTCCAGGTTATAAACTATGCGTGTACCAAATTTCATTCATCCAAACCGCTCGACTAAACGGTTTGGTTTTTGAGTTCACAGGTTACAAACATCCATCCATCCATCTACACAAACTTTCTCATTTATAATAGTAGTAAGATAAATAAACTTAAAACAACGAGTAAGAAAGACTAGAGGAAGGCCAAAGAAACGATGGATGGACTGTGTGAAGGATGACATGGCTAAAAAGAAGGTGACTGCTGAAATGACGAGTAATAGACAAGTATAGATGAAGAAGACATTTTCGTCGACCCCAAATAAATTGGTAAGGGAAGGAGAATGGTGATGATGATGAGCGTACAAAACGAACAATGATCGAAAGTAGGTAAGTCAAGTGACGTCAAGTGGCTTCATGTCGCGTCAATGTCGGAGACGATACCTCGAGAGCAGTCGCCGCTGGCGAATTATATACCAATAAAAGCGCAGCGCAATCATTTAGGTGCACCATGCACTACTCATTACTAGTGGCGGTAATTTCATACAAGTATTAATTGCTTGGCTTGCCCTTGGAACCTGCTATTCATCATGATGGCAGGGTTTCTGAACAATCTGCTTGGGAGCTTGCCGTATTGTTGGCCCCTAGGCACGCGTCTCATCATTAACCGCTGCGTCCCTCGCCTCGCTTCCGTTTCCGTGACTCAAATTATCTCCCTAATGATTAATTATCGGAGTCCGCTCGGAGTTTCCTTGTGTGGTCTAATCAGAAATTAAGACATCTGCAAGAGAAATCAAGGTTACCGACGTCGCCCGAAGAATTGCTAAACTTAAGTGGCAGTTGGCAGAGCACATTGCTCGCAGAACGGATGGCTGATGGGGCCGAAAAGTTCTGGAGTGGCGACCACGAACCGGAAGACGTTACGTTGGAAGGCCTCCCACTAGGTGGACCGATGGCCTAGTGCAAGTTGCAGGGATCCGCTGGGTGCTAGACGCACGGGACCGGTAAATGTGGCGACACTTGGTAATTTTCTCTAATATGGCCATATCAGACCACCTTTATATAAAAACATTATAAATGACACATAAACAGTTTCAATCTATGTGGTCATAAAGTTGTTGACAGTTGAACTGACATTTCCAAATTAATTTTGCAGTAAAAAAATGGGACGCGAAGCCAAAGTAGAAATTGATGGCTCTTATTGTGCTGAAGTGAATAGTCGGTGGAATACCTATAGTTACTACAGGCTTCTCGTATGGGCGTGGATGATGAACGAAATCACAGTCATGTTCTCTCCTACCGAGATATCACACAATGGATTTTATGCGCATTCAGTTCTACAAACATTGGCAGTAATCTTGGTCGGAACGCCACTCGCGTACTCGGAGATATGTTTGGCTCAGTACACGAATTGTAATATATTCACCATGTGGGATTTTTGCCCACTGTTTCGGAATGTTGGATATGGCACATTATTCTTGATTTTCCTGAAGACTTTATACTTGTTGGTGTTAAGCTCTTGGTATTTGGTGTACACATTTTATGCGGCCTTTGACGTACCGCCCTGGCACAGTTGTGAAGACTTTGGTCATGCCAAATGTATGGTGAAATGGGTGAATGTTTCAATTTTCCAACATTGTATAGAAGCTCAAGTTTTATTTGGAGACGATTGCGGAATGAATACTGCGAGCAGTTGTTTTTTTGATCGTGAAATAGGCGGAAACTGTACTGAGAAACTCGGAGTAAAATGCTTTATTCCATGGAAAACAGTCATAGCGATCATTGCAATATGTGCATTGGTTTACATTATATCAATTAAACAAGAAAAAATAATTCAAGTTGTAGTAAAACTAGCATCAGTTTATGTTTGTGGTGTCATCCTGATTTTGTTTTGTGTTGCGCTGTCAACCACCGGTAGTTGGTATACCACAAGCGTTAATATAAATTGGGCTAACTATACATTTCTCAATTGTTATAGTACGATCTCTAAAGGGTTTCTGTCAGTAGGAACGGGCTACGGTATATTAATTTTCTTAACTCGTGACGTATCATTTCGGAGTCCTGCCACGATGACTGCTATAAGTACGCCTTTATTAGCACTATTCCTATCATTTATGTTAGCACTAATTGCGTATAGTGGAATCAAAACCATGTCTTACTATCACGGTGAAGAAACAAACGTTATAGAAATTGGCGAAAGTTTATTTTTTCCAATGTTTGCTTCAATGTCCGAAATAATGAGTTATTTTGATGCATTACCGTTTTGGGGATTTTTATGGTTTTCCATTGTATTCTGCAGTTTATTTATAAATTTTTGGATTTTGTACTTGTTTCTAAAGGAATTATTGCTTCATGTGAATTTGGCAAAACAGTACACGAAACTATCTTGTATGTTAATGTTAGTATTTCTAATTCTCTGTTCTCTTCCATTTCTATGTTCCGACTTAACTGGTACCCTTACGGACGCAACTGAAATTATTCAAACAGTTAGTAGTTTGTTTCTTTCTGTTGGCTTGTATTGGTTTTATGGTGTTCAAAAACATAACGTGGACATTATATTTATGATAGGGATTAAAACTAATTATTTTTGGAAGCTAGCATGGCTTTTAAACCCGATTTTCATTTGTATTATTCTTTACGCTCGATGGGAAGTTATGGCAACATATGAGTTTACCGACTCATATTTTATTAAATCGATTTCTCTACATTGCGATTCGATCTTACTGTATGTTTTATTATGCATTTACTTTTTTATTATTGTGGTAGGTATATTAGCACAAGTGATAAAGTTCTATCGGCGTGGTAAGCTTCATTTGCTATTTAGTGCTAAAGCAAGTTGGGGGCCTAGGGACAAGGTGTTGTATAGAAGTAGGAAAATGTTTGTGCCTGAACTAATGACGAGAGAGTTTTTGTACCGACAAGTTCGCATACGTGGTTACAACAGGAAGCAGAATCCTTATGCAACGGAGGTAAAACAAAGTGCTAGCGTGGAGTCTCTGAGTGGCCAGTTATCTTGCAAAACGATGGTGTCTAATTAGGATGTTCATAAGTTTATTTAGCGACTGCTTACCGCACCTGGCTTTTCATCGGACCCGTATAGTTTTGAAACATGTATTGAGCCCGGTCCTGCTTTTGGACGTTTCTGTGTAAATTCCAAACGGTCAGAATGTTTTGCTCTCACACTCTCTATACACTCCTACTCGGTGAGTGTTTTCTATTACGTAAACAAGGATCGCTCGGGGTTGCTTTAGCATCTGCTTTTAGGTCATGCTACCTGTAAATCCTAAATGAGTTTTTAATTTAAAAGAAAATTAAGACTTTTGGACTAGGCATATTAACGTTGCACCTCGACCTATTGGTACAGTTAAACTCATTAAAGGCTCTGCGAATGCTGGCTGAAATGCTTGACCTGAAATTGTTCCTAACTATTACTTGATTGACAGATTGACACAGGCGAATTTAGATATAAAATATATATCCTGTTTATTAGAATTATCATAAAGTCGTCATTTATTTTCAAAGTCTTGTCTTCTTCGAATATTATTACTGTAAGAAGTAACAAGTTTAAATTACAATAAGTAATACTTTTTAAAACCCGTATTTTATTTGCTAAAGCAGACCATTTTCTAGATTTGAAAAGTATTCTCGGAACTACTTTCTAAATACCACACGCTCACCTACGAGTTTTGAGTCTATAGTCATCATCTTCCCTATTATTTTCCCAACTACATATGTTGGGGTCACCATCCAGTCTAACGAGATGATAGTACATTACTGCAGCGGCCAGCAACAGAGGCATTGATGGACGAACGTGTAAGTGTGGGCCGAAGCGAAGCCAAGGCACACATACGTAAGTCCATCAATGCCTAGTTGTGGCCAAGGCTTGTATAGAACTTTTCTCAAATAATGCGAGGAAATTAAAACTCTCGCGTTGAAATCATTTGTTTATTTTTTTCAATGAACGGCTTTATATTTGTAAGCCAATTCGAAATTTAAATAAAACCTTTGATAAGTGACCTCCTTCCTCCATGTTTCAGAGTAAAAGATCATTCCATTTTTAAATTACACGACAGAGAGGTATGAGTTTACTATGTGATTTATTTGGCCGCTAAACACGATATGGATTTCCATACGACTTTTGCCGGCCACTGGTTGCAAGTATCTGGCCAGTACAGCAATTTTGAGTTATCTCGAAGTTGATTCTCAAAATAACGGTCAAATTTTACAAGTATGTTTCTTCATGTGAGAAATAGTATTTTAAATGGAGCGACTGCCTATCTGATCTCCACAACCCAGTTAGTACTGGGGAATACGTTTCCCCCTGGTCACTGCCTTTAGAGAATAGTCCTGGCATTACAACGGCCAGTATGTATATGGACCACCAAGGCTGTTGCATATTTTCTCTGAGTCTGCTCTTAACCAAAGCCATAGGACGCTGCAACCAAATAAAAATACAAGCTAAGAGGCAGTCACTCCAGGTTTAATACTGGTATTCAGCTGCATCCGGTTAGACTGGAAGCCGACCCCAACATATTTTGGGAAAAGGCGACGCAGATGATGGGACTGTACCTGCAACATAATGCAAACGTGAGTATGTATAGTGTTACATGCTTCTTTTGGCGCATGGCCCATATTTGTTTTTTTTCGGGTGGGATATCATCAAATGACTCCTCCCGCTCTGGGTGGAGCAGGAGGGAGTGTCAGACTTTTACTGACTAAAACCCATACATGTTCCTTCATCGCCCTTTGTGTTCCGGGGCCACGGTATCTCTTTCGAACAGTCCCGCAGCCCCGGCAGGCATCGGCCCTTGCGGAACACTTCCTTTTGCTGACTCTCTTTGAAGGCGCTCGTGGAACACGAACGCGCCGTTTGGCCCTTAAATGGAACTAACATCTGCCGGTGTTCAATACAATTTCACACACGAGTGACACCTAATGCTTAATTACTGTTTCACCTATACTAATTAACACCTAACTCAGTGTCTAATTCCCGTTTTCACCTACACTACACTGAGTGTTACCTAACTGAATGCGTAATGTCCGTTTTCACCAACACTAAATAACACCTAAATCAATGACTAATTCCTCCATTTCAAAGCATTCATCAGCACAATGTTTTGAGTGCTATACATTGAGTTTTACCGTAGAACGTGATTTTCACCCCAAAAATTTTTTCTACGTCACCTAACTTTCTTCTTTCCAGCAATATTTTTAGGTAGGTAGGGTTACTTAATTTGATGTACACATAATACTTGGTTGACCCTGTATAGTATCAGCCTGTTAGATGTAGATACCTAAATAGACAGATAAATAAATAATTTCTTCCTTTCTTCATAATGGAACTGATTTCAAAAAGAACACTTTGCGTAAAAATAAAATCTAGTCTAGTTTCCAGATTAACATCAAAATTATATGAATTCTAGCTAATTTATGACCGTTGAAACATGATAATCTTAATATCCAATTTTGGACGCCACTGGCGAAATATCGATTTAATTCAATAATAGTGATGACAATTTATTAGATCGACTGTCATATTTATTAGATATCGGATGCAATGTCACTTCTGCAACATAATCTATGTAACATTTTGTAAGCGCAGACGCACCTCTATTAATTTACGGAATCTTGTTATTGTCACCCATTAAAAAACAGTGCTAGCTCAAAATGGACTTTGAATCTTTTAAAATAGTGTTAGTATTAGCTTGAGCAATGTAACTGTTGTGTGTGATTGCTAACTCATTTTAAGTTTAAATGCTATAAACTGCACCTAGTTATTTGGGAACTATAAACAAAACACTTACAGGTAGTTAAGAGTTAATGGAAGAGGTAAAGAAGTGAACTTTTAAACACATAGCCAACTGAGTAAACTTGTAGATCAGTGGTTCCCAAAATCCCAACATAGGGTCCGGAGCCTCATATATGGTCCGCGATAAAAAGTTATTCGCACTTTTTAACTATAGCACAGAAGATGCAAGCTCAACCCAACCTAATTGACCCTATCAGAGGCGAGGTGCTAAATTTTTTTTAAGAATCTGCTACTAACTTGGTTGAAGTGAGCTCGAAAAATTTAGCAATCGTCTATAAGGAACTAATTCCTTTTTTTTTTTAGCTTTTGAAAACTCCTAAATTCTAAAGGTTTTCATCCCATTTTAAGATCCTAGTTAAAGATTCAACTCATTAAAGACATAAGTACTTCAGTCGGTGACCATGTTTATCTAGGACCTTATGGCGCCTGCTACAATAAAGACATCATGTGGTCTCTGGTCCAAGAAAGGTTGGGAACCACTGTTGTAGATCAAACCAAAAGAAATCGGATATCATGGCACTAAAAAAACAAATCTGGGGCCTAAAAAGTCGCTTTAATAATCGGCCAGGCCGTTTTTTTTAATCTTTAAGGATTAAAAAAAAACAAAAAAAAAATCAAGATCAAAAAATAAATCAAAATAAAAATAAATAAATCAATCTTTAGGATAAATCAAGTTAACTTACAATTCTTAAAATTGTCGCAGAAACAGTTAATATTATGAACTTTGCGATTTGTGACCATTTTACGAATAGTAACGTGATTCATACTATTATGCTTAATATTATGATTCTACCAAAGCGGCCTTTTAAGACCTTGTGGCTATTATTATATCCAATGTTTCTAATTCGAAAATTGTAATGGTTATAGCGGCCGATTGAGATCAGTAACATTATTCAACCAGCCTGCATGATCAGACGACGTTTTACAGACAGACAACCTTACACCTCCTAATTATGTTGGTACTTCTGAATGCTCGCAAGCAAGAAGGTTCTTCTTATAAAGTCCAGCAACACTTCTCAAAAGAACCTTTAGAATTTATAGTTGGCAAGGAAATCAGTATCTGTGCAAATTGCATGTAAGTGCATCTCTGCAACGCTCAAAATATAAATCTTCCTTTGGCATTGAATGCTAGCGATTTAGGAACATTTGGCAACACCAATTTATTTCTGAATGGAAACGTTGCAGACTGAAAACTAATAGGCACTGTGCATAATGGTCGCGTAACGATGAAAAAAATTTTTTGGTAAATTTAGTATGCAGACAAACTGCATCAAAATGATCGTTCATCATAATCTTCTTGCCCTTATACCTACCATGTTACTTGTGTCATTCTCCTCTGACAACCGTGACGCTATCATTTACTCATTTTTCTTTCATATCATTCCTCACACAATGCATCTTGGTCTTCCTCTCGCTCTCCATCCATCAACATTTATATTCATCACTCTTTTAGTCACATGCGATTCTTCCCTCCTCATCACATGTCCCTATCACGACAGTCGATTCCCTTTCAACTTTTCTGTAACTGGTGCAACTTTTAAACTTCCTCTAATATACTCGTTCTTTACCATAAAGCACATCAGAATTATCGTTCGTCGCTCTTCTATTAGGTAATAGCAAAAAATCATTAAAAAACATTAAGTTTTTTATTTTTATCTCCGAGAATCGGAGGATTATTTTTTTATACATGACTAGCTATACCCGCGGGATAAAACATCATATGTGTTAATTCAGGCTATAAACTATCTGAGTGCCAAATTTCATCCAAATCCGCTCAGCAGTTTTTGCGTGAAAGAGTAACAAACATCCTCACAAACTTTCGCATTTACCCCCATTTAGGAAGAGTGGAAGACTATGGGGGAGGCCTTTACCCAGCAGTCGGAGAATAGGCTATAGAAAAAAAAAGTCGTATCACAAGCTTGATTTACCTCATGAATATGTAGAAAACATAGTAACCACTTTAGTTTTCCTCCTGTTACACTTAACTTGTTGGTTTATAGTCCTATGCTAATTTAAAGTTTATTTCCATGCCACAATGCAAATCAGTGAAGATGGATTGAAGATGAATCTTATGTAATGTTCAAGTTCAACATGACAGTTATATGTATCTCGTCGTTGTTAGTGTCTGACTGAATTAATTCAGCTCGAAACGATTAGGGCCTAATTATATACACATTTTCATTACGTAATAATATAATTTTCTTATGTTACAATGATGTCATCTTATGTTGAATGATCAATGTCACTCAGCGTCAACAAGACAGGTGAGGATTCTAGGTGGCCAGTATATAACAGGCCTAATATCTTTTCTAATATCTTTCTTTAGCACGTGAATGGGAATCAATAACACTGCGTTACAAATTAAAAAAAATTTTGAGTACCCGCTTTGAAATGTCATGTTTTCTTATTTATACCTATCGCTTATTAAACATACATACAAATTTTCTTTTCATCACGTCTCATTTTTCTTCTGTAAGAATGTGCCAATTTATATTAAAAATTAAAAGGCAAAAACATATTTTAAAGAAATCTAATAAAATCAACCAGAATTTTTTACATTCATCAAGTTTAATTTTATCATTTAGGTAAAAAAAACTCAAAAAAAGCCATTTTATAAAATTTTAATACAAAATATCATGAAAATTTAACTTTTTCTTTTGTGCTCTGAATGATCTTCTCGTTTTAAATGCCAACAGTAATCACCTAGCATGGTTGTGTCCCAACGACCTTGAAATCGTTCCTCAAGCTTCTTTACATCCTGGTGGAACCTCTCACCCTGCTCATCACTGACCGCACCAAGATTAGATGGAAAGAAAGAAAAATGAGAATGAAGAAAGTGAATTTTTAATGACATTCTGCAACCCAACTTTTCGTATGCCTTTAACATGTCGTTAACCAGCTGTTCCGCATTTTCGGCTCTGTGGTTCCCTAAAAACCCTTTTATAACTGCTTTAAGTGATAACCAGGCGTCAAGTTCCTTATTAGTAAGCTTTTTGTCGAAATTTGGGTCTTTCATCAATGTGCGTATTTGCGGTCCCACAAATATCCCTTCCTTGAGTTTTGCATCACTTAATTTTGAAAATACTGTCTTTAAATATAAAAATCCATCTCCCTCTTTATTAATAGCCTTTACAAAATTTTTCATCAAACCAAGTTTTATGTGGAGGGGAGGTAAAATGACATGTTTAGGATCTATCAATGGTATATGTTTCACATTAGATTTTCCGCAAACAAACTCTGACCTTTCTGGCCATACTTTTGTAGTATAGTGCTTTTCTGTGGCTCTGCTGTCGCGGCGGTAACAGGGTAGTTATAATTTTTTTTTACATCATATTTTAATAAAGGAGATAAAAACAAACAACTTTTCCAAAGTAAAGGTATTCCTACGATATAATTGACTGTACCTCGAAAACTAGACGTGATGGATACCACATATGTTTGGAACATTTCATCTGTGACTCATTACCTATTCATTCCAGCTATCAGTTAAGAGGGTACCAAAATCGTGTAACGCAGTGTAATTAATTAATTGGGCCAGGGCCAGTCTTGATGACATTGATAATGACTTTATCGTTAACTTTAGATCACTAAAATAACAATGCAAAAATTCGGTTGCACTTACAATGCTTTGAGAATCACATCTTGGATGTAGAGACTTGCGTTTCCCGCAAACATCGTTATTGCAACCGATTTTTTTCGTAAGTAATTAGCGATCGAAAATTTGCGATTTTGTCGTTAACTTTGTCGAGAGTCCCGTACGGTTTATCGAATTACCCTTGAACGATATAACTGTCTACAGAAAGCATGGTTCACCGACGAACGGTAATACGAAAAAACTATTAGTCGATACTATTATTTAGCGACAGCATGTTTCGCCGAATAACGCGACATAGAATGAATGGTTGGCCGATACCAAGATTTGCCGATGTCTTGGTTCGCCGGAACACGCTTGAACTAAATAATCCTTTACCGATAGATATTCGCATCGAAAGCACCTTTTCTTTGTAACGTTACATTTTCCTGGTAGGAGCTGTAAGGTCACACTGAGCACTCACCTACCTAACTTTCGGTCTGGAGGAGAGTACGGTTAAAAGAAATAGTCAAGGGGACAAGTTATAAGAATGTATTATTAAGAAATAACCTAACTTATAAGGCCTTTAGGGACGGAGCTGGAAGTTAGCTAAACCCTCACTAGGCCAGAGAAGCTGGTGAACGAAAATTAATATGAACGTAGGATGAAATGGAGAAAGGCGACCCTCTCGTCTGTAGCAGTGGCCGAGGGACGTAATTTTTTTTTTTCTGAATTGATTGTTTTCTATCATGTTTGTTATGATTGCGCAGTTTGCAACCTTTATTTTTGTTATTTACCATTTAATTATAAAAATAATCAAATTTGCTGTTTTATTTATTTTTGTTACATATATTTTTATTGAATTACTAAGATAAACGCATGGAAATAGCAGTTAATGCAATTTAATCGATGTCTGTCAAAATTGTATGAGCGAGAAACTAAAGACAATTATTTTGGATCAACACACTTTTACATGGGTTTTTTACTTACATTTTTGGATATTATTAACCTGAAAATTTAATGATATCGCAATAGCGAAGTAACGCATGGCAAAGCGCGTACCCGTGCTATGTTTTAACATCTCTTGCCCGGGCTATAGGAGTGACGATCCTCAACCCTCCCTTACGATTTGAGTAAAGACGCCCTCCGGCTCACTAAGAAGAAAACTGACGTCCTCCGGCCCTCCGAGAGGAAGACTGATGGCCCTCGCCTCCTCTACTGCGATGATGAAGCCTGACGTCCCTCGACCCACTTCTACAGCCAGAGGGATGGAAGACGAAGCCTGACGTCCCTCGGCCACTACTACAGCCGAGAGGGCCGCCTTTCTCCATTTCATCCTACGTTCATATTAATTTTCGTTCACCAGCTTCTCTGGCCTAGTGAGGGTTTAGCTAACTTCCAGCTCCGACCCTAAAGGCCCTATAAGTTAGGTTATTTCTTAATAATACATTCTTATAACTTGTCCCCTTGACTATTTCTTTTACCCGTACTCTCCTCCAGACCGAAAGTTAGGTAGGTGAGTGCTCAGTGTGACCTTACAACCTTACAGCTCCCTACCAGGAAAATGTAACGTTACAAAGAAAAGGTGTTTTCGATGCGAATATCTATCGGTAAAGGATTATTTAGTTCAAGCGTGTTCCGGCGAACCAAGACATCGGCAAATCTTGGTATCGGCCAACCATTCATTCTATGTAGCGTTATTCGGCGAAACGTGCTGTCGCTAAATAATGGTATCGACTAATTTTAATTTTAATACGAATAGTTTTTTCGTATTACCGTTCGTCGGTGAACCATGCTTTCTGTAGACAGTTATATCGTTCAAGGGTAATTCGATAAACCGTACGGGACTCCTTTGTCGAGACTACCGGCCCGAATTTTTATTTACGCTTAGGCTCAGTCGCTAGCTTCCATCAAAACTCTAAACTGACACGTATTTATAATTATAGACAGTAATTACAAGATTTACAAGTAATAATTAGTGACATGTATCGACAATCATCAATCACCGTGGCATCACTCGCGATGTAATTACTGATTTCAAGAGGACTCATTAACGTCTTGCTTGGAAGGACGAGGCACGGACAATATTGGAAGGCAAGTCGTACATTAGACTGGTGCACGTTTTTTTTGAAATTTATTTTGTTATAAATTTATTTATACTCTCCATCCTACGACTATCATTATAGGGTTACTTAATGCGATAGTGTGTACAATAAATATTAAGTTTTGTGACTAATTAGAAACAATCCATTTTTTTGTAAACACACTCAGAGAACAAAGGAATAAATCAATATCACTATTATATGCTGCCAGTTAAGATCAACTTTTTTTCTAATGAAAAACGATAAGTACCTACATGGTTCATTTGTTTTGGTTCGTACGAAGAGATATTAGAAAAAAGGCAATGACCGCTATAGCGATCATAACTGGCAGGAACTATACCTATGAGGTTGAGCACGCATCTGTGGCGCCTCATCTAACAAATTGTCGGCGCGCGCGGCTCCGCCAGCAAGCCCGGCTGTCGGCATCGCCGCCACAACCTTTCCGGAACACACAAACCTACTATCTGCCCTAAAATGTCCGCATTGTATAAGTATATCTAATATCAGATAAAATACAAATATCGGAGACGCAAGGAGTCTTGAAGTCACGCTCAAAGTTAGGAATCAAGTATGAAAGGAACACATATCCACAATTTTAGTCGGTAAGGACATCTTTAATATCCAGCAGAATAACTTCAAAATGTTCAGAACAGTTGGTCCAGTTGTTCACTAATAAGTATTTTCCAATGGTATATTAATAATATACACCTCAGTTGCTACCAACCTTTACACATGCACCTTGTCAGAACAATTACTTTGCTCAAATAACAACGAGCTAACAAAATACACTATCTACAATTTTTATTATTTAATCACAGTGTTAAAGTTATCTATCAACATTGTATTATCAATTTGTTAGTTCATTAAATTACTTTGTTTGCTGATACTACGTACACTGAAACTATGAACTTGAGGCTTTTTTTTATAATGAGTGCTGTTTTGTTTAAATTATGATAGGTATCGGTCCAATATTAATTTCTGTTTCTTGCAATATTTTCGCAGTTTGCTATTTTATGTCTAGTATATATATAAGTCTCTGGCTAAAGATAGCCCAAGACAGATAGAGAGATGGGCTTTTTTGGAGAAGGCCTTCACTTGCGGAGGGGTTCTTGTGGATGAAATATGTATAAATTCACTCTACGGTCTACGCTATGGAACTTAAGGCGAAATGGTATCGTCGTCATGTAGATTTCAAGGGGGTGAAGCAGACGCGGCCGGGTAACAGGCGCGCGGGGCCTCCCGCTCTGCCGCACTCCGCTGGCCAGTAGTAGCGAAACTCTAGTTTGTAATAATTGTGTAGTATCTATCTATATATCACACCGACTGTACTATTTTTGCAATAAATACATTGCTCCTTAACCACTACCTAAGTTTGTCGCTAAGTGACAGAACAAGTAATGTAAAAATCATAAAACGATATTTCATTGAACGGATGAATCGCGTAGTACGGCCGCTGCTTCTTGCGACGAGTTGGTGATGTCCTTGTGCAGATCCACTACCGTAGGCTATCGACAATGTCGATTGACGAATTAAATATTGCTATTTTAGTTTTATTTTTCAATTTGTCAACCGTTTTAACCCGGTTGGAAGATCGATGTTAAATAATGCTTTTAATTTATTTTGATTATTTGAAATGCGTAATCAACTTTCGTAAAGTAAGTTATTTAAATTTCAGGTTAAATCCGTGGAGTGTTTTGGCTTTGAATTATCGTATAATATGCCTTATCCTCGTGCTACTAATTACTGTTTCAATAGGCTATGACAGCCTAAACCAACGTAATCGGATATTTTATTGTTTTAATTTACTTAATAATATATATTTTTAGCTACATATTGTTTATTTTTATTACTATATTATATTCTGGACATTATTTTTTATTTAATTATTCTCAGGACCTCATACTTTTTTTTGTACAAAATTATATGGAAGATTCGATAACTTTCCAGTTTAGTCAATCACTAGCGTACCTATGCTTTTGCACAGTACAACGATAGCGTCAGATGTTTTAGTGTGGGTAAGCTGTACGGTGCATGGTAAATACACGCTGTGTTTGAAGGCATAAGGTTTATAATTGATTGTGTAGTACGTTCAGTTTTAAGAATGCGGGTTTCAATATTCTCGTAAGTAGTCGACGACAGCGGGCGCAAAAAAGTTGTACACTACTGCTCTCTAAGACGCGCTGCGGACGACTGACGGGGCTCGGGAGCGGTGGTATGACCGGCCCGCACGCTAACTTATTGCACGCTTTTTATAAATATTTTTTTGTAAAATTCTATATGCTCTGTTAAATAAAAAAAAAAACCATAATCCCCTTATGTATTTAATAGTGAACGTGTAGACGAAATTTTATTAAAAATCGTCTAACTATAATCGAATAAAACTGGTTTTTCTCTTCATGGACGGAATAAAAATGCAAATTTTAGGGAAACTTTGCGATTTTTTTGTATCGAGCCAAATTATGTCAATCGTGTTTTGGCTCTCATAATTCACTAAAAAATATCTTTAATTTTTATAATCATGAAAAAAAATAAAGCATATTTGTAGATTTTGAGGCCAAAAATTGATTTTGCGAGTAGCCGAAATGCGTCAAAACGTCTTTTTTGGAACGCATTTCGCCTTAACTGTAATTAAATAAATAAATAAATATCACTGGACATTACACACAGCGCCATCTAGTGCCACACTAAGCAACGAGGCTTGTGTCGTGAACACCAGATAGTTGATATACTACATAGATACTTTATGTTTGTAAATATATATTTATTATACATAACATCCATGACTCGGAAACAAATGTCCATGCTAATCACACAAACATTTGCTTCGACCGGGATTCGAACCCGGGACCCTAAGAACGTAAGGCAGCCTCACTACCGATGCGCTATTCGGGTCGTAATTTATTTATTTGCATGAATTACCTATAAGGTTTTTTTTTCATTTGTATTAATCTACTTAATTGGTAGTCGTTTATTGTATTCAGAAGCCTTAGAATCTGACAACTAGTCTTGCCAAGGGGTAACATGTTATGTACCCCTGGATTGGGTAAGTCGCAATATGTGAAATACTGACTCAGACTTGAAGCCGACCCCAACATAGTCGCATTACAATGAAATTATATAATCTACAGTTTTCAGTTATAAGACCATCCTTTTGAATAACAATCAGCCTTTTAAATCAACTTTACTAAAACGTTCACCAACTCCCCACATTCACAAGTCACACGTCAAACATCAATTCTCTCAATATTGACACGTAACCTGCGCCTGCGCTGACGTCGCTAATTACGTTTTTGTTGCTATTACAATATATCGACGCCGACGATACGTCCTACCTTGGCAGCCGCGCACAGGTTAACAGGGTTGTTGGTGTGCCCCTAATCGATGGTACTTAGGTAAACCCACCCACGTCCGGGTGAGGTGATGATGGATGACATCACAGAACATTTAAAGGAGGTTAGAAAGGAAATAGATCCTGATTTGTATCAGAACGCGTGTCGCCGCTTGACTCCCACTCCTTAACTTCACTACAAGCAAGAGACCAATGCCTACGCGGATTACGCACACAAATAAACAACACGCACTTAGATCGTGAGTTTGCTATTGGTTGTCACACTAACGCAGTCCCTGCGTTTGACGTACACTCATACACGCGTAAAAGCTCATGTATGGTGGGCGACTAAAAGGTCGATTATTGATATCGATAAAATTAATGTAATCTTGCTTCTAACTTTGCAAGTATTGTGGACTATGCGGACTTCTGTAATGCATGTTGTGAACATTATGCATGCGAATATAATAATGATATTCCACAACTATCACACAACGCCATCTAGTCCCAAGCTAAGCAGAGCTTGTGTTATGGGTACTAGACAACTGATAAACATACTTATATTTCTAAATACATACAATATTATAGATAAATAACACCAATATAAAAACAAATAAAAAATACGTAACTGAATTTTAGAACCAATTTTATTATAAACATTAGGATTTAACATGGAATATTTACCGTGTTTATTGTTTGTTCATTAGAGAAAGTCGGTTGCCTCTCAACCTTACATTTCCGGTGCTTATCACCAGTTCAAAAAGAAAAAGATTACACTAGTTTACTTACACGATTTTTGTCCTTGAAATGAAATATATACGGTTACGTTACTTATGGTATCTACATTTCGGAAGAAATATAAATCACATATTAGATCATAATTATGTTAGTTTCAACATTGAAAAATTACATAAAACTTATAGTACTAATACAAAAAATATACAAAAACCTCACTCAAAATCTAGGTATATTAACAATCGGTCGGAATAAATAATATTATTTTAGTTATTAAGTGTACTATTGATAATAATCCATTGTATCATAGTAATTATCGACATTGTTTACAAATTGGCACAACACTATCGATGTGCCTAGAGTTCGTGGAATTACACCTTTGGTTCGGCACTCGGGACTCTCGCAGTGAACGTAATACATTGCGCGATCGCTCACGTAATGCAAAATGTATAGTCCATCTATTGCAAGCAATGTATTACTATTCGTCTGCTTGCGATTATTTCGTTTTTGTCTACAAACTTCATAATGCTAATGTTATAATTACAAATATCACAAGTATTTTAATGTTTTTGGACTTACCGGTGGAAAGAAATCCCTTCTCGTGCTACACTACACACCTGGCTTCTTTTCCGACACGTTATAATAGCGTAAGACGGCATAATTTAATATTTTTGCGGAGCTTACGTACGCTGTCAAAACAAGAGAGCGATTGCTGGCCGGTAAATTCAATTTCGGTTGATATTGAGCATTTGCTCATAACCGCGGCGCGCGTGCCCCGCCCACAAGGCCTTTCTAACCTCCTTTATATGTTCTGTGGATGACATAGATGCGTTGTGTCCTGGTTATAGGGATGGCTAAGGAGTCTTCATCTTATTTATTACCTGTGTTAATTGTAATAGTCGTAACATGAAACCTCATAACCTTCATCATCATCATCATCAGCCTATTAATGTTCCCACTGCTGTTACACAGGCCTCCTCTCTTTGAGAGGGAAAGGGCTATAGTCCACCACGCGGGCCCAGTGCGGGTTGGTAGATGTCACATGTCTCCGAAATTTTTGGTTCTAAGACATGCCGGTTTCCTCACGATGTTTTCCTTCACCGTTTTGAGAGCAGCGGTGATGAAATAAATTACACAAAGGAATGCGCCTGCCTGGGTTCGAACGCACGATTTACTGCTCGTAAGTCGGGGCCGCCACCACTGAGCCACCGCTACTCTCATAACCTTACAGTAGGTAAAAAAAAATCATCTCACCTGAATTCTTTAAAATATTAGGCAAAGGTGTAAGTTCAACAAGCCATACCTCAGAGTAATAGAACAAAAGGCTGGTTCTACGACTTACTCTGTACCAGGTGTCTCAACATGAAAGTGTTACTACCAACTACATTTGACGGCATATTTGGCGCAGTGCTGCTGCAGTAGCGCGCTGCGCTGCTTGTCGCGGGTTCGATCTCCGCACGGAACATTTTTATGGCCTGTGGTGTGTCCACACATCAAAATGAAAAACTGTCCAATTTTCTCAGGTACCCTCGTGCAATTCAAATCGAAAATCTTTTATTTCTGTATATCCTTTTATTAATTTTTAAACAAATTCGTTACATTTTAAATATTAATTTTAAAAAATATATAAAAACTTTATATAATATAATTTTTAAAAACATGTAGCCCACCGGTATCAGTAGATATAATTATTAGATTCGGAGTACGGTCCAGATTTGTCGTTTCATATGGAGAAGAACCGACAAGGAACTCCATGGATATTCCAATGTTGGTCCAAATATTGGAAAAACCTCTGGTCTGACTAATTTTCTTTAAGAGAACACAACATAACTTTGTGCTGTGGTAGCCCTAGATTAAACAAATGCAATAATTAACCCTACCGATGACGCACCAGTAACACTAAACTTCCGAGGATTTTGTGTTTATTGTGTTATACGCACGTGCGTGTAAATAATTATTTATACATAATATTATAAAACAATTGAATATCTACGCATTTAGCTATCACATTTAAATAATTGCACCATACGTTTGTTGTTACTTGTCTTGTTATGTAAGTCTTCCTGTATGAAAACGATTCATATCGGAAATGGACAATTTAATATTTAAGGTGATGAGGATCATTAAAATGAAATGAAATGATGTTTATTTTTGCAAGTAGGTTTATACAAATACTTTTACACGTCATTTTTAGGGTTCCGTAGTCAACTAGGAACCCTTATAGTTTCGCCATGTCTGTCCGTCCGTCTGTCCTCCTCGCTTAATCTCTGTGACCGTTAGCACTAGAAAGCTGAAATTTGGTACCAATATGTATATCAATCACGCCGACAAAGTGGTAAAATAAAAATTGGAAAAAAATGTTTTATTAGGGTAGCCCCCCTATATGTAAAGTGGGAAGTGTTTTTTTTTTTAATTTCAACCCTAACGTGTGATATATTGTTGGAAAGGTATTCAAAGATGAATAGGGGTTTCCTAAAATCATTTTTTGATAATGTCAATAATTTCGGAAATAATCGCTCCAAAAGTAAAAAACAATGTGTCCCCCCCCTCTAACTTTTGAACCATAAGTTTAGAAAATATGAAAAAAATCTGAAAAGTAGAACTTTATAAGGACTTTCTAGGAAAATCATTTTGAACTTGATGGAAACAACAGTTTTTGTACAAAAAAGACAAAAAGTTGTACAAAATAATTTCTAGACTAAGTTTGTAGTTTATTCGTATATGCAAGCATTTTTACATAATGGATACCCACCTTTAAACTCATAAGTGGGAACACTTATTGTGACGGACGGGAAACTACGGAACCCTACACTGAGCGTGGCCCGACACGCTCTTGGCCGGTTTTTTAAAAACTAGATGGGGCCGGTATTTCGTACCTGACTACTCTGAGAAGAAACAGCCGAAACAAACTCAGAGGTCATAGTCTCTTTTGAAGTTCAGACATAGAATAGAATAGAATACTCTTTATTATGTACACCATAAAAATAACAGATACAAATGTAGAACATTTTACAAGGGGTGACACAATGGGCGGTCTTATCTCTAAAAGCGATATTTTAAAGACAACCTTTTGCCTTTCATTTTAATCTTGCTCAATTCACATGAGGACTATAAATAAATAAATATTGCTGGACATTACACACAGCGCCATCTAGTGCCACACTAAGCAACGCTTGTGTCGTGGACACCAGATAGTTGATAATAATATACTATAGATAGATACTTTTTGTTTTGTAAATACATACTTAATATTGTAACAAATCTACTTGATCCTATTAAAATAAAAGGATAAGCAGACTTGTTCAATTAAATTTTAATTTAGAAGAAAGAAAATACAGCTAGTTATACAAAAAACTACCTACCACGCACTCTATAGTTTTATAGTTCACAGTTAGGAATCACGGGAGCAGGCGTCAGGGTAGCAGGTCGATACCGGAGCAACCTTGAAGTTCAGCTCTGAAGCAGTAGAAACGGCGGCAGCGCAGATCTCAGAGTTCACCAGGACAGCTCTGCAGCAAGGCAGTGCAGAACTCAGGGCCAGACGTAGGACAGCCCTGCGAGACCAGTAGACGGACAGGCACGTAGTTAGCCTCCGAACATCGGGAGTAGAAGTCCCAGGAGAATATTTAGTTGGATCCCCTGGGCATGCTCTCTGATACTCATCAAATCAGATCCAATAGTAGACTTTTTGTATATATCAAAGTACTCCTTGTTTCCGCCGTCCGTCAGCTCGTTTTTCCAAAGTAGTCTTCCTCTTTCCAATCTTAGTTTTCTTAGTCTGGCCATCATCTCAACTGACAAGTGTAGTCGGCCAGGACATACCCATGAGTGCGTAAAGAGTTTTATAATATAATTTAATATTAAGTTATTTAGTACAAAATAATTTAAATTATACAAACCAAAAAGAGAAATCATAGAGCTAGACCATAGACTGAGCAGAAAGAGAATTAAAAAACTAACTGACAGTTTGACAATTTGACGCTTGACGTAAATATCACAACATGAAAATTATAATAATATTTTATTTCAGCTAATTCCAAGTTAAAGAATCGTATCTAAATACGATTTGCTGAGTGTAGATATATAAACAAATAAAAAGGATGATGAATAGTAATATGAATGGTGAATATGAAGCGTAAGTATAGCATAATACTATAATATACATACAAACATCCATGACTCGGAAACAAATGTCCGTGCTCATCACACAAACATTTGCTCCGACCGGGATTCGAACCCGGGACCCTAAGAACGTAAGGCAGCCTCACTACCGCTGCGCCAATCAGGTCGTCAGATTACTTTGATGACTATGCAGATTAGTGTCTGAGATGGTCATTTGAAGAAAGAACCACACAGATTTGAGCACACATTATCATTATTCTGCCAATTGGTATTGGAACCTAATCCCAATTTATTTGGGATTGGGCGCACCATGTCTTCTCCTTGCATACTTCTTGATTACCATCGTCATCTCAGCACACTACACTACAACAGCCCATAACGTCCACTGCTGAACATAAGCCTCTCCCATGATGGGAGGAATTTGCCGTAATCTCCACGCTTGGCAGGCGGATTGGAGATCGCAGTGATGAAAGACTAACAGAAAACGCTGCTGCCCATTCTCTGGTCTACGGAGGCGCAAGGTGTTCTGCCTCAGACATTAGTCGCCTTATACAACACCCGTGAGTGTAATGGGTTGGTTCTATTCTACTCAGTCATCTCAGCAGGATTTATTAAAAGAAAGAGCAGCTGACGTATAACGCTGACTGTCATGAAAATGATTGTCGTTTTAACATAACATAACATCACGCCTATAATCCCCGAAGGGTTAGGCAGACGTCCACCTCTACACACATAGTACACCCACATTTCGTTAGATATGTTTAGGTCCCATGTTGTAATAGGGGCGACCCTATTGCCATCAACCGGGCACAAATCCAGACTCCGTGACTGCTACTGAGGTCTGCGGTAGTGGTTTTAAATCGGTGATAAAATTTTCATGACGACTGTAATAGGATAGATAACACCATAAAACAATAATTCCAAGACACCAATCTCTAAAAAAACACTTTATTTTGGGCCTGAAAACCCGATTTATTTTAAATTAATTGCCAAATTCGATTTTTAGTTGCTTTGAAATCAATAAATAGTTGAGTCATTGAGTTGACCAAACAGTGACGTCACAGTTTGCTATTGCCATATAAAATCTATGATAGAACCGCGTTTTGACAGCTCATAAAAATAAAGTAAATGTTGTTGCCGATGTTTGCGGACGCGGACGTTGATAGTTTTTCGGCCATCATGCGCAAGAGATGTGCATCTTTGCTACGCCGCGCCGTATTCGCGCCAGCCCCAACATCATTCTGAGAACGTTGGCTGATAGGTGGGACTCTCCGATCTTGGGGCGGTGGATACGACTGCACGCAGTCAAGTAGACATTCCCCAGGATCACCCAGCTTAGAGTAAATATTACTAACATAGTTTATAAGTTTTCATTGTTACTAACAAATATATATTTTAATTAAATTGTTCATTATTATTAAGATACTAACAATACTAATTTAGTACCTAAGCATCTTTGTTACTAATACTAAAATACTAACAAACTATGGACTTCAGTCTGAAATAAAGTTTAATTTATTATTTATTTATTATTTAAAAAGTATCTCAATTGATTGGTGTGTCATCTACCACATTGTTGCTATCATGTAGAGACTACCCTTTGTCTTTCAATCACATATGAACTAAACTTTCAATTGTTTCTACCTCTAAAAGGAACAAACCAACAGATACCATTTATCAACGAAACCATCTGAGAAGAAACATACGCGTCGTCATGAGAACCCTCCTTTTTTTTCGTCGGTTAAAAACAAAACCGAACGAAGAACACTCACGTAGCTTATGAACGGCAATTTCAACATGTTCTAGAACGGGGGCGTAGCTCAGATGGTAGAGCGCTCGCTTAGCATGCGAGAGGTACCGGGATCGATACCCGGCGCCTCCAAAGATTTCTTTTTGCCGTTGATTCAACTTAAAAATGGAGGTTTCTCTGCGTTCTTAGTAATATTATTTCTATTTTTAAATAATAATGAGGATTACTTTTACGTAGAAGTATTTTCCTTGAAGACGCTCATTATAATCGTATTAAAGTTACAAACTTTTTAGGTTGAGCTATTTTTAATTCTGTCAAATCACCAAGCTTGTGCCTTGAAAATTATCATCAGTACCTACATAAATGCAAATTACGTCATTTAACATATAACCTTACAATAATTATGTAAGTTTTATAAAATATTTTTTGTATGTTTGATATAATTTTAGATAATAATGAGCAAAAAAATGCCCCAATTATTTTAAGACCTTTAATTTTTGTGTGCAATGGGTTAAAATTCAGGAAACTCTGTTGTGTTAATAAAACTTCCCTTAAAATCATAAAAAAAATATATAATTATGTTAAATCTCCTTATAAGCTTTTCCTATCACAAAAATAAAACTTCATTTAATTTACCGATGGCTCGGTAGATGGCGCTGTACCGACAAGTTTTGTTTTCTATAGCGCGCTATGGTTTCGTATGCCAGTATGACCACTAAGAAATGGGATTTCATCCACACATCAAAAATTTGTAAATGTCATTATGTAGGTACGTTAAGGAAAAGCTTTTGTGGTTTGGCCAGTATCTGCTTTTGCTCAATTACGTTAAGACATGTTTCGTAGTATTTTTGGGAGAGATAGTTGCTCCTCATAAAAATAAGAAAACATTAGAAATAATCATTCTCAAATCTGTAAAGGTAAAGCGAGGACAGAGACATGTAAAGAGACTTTAATGTAGTATCTACAGCATAGGTACTTCTTTACTATTTATTTTAACTTGACCGATGCACTTACCTACATGAGGTGTGAAAGTGTGCAAGGCGGCAACCATTACCATCAGAAGGTACGGCTTAATAAATTGACACGGCCGCAAGGTATAGATGACATTTTTAGACCGTGAGCACAAGCCTTTACTCTGGCCGAAGGCTGATCTTTAAAAGTCATACTGATAAACTGAATCAGTTCATAACTACTTAGGTACCTACAAATAGCCTGTATAATTAAACATACTTGCACTACAATAGTAGGCCCTGGTAACAATCATTTATGAAGAACCAGCTTATGCCCGCGTCTTCACCCGCGTGGATGTCGGTTATCGCGACCAAAAGTAAAGCTCTCAGACGGCTTATTTTTTTCCGACACCTCCAACAAATATCATTATATTTTAGCCAATGTATACAAAATCTTGACAAATTATATACTAAAACCTTTCTCGAAAACAACTCTATTCATTGGTGAAAACAGCATGAAAATCGGTGCAGTCGTTTTTGAGTTTATCGCGAACAGACCAGACGCGGCAGAGGACTTTGTTTTATAATATGTTGTGAAGAAGAAGAAACAAAGTGTGTACATTGACGTAACTTGGACAGATTCTCAAAATCATAGGAGTTCTTCAGATGGATCATTGATAGCAGGTACTAGAGTAAAACAAGCTCTTCTACTAATTTAAAACTTAACTTCTAATTTTATCTATACTAATATAGAAAAGATGTAATATTTGTTTGTAAGTTTGTATGTAGGGGGTAATGTTTGGAACTACTTATCCGATTCTAAAAATTCTTACACTAACGGGAAGCTACATTACCCCCCAGTGTCCTATGTAACATTTAAAACGTTTCCGTGGGTTAATTTCCGTAACAACGGAAGCGAAACCGCGAGTAAAAGCTAGTGTACAATAAATAAACAAAATTATTCTAACATTTAATTGAGATACCTAACTCTATACAATCCTAACAGTGCTTCACTACGTATTTAGTGATATTTTTTAATGTATAATGTATAAATGTATCACACTAAAATTTAGAAGAAAAAAAAAACAAAAAGATTACAAAGTTTAGGAGGTAACATGTCCAGTCCTCTCTTTGTGTGTGATGGAGGTGTGCGTGAATGAGTGTGAGAGGGTGTGTAAGATTGCGGAGCATGAATGAGTATTGACTGGTCACTAAAAAAAATGTTATCGAAATAACACTGATCCGATACATTTTATTTTTTTTAGTCTTCATCGTGGTGCAATTTTATTATGCACATAGTATAATATTTGATACTTTTGCGTAACAATGACAAAATATCAAATCATTAAGATTTACATAAAAACACTTAGATTTACATAAAATTTTGGACACTAAAAAAGCTGGTCGTTACATTAAGATCATGAGCGTGGGCAGTATTATGACGACACCAAGAATGTGGTATAAATAACAATAATTTATAAATATGGGTCAACTTAGAACACGGATGCGGTCTAATATCATCAAAATACAATAAAATAGAGATGCTGTTTAAAATAATGTACTACAACAAATTTTTATATTTCCTCGGACAAGCCAGCCATGCTATTTCAAACCACTGCCAGACACTATAGCGGCCCGCACCCTAAGCTCGTTGAGTTACTGAAAAATGATTCACTATCTTGAAACCGACTATGATATTAACCAGAAAATAACCGTGGATGAGTAACAAAACCAAACAATTTCGACTTCCCTTGACCACGAACCCTTACCAACCAGCCCTCAAAACCTTAAAGGGAAACATCGCGAGGAAACCGTGAAACTGGTATGTCCTGGAACCCTAAAATTCAAAGACATGTGACATCTAGGTTGGTAGATGTACTAGGTCCACGTGGTGAATTACAGCCCACTCACTCTCGTAGATTGTGTCCCAACAGTGGGCCCATTATTAGCAAATAACGTATTAACATTCTATTCTAATTCATGATTCAAAAATCTGTACCACAGTATGAGTCTATCCATGAAAAACGGACAAAGATTGTCAGTTGGCTCAAATCCATCCTTCTTCTAATGTCCCAGGGTCTATCTGTCAAGTATCCTCCCACACTGGTTCTCCATTGTATAATGATGGCTACCTTCGCAACTAAATACCCTTGTTACTTGTCATGTTAACAATGATGCATGTAAATAATTATTATAACAACTTGGACAGCTAGATGTTTCTTTTGTTTTTAGAGTGATGTATTCTCACGTTATTCATAACTGTGGAATTTAAATCTATATTAATAGTTATGTATAGAAGGACCAGTGAAAATGATCATATAGTTATGTTATGATCATTTTCACTGGTCCTTCTATACATATAAAAAAAAAAATAAAAAAAAAAACAAATCAAATAAATAAATCATACCTGTAATCCACGATGGGTTACGCAGAGGAGTACCTAATAGTGTCTACCCATCCGCACTGGGCCCGCGTGGTGGATTATAGCCTATTCCCTCTCATAGAAAGGAGGCCTGTGTCCAGCAGTAGGAACATTAATAGGCTGATGATGATGATGATGTAGGTACCTAATAAAACCCCCACATTTTGTTGGGAGCCTATTGCAATCAACTCCGTACAACTCCAGACGCCGTGGTTGCTTCTGAAAAATTCATGATGGAAAAACCTCTGAATTTTACCCAGGAGGTTTTAGTTCGCGTTATTTCTAACCCTTACGACTAATTTGGATTCTTTCAGCCAACAATCTCACATTACGATAATTATTTCTCAAGTTTTAAGACCTGACTGCAAACAATATAAACACATTATAAAAAATAAATTAGGTGTTAGATCACTCCCATCTTTAAGCAATCTATCAAACTGATGGCACTTCCCTAAAGCTATGTGAAGCAACAGATTTAAATACAGTAATAATCAGTTTAGAAGTGACGAGTACAGAACAACCTCTGACCGCCATAAACATTACTTTTAATCATGTTACGTTAGCTTATCAGCTTCAGGCCATGCTTAAGTATGTACTACTAAATGCCTTAGTTGCAAAACGTTTAGATGAAAATTAAAACAGACTCTAGAAATGATTGCGTAATAAATGGTTTTGTTAGTCAATCAGCACTACCGTCAATTTTTATTTTTTATTTATTATATTTATTTCGTCTACCAACAATTGTTCACACTGGATACAGTGACATAATTCATTCTTAAAATTAAATAACAGCGCAACAATTACCTACTCATACGTAAACACCACATGCACAAAACAATAAATTCGGAAGAAAAGCTAACTTAGTAATTACTAAGCGCCAACATTCAATTAAATTAAATTAAACTTGAAACAGTAAAAACAGAATTATGACAAAATCGATTAAATTTTGAAAGTGACAACATAAGCAAAAAATATACATACTAAAATTATATTAAATAGGTGAATTGATAAAATTGATAAGTTATAAAAGCACTGCAATAATAATACCCTTCGCATTTTCTTTTTTTAACCGACTACGGCAAAGCTAAAAGGAAGGGTTAAAGCAGTCTATGTATGTCTGTATGTTTGTTCCTCCGAGCGCCTAAACTATTCATTCGATTTTGATAAAGGTGTCAATCGATTCGTTACTATAGCCAGGTAACATAGGCTACATTTTCACCGAGTCGGTGTTGAAGTCGGTGACACCGACTTCAACAATAGAACGAAGTCGATTTTCGACCTTTTAAGCCCGTTTTTAATTATATTAGAGCGTGATTTTTCAGTAGTCGAGTTTTCTAGTTGTAGCTTGTAGCCATCACATACTTACATAAAGGTTACAAAGGAATACTTTACAACAGCAATAGTGCAGATACTTTTCAATAGCCAGGATTGAAAAGTACCTAAATTAGGTACAAAGCATTTCTACACGTAGCCTGTACACATCTCCAATGAATTGCAAACTTTGTTACTATTAAGTTATAATCAATCAATCTACCGAGTAACTAGACCGATCAGTCATACCCCTCAGAACTTACGCCACATCACCCAGTTCCCCGCCTTCCACACCCAATCTGTCAGTCTCATCAAGGACCAAAGCCACATTCCAATGATCTCCAAATCTCATTGCTTCATATTACAGCATTTGATCTGATTGTTCTGATCCTGAACAAGGCCTGCCAAAGGTCAGGCTATTGACACCTTCTGATGGACAGCTGCCGTGATCAGTGCTTATTTGTGGAGTGCTCTCGATTCGGGGTCGTATGTGATTGACAGGGCCGCCGTATTGTTTAGCCTTTGTTATGTTTCAGAGGATCACGATGGAATGTATGCTAGTAGGTAGTACCTATAGCTATGCCTGTAGTGTTTATTTACCTTTCAGATTTGAAAATGCTGACATAATTCATGTCCCACTCTGAATTATCACTATCATCACATATTATAAAACAAAGTCCTCCGCCGCGTCTGTCTGTCTGTCTGTCCGCGATAAGCTCAAACACTACTGCAGCGATTTTCATGCTGTTTCATCAATGGATAGAGTGGTTCTCGAGGAAGGTTTTAGTATATAATTTGTCAAGTTTTTGCAAGTATACATTGGCTAAAATATAATGATATTTGTTGGAGGTGTCGGAAAAAAATAAGCCATCTAGGAGCTTTACTTTTGGTCGCGATAACCGACATCCACGCGGGCGGAGCCGCGGTCATCAGTTAGTATCGTATATAGTACACTCATTCTTGTGCTTGAGTCGATCCCAAACATGGTAGAACTGGGTTCTTTTAACCTAACTGGGTTCTTTTTTCCGTATGTTTTTTTGCTGGTTGCTGGACAGTTCGTTAAACAATAGGAAGTGGCGAAGAGTAGCCAGCCGTTTTATAGGACTATCTTGTATAATTTTGTACAAAAAAAACTCATTTTTAACCTAATTTGATAAATTGTTTTTGATTTTGGTAGTTTTCCTTATCCGTCTTCTCTTTTAGAGTAATATTGTCATCTGCATCGTACTATATTTGACAAGCAACTAAATACCTCCGCACTTGCACACCTAATAGGTCTGTAACACCCATGTTCCTGCGCTTTCTAACTCTTCTTAGTAGAAAACTGGGAAGGTTTATACCAGCTTCAGAAAAACTCCTGTTTCAAGCATCAGACAGTTTGATATAGGACTTAAAGAGTGAGTTTCAAAGTTAGTATTTAAACGTCTGACCTTTCATTGGCAGTTTGGCTATTCATTGTCGTGTATTAGTCAATTAAAGTCCTTTCTGATGCCATTACAAAAGAATGACTCACCAGTTATTACGTACATCTGGTTCATTCAGTACTAAATTGAGAGCTCTTCATACCTAAATAATAGTTAATATTAAATGCCCTTGTTTAAGTTGAGAAGTTCAAGGCTCCCTTTTGGTGCAAGATCTTTTGTTTGTTCATCTGCGACCAATCTACATACCGATCCTTACCAAGTTTGCTTCAGCTATCCGCAGACTCACTAACCTTGCCATCATTAGCATAGGTTGCATTTTTGCTTGGCAGTTTGGTTGTTACAGCAGAATTTGTTACTTTATCATTGCTTGAAATAATAATTGCAGCTATTATATGGGTTTCCACGATCATATTATGCAAATACTTTGTTAAAGTAATTGAACGATCGACATTATCTCTACTGAGTCAACAAAGGCTAAAATTTAAAAAAAATAATTGGTATTCTTATGATTCTGAACGTTAATTACGTCTCATCAATATCTATTCACCTGTCTCTTGATTTGATTTGAGCTTAATTACGATTGTTAAAACGACCCCCAAGTTGATTACAGAATTAAAGACCGAGGTGACTATAGGCCATTGAATTTTCGTCAATTTAATAAAAATAGATACAATATTTTACCTTGTTTTTTTCCTCAGACTTTTATTATTTGATTGATCGCTGGTTTACTTGTGGATAATTTGCAACTATCCAATAGCGATTCATTGCAATTAAGTTAACCTATGAAATACTGCTTAGAGCTTTCTCTTTAGGTATGACTTAATCCGGGGAAGTCTGTGAGGCACGTTCCTGAGTTATAACTTCGAGAAGGAATTAGAAACGGACTTGGATGTTGGACCTGAGTCTTATATAACAATAAAAGAAATAAAAAAAACTTTATTTCGAACAAGAGTCCATATGGGTTAGTAGCGAGTACTTATGTATGAGCTATGTTAGTACGACATTAAGACAAAAAATCAATTGAAATTAATAATTTAATACAATTAAACCTAATTTAATATAATCCAATTCATTTCATCATTACATTTAATCTAATTTAATTTACTTAATCAAAATTTAATTTACCCTAAAGTACTACACAAAACAAAAAAAACTTATTCAAATATTTTTCCTCGGCACCGGGCCCGCAGCTATGCCTACGGCACCAGTGTCTGGCCTCTCCACAATAACGTTCAGAATGCTGTTGCAGCCTCCACGAATCCTACGCATTAGGGATGCCGTTCTTTTGCGCATGATAGCCTCGAAACTATCTATGCGTGCCTCGGCAAACATACCTGACGCACTACAGAACCGTGGAAGCCCCACCAGCACCCGGAAAGCATTGTTGTACTGAACACAGAGGGCGTTGTACAATGGAATCACTGTTAGCTTTAGGCACGGTAATATTATCTTTAGGGGTGGAACCGTGTCACCAGCCAGATAATGCTTAACTATAATGTCTACTTTAAAAATATCACCAGTTACACCATCACGGTATTTATAATAATCCAAAAATCTTCTAATAATTGTTTTCTTTTTCTTTTTATGTAGGTACACAGTCTTCCAAGTCACAGGTAATATAAACCTAGTTTGGGACCCAGATGACCTATCTGTGAAAAAAAAAATCTGTATGTTGTTGTACTTTAAGATGTCTGTAAAAATGTAGTCACTGTTGGTATTTGTTATTTAGTTAAAGGCACATCATTCCGTGGTGGATGGTTCTAGCAACTTCTGACATTTCTTCATCATCATCATTTCAGCCGAAAGACGTCGACTGCTGGACATAGGCCTCCCCCAAGTGTCACCACATTGACCAGTCCCGTGCGACTCGCATCCAACGGATTCCCGCAACCTTCACCAGGTCATCGGTCCACCTAGTGAGAGGTCTTCCAACGCAACGTCTTCCGGTTCGCGATCGCCACTCCAGAACTTTTCGACCCCATCGGCCATCCGTTCTGCGAGCAATGTGCCCTGCCCACTGCCACTTAAGTTTGGCAATTCTTCGGGCTACGTCTGTGACCCTGGTTCTCTTGCGGATGTGTTGTTCTGTCATTTACTTATACAAATAAAAAATGGGATCGCATGAAAAAAAAAATAGACCAGCGGTGGCCCAGTGGCGGCGGCCCCGACTTACAAACAGTAAGTCGTGGGTTCGAACCCAGACAGGCGCATTACTTTGTGTAATTTATTTCATCACCACTGCTCTCAAAACGATGAAGGAAAACATCGTGAGGAAACCGGCATGTCCTAGAACCAAAAAAATCGAAGACATGTGACATCTACCAATCCGCACTGGGCCCGCGTGGTGGATTATAGACCACTCCCTCTCATAGAGAGGAGGCCTGTGTCCCAGCAGTGGGAACATTAATAGGCTGATGATGATGATGATGAACTTAAAAATTGTATTGCTATATGAAACATTGTTTTTAAGAGTTTCATCTCCATTCTCTAGCCCATAGTACAATTAATTTAGGTTCGGATCAGCATGTCATCTTCCATACTTCTGTATTAGGTACTCGTCATCTCATTAGACACCTCATTGTTTTAAGAGTCTATAAGAAGGAAAATGTTATTTTCTTAATCGGGAATATTATTTTAAATTTAGAATTATAAAATAGGTAAAGATAAACGAGGGATAAACTATCAGTTTTGGGTGTCGAGCCTGCTATTATTCCATTTTTTTTTAACAAAAGTGGCTTGCTCTTGCCCTCGATTACGCCTGATGGAATACGATGGATGAGGTCTATGATGGAACGAGCGTACCTACTAGTATATTGGCACTAGTTTTTTTTTACTAACATTACACGTAGGAGACCAGATGATCCCAACTTTTGTGTTCGCAACCCATCGCAAGCCGGTACATTTTCAGTTTCAACAGATTTACGGAATCGCCTTGTGTTGGTTTTTCAGCACAGACTCTTTGGCATAATTGTCCAGAGCAGATTGGAGGTGTGGTGGCAAAGACTGGAGAATTTTGGCCTGAAATTAAGTAGGTCCAAAACAGAATACTTATTCTGTGATTTCGGCGGTCTCTCCAGTCCTACGCCTATAACTCTTGCCGGAACGCCCATACCGATCTGTTCCGATTTCCGGTACATCGGGTCGCTTGTCCAAGGGGATGGTGAAGTAGACCGTGACGTAATATACAGGATCAACTCAGGATGGATAAAATGGCGACAGGTCACTGGAACAACTTGCGACCCACGGATGCCCCTCAAGTTAAAGGGGAAAATATACAAGTCCGTGATTAGACCTGTCGTACTGTATGGACCGGAATGCTGGGCTGTGAAGAAGATGGATGAAAAAAGATTGCATGTAGCGGAGATGAGAATGTTGAGGTGGATGTGTGGTGTGACAAGAATAGATAAAATAAGGAATGAGTATATTAGAGGAAGTTTGAAAGTTGCGCCAGTTACAGAAAAGTTGAAAGGGAATCGACTGTCTTGGTATGGGCATGTGATGAGGAGGGAAGAATCGCATGTGACTAAAAGAGTGATGAATATAAATGTTGATGGATGGAGGGGGAGAGGAAGACCAAAGAAACGATGGATGGATTGTGTGAGGAATGATATGAATGAAAAAGGTGTAAATGATTGTGTGACGGTTGACAGGGGAGAATGGAAGAAAAAAACATGTTGCGCCGACCACAAGTAACATGGGATAAGGGCAGGAAGATGATGATGATGACTCTTTGGCATAATTATGTTTAGGTAAATTAAAATGCATCATCATCATCAGCCTATTAATGTTCCCACTGCTGGGACACAGGCCTCCTCTCTATGAGAGGGAATGGGCTATAATCCACCACGCGGGCCCAGTGCGGATTGGTAGATGTCACATGTCTTCGAATTTTTTGGTTCTAGGATATGCCGGTTTCATCACGATGTTTTGCTTCACCGTTTTGAAAGCAGTGGTGATGAAATAAATTACACAAAGTAATGCGCCTGTCTGGTTTCGAACCCTCGACTTACTGTCCGTAAGTCGGGGCCGCCACCACTGGGCCACCGCTGCTCAATTAAAAAGCAAAATCTTAATTTTCATGCAAAAGACCGATTGAACAATCAAGCAGTTATCAATACGCAATCAGCCTAATATTCGCATTTATAACAACATGAGTTAATTTGCGCCACCGCCCACGCCAAAGATCGCCATTTTCCGCATACATAAATAATAATCTAACTGAATAATACAATAAATTATAACAATCTAAAATCCTTAAATCACGCCGACCATTGTTACCTATCCAAAAGTCTATTGAATGTGAATCCTAAGGTTCTATCAAATTCGTGTTGAATCAAGGCTGTTGCTAGGTTATATTTTTTTTCTATTGTCAACGGAATAGGTACCGATGATATTGTTTGGAAATCACGATATTTTGGCAGTTCAAATAAAAGGTTTGATAACTCCGGAAGTGACGAGCCCATGAAGCTTGAAATACTTAGTAATCATCATCATCTGCCTAGCCTTTTCCCAACTATGTTTGGGTCGGTTTTTATTCTAACCGGATGCAGCTGAATACTAGTGAATATTAATATAATAGCTGAGTACAAGGAGCGACTGTCTATCTGACTTCCACAACCCAGTTAGTACCGGGTAATACGATACCCCTTGGTAAGACTGGTTGACAGACTTTCGGGCCTCTATCTGTAACGACTACGAAAGATCTACAAATGACAGCCGGGACCAACGGCTTAACGTGCTCTCCGAGGCACGAAGGAAACTCTGTATATAATGGGCGGTCACCCATCCACGGACCAACCTAGGCAAGCACGGCTTATTATAATATATGGGTAATCTATGGGTCTTTGTTACCTGAAATAAATGGTTTATTATTATTATTATTATAATACACATGTAAACGGGTATTTTTGCGAATTTTTACCTTTAATATAAGCCGAGCCGATTTGTATTATAATGTGTTTTGATCGTGAAAGTTTAAAAAAGACAAGATCGACCCGAGCGGTTGTTATTATTTAGCCACGAGCTCCTCTTGATAAATTACTATTACTACAATATTTAAGTAAATTAGTAGTGTGGGACAACGTCTTTGATCGTTCTCCTTGCTTCAAATGTGGATACCAAATGAAATTCTGCACTGGCATAGCAGGATTTATATTTTGGTTTTACCAATGGCTTTTGTGCCTGAAAGCTAAGCATTCTAATTCTCTTTAAATTATACACATGAAAGAAATTCTCAGTCTCAACATCTCCCAAATAATAATCCCTGCAAACATTGATTGCCTACAGTAATATCCTATATGGTCTAAATGCAGCAGAGGCCTTCCATCGCAGTCTTGAGCTTCAGGCATAAATGATAATGATAAATGATGTTTATTTTGCAAGTAGGTTTTTACAAACACTTTTACACGTCATTTTTTAAAACTAGATGGGGCCGGTGTTTCGTACCTGACTACTCTGAGAAGAAACAGCCGAAACAAACTCAGAGGTCATAGTCTCTTTTAAAGTCCAGACAATCTTGCTCAATTCACATGAGGACTATGCAGATTAGTGTCTGATATGGTCTTTTGAAGAAAGAACCATACAGTTTTGAGTGGACCTGTCCAGTCAGTGCAAGCATTTGTCAGTTAACGTGTAGCTCGACTTATAACCGAAGGAGCTCAACGAAACGACGAACAATACCAAAGAAAGGACATTTGGGTAGGTCGCTTAGAGTACTCAAACTGTCAGATAGTTATGGGAAAAATTAACAAAAAATATAAATGTGACCCACATGGTCCCCACATTCACAATAATCATATAAAATTCATAACAAGTTCTATTCAAAAATAATGTAAATAAAAATCACAAAAATCATTAAAAAGCACAATGATGATAAAAAAACTAAAATACTTAACAAAATAAGTATTCATGTCAAATCAGTAAATATCAAATAAAAAAATAATAAAATACATGTCAAAACATTACATGTCAGAGTGTATAAAAAATAATAAAATACATGTCAAAACATTAAATGTCAGAGTGTATAAAAAAAGGAAAAGAAAAAATAAAAAAAGGAAAAGAAAGGAATAAATAATAAACAAGCGAAGTCCGAAGCTTCGACATTCACAGAGCAAATTTCATTGGAGCAGCTTAATCCCAAGCCTTTTTATCTTCGAGATAGTGATCAACATGATAGTAGGCTTTCAGGCACAGCTTCCGTTTTATAAACGATTTGAATTTATTTAGGCTTAGTGCTTGAATTTGGCTCGGAAGTTTATTGTAAAAACGTATACATTGGCATCTGAACGTACCCCCTATTTTTTTGAGCCTCGTTGCAGGAACAACAAATTTGTGTTTGTTCCTCGTATTTATGTTGTGGATATCACTGTATTTTTTAAACAAATTAATATTTTTGTGTGCGTACAAAAGGTTTTCATATATAAACTGAGAAGGCACAGTAAGAACATTAATCTCTTTAAATTTTTCTCTGAGGGAGTATCTGGGACTTAATTTATAAATTGAACGAATTGCCCTTTTTTGCAAAACAAATATTGTCTGAATATCGGCGGCATTGCCCCACAAGAGAATACCGTACGACATCACGCTATGGAAATAACTAAAGTAAACTAAACGGGCTGTCTCTAAATCAGTTAACTCACGAATCCTTCTAACGGCGTATGCTGCAGAGCTAAGTTTTTTTGACAATTTGTCTATATGCGGGCCCCACTGAAGCTTGGCATCCAAAGTTATGCCTAGGAACACTGTGCTATCTTCCGGTGTCAACTCTTCATCCTTAATTAGTACAGTAGTTTCCACTTGTCTTACATGGGGTATCGTAAATTTAATACATTTAGTTTTTTTCTCATTTAGGAGTAGGTTATTAACATTAAACCAATTTACGACTTTTGCCAGGGCGCTATTAACATCAACCGTAACTAACTGCTGACGTTTGAGTTTAAATAAAAGAGAAGTGTCGTCTGCAAACAATACTATGTCATGATTATCCTTTATGAGGTGAGGCAAGTCATTTATGTAAATAAGAAACAAAATTGGACCAAGAATTGAGCCCTGTGGAACCCCCATTCTTACTACGGATCCGGGAGATCTCTTCCCGTTAACATCAACTCTCTGAATCCTATTACTCAAATATAAAATAAGAAGATCCAGAGAGGCGTTACGGATTCCGTAGTGGTGTAGTTTCCTGATTAATGTTTCATGAAGAACGCAATCGAAAGCTTTAGATAAATCGCAAAAAATGCCCAAAGCATCGCATTTGTCCTCCCAGGCATTATAAATGTGTCCTAAAAGTTCAACACCTATCCTATCCCATCAGTAGTTGAACGACCCCTTGTGAAACCGAACTGTTTTTTATGCAGTAACTTATGTTTATTGAAAAAACTTTGCATTTGTGCCAAAATTAATTTTTCAAAAATTTTACTAAAGGTGGGTAGTACTGAAATGGGTCTATAATTAGTGGGGTCTGATGTACTACCCGATTTAAACAATGGTATTATTTTACTATATTTCATTAGATCAGGAAACTCACCACGGTCAATACAATCGTTAAATATTACAGCTAATGAAGGAGCTACAATGTTTATAATGGATTTAGCAACGTCTACAGAATGACCCCATAGATCGGCGGTCTTTTTAACATTTATGGTGTGAAAAGTTTTAATTATATCTTTACAGGTGACATATTGAAAATTAAATTCGGATTCACAGACTGAAACGTTTTCCCTTAGTAAAGACTCGGCAGCAGTAGGTGACGAGTTTAGCGATTTAGTAGTCGATACGGGAATATCCGCAAAGAAATTTTCAAAGGCTGTGGCAACTTGAGTATCTGAATTTAAAATATTATCGCCAATAGCAAGGCTGTAGTCACTATTTCGGTTGCAAGACCTTCCCGTTTCGCTATTAATAATGTTCCATGTCATTTTAACCACATTACTACTATTTTTAATTTTTGAACTCTAGTAACGTGACTTTACTATAAAACAAACTTTTTTAAATAATTTTGAATAATTCTTAACATACAAATTAAATTCTACAGTTTTTACATAAGTCCGCTCTTCATACAGCTCATAAAGTCGTTTTCGACTCTTATGAATACCAATGGTGGCCCAGTCGTTGAAAGAAGCGTTACTATTTGCAGATATTGTCTTAGGGACAAATGTGTTTTCAAATTGTGTGCAATACATACTGAAAAAATCGTTATATTGTTGATTTGGATCATCATTATCTGACAAAAGTGGTAGTTTGGATAAAAGTTTAGTTTTAAAAGTTTCCAGGCGATTTTTACTTTTTGGATTAACAATGATATCCTTTTTAGTTACTTTCTTGCTTACCTTTGGAATTGTGATCAATTGCCCACAATGATCTGAATCTATTAAGTTAATAATTGCTTTTTGGGTGGGTATAATATCAGTGTAAATATTATCTAGGCAAGTAGCACTAGTTGGGGTTATTCTGGTGGGCTCGAGAAATTTGTTTTCAAGATTGTATGACTGAAAGAGGCTTATAATTTAATACTTAACCCAGAATTTTCTAACAAATTAATATTGAAATCACCACAAATGATTATTGACTTCTTAGAACTACAGATTTTATGCAACACTTCATCCATTACCTTTTCAAAACAATCATACAACCCTGAAGGAGGTCTATACACACTTAATATAATAAACTGCTCCAGTTTATTTTGTATAAGGTTAGGTTGTATCGTTTTAGTATTAATGTACCTATTGTGTAATTGTTAGTAATGTAAGGTTATTTTAAATAGTTATTAATTTGATTACAAGTAGTCTTAGCTATCGCATTAGGTTTGTAACCTGTAATGATAGTTTATGAGTTTTAAATAAATAAATAAATAAATAATTCTATACAGGCTATTTCAACTGTTCGCTCAACAGATAGGCTGACAATATCCTTGCGGTCTTTAAATTTAAGATGATTATTTACTAAGATTAATGCGCCGCCATGTATAGCATTTACCCTGCTGAATGAACTACCAACCTGGTGATTACTGAAATTGAAAATTAATTGATGACATTTGAGCCAATGCTCCGTTATACAAAGAATATCTATATTGTTACAATTCAGGAAAAGTTCTACTTCTAATTCTTTGTTCAAAAATCCTTGAATATTTTGATGAACCAGGTTGATACTATTAAAACTTTCAAAACATTTGCTTGATTTAATAACTGGCTTCCTTATAATATTGCAAGAGGTCGCCTCCGCATCATCCTACTCCACGTCATTCCGATGCTCGTCGCTTCTGCCAACACGGTTCGTCGTCGCCTGATTTGTCGGGCAAACATTGCCTTACCGAAATAAAAGTTTAGCATACGTCGCTAGTTTCGTTGCATTGATTTTTGATCAGGCGCATAAGGACGTTTCGTATCAATTGTATTTAACAATCGGGACTTTTTGAAAGCACCATTAGCTCGTCGTAAATTATTATCTGTCTATAAACAGTCACATATTAAATTACCAAATGTTATATTCCAACCTCTCTGTGAGTATCGCCTGTTAAGGGCTATATATCCCTCAAATAGCTTTGCATGATCCTCTGTTATGCCTAAAATACTGGAGCATTCATTTTGAAATAAATATATGGTAAAGTTGAGGATTAATGCTAAGTCCTATGTGTGACGAAAACACGATTCCATAAACTTTTCTCGATAGAAAAAAAATCAAAAGTTACCTCTAAATCGAACAATAAACCGCTGGTATTCAAAAAGTACTTCAAATTAGATCATGAAACTTTGCATTGCATACTAACTGAACTAACTATAAAGCAGGTCTTATGTGTTTTATTTTTTTAGTCCAATCAGTAGATTTTTTAAATCGCAAAAAAATACTCATTTCGCACTATTCGGCCGCAGTGACTGACGTAACAACCGCTTTGTAGTGCAAGCTGATTAGAACTTTATTCTAACAGTATTTCAAACGAAGTTTGAACCGCCACAAATAGAGTTGCTAATTTTAGGGTTAGAAGGGCCTTAACATGTAACCAACAAAGCACTGTCGGGTTGGTATTACAGGACAGGGTCACAAAAACAGAACCGTCTAGACATTAACAGATTTAGGTAAAATTACGATGATTACATGTGAAAATACGTTCCAAATTTATGTAGGTATATTGGGTAATTCTGAATCCGGTATCATTGAATAACCATAATGAATGACCGATTGCAGATAATACCTATTACAAAAAGATAAGTAATCATATTTACAATTAAAAATGAACCTTACACTTATTACGCAAAAGTTGATTTAGGTTTAATTTCTTAACATTCAGGTCCGTTTGCTATCAGATAATTATTAAGACTATTAATTAACTTTTTCTGTGATATTCTATACTATCAATACATAGGTACCTAAAGCGTTAATTGTACAACAAAAGACCTTTAAGATAATAATTTCGCGGTTTGACGAATCTTTCCACTACCTGACACTTTACTGCACTTATAAAATTAATGATGTTAACTACTTACAAGTAAATTCAAGAAGCGTGTCAAATCTGTAAACAATATTAACTACTTCATAATACTTACAGTTAAGAGCACCACTCATAGGTATAGATGCAGAAATATCTAGGTAATCTAGGTATCTACAATCTCCAGATTATAGTACCTTCATACTAAGTGTAGAATCTTCTATTTGGCACTCCACACAAAGATCATTGCAGTCAATCCAATCCATTCCATGGACCAAATCAATATTTTCAACCTTTCCCAGATTCATTTTATTGCTGGACCCAATTGGGTTACCCTGTGAGACACCAATACGCTCTGATCAGTGTTTTGTTTTTAAACATTATAGTTTCTAAATGTAATGTAACCTTCCTGGGTGTGAATAAACTTCACAAAGTTTTCTCCGAATCATTCCTGAATCATTCTTGAAAGTTTTTTTTTTATTCGTGTAGAAGGCCATAAAATAGTCTTTTAGGGATAGGGCTTATATCCACATTCTTATATAGTTTATTCTTTCTCCTTTTACATTTAGTGAAATACCGAATGCTATTGTTGAGTTTAGTTTTTAAGAGAAACTTACTGTCTTGATGTGAGGTAGTCGGGTAAGTCCCAGACACATCACAATCAGCTGTAATATACACACATCAACACGGTCTAGGGATATTTTTAAAAAAGCGAATTACTATCAATGTGTTAATTATTTATATGACATGTATATATTTAAAAGATACGTTACTTAATATTCTACCATTTTTTAATAATGGTTAAGGTATAGATTAAATTTTCAGGATTGTAGGGAAAAAAATGAAGCATAGACGGAAACCGTATAATAATGAACTTTTAATTTGTGAGTAAAAACTGAAAAAAAATAGAAAAATCATTTAATTTGTGTTTATAAACTTGAAGTTAGTAGTCTGAGAAAGCGCCCATGATGTTCATAACACATCGGCAACGATTCGGCATGCTCAGAACAAGGTTGTCAATGTCTTGCTGCGGAATATTGTCCCATGTCCTTCTGAGGTGCGCAAAAAGTTGATCTTCTGTAGCCAGATTTTCAGGAACTTCCTTCAGAGCTCTTCTTTGCAGCATATCCCACGCATGCTCAATGGGATTTAGATCTGGCGATTGAGCAGGCCAGTCTAAGGCCCTAACATTATGTGTATGTAACCAAGCTGCTGCCGTTCTCGCCGTGTGTGCCCGGGCATTGTCGTGCATGAGCAGGAAATCTTGCCCCATTTGTGTTCTGTGGGGCAAGATTACGGGCCCCAGCACCTGTTGGACGTATCGTTCTGCCGTCATATTGCCCCGCACCCAAACGAGATCCGTCCGTCCTCCAAGACGAATTCCTGCCCAAACCATAATTGTTCCTCCTTGGTATGGGTGAACTTCCTGAGGGTTCTGGAGACGGCTCCATCGTCCAGGAACTCGCCAAACACGCGTCCTTCGTGAATCTGGATGGAAGCCGAACCTGGATTCATCCGTGAACAGCACATTGGACCATTGGTCACGGCCCCAGTCCACGTGGTTCCGAACCCATTCTAATCGTCGTCCACGATTGCCTCTCCGTAAAGGTGGGACCCGGAGTGGTCTACGAGAGCGTAGATTGCTTTCATGCAGTCGCCTTCTTACAGTTTGGTCACTCACAAGCACTTGGTGTTCCACTCGCAGCCTTTGGACCAATTGAGTCGCCGTTGCATTTGGTTGTGCTCGCGCAGTAATTTGCAAAAATCGGTCTTGTCGGGGTAGTGATGCGACTTGGCCCCCGGTGCCTCTCCGCTACTTCACCTGTGGCACGATAGCGTGTCCACAATCTTGAAATTACATTTTGATGGGTCCCTATGGCCTCAGCAACATTACGCTGAACAGATCCAGTTTCCAGCATTCCCACAGCTCGTAACATCTCCGCCCTCGTCAAATGTCGGCGTTGCATGGCTACAATACCTCAATTTTAACTTTATCTTTCGTTCAAAAATGAAAAAAAACTGTAACTAAACGTAATTCGTATTGTTTTCTAAATTTCGCACAAATGAAAATTCCCTCTCCTATACATCAAGACATTTTTATGCCACCGAAACAAAAGAATTTTCAAAAATTTGAATTTGGAATTAGTCTGAGATAAATTACAAACAAATCGGTGTATAAAAGATTCCAATGCGGCCAGTACTTTTCGAGTTATTTAATTGAGTATGAAATATCCCTAGACCGTGTTGATGTGTGTAGCTACGATATATTGCAGAAAACAAAAATAATTATGATAATTATGACTTTTGAATGAATGCATTTATTTACGATGAGATTTGCACGTACTTAATTAATATCGACTTACTTTACATTAAACAGAAACATTTTATGACTGAAATCTATAAATTATAATACGCCATTGTTGGATAAGGTGTTTGTACTCGTAATCATATCTGATCTGATTGATCTAATCACAGATACCGCATAGTTCTGTTTCGACACCTATATTGTTAACTGTAAATAGGATATTGATAACCATTGACTTTAATACTGATACTAGAAATACTTACTCAAGTTTCTAATGATTCAATTATCCTATATATTATCCTATATTTGAATACCTAGTACAAGTGCCAAGTAAAACTGAGTAGCTAGTCTGTGCAGTAGTGTCGTTTATTATGCAATTTTCATTTTGCACAACATGCACAACCTTCAGCTCCTCATATAGATGAGGTGCTGAAGATTGTGCATGTGGAACTGCATCGAAGGCTACGCCTGAATTCCTGTCCTACCTACTCTGTGTCTCAAAAACTGCCACCGAAGACGATGCCGCAGTTATGGCGAAGTGTTGGGTCAATCTATTAAATTAAATTGTACCAACGACATAAATAAAGGAGCCTGTACTGTATACCAAGTTTAAATCAAAATGTCAATATTGCAGCAATACAAACTCACAATTAATACACACATTACATACAATAACAACAACAACAGCCCATAACGTCCACTGGTGGACATAAGCCTCTCCCATGATGGAAGGAATTTGCCGTAATCTCCTCGCTTGGCAGGCGGATTGGAGATCGCAGTGACGAAAGACTACAGAAAATGCTGCTGCCCATTCTCAGGTCTACGGAGGCGCAAGGTGTTCTGCCTCAGACATTAGTCGCCCGCCTTATACGACACCCGTGAGTGTAATGGGTTGGTTCTATTCTACTCTGCCGGATACCACACGGCTGATTAATTTACATAAGTCAACCAAGTTGGAGACGGACTAAACAAGACCTTTGAAAATCTGCGTGGGTTTCTGGAAAGCTTAAATTTACAGTACTGAAACTATAATGAGACTATATTGATTAAATAAATTGTAACTTTACGCTTGCTGGATCGTTGTCAAGTTCCTCTAGAGCATGTTAATAATATTCCTCCAAAAAAGTGAAAAAGCGATAGGTTGGCTAGTCGGCCTTATCAGCAGTATCTAGTGATAACGGTCAGTGTGCACACAGCCATCATCGGCAGCGCAACTCAACGATGTTTCTCTTAAAAACTTAAAACATGGTACGTACAATATTTGGAGATAATTTGTGTTACAGTTAAACCTCTTAAAGGTGGTTACTTCAGTAACGTGCTTTTCTTTGAATAAGTCTGAACTTTAATAATTTTACAGTACTTTAGGTCAATGAAATTCTCAAACTCGACAAAACGAATTGTTTCCTTTAATAGTTTTACCTACTAATCGTTTACTTTTAGACCTAAAACATGTTACTCTAACCATAGTTATGTGGAGTAAAGTTGGGTGGAGGATATAGTTGATAAGCTGTCACCTTCATTGATATATTTCCAGCATTCTTCTTTTCAATGATGATTCATGCTCATCATATCCCAGGTTATTTTATCATAGACAACAGTTTGAGATTTCAGCTTCACTATTAACAATTTCCCTTAGAATATGTGTAACATTGTCTTTTGAGTAGCTTACTAGCATTATGTCTGCTTCACTATAATTACTTACTCATTATATTTTTCTTTTTTATGTCCACCGTCATGTGCATCAACAACTATAAAAACATACGTACTATAGGTCTGTACGTCAATAGAATACTTGTTTTCTTCATTGGCTATGACAATTTCAGGTTTATCACAAATTCACAATAAGTAGTGTTTTTATTGTAATATAAACCTGAATTTTCATTTATTTGCTTTTTACCATTTCATTGTTCTTCTGTACATAATTGTACCAACTTTTATTTTTGTGCTCTTTCAAAAATAGTGTTATACTTAAATAAGTAATTCGTATTTCTGATTAATCAATATCCTTCCGAGAAATTTACTGAATTATCAACAAAAGTTAAATAACTTTAAAGATATAAAATCGAGCGCATGTCGATAAGAAATCAAGCAATTATGAATAAATTAATAAAACAATTTTATTGGTAAGAGTAAAAAAACATGCCGCGTCTTCCTATCACGATATAAATAATATCGGAATTTCATACAATTCTGAGATAAAATGATAAAATTCGTGACGAGGAAAGATATCGATTCGTTATCGACGGAAGCTTAGGTACCTACAATGTATTTAATCTAAGTTCCAAATGTTTGTTTACTGACTGAAAATAATCTTACTTAATAAGAACGTGAGAATTATTTATGAGATACAGAATTGCCGAAACCAAAGATCATACCTACTCTCATATTTCATATTCTGCCCGTATGGCATATCCCAATTTATTTGTGGTCGCCGCAGCATCTTGTCTTCAAGTATGTCTTCTCCTTGTCGTGATCTCAGTAATCACCCTCTTTCTAGCCAATCAATATCATCATGCACACAATTCGGCCATCATATAGGTGTATCTTCGTTCTTCCTGCTCTTTTCAACCATTCACATTTGAAGGTACTCAAAAGTTCCAATCAAATCTTTGTTCTTTCCTCAAAATGTTCTTATATGCATGCCATGGTATGCCAGCCAGTCTACGGCGAAACATGAAAGATCATAACCCTAAATAAAATACCTTAATGTACCATGTTTTAACACAAATAAAAATGATTTTAAACTATTCTATAAAAACATCTTATACACTTATCTTCATGGTCCTCATGACTTGACCACATGTCATGTTGACAAAATACACTGGGATGACATCTCTGAGTTTGTTTCGGTACTTCTTCTTGGAGACAAACTGGTGTAAAACTGTGTGTAAAAACAAATTTGTTCAGAATAAAAATGATTTGTCATTTAAAATAATGAATAATCATTGAAACTCTAGCCATATCTATTTACGAAAAGAATGCTACGTCGTCATTTATTTCGTAAAATTGTTGTCATTATCTACGTACCCACAATCACTCACCCACATTTCTTTATCTACCCTCGTTTTAATTGGTCGCCGTCAGTTTGTGTTCATTACCCGAAGTGTTTATGTTGTGTATTTGAAGTTTGTGGTTTCCCTTCAATATTATAAAATGCTTGATATTTGTTGAGTGCACTCGAGTGATATAGTTTATATTTTATAGATTATTATTATTATGGTAAGCTTTTCAATTATGTTCGTCTTAATGTTGACTGAGTACTTCGTAAACCTGAGTTTATTTCGGCTGTTGCTGATAGAAAACAGAAACATCTAGTTTGTAAAAAAAAAGACGTTCAGTATTTTTGATAACATGACATATTACCACTCCTGTAATTCCTGAAGGGTTAGGCTGAGGTGTACTTAATATTACTTACACCAAGATTTCGCCAGTTATGTTTGAATCCCATAATGTAATAGGGGACGAGCCTATTGCCATCAACCGGGTACAAATCCAGACTCTTATAAAAACCCAATAGAATGTCTCTATAATCAAGTATCCATGATTCAAAAGCTGTTAGTAAAACTTACGACTATGTTAGTAAGCACTGATAAAACAAACAACACAACAAATAATGGTGGATCACTGCTGCGACCCACGTAAACACAGTCCAGGCGACTGGCAATCATGCTTAAGATACTGTTGGTGCTGCCCCACACGCTGCGCACCAGGGAGGCGCACCTTTTACGCATTGTTGCGTAAAAACAATCCACATGTTTGTTTCGGCTGTTTCTTCTCACAGTAGTCAGGTACGAAACACCGGACCCATCTATTTTAAAAAAATGACGTGTAAAAGTGTTTGTAAAAACCTACTTGCAAAATAAACATCATTTATCATTATCATGCGCATCTGCGAACATCCCCGACGCACTACAGAAGCGGGGCAGCCCCACCAGCATCCGAAACCGAAACAAACAAACAACCCCGAACAATAACCTCGATCCCTATAAAATAAATATTTATCTTATCACCTTGTACAGGATGCAGAGACCCAGATCCTCATAGTAGCGGGCGTGTTCGCGGCCGCGTGGCTGGCGGTGCTCATCGTAGCCATCGTGCTCTGCACACAGGTGCGCAGTCTTCGCAAGACGGTCGCAGAGATGCAGGCCACCGGACGGATGAGGGTACAGTACGTATGCTTTAGTTTACACATAGTTTCACGTCTAGATTCTGCGAAGACGTTGCCAAAGGTGAAAAATTATGGGCTGTACAATCATATCATAGCGACCCTAGCTACCCGCCCCCGCTTCACACGGAGCCACCTATAGGGTACAAAACTCCCATCTTTCAAGCTGGAACCAACCATGCATATTCACAAAATTTAATTGAAATCGGTTTCGAGATTAGCATGTACAATTTAGAGACACTAGATTTAAATACTCGTATATCCAAAAGAAGATGAAGAAAAAGAAGATGTTAGGATTAATATCGTCAGAAAACTCTTCATATAATACTAGACGTGTTTGACATCTAAGCTGCCAGCTCGCACTGAGCCCGTTTGGTAGATACCATCGTTTGCACGAATTCCAAAGGCAATTGAATGCGGACGAACGACCAAGTGGAAATGTATCATAGGCATAATACTTTTAAAACCTCGAAACTGGAGTATATTCAAAGAGCTTACACGTGTAACGATAACGTCCAGTCGATAAAGACCAATTGTTAATAATAATAGATTGAGTAAGGGGTCAACAAAAGCTGACGACATGTACCTACTGGTATTAAAAAAATATAAGTAGCAGTGAAATCACACCGGGCACCATTTTATCACTTGTTTTGTCCCAACTATGTTGCGGTTGTTTCATTTCCACCATTTTTTTAATATAACGTATGTGATTTCTTCATAAAATAGTTCAATTGCCTAAATCCTTTTAATCTTCCAAATTCCAGAAAGCTAAAGTTGGACAGCAACGACAAGAATCATGCGTTCCACAACCCTGGACTGGCACCTGATGAGGAGCTGACCCGGCGAGGGTACTCCATGTACCAGAGCAACGAAGATGTGGAGAGTGGGAGGCATGAGCGGTACGTGTATACTCGACCTGTCATAACTTATGTCAGCCTGGTAGATTAGGAGCACGGCGATTTCTAAAATCTCTGGAAAATCCATTGTCTTTTTACCCTGAGTGTATGAGATTTGGAAGTCGTGGGTCGTGGAAGTCAAATCGGCAGTTGCTCCATGTTGGTATTCAACTACATTCTGTTAGACTGGAACTCGATCCCCAAATGCTACATTAGGTCTTTCACAGCTTACTTATAACATGTTTTAAAAAGGCTTTAGTCTAGATATTCTTCATACTCCTTCGTTTTCCTCAATCAAAGGATTTCCATGACAATTCGAGATCCCACCCTCACTCAATGATGCCTCCCCAAAATCCTACTAAAATTATAGATCTAAAAGTCTCCTTAGTAAAAGAAAACCAGCTAAATCGTTTATGACACTTTTATGTTTCATTTATAAATTAGTTTTGGGTATTCACTGAAGTTTAGTTTTTAATTTGGTGTTATCTAAAGCCCAATACAATTCCTTATCTTTACTCCAACAACAATCGCCTGTTCTCAATATGATGGCATCATTTATTTTAGGTGACGAAGCGTCATTATCATTATCTAATCCGTTTAATTAGTCACCTTTCTTAACATAGTAATGATTAAGTACCTAAATTCTTTCGTTGATAAGAAGCAAGATATTTCAGAGATTAGTCTTAACTGTGACTCCTAATTATTTTAGGATTTTGCAAATCATAGTACAGTCAGCTTCACGATGTTGAAAGCACCTACGTATACAACTGGGGTATTACCCAATTGATGCAGTACACCGTACATGATTGTACAGTTGGACATGTTTCTTTTGCAAAGCATAACAAACCAAACATTGAGGTTTTAGCCACCAACCTGGGTATTTGACATTATTCGAGATAACCTCCTACTGATCCCCGTATTCTTTCAGGCAGACGGGTGGGCAGTTCGTGAGTCAAGACAGGCAGAGGCCAACGAGTCTATACGAAGAAAGGCAAAGCGCCCCGCACTTCGTCGAAGAGCTGACGCGAGAACTCGACAGCAGACAACAGAGGCCCAACAACCCTCCGTCCTTCCTGCTGCAGAGCATCCAGAACAGCAAAATGAAGAACAGGAGTCTTGCCAACCCAGTTGCCAATGGCAGGCAAAGCGATACCAACCCTAACTTTATCTATTAATCTAGCTACAGGTGAATTGTTGGGCAATGATGTTCAGGATTGAGTGAGCAAACTATACATTACCGTTGCAGTGCACCTAGTGGTGTGCCTTGGCAGTTTAAAAAACAACCAACAGCTATAAACATTTTTGAAGTAGGTTTTTGTTGACTTGATTGAATCGTTTTTTTTTTTTTTCAATTTAATTTTTCGCTTCGTACAAGGAACAGTAACCGTTGTTTAAGTTTAAAACAATATCCATGACACGCGTACATTTCACCTTTCTCCGGAATAACCAGCATTACATCTGAAATAACGATAATGCCAAACTTGGTTATTTTTTTTTTTTTTTTAAACAGAAGGAGTAGGTAGTAGGTATTGTTTTCCTCGCCTCTACATTTCTCTTCTTTGTAAGAAGTCCTTTTTCATTAAAACTACACGTGCCATGCATACAGGAGTTGAGATGTTCTGGCAGATGATAACTCAGCTATGGTTAGGTTTGTCTCTGCAGAGTAGAGCAGGGGTTCAAGTGTCGCCATTATCAGCTTCACACCTTGTTCCCTCGTTATTTCCTCCACATCCACAGACTGGATTTTACTCCTCGTTCGAGGAACAGTCACCATCGTTTAAACAATATTCAAGACAAGCGTTGACTTCACACCTTTTCCCGGAATAGCCAACATTACATTTCAAAAGTCAAAATTATTTATTTGCGGTAAATGTGGTAGGTACAAAAGGTGCTCAAAAACAATGATAATGCCGAACTTGGTTATTTTTTTATATTATTTTTTGTTAGCCTGTACCGTCCCGCGTGACGCGGAGCCTGAGCAAAGACATTTCCCCATTTCTTTCCACTTCTCTGTGAGTTGTTTTTTCTCGAAAATTTTAAAATAACGCGATATTTTTGTAGGTTATTTATACAAAAATCACGTCGGTAGAATATATTTTATCTGCATTCAGGAAGTCCATCTCCATTGAAACTGCAGTTACCTTGTAAACAATAGTTCTGACATTTTGAACAATTTCATTCAATTAGATAATTTCGTTTGCATTGCCAGACTGGCTCGCTCTCTTCATTCAGGAAGTAGGTTCCGTTGTTGAAGTAATAACTATGACACTCGTTCACTTCACACCTGTCTCTGGAATAACCGTTATTACGTTCAGAACATTTAATACTTCAACCTATATTTTTAACGACGATTTTTTCAATGCAGTCAAGGAAATGCCTTACAATCCTTCAAATGTTTGTAACAATCTTGCCAAGTTTACACTAAGTGCATTGCCAACGCTTAATGAGAACAAAACCACTTGCTCAACCATGAATGCCATTGCTGATAATTCCGGTGTACGAAATCTATCTAAGTCGACTGAATGAAAGACCTATCCTAAGGAAGAAGGCAATAGTCAAAGTACAAAGGTTGGAACCAATCTGATTGGTGAATTGAAGAATGAAGCTTCTATGAGATTCAGATGAGAGACTGGCGAAATATTATTGTCTTACTCAAAACACTGAAAGATGCATGCATATATGTATTTTACGGTCTTGCATGGTAACAAACTAATATCGACGGTCCATTACTCAGACAATTGTTTGGTCGAATTTTGGGACCAGAATTTTCTAATTTAATACTTTTCTATTACAATAATGATTGTGCATGATGAATTAAAAATCATATTTAAGTAATTTCTTCTATTTTCTTTTCGAGATTGTCTTCTATTTAAGCAGCAGTAGAGGACGCAAAATTGTTGTTTATTTATGAGATAATTTCATCTATCCTCTTTCTTATTGCATGGCCTGTACTGCAGGTAAGGGCAAGGCACCTGGTTCTTAATTTATTGAAAGGCGAATGAGTGAAAATGCAGTAATCTTTTCAGCTAATTTTAATTTGGAAATTGGAATGAAAAGGGTTACGTAACGTAATTGTAAGACTATTAATTTAATTTGTAAGTATTAAAATAATTTTAAATATGAAGGTTTTTATTTCACGAAACATACACTAAATCAAGCATATGCACTGCTACCAAGACCTCCTCTCTAGGAGGCTCCTACCCACCGCGTGGGCCCAGTACGGATTGGAAATAAAATAATAAATGAAAATAAAATAAAATAAATAAAATTTAATGTACATTTTATTAACTTACATAAATTAAAAAAAAACTTAGATACTATTTATTACCAACAGTAAAATCAATAACAACAACAATAATTTAACAAACTCAACACTTATGTAACCTACATTTCAAGAAAATAATTATAAGTAGAATACGTTATAAAACATGTGAAAAGAACAGTACAAAAACCAAACAACTTAATTGAATTTAATTCTAGATGTAATAAAAGTCAATGAACTTAAGACGTTGATAAGAGACACCCAAGATATACACATAAAAATAACAAAGTGGGTGAACCAATCAATGACAAAAAATAATGCAAACGCAATAACACATTTATTTTATGATCATACTTTGTCAATCAAATTAAGCATCTCCTACAAAACAACAAAGATTAAAATCAAACAACAAATACTGTTTTTAATCTGCTTACACGAGGCCTATTCCTCGAGCGATAAGGCCCCGCTCCCCTCTTCCTACACCTGCCGGAGACACATCTAGGTTTTGACACATCATTGTAAACCCGGGGAGGTTTCTTCCTCTTATTCTTCCCATAAGTAAGATACTTCATATTATTATCTTCTTCATTCTTGTGATTGCTCTCTTTATTTGCTTCGTGAGCATCCAAAATGTCTTGGATGCTTTTGTAAGCATCACTTTCTTCTGGTTTATATCTGTTAATGTAACTCAAGTAAGGTTTAAATCCTCCTACCGTTTCGGGAAAGGCGTACTTTTCTTCTTTATTTAGTTCTTCTAAATGTTTTAGATAGTTGTATGTTTCTGGATCATTGCTTTGACTGATTGGCTTGAAGTCTGAGTAGCTAACGAAGTTAATTGACGATGTTGCTGGCTTCTTCTCGTTAAAGAGTTTCAAAGTATGTTTACTCAACAAATTGTTGTATCGATCTCCAAAGTTGAATGCTTCTAATTCATCTGTATCTTTGTCGAGGTTCAGAAGGTATCGCTCGTTCTTCTGTGACGCCTGTTTCTTATGGTCTGTGCCTATTATAATGCTCGGTGGTAAGGTTTCCCCGTAGATATCTCTATCTGAAGTTTTACCGTAAACTTGTTCAAAAATTTTGTAGTCGTCTGTCCAAAATTGTTCAATTCCTGAAAAGCAACATTAATTTTTATAAATTGTTTGAGGTCGACACAGATAACAATGATAATTTTGCTTCTGTTATTGCACGGTATTAATAGCCAATTCGTTAGATACACGTGGAGTTATTGAATAACACTATGAGAGGAAAGTGATCAATAAATAACATTGAGTAAAAAGTGATCTGCCATAGTATTCGTATACGTTTGGCCATTATAAGCTAAAGATTCACTGTACTCATAAGAAAGTGGCACTAAAGTGTGATCTCGACTCCAAGGTGACATGAAACAAGAGTGACGCTTCACAACCGGTACTTCGCGAAAGTCCACAACTACAAAATGTGGAATGACATTAAACTGTTCCATACAATGTCCACACATCGCCACTTTCGAACATATCGCTTACAGAACCTAAATCTATACAAATAACGAAGTTGCCGACTCATCGAGTTACATGATTTGAGAGAGAAATTCGAGTTTATGTATAAGATATATGAGCGAGAGGTCGTGGAGCCGATCCCAAGTTGCACTATTGAACCCAGTCTTAGTACCTACAAGTATAAAAGACTATACCTAACCGGTAAAATGATACCCATGTTAAGTATTGTATTTCTATGAAGGAGAAGTCTCATAACCGGATGGTGACATTAATGAATGAAAGTGCTGACTTTACATTACATAATGTCAAGCCAGTTTTCCACTCATTTCGCCATTTATTTTAAGTCCCATGTAACAGAGGGCTAGCCTATTGCCATCAACAGGGCACACATACAGACTAGGAGCTACTACTAAGACACTTGTAGGAAAAACTCAGTTTCTGCCCGACACCGGAATCGAACCCAGACCCGGATCGACCTCATGCTTAGGAGAAGCGCTTGCGACCACTCGACCAATGAGCCAGACGCAGACGATTGCCCCAGCACTTGATAAAAGGAGTTTCTATTCCAAATCGTAACAAAAAATAGCGGCTCCCCAAAAGGTAGATACTGCCCTTCCCCTTGGCGCTAACGTCACAGCGAATGAATCGTGACTTAAACTTAATTACAGCCACCGAGAGAAAGGGAGTAAGTAGTTATATTGCTCTGCCGACCAAGCAATTGTCTTATTCAATTTCCGGTTTTAACGTTTATGATACTTACTCACGATTCGAGACTGAAAAGCGAATGAGGGAGAGAGTGAAACAATGGTTTAATGGCAGTACATAGACCATAGCATGAGGGCAGGTATTAGCACGAAATGTGTTGTTAAGAAGCCGACACGTGTAAATAAGCTTTTCTAAGCTGTGCCTAATGAGCCTTAAGCCTTTTGGCCTAAGAATCGAACAACTCTGTTTTTCGTCGGACAAGCCCTTCAAACTATTATAAACTAATAGAACTCTTGAAAATCTGGATCAACAGTGGTGACCACCAGGAAAGCGCCTAGGCAATGAAGCTCGAAGAGTCCCAGATAAATAAAGACAAACCAATTGTCGAACAACTAAATACAGGTAACAGGATCAATATGTGATGTAATGTTAAACCTAAACGGGCGTTTTTATAAGCATCTGCAAAATCTGTTTCTAGTTTCTCCCCCAATTCGCCCAGCCGTGACCAGTATGTTAGGCTACATTCCTACCACAATTAGGACAAAAACAACACAGGTTATAGGTACGCACCGGAAGACTTAGTAACTCCACCTCCACCGTATACCAACGCAGCCAGCAGGACACACGTCCTCGTCGCTACCCACTGCATCTGAAGGCAAACAATACTTTATTTGTAAAATTCGTGCAAAAAGTTAATCTCTTCTAGGCACCTTCGGATTGGATAGGGCCATCATCATTATCTGTGTTCCTGTATTGCTAGGCAGGGTTCAAGGGACATCGACGCGCAAACAGTTCCCAAAAATTCACTAAGTACACATTCTAGATAACGCAGCTCGCCACGGTGAATTTTTGCTTCGATAAAATAGTTTTAGCATCATGTGAACTATGGTAACAGTTTTCGCTTTATTCATAACATCGTGCGTTTCCTTCGATGGGTTAACGTCACCAGAGACGCAAGCCTATTACCATAAAGTAGACATCTAATGTTCGAGACTCCAGGCTGCAACTGTTACTGCCCGACCTAGCATCAAATCCAGGACCACACATTTTGGAGTTACGCTAGTGCTACTAGACATTCTTTGACTAGTTAAACCAACAAAGCAATGTGACAGAAAGTGAAATAACGGGAGATGACAGTTAACCGTAGGTTTGTTGAAAAAGTGTTTTTAAACACTTTCTCTAAAAATGCATTTATCATCGTTGTTGTAAACTGCATGACTCCAAAACTGGTTCTGCTTGATAAATTTTATGCTTCACACTTTCCAGGACATACACTGAGCTATAAAAATAAACTACTTAATAAACTTTATTGTGTCTCGTCGTGTGTCTGACGAGTCTAAATTATTGTTAACTAGCTGTCCGTCCCGGCTTCGCACGGGTGGACATTTTATTTTTTTTGTATTCTATCCTATCTATCTATCCTATCTTTCAAGTTGGATCAAACTGCACACGGTGTGCAAATTTGATTAAAATCGTAAGGAGGTAGTTTAGGAGTCCATCGCGGACAAACAACGTGACATGTAATTTATATACCTATAATAATATTAAGATTAACTTCATCAGGCAATTTATTCGTCTACTTGTTAGAAAAAGATCCTCATCCATCTGGTCAAAGGCCATTTAAGTACCTGGGCACCTAACTACTAAACCATAGGCATCAGCTGTTGTCATAAACAATAGTGGATTACACCCATAATATACCACACATTGAGCACGATTTACCACCCAATGCTGGATATTTAGCGTTTTTTTTTGCTTTTGGGTGGTCCCAGCCCCCGGGAGATTGACGGTGTTAGACTCGCACATTGAATTTAAAAATAACTGACGAAACGTGGTACCTACGTGTACCGTCAGTACACCTCTAGGCTGTCAGATCAAATCACATCAAATCATTTATTCGCATAGAATAGGTATATTTGTACAATAAAGTTGTTAGAAAATATAGTGAGCCGGGTATGTACATACCCGGCTCACTATATTTTGCTTGAGTACATTCTGCTTGAGTTATGGCATGCAAAATTTAACAAATAATGTCAGTATCAATAAATTATTAAGCACAAAGTATTAAATAATGTCAATAATATTAAATTGCTGGAATGTCAAACACAGGATCAAAATAGAAAAATAAAACAAATAAGATTATCACATAACCAATAACAGAATTTCTGCATCAAAAAAGTATTAAAAGAATAATATGAGTATTATGAAATAGAAAATGATTACAACAGGTACAAATCAATTATTTTAACAAGGTTGCTACTATGTAATGTAAAAAACTATCGGATTGAACAGTGTCTTACCCATCGAGGATATAAGGCGTGATGTTTTGCTGTTGTTATTCTAAGAATTTAGTGTCCGGAACCGGATGTAGGACCTACCCTGTTTCCGGTTTGTTGGTATTTTCCGTAATTTCATCTTAATTCATTAACAACCCCGAAGATCTGGCTAAAATCCTAACCGTTCTCGTAAACTGCCTGCACGATATAATCACATTTATCACTTTTCTTCTTCCGTAATAAACAAAATGACCTACCTTAATGCAACGCACTGTATCACACCATTGGCACAAGTTCACTGGCGGTACCCCTACACACTGGCGCAATGAAAGTAAGATGAGAGCTGTCGCAGCATCCTATATAAGCTCGGGACGGCGGACCGGCGACAGCGAAAGTACGGGCTTGCTATGACGAATGTAGAAATGCTCTGATGAATGTAGAAATGCTCTGAATGCTATATCGGGATGCTGAGCACTATTGATGATATTTTGAGCCCAATATGATCAAATACTATTATATGGACTAGCTGTGCTCACGGCTTTGCTGACAGGACGCAGGTCTTATGGCATTCGGTAGAGGTCCATGGAAACGAAGTCATCGATACCAAACTACATCATCATCATCTGCCTAGCCTTTTCCCAACTACGAGTATGTTGGGGTCGGCTTCCAGTCTAACCGGATGAACCTGAATACCAGTATTTTACATAGATCGACTGCCTATCTGACCTCCACAACCCGATTAGTACTGGGTAATATGATACCCCTTGGTAAAACTGGTTGTCAGACTTTTTGGGCCACTGACTACCTGTAACGACTGTCAAAGATCTACAAATGACAGCCGGGACCAACTGCATAACGTGCTTTCCGAGGCATGGAGGGAAAACTCGGCCATATTAAACCTATTCACAAGAAAACACGCCTGCACTTATTACATTCAATACTTGAATACTTAATACTTGAATACTTGACTTCAATATTTCATGTCATCAGAAGGTGCCAGGAAAGAAAACTTTCCTGGTATGTGAAGCTACAGCCATAGCCTGTACCGAAATGAGTGCGTTTTTATTTTTAAAAACCCTGAAACCAAAGGACACTTACTTTCTGTCAATGTATTCCCCGACGAGGCAGGCATTTACTCACATTACGCCAGTTATTTTAAAATCCCAAATTGGCATGTTAGTATGGGGCGAGCCCATAGCCTTCCACTGGGCACAAGGCCTATCTCCAGGCCGCTATTGAGTAATTCCTAATGCAAAAATCCAAATAGATCGTCGGGTAACCTGAAGATCTAACCCTAGACATATTTTTTTTTAAGTGAAAACTTCTTTAGGCGCGTTGAGCACTTTTTGGGTAAGGAAAAACAATGAACTCATCGTCACTTGACGTAACGTGCGGTCACGCTTCGTAGCACTCGCAGGCGATCCGCTACGGCGTAGCACCACGTAGGCATGCGCGGAGCATAACCAGTGCTACGACTGGGGAGGGGCCTGTGTACTTTTTGTTTTCACTTCTATCGGCAGTCCCCAAAGACTGCCCCGATTTTTAATGTTTATCAATTTTGTCGTCTGTTTTCGACGTTGATGAAGTTACTCAAGTTCTTCGTAGGTAGTCTTACGTATTCGTCGGCCGGCGTCCGTTAGGGAAAGTCAAGTTCAAGCTCCTCGGAAAACGTCCTGCCACGCCCTGTGGAGACAACTACCAGCCACTGGATGTACCTAGTACCTGATCGTCTACATTGCGATTATGAAAGTACCTAAGTATGTAATATGAGCATGGAGCCTGTCGCAACGTATCAACGGGAAGAATGCATCAAGGTGAATGCAACCAGCCCGCGAAATTCAATTTTTCTCATTTTTTTTGCAATTTGCAGGCCAGTTCTAGGTTGTATGTTGATTAAGATATTGTTCGCGAGTGTAAGACGTATTTGTACAGAATTATAATCATCAAAATAATCAAAACAACCGTCTAAGTTCATAAAGGGGCAGGAATGACTTTGACCTTGATAAAGTAATTTATGCACCTTTATGAGCTTGGAGGGTTGTATTGATGATTCAAAATAATTTTAAGAAAATTAGAATTTCACGGGCTAACCTGGAACAATTCACCTTAATGAAGCGACTAACAGAAGATACTCCTTGTAAGACAGGTAGGTACGAGTTGAACTACCGAAAGGGGACGCCTTTTATAGGTCATACACCGACCTTCTTGGTCATGGTCTTCAGAAAGGTCTTTTACGTAGGTGTAAGAACGTGGACACAGCTTCAGGAGTATATAAAGGACGTAGCAGGTGGCGTCCTGTAGTTTGCGATAGGCTTGTGTCCTGAAAATATCTAATTAGTCCGTCAGTTAGATTTTCAAAAAATATTTGACACGTATTTTTTTCTTTTTTTACGAAGACCAAAACTGACGAAGATACGACACTTTTAAAATTCTCAATACGTCACGCTTTGCTATAATTTTTAGTGCGTTGTGACGTCACGAGCCCCCACTCCCGAGTTTTAATGCGTTCTAATTTTGTCAATATATTCATTGAATTACAAAAACAAAAATATGTGTCCATTATTTTCCAATACTCTAACTGATGGACTATCACTAAATAGATTTGCAATTTATTGATGGTGGAAACTAGCCTACTCGTATTACCCCCAAACATGGCGCGTGTTATGTATGTAATGTAAGGAGTGAGCTAGGTAGGCTACCTTAGACACTTTTGGGACTGTTGTTCAAGGTTCAGCGCCGTGGGTTGAAATTCCAACAGTACCTACACTAATTAAAGCATTAATTTAAAATTCGCTTAGAGTTTGTGAAAACGGAAATTAGTGTTAAGCTATAAAGGGTGAAAAACACCTCTTAACGAAGCCGAAAGGCACTTGTTCTCCCCGTCATTGCCATCATTTTTTTGTTCTACACCATACCTGGGAACCTCTTAGTTACGGATAATATATTGGGGGTCAAAGTTCCAACTTTTTGACAACTTCTTTTTTTTTTAAATACAAGTTTGGTTTTTACTTTTAACACCTCCACGACTCCCGTACTATTCAATCCATCCATCAGCACAATGTTTTGAGTGCGTTATATTGAGTTCTACCACAAAACATGATTTTCCACTCCAAAAAAAGTCGTTTCCTAGCATTTTTGCGTAAAGTTACTTAGTTTGATGTTCTGTACATCAAATGCTTGGTTGATGGCTTTGTGATGAGGTCTTTCACACCCTGTATTACTAAGCAGCGTAAAATTAATGATTTAATCAAACTATCCGTTTAGGAAATACGAGTCCATTCCTCTGTTGGACCGCCTCGTTGGTCTAGTGGTGGCAAGCACGATTGCAGAGCATGGGGTTCTTAGTTCAATTCCCAAGTCGGGCAGTGTTGTTGAGTTTTCCATCTAGAATTTCTGAGTAGCAGCCGCGGAGTCTAGATTTGTGCCCGCTTGATGGCAATAGGCTCGCCCCCTATTCCATGGGACTTAAACAAAACTGACGAAATGTGGGTGTAGGTACTATTAGGTACCTACACCTCTGCCTAAACCTTCGAGGATTACAGGCGAGACATTATTACTGTTTTAAACTTTCACGGTTTTTCCCTACACTTAAAGTACGACGCTTCCCGCGATCATGGTGCTTGCAACAGCGTGCAGCGTTGAAATATCGGGAGCTCATAAAAACAAAAGAAACCACGGATATTATCCTATAGGTAAGTACTTTAAGTGGAGACATTATGTGTGATTCCCGTATTTCCCGTAGAATCTCGAATTGCCTAGCACATAACAAGCTTTGTCTAAGTAATATGTTATCAAGGTAATTCCAAGACACATGAGACGCAACCGCATTAGCTTTCACTAACGACGTGACTCGATTCCCTCGACTCTAGAGTATCATCAATACTACGTAGATTAGCTAGGTAGGTACATGTAGATACATAACTACATACTTGCACTACTACTACCACTTACTACCTACTACTTACTTCCTTTCTTGGTTGATATCAACCAAGAGAGAATAGCCAAACAACGTCTGGGCTAGGCTTTAGCTTTAGGTTTCACAATTCCCTTACTCTTACTACCCGGGCCGTTGGGTGCGGTAAATCTTATTACATAAATCAAGGTATCAACATGCAAAGTAACACGCAATGCAACGTTATTAAAGAGTACTCTTCTATGACTTTTATCGCGCCTGTTGATGAAGAATGTGAGGATTTGTTACTAGATTATAGACAATTTACTATCCAGAATTGGCAGGCGCAAGGATTATCATAAAACTACTCTTTTTAAGACGCCATGCTATCATATCATTTTGTTCGCAGTTTTGTAAGGTCTATACATAACCATTTTGTTTGCAGATTTGTAGATAATATAAATATAATATTATAATATAAATATTGCTGGACATTACACACGGCGCCATCTAGTGCCACACTAAGCAACGAGGCTTGTGTCGTGGACACCAGATAGTTGATATACTACATAGATACTTTTTTGTTTGTAAATACATATTTTTTATACATACATCCATGACTCGGAAACAAATGTTCATACTCATCACACAAACATTTGCTCCGACCGGGGTTCGAACCCGGGACCCTAAGAACGTAAGGCAGGCTCACTACCGCTGCGCCAATCGGTTCGTCATTATTATTATATATACAGGATGAAATTTTTGCATGCCACCTGGAGGGAAAGTACTCTAAATACCGGAGATAGCAAATTTTACTCAAAGGAAACATTCCTTTATTTTTAAAAAGAAAATAATCTGCATTCAAAGATTTTGAAAATTCACGTGCCACACTCGGGAATCGAACCGGCTAAATTCCAAAAAAATAACACCCTGTATTTTTATGGCACCAATCGATAGGGTCAATCATAAGGATCAAATCTCTCTAACAAATATTATAAATTAAATGAAAGGAAAACCATGAAATCTAAAGTTATAAATTCATTGGGATAAATTCAATACGTTAAAGCACTTTTACTCAAAGGATGGATCTTTACAAGTTAAGAAAAAAGATTGCAATTTGCAAGAAAAAAAAAAAATTTGGGAAGTTTTTATTAATTTTTGGGGCCCACGTTGGGGGCCCCTGTGGCTCGGGGGCCCCGTATAATTGATACGGCAGATACGGCGGTAGCTACGCCCCTGATTATTAGGTTCTAACATAAATAATTGGAGGATGGACCTTTGAGTAAAAGTGCTTTATGTTGTCCCATTGAATTTATAAGTTAATATTTTATGGTTTTCTTTTCATTTAATTTATCATGTTTGTTAGAGGGATTTGATCTTTATGATTGACCCTATCGATTGGTGCCATAAAAATACAGGTGTTATTTTTCTGGATTTTAGGCGGTTCGATTCCCGAGTGTGGCACGAGAATTTTCAAAATCTTTGAATGCAGATTATTTTCTTTTTAAAAATAAAGGAATGTTTCCTTTGAGTAAAATTTGCTATCTCCGGTATTTAGAGTACTTTCCCTCCAGGTGGCATGCAAACATTCCACCCTGTATACTTAATCCACAATAGGCGTGACGACAGTATTGTTATGAGCTGGGTATGGGATAAATTAATTACTACCGACGAGCAACTGAATAACTTTAATAATCACAAAACACTTCAAACTCAATCACAAGTACACTACTGATCACTATTCGCTTAGATATCGCACTCACAAGTTCACTTTGATTCGTCCCGTACTGTAGCCAAAATGATACTGCCTGCTCCCACAAACACGTCGACTATTTATACGACGACCGAACGTTTGAGAATGATCCATAAGTTCCCAGAATCTTCTAGGCAATTCATACTAGGTCATTGTCCTTCGAGAAACTTCCACAACTTTTGTACAAAGGAAAGAAATAGGTACTTTATGCCCTGGACGTACGGTCGAAATTACAATGACAACTTCCCGATGTATTTTATAGGTAGTTTGCGAATTTGTACCTACATCATTCGATACATACCTACTACTACCTACCTACTTAGTTGTAGGTACCTACTATTAGAAGCTACTTGTATTGTAGGTATGGGTACGACGTAACACTGCCCCCTCCTTAGACATGCTCGTCCCGAGCATCATTAGGCCCGTAGTATCGCGCCAATCGGTCTACATGGACAATCTTAGGCGCACCTCGTGGACCCTTCTGTATTCGGTAGGTGACATCGTTGATCCTAGTCACGACTCGGTATGGTCCATCCCAGTTTGCTTGTAATTTCGAAGACTTCCCTTTGCTCCGTACTGGGTTATGCAACCACACCAGTGAACTCTCGTCGAAACCCCTACTATTTGCCTTCCGGTCATAACGGGTCTTCATCTTCTCAGACATCTGTTGGCCGGATTGTCTAATATGCTCATAAACATCATTCAACTTGTTACGCAAGTCATTTGCGTAATCTGTTACACTGCGTGGAGCATCAGGGGGAGTTCCAGTGATTAAATCTGCAGGCAACCGTAATTCCCTTCCAAAGTTCGCGAAGGCGGGCGTCACAGTCGTACTTTCGTGGACTGCGCTGCGGTAAGACAGAAGAAACGGCTGTATGTGTTTGTCCCAATCCCTTTGTCTGCTTTCCACGACTTTTGCCAGATATCTTTCCAACGTTTGGTTGAATCGTTCCACCATTCCATCAGATTGTGGGTGGTAAGAGGTGGTTCTGGTTTTGTGGGTACCCATTAATCGACAAGTCTCCTGAAATACTTGCGATTCGAAATTCCTTCCTTGATCGCTGTGTATTTCTAAGGGTACTCCAAAACGACAGAAGACTTCCTGAACCAATTTATCTGCGACAGTTGTAGCTTCTTGATTAGGAATGGCGAAGACTTCTGGCCACTTTGTGAAGTAATCCATGACCACCAAGAAGTACTTGCTTCCGCTCTCACTTTCTGGAAATGGTCCCGCAACGTCTAGTGCTATCCGTTCCCAAGGGGCTCCAACGTTGTACACTTTTAATGCACCTCTACTGCGTGTTTGGGGTCCTTTCACGGCCGCACATCTGGTACATTTGCGACACCAGTCCTCCACATCATCTCGACAGTGGATCCAGTAAAAGCGTTCTCGAATTTTTAGTAAAGTCCTTTTTATCCCCATATGTCCTCCCGAACATCCATCATGGTACAGCCGTAAAACATCTCGTACCTTAGCTTTAGGGACAACCATATTTAGATGACAGCTGTCCCCTCGAGCGTTTTCCCATTTACGGCACAAGACTCCATCCTGGATCACCAAGCTGTTCCATTGCGCCCAATAACTCTTCGTGATGGAACTCATCGCAGCCACATCACTCCACTTGGGTTTAGGAGCGCCAGCTTTGATCCACTCGAAGATCGGTTTGATGTCCGAGTCATTTTGCTGAGCCTGCTGTATGGTTACCTTCCATTCATCGCTAAGATCCGTTCTTAGAATCCTCACAGGCACCACTTCCTTAGACTCCTGTCTGGAACTGTGCTTCCAATCTTCAGGCAAAGGTCTTCTTGACAGTTCGTCTGTTTTGCTGTCGTTTCTCCACTGTTGCTGGGTAGTCATTCCAGCCGCTTTTCTCTTCAGAGATTGGTCTTCTCCTGGTGTGCTTCGTTTTTTACAGTTTGACCGAAGGTGACCCCTTTCTCCACAATTGTAACACTTAGGGCTGTACCTTTGCGTACGCTGGCGTACAGGTGATGCCACAACTTGTTTTGGGCAGCTTGGCCGATCATGATCCCTTTCTCTACCAGTGTAGCAGCTAGAGCTGTACCCTCTCTCACAGTCGCGTACAGGTGATGCCACAACCTCCCTGACATGGTGTGTTTGATGGTTTTGCCTCGCTGCCTCTACTTCCAAGGCATGAGCCAACGCATCTTTCAGGGTCTCATGATGCCCAAGTCGTACAGCGGCTCTAACTTCCAAGTCGCGTATTCCGTCGACAAACGCCTGTACCAGATTTCCAGTGATGAGTGCAGGGGCAGACCGGTATGCTTTTCGAACCAGCGTCTCAACTTCCAGGGCCCACTGATGTAGGTTCTCGGCACTACGCTGAACACGATCCTTCAACTTAGCACGAAATACGTGCTCCAGGTGCGCGTCGCCGTATCTGGACTCTAACGCTTCCAGCAGCTGTTCGTAGGTCACATCCTTGCCAAGCGCTTCAAGAATGTTGAGGGCCTGGTCTCGGAGGCCCAAGGTAAGCGCGGTCATGGCTTGAGATTTTGTCCATCCATTCGCCTTCATAACGGCCTCAAATTGAATTTTATACGCCGACCACGAAGATGTTCCATCGAATGGAGGCACCTTAAAGCCCCGCGCTGAAGGTGCAGGAACTACTGAAGCCACAGTCATGTCTCCAGTCTTCAGTTCTCCCAAAGCTTTTTTCATCCCAGCGATCTGCACTTCGGCCTCTGAGATGCGATTCTCGTGCTGGCGAACCTGATCCTTCATTACCTTCAGCTCTTTGCCGAAAGTTGAATGAAGATCCTTTATGAGGATCATCTGTTCTTCTTGACGACGAGCCAGCTCCTCCTTGTCTCGTTGCAACTGCTCTTCCAACCGGCGAGCCTGGTCCTCTTCACGGCGAGCCTGCTCCTCTTGACGGCGAGCTTGCTCCTCCTTATCTCGTTGCAACTGCTCCTGTAACTGGCGAGCCTGCTCCTCTTGACGGCGAGCCTGCTCCTCCTTATCTCGTTGCAACTGCTCCTTTAACTGGCGAGCCTGCTCCTCTTGACGGCGAGCCTGCTCCTGCAGCAGCGCCATTAAAGCTGACAAGTCTGGCGCCACTGATACTGGAGAAACTCCGGATGGACCAGCGACTGGCACTGACGTAGGCTGGACTCCACCCGGTGTCTGTGTCGGAGAGTCTCCAAACCGCCTTTGGTCCATGTCCTGCTGTCGCTGACTCCTGGTACGGATACCGTCCGTGTTGTCCTTTGGTAGAACTGGCATAATTTATCCCTCACTTCTGGCACCAAATTGTTACGAGCTGGGTATGGGATAAATTAATTACTACCGACGAGCAACTGAATAACTTTAATAATCACAAAACACTTCAAACTCAATCACAAGTACACTACTGATCACTATTCGCTTAGATATCGCACTCACAAGTTCACTTTGATTCGTCCCGTACTGTAGCCAAAATGATACTGCCTGCTCCCACAAACACGTCGACTATTTATACGACGACCGAACGTTTGAGAATGATCCATAAGTTCCCAGAATCTTCTAGGCAATTCATACTAGGTCATTGTCCTTCGAGAAACTTCCACAACTTTTGTACAAAGGAAAGAAATAGGTACTTTATGCCCTGGACGTACGGTCGAAATTACAATGACAACTTCCCGATGTATTTTATAGGTAGTTTGCGAATTTGTACCTACATCATTCGATACATACCTACTACTACCTACCTACTTAGTTGTAGGTACCTACTATTAGAAGCTACTTGTATTGTAGGTATGGGTACGACGTAACAGTATCAAAAAATTGCAAATCTATTTAGTCCGTCAGTTAGAGTATTGGAAATTAATGGACACGTATTTTTTGTTTTTGTAAATCAATGAATATTGACAAAGATAAAACGTATTAAAACTCGGGAGTGGGGGCTCGTGACGTCAGAACTAGCTAAAAATGATGAATGCTAGCTAGGCGTGACGTATTGAGAATTTTAAAATCGTCATATCTTCGTCAATTTTGGTTTATGTAACAAAAGAAAAAACACGGGTCAAATATTTTTTGATAATCTAACTGATGGACTAATTAGATTTTTTTGTCGTTGCGCTGACTGCTTACTCGCAGCTGGTATCACCTGACATAATATGCTTTAAATATTACTAGATATAGACAATTTGCTATTCAGAATTGGCAGGCGCAAGGATTATCTTAAAACTACTCTTGTAGGACGCCATGCTATCATATCATTTTGTTCGCAGATTTGTAAGGTCTCTTTATAACCATTTTGTTCGCAGATTTGTAAGGTCTACTTTATATACAAAATCAAAAATTATTGCGCTGACTGCTTACTCGCGGCTAGTACCGTTATCACCCCATTGTCGGGCTAACCCTTAGCTTAGGACTGTCAGCATATTGGTCCAGTCTAGGGTTATGGTGCATCCACAACGCAGTTAACTTTTGTGGAGCAACACTGTGCAACACGGTAACAATGCAACTATCTGTAACTTTTGTGGCTACTTGTTGCTGATTGTTACTCATCGCGTTCATACCGCCAATAACATTAGAGTAACTATCGTTTGATCAGGCGGTGACAGACAAGTACATGAGCAATTGCGTTAACACTTGACAGATGTTGTTTTATGTTGCCGTGTTGATGCATTATTTAGTGAGAGAACCATTTGTCTAATAGGTATGTAGATTGACTGACTATGTATACAGGGTGGAATTTTTCAATGCCACCTGGACCTGCAGTGCAAGTACGTAGCACTCGATTCGATACGATTCGATAAATCTGACAGTTATTCTCGATAAAATGAGTTTTTAACCAATCGAAAAGTCCGATTTATCGAATCGTATCGATTCGATCGTTATCGATTGCTACGTACTTGCAGTGCTGGAGGGAAAGTGCTCTAAGTACTATAGATAGCAAATACTAAAGAAAACATTTCTTTATTTTTAAAAAGAAACACATCTGGGTAAGGCCACGAAAAATTGTTTAATAACACACTTGAAACTGTAACACACAATAACACACTTGAAACAATATAACACACCGGAAAATAGTAAAGCCTAGCACATAATTGATAAAATAATAAAACTAGTTCTTTATTCGCGGCTTTGCCTGAATGATTTTAAAACATAATTACTACAAATAAAACACAAATTAATACTAAAAATCTTTATTAGAACATACACACATAATTTAATGAAAGTGTTTTTTTATTTTTTTTATTTTTCAGGGTCGCTTTGTTTAAGCCTTTCCCTGTATAATTAATTTCTAACTTTCAGCTGGCGTCATTGGCATCTGAAAAGAAAAAGTAAATTCCCTTCACCGGTAAAGCTTAGCAAATACAATTCAGTTATGAAGCATGACATTCGTCATCATGCAAACGTTTTACTTATTTCGCCACTCAGATGCATTACTAAAATACTAGCTGCTGCCAGCGGGTTCACCCGCGCGAAAGTTACTAAGTTGTTAAGTTTGGATGGATGTTTGTTACTCAATTACGTCAAAACAGCTGAATGGATCTTGATGCAATTTGGGTCAGATATATATAGGTTATAACTCCCCGTATTAAGTTCCCGTTCACACTCACAATACTAATCAAACAAACGCATTCACAAGCATAGCTGTCCTTAATGACCTCTCTTGTGTTGAAAACAAACCCGCTACCCTATTTAACCGAGGTCCTCAGTATCATATATAATGTGTCAACTATTTTACAATGTGAACTAGGCTTAACGTATTTTCTCGTGTGTTACGTAACACAAAACATAACACACGTAACATGCGGGAACAAACACACGCGAAAATATAACCGTTATCTGAAAATAAAAGATTTAAATACAGTCTAAATGCACAGAAAACTAGTCGATTCAACAAATAACAACATTTTCTACAGTAATTTTGACTTTACCGGATTAAATTTTAACACTTACCTTGTCAAATCACGTAAAATAACTCGCAAAAACTAGGTGACCAAAATTCCCGTTCCCAACAACTTCACGAATTGCTTCATACTGAAATGGCTGACAGATGTTTGACGTTTCTCTATGGTCTTAGGGAAGTTTCCCAACATAAATAAATACTTTTAGTGTTGCTGTGATTTGAAAATTTTAAACTAACTTGCATTTCGTGTTATGTCCATAGAGATAGAAAGAAATATGGAGGGGCCCCGATATTCTATACCTACATTTGCATAGACAAATGTGAGTGAAATACGAAACGGAATGTGAAATATCGTTTTGCTTCATTCTATTTAATGTGGTAATCGTATTTGATAAAAGAGACAACAATATTTCAGCTGTTGCTCATAATGACAACATTTTGTTGTGACGTAGTAACAGTTGTAGGTAAGTGCCGTATCCGCCATATTATGCGACGAGTTTTGTGGTAGTTCTGCTGTCAAATGAGTGTTTACTTTTGCAATTTTTAAGATTTGTGAGAAAATTACGAAGAGTTTATCTATAAAATTTGCACGTATATGGTGGAAAACAGCTATTCAACATGCCTGCGTGTTGTGTTATGATGTGTTGTGCAAGAAAGAAGGAAAATCAACCTAAATTGTCTTTTCACAGGTTAGTAGCCGGTTTTCATGAATTATTACACATAGTAATACACTTTTGATGAAAAAAATGCTAAGGGATCGTGAATTTATGGCTGTAGTGTTCATATTTGGGCTTATTTTCGTCCAACAGACCTTTTTTTAATTTCATAATTCATTCGTTTGTTTACAATACTAAGTCATGGTGGAATAGTGTGGTACCGTTGCGGTAATATTTTCCGATACTAGTTCCTTCGCTGTGCTGGTACGATATAGTACCTACATACGTGTGCTAATCGGGTCGAAAAAAGATTATTATTGTTCGCACGCAAATTAGGTACGCGTTATGATGACTGACGAATTTGACGTGGAGTTATGGACACCAGCCCGTTACACAATACAAAACTGTTAGAAATAGAATAAAGCAGGAATCCGAGATCCAACGTGAATTTATTACAATATAGATTTTTTTTACACGATGACAAAAAACACACATAGAAAAACTTAATTCAAAAATGTTCTTTCTTATAAAAATCTCTCATTTAACCTCTTTCAACATATTGCATAACGAAATTCCTATATTTTTCAGGCATCCATCAAAAAACAACATCAAGAGTCATCTGTTTTCTGTGAGACGAGCAACGTTAAAAAATCTGATGTTTGCCTAGGTTGGACTGTGGATGGGTGACCACCCATTACATACCGAGTTTCCTCCGTGCCTCGGAAAGCAGTTTTTGAACAAACTAACATTGTTTAGAAATGAATAGGTAGTTTGTTTTATTTTGATATACCTACTTACATAATATTGTTGTTTTCATACCAAATGTTTATTGAATAAATAAAACACATGTTGATTTTTACCGAAGTTTTATTTAATGAATAACTAAAAACGAGGTGCGATGCTCAATTAATGTTTGTGTTTTCATATTTAAAAAATAATCTGCATAGTATGAGCAATTAAAGTTGATTTTTGACATACTTATGTGTATTGGTATGTTTGTAAAATATTACAAGAAATGCAATTTACAAAGACCATTTATTTTCGTAGGTACCCACCAAATTAGTATCCTTCGAATTGGCCAGGAAATGAAATTACTGTATCTGGCAAACCTAGTCCGCATACCTACTAGGAAGCTACTGACCTATAAAATAAGCGAAAGCGCAAAAGTGATGCGACTAAAATTGTTTATAAATTCTGTGCAGAAAAACACTACATTTAATAACGGTCAGATATCAGAAGAGCATTAAACTTACTCATTGTTTTGTTACAACAGACTGGAAGAATCTATGCTATAATAATATAGAGGAAAGATTTGATTTTTTGTTTGTGTGTTTGTTACGATTTAACTCAAGAACTACTGTTAAAAATTGTTTTACCATTAGAAAGCTACATCTTTACCGAGTAACATAGGATATAAATTATATTGATGTCATGCAAATTAGCCGAGCTATCACAATTTTCGCGGGCGAAGTGCTTAGTAAATTATAAATATGATTCAAACGTGATATCTAGTAAGACTCGTAAAACTATTATGTAGTATTAGTATCGATACTTGTTATAGTAACACTATATTCCCTAATTGGTACATCCCTATCATTGGCGGCCATTTTATGAGAAATTTTGAGGCACCTTTTTTTTGTAGGTATTTCCAGTCCATCTACTTCTCAAGTCAATGGTTATGTCACACACGGGAATCACACACGGGCCATTTTTTCAGCCATGATTTTTTTTTAAATATTAGGCAGATATCAACTGTTTATTCGTTTTAAAACAAGGCCGTTAGAGTATAAAACAGGTACAATGTAGCAAACAATATGATACTAAATTAATTTGATAAAAAAAAAAAAAAGTTTAGTGTCACATGAACAAGAGCCATTTTGATTTTCTATGGAAGCTGAAATCAACCTAAAATATTAATCGAAAATTTACATAATTAGAAACGATATTTTTTTATTTTAATTACACTATGCTGGGCAGGAACTCTCCTAATATCGATAAATCTGTAAACGGTATTAGAAATAATGGTACCGTATTTTTCTTTTAAAATTTTGGTCCGAGCCACGTAATTTTTTTGAAATAAACACTTTTTCGTGGCCATACCCATCTGCATTCAGATTATCCAAAATTCGCTTGCCACACTCGGGTATCGAGTAGGAATCGATTCGACAAATCTGACAGTTATTCTCGACAAAATGAGTTTTTATCTTTGTTATAGACTCATTTTGTCGAGAATGACTGTCAGATTTATCGAATCGATTCCTACGTACCTACTTGCACGCCCGGGATGGATCGACTAAAGTTCGAGAAAATAACATTCTGTACCTTTTTGACATCAATCGATAGGGTGATCAATCCTAATGGATCAAATCTCTCTAAGAAACATGATATGAAAGGAAAACAATGAATAAAAGTGAATCTGAATCTAAAAATCGTATTGAATTTATAACTGTTTCATTTAATTTATCATGTTTGTTACAGAGATTTGATCCATCCATTTGATTGCCCCTATCAATTGATGTAAAAAAGTAGGTACAAGGATGTTATTTTTTCGAACTTTAGTTGGTTCGATTCCCGAGTGGGAAGCGAATTTTCGAAAATCTGTAAAGATTTGTTTCTTTTTAAAACTAAAGGAATGTTACGTTTGAGTAAAATTTGCTAGATCCAGTATTTCGAGTACTTTCCATCCAGGTGGCATAGAAAAATTCCACCCAGTATAGTAATGCCCCAAGTCCCCCAGTACAATCTGATACGAAAGTTAGTCTGGTTTAAAAATACCGTTCTTTGGGAATTATAGGAAGACTTAAAAAACCAACAATTTATGAAGACTATAATTTTATTACAATTTTAACATTACACATACGTACATTATTTGGTAATAAATAGAGACCGGATTATAAGCAAATGCAATTGGCTGTTTTTTATGTAATACATACCTATTATATTTTGTTGCTGAATTTGGCACTTTTGTTGAATATTTCCAGAATATTCGATGCATATTTCGACGATTTTAGTTGCTTAAAATCCAGTCTCTAACTTACTAAATAATGCTCTTACATACTTTCTCGGAACGTCTATTTTTATTACCAGTTCTCCATAATAGGGAGGTACCAATACCTTAAATGCAACAGCACCACCACGGAAGGTTAATTGTTATCAGTCCACAATACGTTCAACTTCAGATTAATATCGGATACAAAATTTAAATCTGTCTCTTCCGTAGCGGTACCCATTGCCCTTAGGAGCCTAGGCCCTATACTACCTCAGATTAGCAACTCTATTTGTCGTGGTTCGAACTTCGTTTGTAATACTGTTAAAATAGCGTTCTAATCAGCTTGCACTACAAAGCGGTTGTTACGTCAGTCACTGCGGCCGAATAGTGCGAAATAAGTGGTTTTTCATCATCATCATCTGCCTAGCCTTTTCCCAACTATGTTGGGGTCGGCTTCCAGTCTAACCGGATGCAGCTGAATACCAGTATTTTACATGGAGCGACTGCCTATCTGACCTCCACAACCCAGTTAGTACTGGGTAATACGATACCCCTTGGTAAGACTGGTTGTCAGACTTTCTGGTCACTGACTACCTGTAACGACTGTCAAAGATCTACTAATGACAGCCGGGACCAACAGCTTAACGTGCTTTCCGAGGCACGGAGGAAACTCGGTATGTAGGTTTTTATTCTTTATAAAATCAAATTTTCGTCTTTTGGAAAAAATAAAAAACATTAGACCTGCTTTATAGTTAGTTAAGTTAGTATGCAAAGTTTCATGATCTAATTTGAAGTACTTTTTGAATATCAGCGGTTTGTTTTCCGATTTGCAACGCAAGTTTTATAATGCAAAAAAGCATATGATTCACTGCACTAAACAAGATAAATATGCTAGTACGATAGTGTTTTGAAAACATAATACAACTAACTTTATTCGATAGAAAAAAATCACGAACTTATCTCAAAAATATTATTATAACGAGTAAAAACCATACTAAAATACATGCGATCATTCATCATAGTGTTTTACTTTTTTAGTCCAATCAATAGATTTTTTGTAAATCGCAAAAAAACATTTATTTCGCACTATTCGGCCCGCAGTGACTGACGTAACAACCACTTTTTAGTGCAAGCTGATTAGAACCTTATTCTAACAGTACCTATTTCAAACGAACTCTGAACCACCACAAATAGAGTTGCTAATTTAGCTCCTGTAATCGCCTTAACTATGAAGCTAAAATCGCAACACTCGCAACATAGCGAACATCTGCGCGTATTTTTGGTTGATATAAAGGGTGTAAAAAATCTCTTTTAACAGAGTTTATGAGCCATAATCTTGTAGAACTCTCAATTAAAAGTGAAACTTAATTGTTTCACTTTTGCCATAACAATATTAGGCATGTGGCTCCTTGCAAACTGCCAAATTGATTTACGCAGTTCATACTACAAGCCTGATTAAGCATAATTATGAAATTATAATTTTCAATAAGATATTGCCAAACAGGCTACATTTTTACATAGTAAGTACACTACTTTTCTTCCAAAAGAGACTACTTATCGTCGGTTCAAAGGTAAAACTCATTTAGCGGCATAATTGAATAATGGAGATAATTAAGATTTTGCGTTTTTTTTGTCTAAAAAATCAATAGAATGTTAGCAGGTACTGAAACTTTCTGTGAACATGTGAAAGTATGTATTCTATACTATTATTTTTATATTTTTGTCTAAAATCTATTAGTTTGTATGTAAATAAAAAAAATGTACGTAATGAGGTTTTCCTCTTTCTTTCTAGGTAAAATAGTGTATTTAATGAAAAACTTGGGTTTAAATCTTACAGAAATATAATACATTTTAAGAATGGACTTTTTTAATGAAAAAGAGCGAACAATTCTGCCGCCAAAGAATGCAAACGGGTGTTACGAAAGGCGCGTTTTGATCATGTTGGACGAATTGGGGCCAAACTGGCGTCCTACCCTTCGGGTAGCAAGAAGTTTTGGTCCCTGTCTAAGTCGGTCGAGACGAACTTCTGCCGTCCAACGCTGCTTTCTATGCTGAAGCCCGGAACGCTGGCTCATACCGCGCAAGAGAAGGCAAATCTGTTTGCCTCCACCTTTGCCGAAAATTCGCGCCTAGATACGGCCTTTCGCCCAACATACCTCACTGTGGCTCCGCAATGCCGGAGATCTCAATCCACATTAAAGAGGTCCGTAAGGCCCTGTGCAGTCTAGATGTGAACAAAGCCAGCGGTCCTGACGGAATACCCGCAAGAGTCCTGAAGAGCTGTGCTCCAGAGTTGTCTCCTATCTTAACACGCTTGTTTTGCCTCTCTCTGAAAACCGGAGTAGTGCCGGAGTCCTGGAAGCTGGCTAATGTGCAGCCGATGCCCAAAAAGAGTAACCGTGCCGATCCTGCCAATTATATACCAATCGCCATTACCTCTATACTGTGCAAAGTGATGAAAAAATATGCTGCTAGCATACCTCGAAGACAATGCGCTCCTCAGTGACCTATGGCTTCCGTCGTGGACGTTCAACTGGGGATCTTCTTGTGTATGTTACGCATTGTTGGGGCGAGGCCATCGAGAAACATGGCGAAGCCCTTGCTGTGTCGCTTGACATCTCGAAGGCCTTTGACAGGGTCTGACACGCTAGTCTGTTGGGTAGGCTTCCTGCATTCGGCATCTCTGCTGACTTTTGCAACTGGATTTCCGACTTCTTGAGAGACAGATCGATCAGAGTGGTCATAGATGGCTGCTCATCGGATCATAAGGCCATAGATTGATTGAGTTCCTCAGGGGTCTGTTCTTTCTGCGACATTATTTTTGCTGCACATCAACGACCTGCTACAGCTTGGTGCAATCGGATACGCAGATGACAGCACAGTCGCAGAAAGATACCTGTCCAGTGCAAGAGCCAGCAGAGAAGATACTGCTACTCTTAGAGAGGCCATGGTGGAGCGAATGAATTTGACCCTAAATCTCGTCTCCTAGTGGGGTGACGCCAATCTGGTCGAATTCAATGCTCTGAAAACAAAGGCGTGTCTCTTCACTGCAAAAAGGAGCCAGTTCCAGTTGTCTCCCACTTTCCGGGGTGCATCTGTAGCAGTTACTGACCGCCTACAGCTTTTGGGCATGGAGTTGACATCGGATCTCAACTTTGGCGCAACAATCGAGTCAAAAGCTCAGACCCCAGCTAAGAAGCTGGGCATCTTGAATAAGGTGAGGCGATACTTCACATCTGGACAGCTTTTAAGTTTGTACAAAGCACAAGTCCGTTCCTGTATGGAGTATTGCGGTCACTTGTGGGATGGCTCAGCAAAATACAAGCTTGCTGCACTTGACTCGGTGGAACGCAGAGCTAAAACGCTTATAGGCGACGAGACGTTGGCAGCTTCGCTTCACAGCCTAGCTCATCGGCGTAATGTTGCCTGCCTGTTGGTCTTCTACAGACTGTACTTCGGTGAGTGTACGCAGGAGCTCCACGACCTGATCCCACCATCACCCTTTTACCACCGGACTAGCAGACGTACTGCGGCGTACCATCCGCACTTGGTTGACATCCCGATGTGTCGTACTAAGCGCTTCTCCTCCACTTTTATTATGCGCACAGCCAAAGTCTGGAATTCTCTGCCTGCGTCTGTGTTTCCACCCACATTTAACCCACCTGCCTTCAAAGAAGAGTGAACAGGCATCTTCAGGCGCTCGTTCCATTATAGATCTCATCCATCGCTTTCCATCAGGCGTGATCGAGGTCAAGAGCAGGCCCATATTGTAATAAAAAAATTAAAAAAAGTCCGTCAATGCGAGAGCAACTAGTTCTTTACCCCTCTTGTTCCGGTAATCACTCATTATAACAATTTATTAAAACCAAATGTCAATTCACAAGTGACAGATGTCACGATAGAGTAAAGTTCACTAGCACTAGCAACTTAGTGAGTTTTACATGCTAAACATAACTAACTGACTGACCTACAAGATTTCAGGCAAAATTAATTAAGTGCCAAATGAGTTTTACCTGCAAATGGATTACAGAGGATTTGGAACTAAAGACTTTTTTCACTTCACAGTTTTGTTATGGACCACAGTACGCACTTAGTGATTTTTTCTTGTCGTAGATTTTTTCTTTACAGAAGCAAAAGTAACAAAATCTCATTTTGGGTAAAAATGTCACTTAGTGTGTTTTACCTTTGAACCGACGTTATGTTTTCTTGAATTTCTTACTATGAGTTGGAGAAAAATTACCAATTTCAATTACAATAGAAGACATGGCATCTGTTTTAGATTCTATATCAATTTTTAATTCGCCATGACAAATATCTTCTGTGCTCTTTAATTTGTGTAGTTCATTTTCTTTGACTAACCTCATTCCAGATGAGGATTGCATCGTAGATAAATTCCTGATCCACTTCTCATTCCGAATTGTAGAGAATTCTTCCTGGGTATCAAATAAAGCCTTGTTACATTCCTTTATTTTTTCAACATTCTGTTTGATGAGTTCTTCTTCCTGTTGTTTCTTTGCTTTCTTTTCCATTAGACGTGGGCTCGTTTTCCTCGAAAATTTCGAGGAATTCAAGCTACTGTTATCATCGGAGTCGTAGCTTTGGCTTGTAGCTGGGCTCATTTCAGCCCATTCCGATGCCGACAAATTAGAGTTAGTTCCAAGAGTCGATGTACCTCTTGAACTTATTCCCCCAGATTTAGTTGATCTATTTGAGCGAGTGTATCGCTTACGAGGCATGCTTGCTAAGTCGAAGTTACCTAAGTAGCTTCCTTCATCATCACTGGAATAAACCGAGAATTTTTCTCCAAATGGGTATTCACATGTATAGTTTGAGCACATAAATATTGTCTCATGAAAATTTATATAGTACTTTCGCACAACGGACCTGCACAGGGGGCAAACCTGAAAAAAAAAATCATTCAATAAAGGCATTTAAAAAAAAAACTCATTGATGAAGCTACTATGTTAATGACAAAAACTTACACTTGGACCCTCCTCTATAATATTACTGTTTTTAGCAATATCAGTACTGATAATCTGCAAAGAAAAAAATACAAATTAGTTGTAATTTATGAGGTTCTTAGGCCGAGTCTAAGCAGTAGGTACACTACCGTCCAAAAGTTTGGAAGCACACTTGTTTTTGAACCAAACAAAATATTGCTGACTATATGTGTGGTAAAAATTTGCATTAAAAATAAGCTTTACAACCTCTTACGATTGTTAACACAAAAACATTTGATTATCATGCCACATTCATCAGGTATTAGTCGATTTCTTGATTTTGAGGAAACGCGTGTATTAAGACTTAATCCATCAAGTATTTTCTTTTATGCAATGACGTGGTTTTATTGAAATTATTTGGTAGTTTCAAATATTTTGAATCCTATTTAGTCGCATTTGACCATTGGCACGCGAAGGTTGTGATATTAACACTACCTCTATTCGAAAGATTTCGACTACTGCTTTAACCGTATTTTTAACTCTGAAAATGGATAAACGCAAGCCAATTACGCTTGAGCAGCGAAGTGCTGTTTGTACTCTTAGTGAGGAAGGTTACAGTGAACTTTAAATAGCAGAAAGGCTCGGACTCTTTTGTAAAGGTGTCCCACTACACCCATGCTAGACAACAAGAAACTGGGAAAAAATTGTCAAAAAGAGATCTGGCTGGCCTAAGTCATCAACAAAATTAGATAATAACTTCATCAGAGTTCTCTCTAAATGGAATCGACGTTTTAAGGCACCACAAATTACCGCAGCTTCCGAGGAAACGCGATAAACACCCATTGCAGGAACAACTGTTAAAGGACGTCTTCTGTCTGCGGGGCAAAAACGATGTGCTAAAAACAAAAACTAACAATTCGACATAAGAAAAATAGACTAGAACGGATAAAGGCGCACATAAACTGGACAATAGACCAATGGGAAAATGTCCTTTGGAGTGATGAATCAAAGTTGAGATTTTCAGTCCCATAGACGCGTTTGTACGCCGGTCAAAAGAAGACAGGGCTTCCGAAGCATGTACAGTGGCTACTGTCAAACTTGGTGGTGGTAACGGCATGGTTTGGGGGTGTTTTGACAACAATAAACCTTGAAATACTGTGATGATACCCGAAAAACTAAACAAGGGAGGTTGTTTGAAAACTCTTCAGGATTCCGCCGCACCCAGTGGACTGAATCTCATTGGTCCTGGATTTATTTTTCAACAGTATAATGGTCCAAATAACTTGTCTAAACCATGCCAGATCTTTTTTTAAAATAAAAAACATGAAAGGTTTTAAAAATCATACAATAGCCGTCCACCTGACCTTTATTCAATTTCGTCCACCTGACCTTTATTCAATTGAATTGCTTGGGATGAATTCAATGGAAAGGTGAAAAATCGAGCCGAAAACATTTTTGGTATCATGATAATATTTAATAAAAAAAAAACAATAATCGCCAGGGGTGACAAAACAAAAAAGTATAAACTAATAAAATGAACGAAAGATGACAAATAATAAGTATACAACCAAGACAGATTTAAAACAATAATTTGAAGATGATTATATTTATCTATTAACAAAAAGTATTAATTTTCTTCTTTTCTAATTTCCTTTTCTAAAGTTCTAAAGTTCTAAATATGCGAGAAGATAATAAAAGGAAAAGGTGGACACTTCGATAAAGCTAACATTTTATTACATTTTCATTTATTGAATGTTGTTTTTTTTTTTTATTTTGTTTTTAATTCGAACGACACCATTTTTTTTTTCTTTATTTGATTTTACTTTGGTGCTTCCAAACTTTTGGACGGTAGTGTATATGAAATACTAGCAGCGGACGTCACGAGGTTTCACCCGCGTAGTTCCCGTTCCCGTGGGAGTACTTACGGGGATAAAATATAGCCTATGTTACTCGCTGGTAGCTATCCATTGCTGTAAGAATTTTTCAAATCGGTCCAGTAGTTTTTATGTTTATTTGTTACAAACAAAAATACAAATCTTTCCTCTCTAAAATATTAGTGTGGATAATGAAATAATAGCTTGATCATCATCTACCTAGCCTTTTCACAACTATGTTAGGGTCGGCTTCCACTTTTACTGGATGCAGCTGAATATCAGTATTTTACATGGAGCGACTGCCTATCTAACCCCCACAACCCAGTTAATACTGGGTAATACGATACCCTTTGGTAAAACTGGTTGTCATACTTTTTGGGCCTCTGACTAGGTACAGTCGGGGTCTTTTCCGCCTGACCATTTTAATTTTTTTTTCGCTTAAAACATGCGGAGGCCCCGACCCACGCCCCCTTAAAGTTTGGGCGTATTAGGAAAGCCTCAACTTTGTCGCACAAAATAACAATAACTCTCGTTTGGCGTGCGTCGTCAGTGCGCTCGGCCGATTCGGTATCTTTTCATTCATTATTTCTATACAAAGTCAACGGGGCGGGGCTAGAGAGCGTTTCTATGTTGCGAGTGCAAGCAAAAATAAGCTTAGTGGTGGTCAGGCAGAAGTGTCCTCGATAGTACCTATTACCTAACAACTGTCAAAGATCTACAAATGACAGCCGGGCCCAACGGCTTCACGTGCTTTCCGAGGCACGGTGGTAACTCGGTATGTAATGGGTGATCACCCATCCGCAGACCAATCTAGGCAAGCACAGCTTAACCTAAATACTAGCCTAAATATACCGAAATAATAGCTTGATATTCTCATAAAAAAGAATTTACTCAAGAAAACAAGTTCTTTAATAGAGACAATGTCAGACTAAACAACACCGGCTTCCAACTAAAACGACACTGGACTGGTGTCGATTCTGTTGTGCACAAACTAAACTTAATTTAGGCTATTGCTATCTTTTACTAAAAGGCAGTAAGAGAAAAGAACGGCTATAGCTATGAACTAAGTCAGAGATGTCAAACTAGTTTATGACTTGCGCTTCACTGTGTTTTAGTCGACATGTTTTTACGTGCACCCTTCATTTGTATAGAAATATTAGTTCCAACTAAATTTGACAGCTAAATTACGTCCGTCTCTTTCTCATTAAATTATAGAGAAAAAGATAACAATAGTCTAAATTAAGTTTAGTTTGTGCACAACAGAATCGACACCACTATTGGCTTCAAAACTAAAAGTAGTAACATCTCAAAGACGAGCTAAGAATTATTACGTTCACTGTTGCACAACTGACAAACTACTAGTGAATGACAGAGACAAGAACAGAGCTAAGCCAAAGCATGTGCTAACTAACATGCAAAACATAACATCAAGCCCTTTTCCCTGAAGGGTTAAGCAGAGGTGTATAACACACACACATTTGCCAGTTATATTAAAGTCCAATGTCATACGGGACAAGCCTATTGCCACAACCTAGGAATTAAGAACAGGCCTCAAGCTCCATAAATAGTACTTGTGGCTACTAAACCAGTGAGACAGATCGTCTCACTCCTTACAGTTTTTTTTTTTATAATGAGGCTATTTTTGTATTCGAGGTTTTCATTTAATGTAATTGACTCAACCAGTGATTCCCAAGTTTTTTTTATTAGGGACCATTTTGATCTTTTTATTGTTAACAGCGACCGTTTTACATTTTACTTTCACTGTCAAATATTACAAATTTTTAAAATGTAATTATAAAAATTAATTCCAGGATTCAAAAGAATGTAAACGCTCGGTACCTATGTCTCAGAATGTATTGGAATGCTCGGAAATGTCTGAAATGCTCGGAAATGTCTGAGAAAAGATTTGGTCCCATACAAAACTTGATTGTATTGTTACCGCTGCCAGCTATTGGTTATTACAGATTAATTCACTATTTGGAAAGTAAATAAAATGTCCAAGCTAGGTAGGCCACCCTTCATACAAAAATTTTACAAGCCCTTTAGAGTAACTCAAATCTGGAAAGAGAACTGTGACCTGAAATTCAGGCTCAGCCTAGCTCAGGTGCAGTTGCTCATAATTATTCTTATTGCTTTATTGTAACTGCATAAAATACTGTTCAACATGTTATATTTTTAAGGAGAAATAAAAAAATAAACTTGGCAAGAATTGAGAATTTTAGACCCCACCTCTAATTCAAAAATAACATACATTTTGTTTATGTGATAAAAGAACATTAATAGTATAAAATTAAAATAGTAGTAAAAAATACTTTCATCATCTGCCTAGCCTTTTCCCAACTAGGTATGTTGGGGTCAGCTTCCAGTCTAACCGGATGCAGCTGAATACCAGTACTTTACATGGAGCGACTGCGTATCTGACCTCCACAACTCAGTTAGTACTGGGTAATACGATACCCCTTGGTAAGACGGGTTGTCAGACTTTTTGGGCCTCTGACTACCTGTAAACTGTGGGACCAACGGCATAACGTGCTTTGCGAGGCACGGAGGAATCTCGGTGTACTTAACGGCTTAACGGGCTTAACCTAAAGATCGTTCAGTGGATCATCTTAAATCGACACAAGTGGCTGTTGTTAATTAGCCACTATTAAAAATACTACTGAATTGAATACCTGTCACAGACCATAATCTAGAACAACACACAGATCACAGGACATGCACACACTACAGATAAAAATCTCTATATACATTGTAAAATTATGTATTTCAATAATATTTACGATTCTGTCGTCAATGAGGAATACGGCGACCATGAGCACGCTGATAATTAATTACTTACATTTGCATCTAGTGGAGTTTGAAATTGAAATTCTTTTGCTGCCATTGCTAACCTTGTTTTGCAAATGTTAGAAAAACTATTAGGTACCTACTGAATAAATTAACAACAAGTTCAATAAAAAATTATGTTTCAATTCAATTTCAAACGTAAATATTAAACAATTTAACAAAACACGCACGACACTTTCCACAGAGCATAATCGATAAATCGATAGACGAGTCGACATTGGAGGCGAGCATAGAGTATATTGATATTACGGCTGCATTCCGTATTACAAAATAATCGCTCACAGCTAGGGCTTGCAATATCGGTTCATTTTTACTATCCGGATAATACGGATATCAATATTTTACTATCCGGATTATCCGGATAATGCGGATGATACGGATATTTTTAAGTTTATATTCTAAACAAAACTAATAAACTTTTGTAACACGTTTTAATCAGTCTATCAAGCAAAATGACAAAGAACTAATAAACTAGACCAATATTTCAAGTAACCACCTAAGAAAACTAGTTCACTCTCTAAAATTATACAATAGAAAACCCGATACCGCACAAATAATTTGTATTTAGTCTTCTCATACATAACCTTTGCGCAGTGCTGCGCGCGAGCTGTCAAAACTCCCAACCGCGCTGTGTCAACAATTTTAGCCGATTTTTGACACATTTTCCGCCCGTTCCGATTAAAACACCTGTAGCTCAAAACCTACAAGTCCTAGAGCAATTTCAAAACTACTGTTGTCAAGCTGATTAGATAAGGAATCTACTTATCTAGAAATCAAAATGAAATACTTTAATTATATACTCCAAGTCATAATGTATAGCTAAAAAATAGTTACGAAAACTGATATTTCGCTAGAAATATCACTTTTCTCTTAGTTTTTTATCTATTTTAACATTATATAAATAAACTAGACTATATTTCCTTTCCAACAAGACCACAATCTCATTAATATCTCAATAGCATCATATCTAAATATTCCTATGAAACTAGATACTCACTGTTTGTTTACATCTGGGAACTAATTTTTGCCAGCCGGTGTTGGATGAAAAAACACACAAACCCACATGTTTTTTGGTGTAGATAGTTGAACAATCTAATCACCTCACTAATTAAGCACTGTTTTTCCCATTTCACACACGTTTTAGTCACTAAATCACGTATTTCTTCACATTAAACAATCACTGTAGGTACATATAATTACTGCATTTTCACAGGCGAAATACTGCGATTTCGCGATTCGGAACCTAATTTTTGTTATCATAATACGATAGTACAACTTCTCATGATCATTTTAATGTATAACACTGTATTCCAATAACAAATACGTAACTCGTAATAACTTGAAATGTGACACTAACGCAAATACGATGACACAAGAAATGGCGCGCTCTGTTGACGTAATGGTGTTTTTATTATTTGACAACTTGTCAATAGAGTAGAGCTGTGATTTTTGGTACGTCGTTCAACAATGTTATATAGATTATAAATAAACCATTGAATACATGGACCGAGCACGATTAGTCGATATTTTAAATAAAGTTTTGGGACAAATTATGCCAACACCGTGCGGTGGTCATTACAGCCGAGCGCGTACAATTGAGTAAAGTTACTGGCTATGATCTAATTCAGCCGCGGTTTACTGGAACAATTCCAACTATAAATGACATCTTAAGTTTATCACAAAATCCTCAAATCAACCTATTTAAAACATAATAATTAAATAAAAATATCACTTTAGTACAAAAACTGGTTTTAAGTGAGAAGCGACCGTGCGTGCGATACAATACAATACAATCTTGAAAATACGTGCAGTATGGATGTAAGTTTAACTTTAACAAGTGGTCAATGTTGTTATAATCTGTCACTAAATTGATTTATTGTGTTGTGATTTGTGAAGTGAATAAACAATTGCAAGAGTGATTAGCTCTACATTAATAGTACATTATGGTACAAGTGTGTAATGTTGGTAATTACCGCTGAGGCCCTATTGAGACCCGAGCCGTCAGGCGAGGATCTTAAGGCGCGAATTATTTTATTAATTAATTTAAATCGCGTCCGTGCCTTATCTGTTCCACGCCTGCTCTGCGCCTGCGCCGCGTCTTCACCGTACGCCGTTTCTGTATGATTCGCGCCTAAGAGAGCCGAGGACGGTAATCATCAATACACGCGTGTATCATACGACGTTTTTCAACACACTTGTAAAGAAAATAATACTAAAAATAATTTTATTTTGTAGGTAATAGATATTTGTCCTTGGAGTTTTCAGGTTCAACTTTCCATAACGTTAAGGGCTTCACATCTTATATCGGGTGGTGTACAACATAAATCATTTTCTCCATAACTAGTATTTGTAGACATTTTAACAAATAACTATAATTTCAACAGTGAAAACTAATTGTGAAAAAACTTTCGCAATGGCGGGAAAAATTAATCAGTTTTCCTATGCGCGCGTGTTAGCATTTTAGAAATATAACTATGTAGATATGTAACTGGATGTATTTAAACATTTAATGTTCGTTACTTATTAGGTATAAAATATAAACAATGAGATTCACTTCATAATAACATTATATTTACCTTGTAGTATATAACAATTAACCCTAGTAGTGTATATTACACAACGTTATGTAGCAATATATAATATAATAAACAACACACATAATAATAACATAATAATCACATCCTAATAACCACAATCATCTTCATTATCTTGTAATAATGAAGATGATTGTGATTCACCTTTATTATCACAATCATCATTTTATCACAATCGTCGTTTTATCACAATCGTCGTTTTATCACAATCATCATTTTATCATATCATCATCATTTTATCACAATCGTCGTTTTATCACAATCTTCGTTTTATCACAATCATCATTTTATCACATCATCATCATTTTATCACATCATCATCATTTTATCACAATCGTCGTTTTATCACAATCGTCGTTTTATCACAATCGTCGTTTTATCACATCATCATTTTATCACATCATCATCATTTTATCACATCATCATCATTTCATTACAGTCATTATCATATGATCACAATCATTATCATTTTATCACAATCATTATCATTTTATCACAATCATTATCATTTTATCACAATCATTATCATTTTATCACAATCATTATCATTTTATCACAATCATTATCATTTTATCACAATCTATATCATTTTATCACAATCTATATCATTTTATCACAATCTATATCATTTTATCACAATCATTATCATTTTATCACAATCATCATCATTTTATCACAATATTAATCTAACCTAAACCTAACCTAACACAATCACCATCGTCGTTATTCACAATCACTAACACAATCAACACCGTCACTAACACAATCACCATCGTTGCTATCACAATCATCATCGTCGCACTATCACAATCACCATCGTCGCTATTACAATCACCATCATCGTTATCACAATCACCATCATCGTTGTCACAATCACTATCATCGTTATCACAATCACTATCATCGTTATCACGACAAATCAACAATATAATCAGAATAGTATTATCAACCATAATCAAAATAATGTCATACCTTAGATGTTAACGCCTTAAAATTCGTAGAGCAACTGAGCCCGCTCCATTTTTTTTTTTTTTTTTTTTTTAGGGGGGACCACTCGCAGTTGCAACTCTAGACGGTTGCTTGACTGCTTAACCGGACAATCCTGTGGTGGCCAAAAATTACTTTAAGGCCTCCAGCCAGGGCTTACAAACTAACAGGAATTACACATTAAATGAACCGTCACTAAGGGCACCCCCTGTGGGGTTCGGGCCTCGGCTTAGTGGGTCATTGGCAAGAGGGCAGCAAGGGACAACAACAGGCTGGGTCGGATCATTAATTGGCTCATCGAGCATGTCGGGCTGGGGTCGGGCAGTGATGTTACTGGGGGGTCGCGGGGGTCCACGCCGGCGGGACCGGATTCGCGGCTTAAATCGGTTTTTGTATTTGTACCTACGTAGTGTACTCGTTTCCCTACAGCTCTCTTGATAAAGGGTGATGGGATCATCGGGAGTGACAAGGGTAAGTCTGGGTCTACGAATCCTAGATATGTTAGAGGGGGCATAACTGGCTGCTGAGGAGATCAGCGGATTAGGGTGTTTTTCGGCTGAATCGAAAGCCCGCTCCAATGAGGCTCCGCTCTTTTATACCCGTTAACAAATAAGTATGATTCACAAGTGACCGTTGAGTCAAATCAGTGTTTGATTTGTACACAAATAAGTTTGTTATTTAATTAATTCATTTTAACAATTGATTATACAATATAAAACAGATAATATTTGCATTTATAGGTATTTCAAGTATGTATGTATTTAATACTAGACACATAATAATTTAATTTATCTAACACGCGCATATAACAATTTGTTTTTCAAACAAGTGTGTTGAAAAATAATAAATAACGTAATAACAGTTATGTACTTTGCAGATGACACCTTTTTATTTAATTTAAAAAATAGAAATACAATTATCCGTATTATCCGAAAAATCCGCAGAATGATGCTAGTAAAATCCGGATTTGAAAATAGGCGGATATCCGGATAATACGGATATCCGGATTGCAAGCCCTATTCACAGCGCTCGCTCATACAGGTCGCGGCACGAAACACTAGCGCTGACCGTTATTGCGCAGAAGTAAAAAATAAGAATGTTTGGGGCGTGCATTGCGCCGATTGGCTCTCCAGTAGAGATGAAGCGTATATACTATAGAACAGATCCAGGCACTAGGTATTTAACGAGACTTGGTTGCACCTAATCCAACTTTTTAGATACTCGATCCACCTAGTCTCGCTGCCTACGTGGCGTCCGGCACCCACGGCCCGCTCGTATCGATGTCCGAACTCCGAAGAACTGGCGCGGGCGCGGCGAAGCGAGATAGCATTTTGTTTCCTTAGTTACCTACTAGTCTGCTTTTCCGCTCACTCGTGTTTGTCTAAAATCATTCGTGTGCCAGTCATTTGAATTTGAACCTTATTTCAATACAAATAAAAGCAACGCGACGCGCACTCTTGTTGTGCAAGAATACATTCTGTCTTTTTTTAACTAAATTATTCCAGTCTTTTATGTACTTGTAAATACTCGATGTGAATGAAGACTTTATGATCCACTTACACTAGTTGTACTAGTCTAGTACAAAGACGTCGAGTATCAAATACGGACTCGTGCGGATATGATCTCGGCTCACCATATTGATACCTACTTGACGTCTCGTATCGCGCATAATAAGCAAACATTTTTCGTAACGAAGTTTTGTGTTTACAGAACTTTTGATATTAGTTTTATTAAAATAACAAACAATGATTGAAGAAAGGTAAAAAAAAAAACAAAAAAATACAAAAAAGGCAAAAAAAATATGTTTTTTTTTGCCTTTTGTTGATACGCCAACAATCTACAACGTAAATGAACCTTTATTATGACTATCATAGACCTGTGTAAAGTATGACGGGAAGATTACAATTAATTACTACGTACGTACGTACCACCTGCACGTATCGCTCTGGTACGCAGAGTAGAGAGTAGACTAGAGTTTCGTGCCGCGACCTGTATCTACATTTTGCGTACCATATTTAGCGTTACGATTTACGCTGCATTCCGAATTACGCTGTAATCGATTTGAGCGTCCATAAACCCGTTCCGAATGGGGAATTTTCCAGTGCTTTTTATGAACGAACTAGATGGCGCTGATCAATCTTGAAAATAATAAAATGGTTCGTTTTTATACCCACAAAGCCTTAACCTGAAGTACGAAGGAACCTAAGCTTGTCTCGACGCACCAGGAGTTTAGACGTAACACAATAACACTCAAGAACAATTGCAAAAACTATTCAAAAACTGTACTGAACTGTAGTTCAGTTCAGTGATGCAAAAGAACGGAAGACTTTTTGGTTAAAGTTCAGTCATGACTGAAATAAGTAGTACCATTGCAATGAGAGGTTTTCTTTTTGAGGTATTAAAAAAAAACTTAGTTTTCAAGAACTCTTTAGATGGCGTTGAACTTACTATGATAGTTGGTGCCAAAGCCAAAACGCTTGGAAAAAAAAACATTGTGTCACGTCACATACTCTCGTTGACTGACACTTTCATTTGCTAAACCTTTCGAATATAACCTAGTTTTCTCGCGCTTTGTTAAAATAAGTTTTTTAGGTTCCGTTCCGTGCATTATCATACTAACTCCTAGCGCCATCTATCCAGCGACTAGGGAAGAGCTAAAAAGAAAATCCCTCATTGTTTTCAATGAGAGGTTTTCCTTTTGAGGTTTTAAAAAAAAACTTAGTTTCCAAGAACTCTATAGATGGCGTTGAACTTACTATGCCAAAGCCAAAACGATTGAAAAAAAAAACATTGTGTCACGTCACATACTCTCGTTGACTGACACTTTCATTTGCTTAACCTTCCGAATATAACCAACATTTCTCGCGCTTTGTTAAAATCAGTTTTTTTAGGTTCCGTTCCTTGCATTATCATACTTACTCCTAGCGCCATCTATCCAGCGACTAGGGAAGAGCTAAAAAGAAAATCCCTCATTGTGGTTATGGTTTGGGCATGGTTGTATGTGGTATAGTTTTTTGGTTTGGTTGGTTTGGTTATGGGGCAGTCTGTGTGTCATGTCTGTGTGCAATCTGTGTCTATGTTTGTGTGCGAGATTCCATAACAAAATTCGAATGCGGTGACTGCGGCGACTGCGGGCGTTCACCATAAAACTTAATTTTTTCTACTGATTTCTTCTTCAGATTCAGTGTTGCCAATTTAGCATATTGTATGCTAAATTTGGCATATTTAGTTCTTGTTTAGCATATTTTTTTAGCTTTTAGCATATTATAGCATATTTTTTTGACATATTTTATTATACATGAAAGAATGCAAATCACAATCTTTCTTGAAATAAAAATTGAAATCGATACTCGACTCCGCGGCGATTTGGCGGTGAGAACCCTGAATGCTATTTTGTACGTCAGATTCAGCCTAAAAAGAGCAGGAAAGTGCTGATAGTCTTACACTGTTCCAGACAATGTACTACTTTGTATCGGAGTCAAAGAGAGTTACGACTCTAGCTCTCAGCCTTCCACATCAGCTAATGTTGATGAATATCATGACATTGATATTCTATTCCCCTGATTTAATTCCTTATTAAATACTGTCATTTTTATTTTGGCATATTTTTTACACCAATCTAGCAAATTTTCAAGTAGTTGAGTTGGCAACACTGTTCAGATTCCATCTGGCAACACTGTTCCATTCTCAAGTTGACGTACCGGGTGCAGAAACGTCAAAAAGAATTTTTTAACGTTGGTTTTTACTACCGGAGCTCAGTATCAGTAACAGGTTTCGTCTGTGGAAAATCAATCATTACTCAAGAAGAAATCAAAACTTGTAGGTGTAGATATCGTCAGTTTAATACTGATATCTTAATTTCTGCAGTGATATCGTAAAAACCTTGTTGAATCCAAAATGTCTCGGGCTGTGTGTGTTCTCAATGGCGATGTATGCGGAACCGTTTACTTCGACCAAAAGGTAATAAGTTGACTCTTATTTTTTGTACAAACTTGCAACAGGACTGCTATATTATATAACCTTGAAAAACTTGTAGTTTGCGTAGTTAGACAACTACACGGTGTAACGTGTTGAATAGCCACAGTGGGTACCTACCTACATAATGTAGGTTCTTATCATGCCTAGATAGTTCTGGAACGATATAAGAAAATTGGATGCAAATGTGTTATGGTTTGAGAAATATCGTAAACCGGATTCCGCGTATGGCTTCAGCTGAAAAATAGAGGCGTGACAATATAGCTATTAAAAAAACGTTCTGATTAAGATAATCGCTTATCATTAGATTAGACGAAAAGCAGTTACGAGTGTAGTGATTGGAAAAAAATCTTCATCATCATTACTACACAAATAAAAAATCTTAGATAGTTCAACACAAATATGCAAAGGTTACAGTTTGCTATACATATTATTTACTAGGTTCTGTGAGTGGATTCGCCCGTGTGGTACCCAGATAAAAAGAAGCCTATGTTCCTATGGAATAATGTTCCTTTCATGTAGGTGGCCTCATACCAGAAATTAGCCTCCGCGTAGGTACTTACACAAGTACACACTCTTTCTATAATAGTAATATAGGTTTGGCAACCTCTTGAACCAATAAAAACTATTGCTGTACAACAAAAAACCTACTGATTTGATAAAAGAACAACAATTTATTTTTAACAGCCATTTTTGTTGCTGGTCAATTGCTCAAATAATGTGTCAGCAATTTGTGGATGCCCACTTATATTTTGTTTTTCTAATTCCAGAGTGATAATGCACCTGTAGTTGTGTCCGGTGAAGTCACAGGGCTATCAAAGGTATGCATTTTTAAATTTAAATTTAATCAATTATTTATAAGTTACCTACCATAAGCAAAATATAGGGGTAAGGTTTAGAAACGAGTCGCCTGAATTGGGGGGTGGGGGGAATGAGGATGGATGGGGGGAAGGGTGTATAGTCGTCCCCCACTTTCAGCCTCTGCCGGAGATGCATAGTTTTTTAAAATCACATGGATGAACTTCAGATCAACCGCCAAGACACCCTCCCGCGGTGACTTCAGTCTTCAAATTCAGGTGACTCATTTCTAAACCCAACCCGATAGATTTACCAAAGTAGCAATTAACGGTGGATTTATCCAGTACACTGTAAAAGTAGATTTGAGTTAGTTTTGTGGTGATAATTGCTTCTTCTTCTGATATGTGTCATCCATACTACCTATTAATAAATTCGCAAGTAACTTAATCTGTCTGTGCTCTGTCTTTTACCTTTTCACAGCTTATAGGATTTTTAAGAAATTAGATAATCCAACCAGAACTGGATCAGGACATAGAGTACTTCATCCAGGTAGCATGAGATAATGCACACAGGCAAAAGTGTCTTTTAAATACAATCAGAATGACTTTGCAAGTTTGATATAGGTAGTGTGTTCACATACATTAGCATGTACAATGACTATCAATATACTTACAGAAACAACACGTCAAGGTCACGATATAATGTCGTAATACTCGTTATCAGCTAAATAAATTATTCAACAGAACTGTTCTATAATTATGTGAATACTTACTTTTACCCGCGTCTTCGCCTGTATGGAGGTCTGAAGAGAACTCCTGGAATAACATAGGTCCTTGTCTACCTGTGTAGCAAATTTCTAGTTCACAACTCGTATGTAGATGGCACAGCGTGGGCCGATGCTAGGTTAACTTTGTACAGGAAGAGGTGCAATTTTGATGGCATGCTCCGAGCGTACGTCCGGCCTCATCAAGAAGCCCTACCAGGTTGATACTTGACCCGTGACCGGTACGCAAGGCCTAGCCACGATCAAATGCTAGGATCGGCGTTTAGAACAAGCTTCCATAGTGCAACTTCTCGACGTTTTATAAGTGCCCATGCAGGCCTATGTGAAATAAAATATTTTGATAGTAGAAACGGGTTGTGAGCCTTTAATGCGTGAAGAAAAGGTAACAGACAGGCACAGAGTTATTTAACATTCCTATTGAAATTGTTAACAAAATCCTATTCAAAAAGGGTAGATAGTAAGTAATATTTTTTAGAATAAGTTCCTGCGAACAAAGGTCACGGTCAACAGCTAGTTAACAATAAATAACAGAAAGACATTTGTTTTAACTTGCAGTGAAGAAATAACGAAGTGATGATAAGTTATCAATGATGACATTTGTACTGTTAAACTTACACATAGTCTCTAAGTTACATAATAAAAAAACCGGCCAAGTGCGAGTCGGACTCGCGCACGAAGTATTCCGTACCATTATCTATACATTAGACAAAACGGCAAAAAAATCACGTTTGTTGTATGGGATTAAATATTAATTTTATTCTGTTTTTAGTATTTGTTGTTATAGCGGCAACAGAAATACATCATCTGTGAAAATTTCATCTGTCTAGCTGTCACGGTTCATGAGATACAGCCTGGTGACAGACAGACGGACAGACAGCGAAGTCTTAGTAATAGGGTTCCGTTTTTACCCTTTGGGTACGGAACCCTAAAAACAATAAAGTCAAATGTTGTTTTTTCAATAATAATAACAATGACTTATTATTAACCAGGTTTCAGTTTTCTTACAATGTTATCTGATTTACTTTATTTTAACTTTATGTACAATAGTGGTACATAGACGTCGTCCTAACGCCACAAGGCATTCTCTACCCGTCAACCTTGCGGATAAATAGGACAGCATAGTGATAGGTTACAAAAAAATCTGTTATCAGCGTATGAACATACTCTGTGAGAGGTCGTGGACTGTTTCACCATGCAGGTCCTGTGCTGATGGGACCTACATGCCGTAGTACGATATGTCAAATGTTTTGGTATTTTTGGTCCTGGCACATTCCAGATAATGTTTTCAGTTTTGAAAGCAGTGGTGATGACATAAATTACTCTAAAGTAAAATCTAACACATGCTAGACGTGTACGATTAGTAAATCGGGCCGTTTCGCCATCACTGGGCCCCAACTGCTTACCTACATAGGAGACCTTATTTCAGGATGATAATAACTACATAATTTCACATAATACCTGCCCTTCCACTCAGCAACGAATACACCCAGGTCAGGCAATGCGTAATTGGGGTTTTCCACAAACAATTTTTCTGTAGTAGTCCAGAGTTCCGATATGTGCCCAGTTGATGGTAATAGGCTCGCCCCTATTACATGAGACTTAAACATAACCTTCAGAGCAATACCGGACTGATGTTTATGTAAAATTTCCTATCTCTCCTTTCAGGGTAAGCACGGCTTCCATGTGCACGAGTTTGGAGACAACACAAACGGGTGCACGTCAGCCGGCCCGCACTTCAACCCCTTGAAGCTGGACCATGGAGCACCAAACTGCGATGTGCGCCACGTCGGAGACCTCGGCAATATTGAGTCGGATGGTGGCGTCACCAAGGTAAATGATAAATATAAGACATTTTAATTAACTTATATCAAACTCAAAGCATTTCAATTAGACCATTACGGCACTTTTGAATGTAAAAAATACAAAAAAAAAAACAAAGCTAACAGTCCCAGTCACATGAGAAAGTACAATAGTTGCCCATTCCCTAGCGTAGATCTCGATGGAGAAGAATGGGCAAGAAACTCCATGGACACTCTTTTAAAATCAAAATTTTGTTACAAAATCTTGGTTACATCATTCATGTTGAGATTATACATACATGTGAGAACTATGTAGAAAGACGTGCACATTAAGAGCGTCCAGATATTAAATCAAAAATGTATAAATAAAGTAGGTAATTAAAATGAACCGAGGCAGTTAAGAGATGACCAGTCCCAACTGACAGCGCCCGTACACGAACATGACGCATGTTTCGGCGCCATTCAACTCAACCATATTGAAGGGAACTAAATGACCCGACACACCCGCCACCATCAGCGAGACATTTGAGTGAGCATGACATTCTCTCGGCCACCAAGGCATATTCAAATCAATGAAAGATAACTAAATGCAAATGCTTTACAGTACATGGTACTCACACATGAGCTATGCAATTATACAATACTAAGAGATGGAGTCTATACAAAGCAAGGATATTTTTACAATCTTCTGTAGCTACCACAATAATTTGCCCAATTAGTTTTCCCCTATGGTTGTGGAGCAGGACCAGCATTGCGCCAAGCATTTTTATCATTAATGTAATCCCCTAACTTATAATAATATGCTTGATTACATAGTGTGCGTTTTATACAAGACTAGCGGACGTCCCGCGGTTTCACCCCCGTAGTTCCCGTTCCCGTGGGAGTACGGGGATAAAATATAACCTATGTCACTCAGGGTGAATGTAGCTTTCTAATGGTGAAAGAATTTTTGAAATCGGTTCATTACTTCCGGAGATTACCCCCTACATACAAACTTACAAACAAATGTTACCTCTTTATAATATTAGTATAGATTTAAATTTCGTCGCATTTAGTTGTAGAATGTGGGGAGGTATTTTATTGTAACATTTACATATGAGACTGCCTCGTTTTATGGGTCTAGTGGTCTGCTGAGTATGAGGTCCTGGGTTCGATTCCCAGGTCGGGCAAAGTGTTATTGGGTTTTCCATTAAGACGTTGGTCCCGGCTGTCATTTGTAGATCTTTGATCGTCGTTACAGGTAGCCAGCGTACAATGGTCTACTTCAAGGACTAAGTACGGAAACCTAAACCCCATGATAGGTAGACAGGTAGTCAGTGGCCCAAAAAGTCTGACAACCAGTCTTACCGAGGGGTATCGTATTACCCAGTACTAACTGGGTTGTGGAGGTCAGATAGGCAGTCGCTCAATGTAAAATACTGGTATTCAGCTGCATCTGGTTAGACTGGAAGCCGACCCCAACATAGTTGAGAAAAGGCTAGGCAGATGATGATAATGTACAGTCCAATCACTACCGATTTCTCACGTCTAAAACTTTCAAAATCTTAATACAGTTTTAATTTTACCATCTCCAAACATTTCAGGTGGACATAAAGGACTCTCAGATCTCTCTGTCGGGCCCCAACAGCATCATCGGTCGTACTCTGGTCGTGCACGCCGACCCCGACGACCTCGGTGTCGGCGGCCACGAGTTGAGCAAGACGACGGGCAACGCCGGCGCCCGCATCGCATGCGGAGTCATCGGACTAGCTAAGGTCTAGAAACCTAATCTTCAGTGTACCCCGTCATTGTTACTGTAGTATTAGTGATGTCTCTGCTTGCAACAAGTTTTTGGTAAAGGGTTCTTCTAATACTGATCGTGCCCTGGACTTTTCATTGGTGTGGTTCTAATTGATACTAAGAGTACAATTTGCAGGAAAAGTACACGGTGCATTCAAGAAGCAGCCTCTAATCTGGACTGATGTTTGTGCCTCTATATAAATGTCATAATTTGGATATTTGTTGTCTATGTATCAGGGTTTGTAAGTCCAGAAAACAACACAATGCAATATTAGGACCACATAAGTAGGTAGCATGTAAGACTATGTATGTTAGATGTTGTGATTTATTGAATAGCATTCCTGGCATATCTCAGTGAACAAACTGTTGGAATCTTTTATTTTTTATTTTATTATTGGTGCAGGGCACATAAATGTCATATGTACTGGTTTGTTTCAATAAATGTAATCTAAATGGATGTTATTTTTATTTTCCTTTTTTTGGTACCTAACAGATCTCCTAACTTTTCTAACAAAGCTTGCACCATCATTTTAATAACATTGTGTGATCCACCAAATCATCTTTACAAGGTCGCGGCACGTAAGTCTAGCGCTGAACGAAACGTGGAGGGGATATCTGCGCATGTTATAGGACTGGAGAGCCAACATCGGCGCAACGCACGCCCCAAGACATTCTTATTTTTTACTTCTGCGCAATAACGGTCACCGCTAGACTTTCGTGCCGCGACCTGTACGGTCGAACAAGCTATTTGGTTTACAGTTTAACGAACAAATTACATTGTAAAATGTAAACCAAATAGCTTGTTCGACCGTACATACCTAATTATGTAACAAACTACCTCTGTAAGTGAACAATTAAAATACTTATTTATGATTAAAATAGCCCTGTGGTGGCGGCCCCGACTGAGAGCAGCGGTGGCCCAGTGGTGGCGGCCCCGACTTAGTAAGTCGTGGGTTCGAACCCAGACAGGCGCATTACTTTGTGTAATTTATTTTATCACCACTGCTCTCAAAACGGTGAAGGAAAACATCGTGAGGAAACCAGCATGTCCTAGAACCAAAAATTCGAAGACATGTCATCTACCAACCTGCACTGGGCCCGCGTGGTGGATTATAGCCTATTTCCTCTGAGAAAGCCGTGTCCCAGCAGTGGGAACATTATAGGCTGATGATGATTAAAAAGATGGTTCCAAGTATTTTAGTTTTTCCCTGCATCACCTACAATAAAATTATAAATCCTAATTACAGACATTTGCATTGAGTCCTAAATAAATACTTGTAAACTAGCACAACAACTGCATGGAGTGGAGTGAAAGAGTGTACGTTACCCCAGCAGGAAAGTGTCTCCTAGAGCTATATGAGTGGAACGTGTAATTAGTGCCTTATCTGCTGTAAATGTGCCCCCACATAAAAAATGTGTGCCTCCTGTAGTTTTGGAAAAAAACGGAAAAAACGATTCCTGCTGGGGTAACGTTTTTCCAGCAGGAAAATTCTAAACGAATGGTCGGAGAGAGAAAAATTGTGCATGGCCTTGTAGCTTATGTTAGTGCCACAATGTGCCCCCAAAAATAAAATGTGTGCCCCTTCAGGTTTTCGAGATATTGCACTTCCTGCTGGAGTAACGTTTTGCAGAATCGTATATCTCTAAAACCATTGCATGTGCCCCTGTAGAATAAACATACACGAGTAGCTCTTAATGTGTGCCCCTTAGTGCCCCAATTAGACTTAAGAAAATATTTATAATTTCCAAGTTATCACGGTTTTATGAAAACTCGAAAAAACATCGCAGCGCCTAAACGAGACAAGGTATAAGCTCGCTGAAAACTGTATTTGGTCCGTCTTAACGCTAGTAATAACCATACAAAGTTTCAAAACTGTTCATGCATGCGTTTTTGAATTATCTTGTTTTAAGTCAAAACGATGGTGACATAACTTTGACGGCAAAATACAAGGAACCAGCTCAATCCCAGATGTGTGGGTGTATACCAATAATGTGTGCCTTTAGTCAAAAATATATGGTGAAAATATTCAGCTTGGAATGTTTCGCATTAAGTAAATATAAACAAAAAACAAAACATGTAAACAACGGATGGTTATCCGACCAAATTCGAATGACTACTAAAAAGCGACGGATTCATACATATCGATGACCTTCCTTATTGGACGTATTATACCTAAGCTGTTGTCCGTACAGTCGCGTTCAAAAGTTTTGGGGGCTAATTAAAAAATATATTAAATGCACCTTGTGACCATACTATATCGAACAGCTTGTGATGTGGAAATTATAGATGAAAACAAAACAAACATGATTTAGAACATTTTGTTTGAAAATAAATAAAGTAATGAAAAAAATCCAAGTAAGTACTTGATAAGTGTACCTAAATACTTTTAAAGAGTCAAAACAATGCCATTAAATACTTACTATCGCAAATCATGCCATCATTGTTACTATATTTTACAAAATTCACCACCCCTACAACCACATCATTGTTATAAAATGCTTAACTATTACGCCACTTTCATTCAACTGACGTTTAGGTAGGTATCTGTCTCTGTCCCACTAATACCGTATGCGTACTAGCTGTCTCACTTTCTCCAAGCTAGACAAAGCAATTCCTTGCGACACGACGTCAGCGGATGGAGTGCGGCCAGAGATAATAATATGCAGCGGTGAGGAGGCGAAAAAAGGGAATCTTCTATTAACGATGAAAAACTTAATGTTAATTTATCTAAGCTACGGCTTATCACTTACGGCTTTCTTTTACTGTTGTGATAGTTGGTTTTTTATTACTATACAAAAAAGAGCTACCTCTTTTTCGTAGTAGGTATTCATCACACATTTCATGAACTATATTTTTTTAAAACGTCGCCAGTCATATTTTGGGTCAAAGACCTGGCAAATATTTGGATGTATGTATTTCGTTCACACATAAATTATACCGGATGTATTTTAATGAAATTTTGAATGAAGAAGATAGCTTACCTAGGAATAGCACATGCTACTATTTAAAATGTACATAGTCATGTGCAGTCACAGAAACAGCTAGTAGAATATAATCCAATAACAACTTTCTATTATTACATATTACTTTTCTACTTCAGTGTACTCATGCACAACACGTATGAACCGGTTAGTAAGTAAAGTAAAGAAGGTCATCGATATGTATGAATCCGTCGCTTTTTAGTAGTCATTCGAATTTGGTCGGATAACCATCCGTTGTTTACATGTTTTGTTTTTTGTTTATATTTACTTAATGCGAAACATTCCAAGCTGAATATTTTCACCATATATTTTTGACTAAAGGCACACATTATTGGTATACACCCACACATCTGGGATTGAGCTGGTTCCTTGTATTTTGCCGTCAAAGTTATGTCACCATCGTTTTGACTTAAAACAAGATAATTCAAAAACGCATGCATGAACAGTTTTGAAACTTTGTATGGTTATTACTAGCGTTAAGACGGACCAAATACAGTTTTCAGCGAGCTTATACCTTGTCTCGTTTAGGCGCTGTGATGTTTTTTCGAGTTTTCATAAAACCGCGATAACTTGGAAATTATAAATATTTTCTTAAATCTAATTGGGGCACTAAGGGGCACACATTAAGAGCTACTCGTGTATGTTTATTCTATAGGGGCGCATGCAATGGTTTTAGAGATATACGATTCTGCAAAACGTTACTCCAGCAGGAAATGCAATATCTCGAAAACCTGAAGGGGCACACATTTTATTTTTGGGGGCACATTGTGGCACTAACATAAGCTACAAGGCCATGCACAATTTTTCTCTCTCCGACCATTCGTTTAGAATTTTCCTGCTGGAAAAACGTTACCCCAGCAGGAATCGTTTTTTCCGTTTTTTTCCAAAACTACAGGGGGCACACATTTTTTATGTGGGGGCACATTTACAGCAGATAAGGCACTAATTACACGTTCCACTCATATAGCTCTAGGAGCCACTTTCCTGCTGGGGTTACGTACACAGTGAAAGAAGATACTTATGCAGCTGTGTAGTCTCAATCATTAAGGTGTGAGTGTTATGATGTGAGTTACTTTTGTGTTTACAATATTAGTATGGAAATTTGAAGGAAAAATTACCTATGGTAGGCAGGATTATAAATAAGAATAATAACTTGATTTTTATGAATATTTTAATTGACCTATTGAATACAGCACATGTCCATTATGAGTAAAGAACACATTGCTTGAAGAATTGTGAGCTTGGAACATAGCTTGGTAACTGGTATTCCATCGCCACAAACTGTTTTCATCACTTTGTATACTTATAGATGCCCAATAGTTCTCCGTTACCCGGTCCCGAACATATTCTGCCAGTTTCTTACATAAATTACAAATCAGGGAAGGAGTTACAAAACCTTTAGTTAAGAGAATGGATATCCTTCCAGTTTTCAATGCATTCTCACTCTCTGGTTGGCAGTATGTGCTAATATAAGGTTCTGTAGGAGTTATGTCTGCATCGTGAGCCAGTAACCCAATCCACTCAACCATTTCCTCAGCATCAATATCTTTTATTGAAGGTATTTCAGTTACTGATGGTGACATATTCTTAGTTTTCAGGGAATGAACTGACACATTGATGTTCCTCCTCTCACTAAAATATTTTGCTATAGATGATGGGCAGATATCTTCGTTATTTGGCTCCCATCTTAAATTTAAATCGAACTGTTCTAGTTTCTGAAGCGCTGACCACACTCTGGAATAGTTTATTTTTGTTTTAAGATCTATTTTTATTTCATAGAAGCCATGAGGCCGCTTTGTTCCTTGAATTCCTAATGTTTGATATGTGTACTCAAGAATGTTTAGTATGAGATGTCCATCAGGAGTTATAGCAGCGCAATTTTGTATGATACAGTTTCTGTCTACTGACAAACAGTAAAGTTTTCCAGTTTTTACAAAACTTTCAATGAAAACTGGTTCCACGAATTCTGTTAGTGAACAATCCGTTAATTTATAATACTCTGTGTCTTCTGTTATTTGTTCTTGAATGAAACTCGGCGTTAGTATTTCATCAGGGCATGTTACTACCAAACTTTTATAGAAATTGTTCATATTTACAGTTCGGTTTACTGATTTTAAATCTTGATTTACTCTGTGAGTCACTATCACTTTTGGTAGAGGAAAGTTCCAAACTTCTGGGCATAGCATATTGTAGATTTATTGAGGGGTTTTTGTGTTACTGTTTATGGAACTTAGACCTATTACTGTACTCTGTGCTTAGACCTGGAGAGTGCACAATAATAACATAACCTCACTTTTTGGCTCCCGACATTTGATTTGACCACAATTTAGCATTTGACAATGACATTGACATTTCACTTCATAGTGATGTTCTTGATGTCTGAAATCGAAATCAGTCACATCGACTAAACACATAACATCACGCCTGTACTCCCCGAAGTTTAGGCAGAGATGTACCAAATAGTACACCCACATTTCGCTAGTTATGTAAGTTGAATTCCCATGTAATAGGGGGCGAGCCTATTGCCAACAACCTGGCGCTATTCTAACGTATAAGTACATATTTTTGGTTTGGTACATTCCGTACATTCTGGACATTAAGTTTTTCACACTAATTATGCAGGACGAGTAACTGATGTTAATGGCACTAACATAGATTGTTTCGCCCATCGTCATTGCTTGAAAACCCGTCATTCTATATTTTTATAAGGGGGAAAATACCACCAAAAATAACTTTGTGACCACTATCATCTATCACTTATAATGTCAATTGATCACCATTGAGCACCAAATTTTTATGAGGTTGTTGATGACAAACTAGTTTTGCCTAGGCCGACTTGGGGCACCCACGGATTGATTAGGTTAGAAGGGTATATGGTGTACCCTTCGTGGTTATTTTTTTAAAAACCATTCAGAATTCGCGGGGCTCAGTCGACCGGGTCTCCCTCGACTCGGATGCAAGAGCATAACAGTTTAATTTCTGGTGGTCACTAAAAAAATAAATGTTTGGTTCTAATTTCACGACAAAATGGGGATTAATTTTGGTGATCATTTAATAATTTTGGCAATCAAAAGCAATGTTTTTGCCGTTACATTTTGCTAAATCCGGTTGTTCGTTAATTGTATGCCTTTTTAAATTAGGTACTTCACCTCATTCGTAAGATTGGCTCCATCGATATGTAATATCGACAAGATATCTACAATGACCTTCGACCGACCTAACCCATTTGCACTGACGACCCGAATGGCGCAGTGGTAGTGAAGCTGCCTTACGTTCTTAGGGTCCCGGTAAGAGCAAAGGTTTGTGTGATGACCATGGACATTTGTTTCCGAGTCATGGATGTTTATATGTAGGTATGTATTTACAAACAAAAAGTATTTAAGTACGATATCAACTATCTGGTGTCCACGACACAAGCCTTGTTGCTTAGTGTGGCACTAGATGGCGCTGTGTATAATGTTTATGTGTGCGATATTTGTTTATTTATTATTTGCTAGAAAAATAATTATTATACTAGTCCATCGAAAAAGGTGATGCCGTATGCCTGTCGAGAAATGATCTTTTAGAACCCTGTTACTATGATGACGGGGCTTTTAAAGGAATTTTACAACGATGGGGAGAGATGGGAATTAATGGCTAAAATTTCATATTGGAATCAAACAAATACAAAACTTAATCTACTTTTATTATCACATTGCTTGTCACCCTACCGATCGCTTTTTATCTACTCTGCAAAAAAAACTATTTTATTCGATGTACAGTTCTTCGGCGGGCACAGCCTTGTACAATTGCTCGACCGCCTCCACAGTGCGCCCTACGATGGCTTTAACTATCGGCGGGGCAATCTCGTGCATTACGTCACGCCAGTTTGTGTTCACGAAGTCTTCAATTGGTTTAGCTGAAAGAAGAATTATACATTAATTCATTTAAGAGTCCTATTACATTTCTTACGCAAATTCATGATTTTTGACGCAGTAATTTTCAGAAGCAGTAAGATATTTTAATTATTTGCTTATGAATAACTATAGTGCTATTCTGTTTCTTGTAAGTTGGAGTTACACATTTTCATTTTTCTATTCGTGTAATTTACTATAAATATTTTACGAACTCAGTTTGCAAGAAAAACCGTCGGTGATGGAACTTTGACGCTCAAATTCACATTGTTACATTCAATTCATATAAAAGCCAAAATTACTAAAATATAAGTTGAATGTTTTACTTGTTTATTGGAGTTCTAGAATTTTTTTAAATTCCTTGAGTTTTCACGGAAAACGTCGTTAAGAAAGCGTAATTTAAGCCATAAATGTCTTGATTTAGCGTCTATTATATTCCAAATAAACTCAATTTTATCAAATAAATTTATTTGATTATAAAACTTCGATCTACAATGAATACGTTTTGTTAGTTTGTGTTTGTCAATATAATAAGACACAATTACAATAAATAAAATTGAAGTACAATAATTCTGCGTCAATTCAGCTCGCTCCTCAGTCTCATGTCAGTCTCGCCTCTAATTTTCGTCAATAACAAGCGACAATCGTCCGGAGATCACTATTATTATCGACTCGTGTACGCCGATCAAAATAATTTGATCCAGGAAGTAAAAATAAAAAAATTGCGTAAAAAAATGTAATAGGACTCTTAATCATTTAGGCCACTCAGCAATAGTGTAGCTGGTGTGTGTGTGGTATGCGTGTGTGTGGGTAGTTTTCCATCAATAAAATATTTTTTTAAATAGGATTTGAAGCTTCTGAGATTACCTCCTACATCCAAAACCTACAAATATGTAGGTACAGTCGAGGACTATAATTGATGAGCCACTTGCCACTATTCGTATTTTGTCCGTGTAATGCAAATTATGTTTACTTAGTCGGTACCTAATACTTAGGTATTCGTACTCGTGAATGTATAAAAGTGCAAAATTGGAAAGTAGTGAAAGTGGTTTATCAATTAATGTTCTCGAGTCTACCTCTTTTGATTATTATAGTATAGATTTCGTGCGAATATCAAACCCTCTACGATACTTACAATTTCGTTGAAAAGTCCTATCTAAAATCCAGCCTTTTGCAAATAAATCTTTTTTTGGGGTACCATAGTTTTGCTTCGAAAAATCTTTGTTTCGAAAGTTCTAGTAGTAATAATTTTCCACGACCTATATATACTACTACTACTACTACTACAACAGCCCATAACGTCCACTGCTGGACATAAGCCTCTCCTATGATGGGAGGAATTTGCCGTAATCTCCACGCTTGGCAGGCGAATTGGAGATCGCAGTGATTAAAGACTAACAGAAAACGCTGCTGCCCATTCTCTGGTCTACGGAGGCGCAAGGTGTTCTGCCTCAGACATTAGTCGCCTTATACGACACCCGTGAGTGTAATGGGTTGGTTCTATTCGACCTATATATAGTTGGGGACAAAGGCACATAATATTGAACAGTGTCTACTCACCCAATAGCCTGTTGCCATTGAAGAGGTTTTCAAAGGTGAAGACAGCACCGCCCTTTGTTTGGCTAGTGTAGTGCCAGTTGTCGATGTGCCAGTGCTTCTTGCCGTCATCACCGTCCACTGTCACCAGCACCGTGCTGGCTTTGATCATAATGTCGCCTGCAATATTGGTAAAGGAGTTGTTACAATTATGGTCACGGTGGAAAATCGCTACAGCTTCATAATTTCCGCTTCAAGTAGTTATAAGTAACTCTGTTATAAGTGTAGGCTCCCGATCGAAATAAGACAAAGACTGAAAAAATCAAAAGCCTTCAAGTTCAAAAGTGTTTTATTCAAACTAGGCAGAGAATCAGAACATTTTGAACGGTAATAATTATAACATAGGAACACAGTCTCCCAAAACGCCCGCCCTTCGCTTCTGCGGGTTAACAAGGATTTTATTATTATTTCCTTTATTCATTTATAAACAAATTTGTTACATTTTTAAATATTAATTAAAAAATATATAAAAAACATTAAAAAATATAAAAAATTGTAGCCCACCGGTATCGGGAACAGGGTCCAAGCTACCGGCGCGCCGGCGGTCAGGGCTCCAGAGAGAGGAACCTCCTAAGAATACGAGCCGTGTCCAGGAGTACCGCTTTCTGAATCAAGCCCTTGATCCAGCTGCCTAACGAGAGCCTCCTCAGGTATTGATCGAGGCTCTTGGCAATTAAGCCATGGGCTGATACGACTATCGGCACAATGATTGCTGAGTCCACTTCCCACATGTCGACAACCTCGCGAGCCAAGTCAAGATACTTGATTTGTTTATCTTTCTCGGCTTTCACGAGGTTCTCATCATGTGGGACCGTTATGTCAACAATCATTGCGCGCCGCTCTGATCGATCCACCACCACTATATCAGGCTTATTGGCTACAATAGTCCTGTCAGTGATGATAGATTGATCCCAGTACAACGTGATACAGCCATTATCGAGAACTGGGTCGGGCACATACCTATAGTAAGGCACTTCCTATTCCACAAGGTTGTATTTTAGAGCAAGTTGCTGATGGATAATCCTGGCTACAAGGTTGTGTCTATGCAGGTACTCTCTGTTAGCTAGACGAGAACACCCGGAGATAATGTGACGGATTGATTCGCCTGGACGGTGGCATGCCCGACATATGTCAACCGTGCCATCCTTCACAATAAATCTCCGGTAGTTATTCGTCATCATAACTTCATCCATTATTGCACAGACAAAACCTTCAGTTTCTCCGAATAGGTCCCCGGAACGTAGCCAGGCTACAGACGGTGATAGGTCTACGTCGGGCCCAAGGAGGGCCCGGAAAAAGCGTCCGTGAAGCTCCTTACTCTGCCATACCTCCCTGCGATCGTTAGTGTCAAGCACTGGAGGTTTGCGCCAGTTCTCTTTAGCCAAGGAGAGCGGGGTGAGGCCCTTGTCCATCGTGACGACATCTCGATGCATTCCCACATCGGTTCCTAGGAAATATTCCCTAAGGCTGCATATCTCGCGATTGTGGAGAGTCTTAGCATTTAAAAAGCCTCGACCCCCACACTTCCGCGGGATATACAGTCTCATAACCGAAGAACGTGGGTGATGCATCCGATACGCCGTCAACAATTTACGGACCTTCGTATCCAAGGCGTCTAGTTCTGTTTGAGTCCATTTGAGTATGCCGAAAGAGTACATCAAAACCGGCATGACCCAACCGTTGAAGGCACGCACCTTATTGCCACCTGATAAAAGACTATTAAGTACTTTTTTCAGGCGGCCAAAGAAACGCTCCTTCAACGATTGCTTCATGTCACCAACATTGACGCCCAGCGCTTCCGACATACCCAAATACTTATAGGTTTCGGTTGCTGAGAGGGATCGAAGAGTTATGGAATCTGAGAGCTGGGTTCCCACAGATTCCACAATCTCCCCTCGTTTTACATGCATGACCGCACATTTGTCCACACCAAATTCCATCCTGATGGCGTTACTGAAAGTTTCAGTTACCTTCAGTAACTCCATCAGTCGCAAATCGTTGGGGGCAAACAGTTTAAGGTCATCCATGTAAAGGAGGTGAGATATAACCTGACCATCTTTCCGCAACCGATAGCCTAAACCTGAATCCTCCAGCAGTGTGCTTAGAGGATTCAAGGCTAAGCAGAACCAAAGTGGACTCAAACTATCGCCCTGAAATATACCTCGCTCTATCCTTATCGGCTCGATATTCCTCTGAATCTGCCGACATCCTGGATAGCGAAGGACTGTCCTCCATTGCCCCATACATGACATCAGGAAGGTGCGCAGAGTTGCATCAACTTTATACAACTCGAGCACCCTCATGAGCCATGTATGTGGCACCGAGTCATAGGCCTTCTTATAGTCTATCCAACATGTCGACAGATCCTTTCGGGAGCGGCGAACCTGGTGACTAATGGCCATATCAATGAGGAGTAGCTCCTTAGTACCACGGGACCCGTTCCTACATCCATTCTGAGAAGCGGACATGACAGAATTGTCATCTATGTGTTTGCTAATTTTAGTTCTCAAAATGGATGTAAGAACTTTATAGACTGTCGGGAGACAGGTGATCGGTCTATAATTTTTGGGTTCCGCAGTACTACCCGATTTATGGAGCAGGTGGGTTATACCTGTTGTCAGGAACTCTGGCAGCGACCCAGACTCTAAGGCTGACTGGAACAGGGTCGCCAAGCGAGCGTGCGACCTTGTGAACCATTTTATCCAGAAGTTGTGCAGCCCATCCGGCCCTGCAGATTTCCAGTTAGGCAACGGACGGACTGCACGAGCTACGTCTTGGGGGCTGATAGTATGTTACGTATATTATTATTATTATTATAAGCCTATGTTGTCCCACTGCAGGGCAAAGGCCTTCCTTCCCTCCTTCCACATTTCGCGATCTAGTGTGATTGTAGGCCTATCCTTTGCGAAAGAGTCTAGCTCATTCCGCCATCTCCTTCTGGCAACAATGATTTTAGCTTTACGAAATTATGGGGTCATGTCGTAAGTAGTGTCTAAAGATTAGGAAGCTGATGGACATATAGATATACCTATAGCTTAGTAGCTACATATAAGCGGCTCTTAACTTTTGCTCTAATAGGATACAGGCCTCCTCTTGACAATGGTAGTCCAACCACGCGGAACCCAATGCGGGTTGCTAAATATATCTGCATATCTTCAGGCTTCGTTACGATGTAGGAACAGGTACTTACGTATATAGATGTGGTATTTCCCCTCTCCCTGAATGGGCAGCACGATTAGCTGACCATCCAACTTGTAATCTCCAGTCAGCTCAACGTTGCATCGGATCGTTAGGACCTGCTTGCTCTTCTTCAGGTCATGCCTGTGAACAATGCTTTTTGTTATTTTTGTTTCAGGACTTATTAAAACCTTGAGTGAACGCACGGTTTACTCTAGTAATTATGCACATTATTATTATTTCATCCCACATTCACAAGAAATATAAATAACATAGAATTGAACGTGCATTTTCGCGATAAACTTCATAAAAAAGCCCGTAAATCACCCGATAATGATATCGTCCAAATCTCATATAAGCGTTACCGAAATTATTGTAATAATCTTCTCAAGAAGCTTAAAACAGCATACGAAAAGTCAGAATTGGAAAAAGCTAAACGTAACCCTAGGGCACTCGGGAACAAAATAAAAGAGATTACACATACCAAAAACAGATGTACCTACTCCTCCTATAGAAATTTTGAAAACATGTGCGGACCCTTATGCTGCAGCCAATCACGTATGTAAATTCTTTGCCAACATAGGCACAGGACCTAGCCTCCAAAATCGCGGCCCTCTCACAGTCATTTTCTCCACCAAAAACTCTCTCTCCTTCTTCTTTTGTAATTCTTGACGTTGACTGTTCTGAGGTTTAGTCTACCATCATGAATTTAAGACATGATAGTGCTACTGGGTGGGACGGGATACCTTCTAGTCTCCTTAAATTTATGTGAATTTACTGGGAAAATATAATCTTCTAAGCCTAACTGGCCGGCGCGGCGGCGGTTGTTTTTGGAGACCGTGCTCCTGTACGACCTCTGCAGAAACACGTACAACTGTTCTGATATTTGCAACAGAATTTGTTATTTAGTTCCCAGAAGAATACATTTGCGTGCAGTGCGTAGGCAACCGTTGTTTGCAGTGAGAGCATGTCGAACAAATGCTGGTGTTCGAGCACCGTTGCGACGTCTTGTTGACAATTATAATAAACACTTTCTTGACATCGATTTATTCTGTGCAACACGTGTAAAATTCCGAAACTCGACTCACGAGGCAATCAAAGAATTAGACATCTTGTCCTTTAACTCTTAGATTATTGTAGGTCAATGTGGGCCATAATCAGTGCATTTACTTTTAATTATTCAAAAGTTTAAAATAACTGTTTTATTTTAATTTATATCTTTGGTACTTTTATCTTCTCTTTGAAGCGTGTTATTAATATTTTACTTGTATTCTGTGAATAACGCTGCTGATTACATAATTGTTAATTTTAAGTTTTATATTTCTATGCTTTATTATGTAATTGTTTGTTGTTCCAAATAAAATAAAATAAAATAAAATATGTCGCAAAGCTCTTGTTCCCGTTATAACACACATTATAAATATATCAAAAGCGACAGGATTTTTTCCAGAACCCTCTAAGAAGGCCTTGGTCCATCCGGTACATAAGGGCGGGAGCAGAGACTGTGTGAATAATTACAGACCGATTCGGTTCTCTCGGCAATGTCTAAGGCTATGGAAAGGTTGATAAATGGTCGCCTACTTAACTTTCTATACAAACATCAAGTCATAGCGCACAACCAATATGGCTTTAAAAAGGGTGTATCTACGGAAGATGCAATTGCCGACCTAACGGAAACTGTTGCTAAGAATTTAGATGATCATCGTAAATGCCTTTCAATATTCCTGGACCTGCAGAAAGCCTTTGACACGGTCTCTGTTCCTACTCTCCTGTCAAAATTGGAAGCCATAGGCATTCGGGGAACACCGCATGATCTTTTCAATATCTACCTCCAAAACAGGAAACTCCGTGTCAAGATCAATTTCATACACTAGTGATGAAGAAATCAGCACATACGGAGTTCTGCAAGGCAGTGTGATAGGACCCACACTATTCCTAATATACATAAATGACCTTTGCACACTAGCACTCCCCAACACGAAGATATTCACATATGCTGACGATACCGCAATCGTAGTATATGGGAATACATGGACTGACGTGAAATATCATGCAGAACAATCGCTACAAACGGTTGTGAGGTGGCTGCAGAATAACCTTCTGTCACTTAATTTGGCTAAAACAAACTTCATCCCTTTTTCTATTAGTCACAGGACAGGACAAAGCCCCACCCGATATAAAAGTTCTTGCACATACCTGTTTGGACTCATCTTCGTGTTCATGTACAGCACTATCTCGTGTCAATCAAACCAAATACCTGGGTGTAGTGATTGATGACGGGCTAAAGTGGTACTCCCAAGTTGAAAGCCTTACATCAAGGGTCAGGAAACTTATTTATATCTTTAAATCTCTAAGACAATGCGCTGACTCCAAAACATTAAAAATGGTGTATCTTGCACTTTGACAATCCGTCATCAGTTATTGCATTCCGGTCTGGGGTGGCACCGCAAAGACTAAACCGCTTGGGTTGGAGCGCGCCCAGAGGGCTGTGCTCAAGGTGATGCTCAGCAGGCCGTATAGATTTCCCACAAGTGAATTGTATTCGGAATGCAGGGTACTTACTGTGCGGCAGCTCTTTGTGCTTAATGCCACCCTTAGGAAGCATAGACAGGTTCCTCCATTAGATTCAACCACTCGTAAAGCAAAATCTGCATGTCCATCTGTCTCTCACAAAACAGCTTTCGCTGGACGCCAGCTTTATGTAATAAGCTCACTCATTTACAGAAGGGTCAACAAGCATATCCAAATAAGTAACTTAAACAAACACGAAGCAAAATCCAAATTACAAAACTGGCTATAAAATCAGGACTATGTACAGAAAATCTTATATCTAAAATAATGTAGGCATGTTATAATACTACTACAAAAAGGAAAAACAAAAACAAATCAAATACAGAAACCCACGCAACATGCAACATCACACGAACATACCGTACACTACTACACACTCCCCTTCTCATACACCACACCACGCCACACCACACCACACCCCACCACACCACACCACACTTCACCACACCACATCCCACTCACACAGCCATCCCCCCTTACACACATTCTCACACATTCATAGCATAGTTTTAAACCAGGTCAAATAGGTTTATTATCACACAAATAAAGGTTTATTTTGAACACGAAGTTACAGTAGAACCACAGTAATAATACCTATGTGGAATGTAATGCTATTGTATACAAAGGTTTTTTTGTGCCAATAAACTTATTTTTGTTTTATTTTTTTATTTTTATTTTCATTTTCATTTTGTGTTCGTTTCACAGAAAGTGAAACATGCCAAATGAAAAGCAAATACAAATGAAAAGCGAATTGACTGAAATATGTACTCGTAGATACCTACGGTCAAAATACTGCACTGGCACTTTTAGAAACTATTTCAAATACCCTACACATCTAAAATATGTACCTATGTTTAAATTGATCTTCAAAACCCAGTTAGTGAGTAAAGCGATACTCCTTCGTATGACTGGTTGTGAGTCATATGAAGGGGTATGATGATCTTCGACAGTTAATTCTTGTTAGAGGTTGCAAACCTATAAGTTAAATATAAACTACAATACTACATCTTGTCTACTGCTTGGTGTGTTCTAGCAACCATAATAACGTTATTCTAAAAAATATTTTTTTCTGTTACACTACAAATAAGTATTTTCTTCCTGCAATCGTATCCCATTCTCTAATAGTTATGAAGATCTACAAATGGCCGGGATGGTAACGGTTTACACTTTCCCGGGTACCGTGACAGAATGATGTTTTATATATGTAGGAGTAGTAAAAGAGACTTTTTCGCCTACTCTTCTCGGTTGTGAAACAGAATTACATACTTAAACAACAATAAAATCATTGTACCCATTAGATACCTACATCTATATTTTATGTTTATGCGGTTTGTTTATGGCTTCATTTAGTGCCACAATGGTTGTCCTCGCCACGTGTTTTATTCTCGGACAATCGGACTTGACAACCGAACGAGGAAAATTATTCTAAACATAGTTCTTTAATCCATAAAAAACAGACTTTGAAGGAAACGGAATTAACGTACTCCAACACCAAATATAGCAATGCATACCAGGGGGTCTAAAATGGCCGCTTTAGCAGAATCGTTTTGTGAATCACGTTAAAAATTTAAAAATCTTAAAATGGACTTTATAGTTATCGACATAAAGTCCATTTTAAGTTTTTTTTTTTTAATGTGAATCATGCTAAGATTCTGCGTAGATTCTGCTATAGCGGCCATTTTAGACCCGCAGATAGGACTATAAATATATGAATTGAAAAACGAAGAAAAGCTCTTGGAAAATGAAGATGAAGCTATAGAACACAAAGCAAAATTATTTTTCATTACTCATACTCTGAAAGTAGGTCTGAAGTTGCCTGAGGAGCGGGTTGAAAGTAATACTTTTCAGCCCTAGGGAGAATCGTTTTCAACTGACAGCTGTCAAATTATTAAAAAAAAATGGTTCATTTTTCTATTGAACCATGTTTCAACTTTCTATACAGCCACGATGTAAAATTGAAATAACATAAAGTTAAGTATTAATTAAAGAATATATATATTTTAAATATCTTTATTATAATTAAGTTTCAACTATTTCTTTAAAATAACATAGATTTGGGAAAAATATTCACCATTTTTCGATGATGAAAATGAAAAATAGGTATTGGCTGAATAGCTGGCCGGCCACAGAAAAAAAAAGCAAAATAGGTGGGAAAGCGGCAATAGGGTAGATGACACCATAAAACAATAATTCCAAGACACCTTTCTCTAAAAAAACACTTTATTTTGGGCCTGAAAACCCGATTTATTTTCAATTAATTGCGATTTTTAGTTGCTTTGAAATCAATAAATAGTCGAGTCATTGAGTTGAATAAACAGTGACGTCACAGTAGGCTATTGCCATACAAAGTCTATTAGAGAACCGCGTTTTGACAGCTCAATTGATTGAAGTATCTCAATTGATTGGTGTGTCATCTACCCCATTCGAATTCCGATCTTCATTAGTTTTTTCGAGTTGTGTTTTTTTTACTTTCCTTGTATTCGTAATGAAAAGCACAGTGTTTACCTCGGGTTAAAGACTTATTTAGTCCCTCGAACTATTAGCGCCCTCGCTTCGCTCGGGCACCAAACCCCGTCTCGGGACTAAATAAGTTACTTTCACCCCTAGGGTAACAATGTACTATTACGCCCCCAACGGATGTGTAAAACAAACAGTTCTAAATTAGCACTATAATTACTTACATTGAGAGCTCTTTGAACGGTTCGTAACTCGGTTTCGTAGGGCTCCCAAACAATTTTGGAACAGGGCCCTATTAGGCCTAGCTACGCCACTGCTTTCAATAACCATAATTTTATGAAGACTGTTTGCCAAAAATATGAAGTATTCACAATGGTTAATCCAAAATGGCTCTAGACTAGCTGAACAAGATCACTAAATTAATTTAGCCTACCCAACTTTTGGGATCAAACTTAGAACCTCATGAATGACAGTCGTTCCACAAAAGAGGTTGCTAAACTAAAAACAAACTGTGTGCATTAAACATCAACACGTTTAGTCGTCGTCGTATCAATATTGACTATTAGTACATACAACTATAAGAATCGGATTCCGGGAAAACCCGTCTTTGTGAAAATATGCGTCACTTCCCGGTTTTCAGATGCTTTCGGATTGATGGTATTTTTACATTAGTTGGGCCCACTGACTCGTTGAAATTTGTTCGTCTCTGGACACAAAACTCCGCGACTAGCTTCACCATTACAAGTATAGGCGTAGATGGCGAAGCATCGTCAAACAAAAGTTGACTTCACGTCATGGGAATGACAACCACACAATAAAGAATATACGCGGCGAGGAGTGGGCGGGACCAGCAAGTGGCCACTTAGTGACCACGTCAGTGGCGTCCATTAGATCCTCAAAGGTGTTTATGGATACCTGGAATATTCTAACTAGTGGGGAATGTTCTGGACAGCACGACAATACCGCACACACATTAGCTTCGTATCTGACGGGTCTACAATGCCCCATTTTGTGGTCTACACCAACTACACCAAGGTCAGTTTAAGAATCGTTTTTTCACCACAACGGTTAGTTTTGCCGATATTGTGGCAAAGGTGAGAAATGTAAACGAAAAGTCGTTACCTCGTACAAGGATAACGCGAGCGTCGTACAGACCGTCTTATACGTAGGTACATATCTAGGCTCAACACAAAATATTTGTAGACTATTCAAATATTTAACATACCTGTATGTAACTAATTACTTTTTGCTGTATACAAACATGTAATGCCGTAAGTAGAAGTCGCGATCCGAGGTGAGGAAATGGGGAATTTGCCTTACTAGTGTATTTATTAACCATTTCATGTCGAACAACACTATGTCGAACCTGCAGAAATGCTCCCTACTGCCATGGCCCACCTGGAAGACCCTAAACCGATTGCAAAGCCAGGTAGGCCGCTGCAAATACAACTTGGTGCGCACCCTGATTCATTGGAATACCCCTAATTCCAATGAATCAGGGTGCGCCTGCGGGACCTCAATCCAAAGATGGCTCACCTTCTGTGCACCTCAATGTGTTATTCCACCTGCACCTCTTTGAGGGACCTGTCTAAAGCCACCACCAATGACGTCGAGGTGGCAGAGTTGTTGTCGAAGCTAATTTGTCTCTAATAAACGGGAATCGTCGAAAATATGGTGAAGAAGATTCCTTTCTTTACCTATATATTTATTTAAGCCGTGCTACAAGGTATTCTCTACCAGTTAACTAAAATTTCCCAAAGTTGTCATCGAATATTATTAAGAAATTAAAGTTTGACAGTTTCTCTATGTACGGGGTAATCTCCAGGATTGGGATTTGAACCAATTCTAAAATTCTTTCTACTGGCAGAACGCTACAGTATTCGTGGGTGCTATAGGCTATTAATCATGCATATCGGCCGAGCTATCACAATTTAAGCGGGTGAAGTCGCGGGCGAAGTGCTAGTAAATAAGAATTCATCAGGCACCTGTATCCTAACCCTCGGATGTGTGCTGATATGTTAGGCACCCAATATCTATTTAAAAATGTAACCTGTACTTACTTAATAGCTTCAGCACGGCACCCCTTCATTCCAGTCACTGTGGTATCCTTGAAGTTGAGTGTGAGACCCCCCTGGTCCCCCTTGATCTCGTCAAAGTGCATGGGGTCTAGTGGCTGGACCCCCAGCTCGGGGATACCCACGGCCATGATGGGCACTGCCTTTTGTGTGGATTCGAGGATGCAGACGTTTTCTCCAGACTTGCATGGTGATATGAAAGGAGCTGTGGGAAAGTAATATGATAGGTAAAGGGAGGGTTACCGGGGCCCCGGAACACAAAGGGCGACGAAGGAACATGGATGGGTTTTAGTCAGTAAAAGTCTGACACTCCCTCCTGCTCCGCCCAGAGCGGGAGGAGTCATTTGATGATTTCCCACCCGAAAAAAAAAAAAGAAAAAGGGAGGGTATGTCTACCGAGTATAAATGAAACTGGCGTCCTAGCCAAACCGATCGGTCGTCGAGTGTATATCATCATCTGCCTAGCCTTTTCCCAACTATGGAGTCGGCTTCCTGTTGGATGGGTGACCACCCATTGCATACCGTGTTTCCTCCGTGCCTCGGATAGTACGTTAAGCAGTTGGTCCCGGCTGTTATTTGTAGGTCCTTGGCAGTAGTTACAGGTAGTCAGTGGCCCGCAAGTCTGAAAACCAGTATTACCCAGTACTAACTGGGTTGTGGAGGTCAGAAGCAGTCGCTCCATATAAAATACTGGCATTCAGATGCTTCCTGTTAGACTGGAACCCAACTCCAACATGGTTGGGAAATGGCTAGGAAGATGATGATCTTTTGTAAGATTATACTGTTAGTCAGTATCAGGATAGAGATAACATTTTTTGTAATAGCTAGAACGTAGGCGTAATCACTTATCAAGATCTGACGCCGTAAATGTTTTACTACAATAATTTGTCGTTATACTCGAGTCGTTGAAATCTTTTCTTCGGTTTCATTAACTAAGCAAATTAATTTAGGTCCCGAGAGTCCCGAGGCATGTTTTCATTACTTATAATAATAATAATCTCTTTATTTCAGAATTAAATCACATAATTATAAATTCAGTAAAAACAAAGATGTTAGTAACATAAAAAAGGCTATTTTAAAATAACAAAATCACTTTTTAACCGAAATTTAAAAAAGCGTCCCGTCCATTACGTCTACGCCGTAGCAATAAAAGGACTTAATTTTGCTACGGCGTAGTAGGTTTAGTTTTTCGACGAGTAAATTATACTATTTTGGCTATAATTAGAGCACTTCTTTTCTATAGTTTATATATTTCTTAGTTTGTCATACACAATTTTATTTAAAGTTACTAAGTTTCCCGCGTCTCCACTCACGTGACTGTGTTTTCTTGTCCACGTTAAGACATATAGTATCGATAAAATAATGTGTACGTAGTTGTATAGATAGAAAAGTCGGAAAACGGTGTTATTTAACCATTTCCGTCATCATTAGATTTTCATGAATAGTTTACAAACACTTTGTGCCTTGTTATTACAATAGTGTTTGACGTTAATAAATGAAATTCGTTGTAATGTGTAAAATCAACAAGCTATTTTAGTTGACAATAAAATTATAAAAAATTAAATCGAATAATCTCACTGCAATTTTTCAAAAAGGTTCCATAAGGAACGAAGGTGGGCAACTATGAAAGATTTTTTGAGAATTTGACCACTAGTTGAATCAATGATTTTCTATACATTATTTCATCCCCTAGGTGAAAGCTTGGATGTAAGCATTTTTGCCGATGACTGAATCTACGGGGGCGCCAGGGTAATTTTGTGATAATCATGCCATTTCTGTTAATTTTTCTTGAATTATGATGAGTTCATAATGTAACTGCTTTTCACATGTCACATTATAATGCACCAATAAAATGAAGTTTGACCTATCCCAAGATAGTTCAGAACAAAAAGTGAAAAAGTCGCAATGGCGGGTAGAACAAGTACCTTTCAGCTTGTAGGGGTGTTTTACACTCGTTATTGTAACTTTACCCTAATAAAGAGAACAATTACTAATCCAAAAATTAAAACAAATGTTGATTTCGCTTACCTAATCCCGACTTTGCGCCTAAAATGACAGCTAAGAAGCACAAATACGTCAGTTTGTTCGTCATAGTTCACTTGGTGTATCACAGTGTTCGCAACAGACTCCTGCGCTAGTCTGGTGGCCGTCACGGCGGGACCATACTTATATGAGGCGTAGGTACGCGTTCGACGTCACTCGTACATTGTCAACAGTGTTGTGTTCTGACTGAGTTAAGGAGATGGTTTGCGTAAATGGGTAGATTCATTTTAGCAGCTGGGGTGTAGACGTCAGATAGGCAGCCGCTCCATTTAAAATACTGGTATTCCTCTGCATCCTGTTAGACTGGGAACCGACACAGACAGATTTGGCTTATGATGATGATGGAATTATCTCATCGATTAGGTATTGCGCTGGATAGTGGTGGATGTGAGAGGTTCTGAAATAAGATGATTATGGTTATTCTTTCCAATATCTTAGTAGTAGTTTTAGCTCTATGTCAGGAGTCGTCCATATTCTATTTCTGTAGACAAGGAGCGTTGCTGTATTCGCAAATATTAGAAAACACCGATGAATATGTTTACAGCTTTATCTCTATACGATGGCAACGCGTCTGCAAGGGTCCTGCTACGTCAAAATATAAGACAAGGATTACCAAAAGTTTAAATGGTAATTTTACTGTTCACCAAATTAACTTGGGCTTCCCCTTAAGAAATACAAGCAAGCACCACGAAACAACATGGTCACCTCACCTTGATCTTGAGGTTTGAACTGCGGCGAACAATAACTGCTCAACTTCAACAGATTAACTGCAGTTAACTCTTAAAACTCTAGTTTTTACTTTCTGATTTTTATTCAGTGACCTGGTATCTGGAGATACAAAGTTAAACATTAGTGAACCTAAAAACCGCTACTGAAACCTGCTAAACGCTACGCATCTGCTGTGCCCAACACGATAAGACGTGCCATTGATAGAAAAGAAGAAGAAAATGTCATAGACACCTAGCACACAGGTTACAGGAGTTGCCTTTCATGCCAAGCCACAATTTCACCTACCATTTTGTTACATATCTGTGTCGTTTAGCGTACAGGGCATGAACTTAATTGTCACGTATATGTGACAATGGCGTTCAAAGGTTAAAAGGGATTTTAATGATGAATATGTTGCTAGCACACACGTGGACGCTAAATCTTTCATCGGATGCGTAGTTTCAGAGATTACCTCCTACATGCGAACTTACAAAATAACTCTTTAAATATGATCAGAGATAAATAACATTAAATAAGTTTCCTAGTTACTAGGAATACTAAGAAAAGAAGCATATTAAACATTTTCCATATTTTTTTCTGGGCAGCATCCAAGGAGTTCCACGGAAAAAGGTGGTTCGCAATTAGCAAATGATCATTCAGATTAACAATTATTCGTTTTCCTGAGTATTTCTATTAATTTATACGAATTATTATTCTGCAATCAGGGGTCGAACAGGTCACACAGTAGCTGCCATTACCCAGCCATAAAATAAGAAATAACCATAAAATAATTCATTTATAATTTGTTCGCAGCACTTCATCAGAAAAAGAAGGATGTTTGTGAGGATAGATGTCATGGATGTCTTGTTAGTCTTTCACGCAAAAACTACTGAATGGATTTGGATGAAATTTAGCACACAGATAGTTTATAGCCTGGATGTTTACAGGACACGTAGTATACTTTTTATCTCGGTAGTATAATCCCATGGGACAATTATCGATTTCCTCGCGGACGAAGCCGCGGGTATAAGCTAGTAGTTCTATATAATCAATCAGTATTTTTTGTATTTACCTTTAGTTGTTTAGGTGGGATGAAACTTTGAAAGGCTTTTTAACTATGAATTAATTTGGTGTATCGTCAAAATACAAGTCCGTGGTTAGACCTGCCGCGTGCCGTACTGTATGGATCAGAATGTGGCTGTGAAGAAGATGGATGATAAACGATTGCATGTAGCAGAGATGGAAATGTTGAGATAGATGTCTGGAGTGACAAGAACGGATAAAGTATTATAACCCACCAAAAACATTTTCATGTAAAATGTTGCCAAGACGAGACCATTATGACTCGCACTGTCAAAAAGTTATCAGATCTCATGTAGAGCCAAGCTTCTGACTCTACACGCCCTAACTCTACAAGGTCTAACTTCACAAACTCAACATCAAAATAAATCCAGGCTTGGATTGGATGCAGAATGCAGCACCGCCATCTCGCCCGCAAAAATATGCACAAGTAGGAGGAACAGCAATAATAGCATACGAGTACCATGCACCCAAACCTATACTCGACTCGTATTTCGCCCTTCCACGGGGCATCCTCAGGGCCGATTGACTCGCATTTTGCAAAACAATTAAAAGTCATGGATTTCCGCAGAATAACGTCTGATTCCTTCCTATAACTTGTCAATTAGGATGTTGACATTGTTGTAGCAATACGAAACGGAAATGCTTCATTAGCTGTGTACCATGCTGCAAGTGTTTGGCAAAACCTAATTTCCCCTTCCTGTCTCCACCTTTTGGCTGTCACGTTTATACATATTATACCGTAATATTCCTTAACTGATTATTCACTGATAAAACACATAACATCACGCCTGTAATCCTCGAAGGGTTAGGTAGAGGCATACCTAATGTTAGAAACTCTTTCTTCGATAGTCGGATTTCCGGAATCGATTATTTATTTTTAGTTATTTATATCTAAATTTATGATGAGCTAGACTCTTTCGAAAAGGATTGGCCTACAATCGCACTTGATCGCGAAATGTGGAAGGAGGGAAGGGAGGCCTTTGCCCTGCAGTGGGACACTACAGGCTTATAATAATAATAATGTTCGAAACTGTTTCTTCTGTCATGATTTTCAAAAATGTATAATTAATAAGATCTCCTGTGATCTATCTAAACTAATATTATGTAGGGTTTTTAAGATTTTAATAATTCGTTTTATTTTTGAGAAATGACAACACTGTCCAACCGTTGTAGCGGGAAGGTGGGTACCTAGTTGATGAAAAAAGTATGGCACTCGGCCGAGAGGGCGCGATTCGTTGGAAGAAATTGTGGTGTTAAGATTAATAGTCGAATCTATGTCCGATAACTGATAAGTGTTGTAATGATTGCATTTTGTATAAAACGTGAAGTAATAGAGAATTGTGTAATCTATACATATAATAAAACAGTAGAAAAACTGTGTCTGTACATTGAATATATTAAAAAATAAATAATTGAGGGGGGTTTAGAAACAGTAATAGAGCACGAATCCAAAAAAAAAAGTCTGTCTGTTTGTCTGTTTGTCTGTTTGTCTGTTTGTCTGTTTGTTTGTACACGCTAATCTTCGGAACTGCTGGACGGATTTGAATGATTTTTTTGTTGTTGTATAGGTATTAAGTCTGGGCAAGATATAGGCTATAATTTATCTTGGAAACTTGAACACCTGATGCAGAACCACAACAGACCAGCTGAACTATAAGAGATACAAAAATGGTACCATAGCAAAAATTGTTCCACGTGATGGGCATTTTCTGCTGAGAGAATAAATTTGAAGATCTGGAACACCTGATGTGGAACTCCAAGAGCCCAGCTACACTAACATATATATAGAAATGACGTTTTAGCAAAAGTTGTTCAATCTGATGAGCACTCTCTGTTGACTTATAAAAATCGAAGATCTGGAACACCTGTTGTGGAACTCCGAGAGCCCAGCTACACCATAACATATAGGAATGACGTCTTAGCAAAAGTTGTTCGGTCTGATGGGCATTTCGTGTTGACTTATAAAAATTGAAGATCTGATGTGGAAATCAAAGCTATCACTAATTTCAATGTATAATTATAAAATATTCACGCGGTCAAGGTGGTAACAGTTTAGGACTGATTTTTGATGATAATGGTGTATCATTGAAAATTTGAGTCTACTGGCCAAAACTGTCTTCCGGCTTATGTTATTTTAGTGTTTAATTTCCTTTTCCATTTATCTACGTGGCACGGTAGCCTACCCGGTAACGCAGCGGAGCAGTCACTTAGATTTTAATAAAACTATAACCATGCCTAGAAAGAGGTCAAATCTTTCCCAGTGTTCCAAAGGATCTAAAAGATTGAGGATCATAAGATCCCAAGAATCTACCGAAGAGCGTCAGGAGAGACTTAATGCTGTTCGAGAACATCAGGCTTCAACTTGCTCCGTGGAAACCTCTTCGGATCGCGAAGCACACCTGCGTTCTCAGCGTATTTACGCATCTACATCCAGGTGTCTAGAGACCAGTGAAGAAAATGATGCGCGACTGACCGCTGATCGTAAACGTCTGCATTGTCTCGCGAGTTGGAGACATTCACGGAAAGAGAATTACGCTTGAGTTTTCAGCGTATCTACACATCGACTTCTAGGTATCTAGAGACAAGTGGGGAACGTGATGCGCGACTGACTGCTGATCGTGAACGTCACGCATTGTCTCGCGAGTCGGAGACGTTCACGGATAGAGAATTGCGCTTCGACATCAGACGTATCAGATCTTCGATTTTGACGACCCCGTTGTCGCTGGCATAAGCAACAGGTTCCGCGTACGAAGTCGCGGGCAGAAGCTAGTACAAAATAATTTGAAAAGAGTAACCATGAAGTTTCTTGCCGGTTCTTCTCCATGGAAGCGAGCAACCCGAACCGTGCAACTTAATAAATATTGTGAGTGATATTCTGACAAATTGTCTTAATTTCCCTGGGTTATAAACACTTAATAGTATAACCAGTTAAAAAAAACCACTGCTGATATAATTAGGAATAAAAACGTGCCTGTGTAATGTGATAGTAGATACTCAGAAAGAGTTTTTTCTACTACTACAAATTGTATAAGGTAATTATAGGTAGACGAATATACTGCTTCACGTGTTATTGCTCATTCTAGCTGAGGTACTAGAAAAAACAATAAAATAAATTACCTTATAAATAACGCAGGCAAATCTTGCATGTAATTAAACCTTGATCTTGAAATAGGATCTACAATAAACACTAATTCGTTTCCATTGTCATCTAGATGTAATAAACAGTTTCCGTTGTTGTGGACAATTATTATAATTCCCTGTAAACGCGTTGCAATTTTGTATAACGTCTGAATGGACGGCGACTCATGGATTAAATGACAATTAAAAAACATACTTATTAAGGCTACGTAAGAAAATACTAGGTACTGAAAAAAACCAGAAGAGATGGTTTTCAACACATTTGCTCAAATAATGCATTTACAGAGCCTGTATACATTGTTCGAAAGTTAATAATTACGCACCATACCTACAACGGAACGTGCAGTAAAATAGGTACTCTCACCTAAGTACCTATTTTACCGCATAAACCCGTTGTCTATCACCGTGCGTATTCTTCACGGTTCTTTTTTAATTAGGTCAAAATGTAAATCCAAGATGGCGCCGACGAAAATTTTCGGTTTTTTCTTCATGGGTGTCGTTTTCGTGGTATTTGGGGTCGCTGATAACGAAAATAAGGTCGAAATGTAAATCCAAGATGGCGCCGACGAAAATTTTCGGTTTTTTCTTCATGGGTCTCGTTTTCGTGGTTTTTGGGGTCGCTGTTTGTTTCATTACTTATTGCACTGTTTTCTCGCAAATGTGTTGAAAAACGTTGTATGACACACGTGCATAAATTGGTATTTACAAACTCGTGACTTACATTCGTCTACTCGTTTGTAAAAACCAACTTACCGCACTAGTATCATAAATAGCTATTATCGGTTTACCGACATTGCATACAGGGTAAACATGCTGAAGTGGCTATTAAGCTGGCCATGTCATGTGTGTCGAAGGGCCGATAAAGCATAGCACAGCATCCGTTGGACATCCATCAGCTATAGGTACCGACGACCGTAAAAAGGTGCTGGTGGAGGCGGTGGTAGGTATGGCAGACTGAATGAAGGTGGACGCCAAGGTGTTGAGACGCAGCTTGAGGTCCATGTGCCCATGTCCAGCAATGGACTGTGATAGAAAAAGGAACAATGTTTCAGCTTCTAAAATGTACATAATTATAATAGCTAAATAAAAAAAAAATCTTATTGTTTCGTTGTTGATTTGATTTTTTCTTAAATTTTGTACTTAAATCTATGTTGTCAACCTTATATTTTACATCAGTGTTTTTCAACCTTTTTCATGACACGACCCCCATACTATGAAAAAACATTTGGTGACCCTTCACGTTTTTTTTTCATTTATTTTATTATATTACAAATTTATATTAAATCCATACAAACATTTTATGCATTTGCATAATAATTAGGATTCGGATAAATATAACTATGTAGGTATATAACACATTTTTTTTAAATTTGGAATTCGATTTACTTAATTCTCAATGTAGCAAAAACGGCTCCACGATGGGAGAAATTAGATAATGACAAACAGGCGAAACCTCAATAATATGGATGAGTACTGAGTACTAATTGGTTTTTATTTTGTTAATTTGTATGAACATACAAACGTTTATATCCTTTAATTAACATTTTCTTGTTAAATCTATCTTTATAGGCTTTATTGTTTTGTTTATTGAGGTAGCTTTCGCGACCCCCCTCCCACTATAGAGGCTTGTGCAGTGTTTTCCGACCAGTAGGTCGCGACCCCCTGGTGGGTCTGGACTCTGACTGGTTGGAAAACACTGTTTTACATTTTTCATCATAATCACCATCTTCCTGCGCAACACTTTTTCTCATTTACATTTTTAGTCCCTACTAAAAAGCACTTTCCATGTCTGTCTGTGTGACCGCTTGATCTACTAAATCAACAAACAATGCATTTTGATGCATTCTTCACTACCATCCAGAACATCGATTTCAGAAGGTTGGTGAGTATTTAATACGTTCATGTTTACTTAGTTTTGGCAAAGAAATCTCGATGTTTTTACAAGTTCTTTGGGTCATTAGAAGCAGGGGCGGGCACCTGTTTTATTTACTGACGAAGTATTATATTATCCGTGCTGACGACTTACAATACTCTTACGCAGTTAGTAATACTTTTGCTCAATGCACTTTCCGGTGTTTGCCTTAAAAAGGTCAAAGTGGCCTATTTACTAAGGTAAAATAGTTTATTTAGAAGCTAATCTGTATTGTGCGCTCGAAGAGGTTTTTCCCCTCTTGATCTTAGTTAAACAATGCAATTTTAAAGTGTTTGCGCAAAAACTTGAATTGATATCCAAATAGATTTCAACATAAAGGATTCTTATGCTTATTGTGGTCGCATTGGCTTGCTGCGTATACTCGTACCTACTTAAGGTATGCAGAGAATAAACAGTCAGTTATATTTAATGCGCAGCAAGATCTAGATGTTAACACGATCAAGATAGCTATGATATGACATATTATATGCTGTGTGGTGTCATTTTAAACCATCATCATCATCATTTCAGCCGAAAGACGTCCACTGCTGGACATAGGCCTCCCCCAAGTGTCGCCACATTGACCGGTCCCGTGCGACTCGTATCCAGCGCTTCCCGCAACCTTCACCAGGTCATCGGTCCGCCTAGTGGGAGGCCTGCCAACGAAACGTCTTCCGGTTCGCGGTCGCCACTTCAGAACTTTTCAGCCCCGTCGGCCATCCGTTCTGCGAGCAATGTGCCCTGCCCACTGCCACTTAAGTTTGGCAATTCTTCGGGCTACATCACCTTGGTTCTCTTGCGGTTGTCTTAATTTCTGATTCGATCGCGCAAGGAAACTCCGATCATAGCCCTCTCCATTGCCCTTTGGGTGACTTTAAGCCTTCTGATGAGGCCACGTAAGCGACCACGTTTCGGTCCTGTATGTAATCACTGGCAACACACACTGGTCATCAGACTTTCGTCATGAGACACTGCACTAAGTTGGACGAGAGGATACCACGCAACTTCCCGAACGCTGCCCAGCCGAGTCGCGGTTTCGACGATTGACCTCTTTCTCGAAGTTAGACCTACCTAACTGGACCGTTTGTCTTAGGTACACATAATCGTCTACAACTTCGAGTGTAATTTTTACCGACTTCAAAAAAAGGAGGTTTTTAACCGAAAGAAGGGTTTATCAATTCGACCGCATGTATATTTTTTTGTTTGTTTGCGGATAACTTCGTCTTAATAACTTCATGATGCTTTTTTTGTTTGAAAGAATATGCTCCTGAGGTGGAATTTGGTGACGATCTGATGCTGATCTTCGGAGATATACAATGAAACTCTTCAAAAATAGACGGCAATTCTGCCTGTATGCTCTGAGGTGGTACGCAGATGTGTACAGTACACCTGGATTTCGACATTTAGGTTCCATTTATTGGGGATAATCATATTACCATGACGTGTATTGTTAACAATGTAAAATAAATTCAGGGCAAATATCTGTTTGGGAACAACAAAAAACTTTTTTGCAAAAAATAAAACCGACTTCAAAAAACACAAAAAAGTGAAAAATTATTTTAGTTTCAGAAGTCGGTGACAAAAAAACTAAATCAATCAAACAAAGGTCACCGACTTCTGAAGCTTCCACTTTTTTGTGGTTTTTAAAGTCGGTTTTATTTTTTTGCAATAAAGTTTTTTATTCTACTTTATTAACTCTAGGTGCTATTATGAAGAAGAGAGGGGATTATTTTGAAAATAGGGACAACATACATATATTATATTATTAAGGTAGGTATGTTTTCATGTTATTGGGTTCTTCCACCATTAATTTCTCTTTAGCAGCTCGGATGTGGATCGCAATAGGCTCGGCACAAACGGGCCACCAACCACAGCCATCGGTAGCCAGCGACATGCAGTTCACACGCTCTTTCATACATTTCGTTGAAACTCGCCGTACACGTGTGGCCGGTAGCGGCCACTCGCTACAGCAGTGTCGGCAAGTCGCTGTAGCGAGCGACAGTCACCGGTGGCTGTGGTTGGTGGCCCGTTTGTGCCGGGCCTAATACTCTAATGAAATATTGGTGTACTGTATTCCTGTGCTCAATCCTTCGGGACAGACGTATTGTTACGTGTTATTTTTCTTGCGCGTCAGTACACTTAAACGTAAATATTTAATCCCTCATAATGTAAAGTAATAAACATTTAAATGCTATGAAAACACCAATTCTTTTGTATGTAACAAAGTTCACAGTTATAAAAAGTTTTTTGTATGTACGTAGGTATATTCGTCAATATTTACTTGTAAGTACATAGGTGACATAGGTTTCTCTGAAGTCCACATTATTACGTCATAGTATATAGGTACCTAGTAACCACAATAGTCATAAACATAATAAATCGTAAAATGTGTGCACGGCAGCGCGTCCTGCCAAGGTCGACAAAACTAAGGTAATAATAGATATTGACTGCGACCTCGCTGGCTTTAGATTATAAACTTCAGCCTAGTATTATTGCTCAAATAAGGGGCTAAATTTCGGTAAATCCATTTTCTTAGTGCCACTCTAACCCCGCTTATGGAGGAGGCTTCTTCAACCTTCCTGACCTACAGCATCTATTTAATACTAATATTTTTATTATCTGTCAGTAATTATTTAATACTTAATAATAGTTTTATTATCTGTCAGTAACTATTTTATAATAATATTTTTACTATCTGTCAGTAACTGTTTTATTTGAGTTATGTGAATATTTTTAGCTTCTTAATAATTGAATATTACAAAAATATCTTACGCTTTGTGAAAAAGTTACACTAGGTAGATTTAATGCAGTAGTGTAGTGTGAAAATATCTAAACACTAAAATAGTTGACATAAATACCTGCTTTAGAGGCCGTGGTGACTTCAAAAATCCTTAGCCTCTTTTTTGTAATTTTATCTCAATGTCTTTTTTAAGATTAAACTTTGAACTGGCCTCGTAAACGTAAGGCTTTTAAACTCGAATGAATAAAAAATAAATTATATTTATTTTGTATTGAGGTAAAGTTGTGTGTAAAATAAAGTCATCAAAATATAACAGTGCGTGCAAGTCATCACGTAACACTGCATTTTTATTCGTATTTACCGTAGTTAACTGCTTTTATTGTTTACCCAGTATTTGAAATAGCAGTTTATTTTGATAGATAAAATCAAAGTAGTTTTCTACTTGGGTTTTTCTGTCAATAATTTCTCAGTAGCAGCCATGGAGTCTGGATTTGTGCCGAGTTGGTGACAATATGCGGGCCCTCTATTACATGTGACTTTAAAAATAACAATTTAGTACATTATGATATAAGTGCGGTAAGTTGAAAATTACAGCAGAGGCAATATTGCTAGCTCGAGCTGTAGGCGAGGGCTATAATAAAGCAGAGGCTGTAATTATCAAAGCGCACGTATGTCATACGACGTTTTATAACATATTTGCGAGGAAATAAATAAAACTCGGACTTTCTTAAACGAATAAATCTTTTACTTGTTCACAAATTAGCGATGCGCGCGCATCAGCGCTTTTTTTTAAGGCAAAGACACAAAAAACAGCCAGTATTACTAATAAAGTAAATTAATATTTTTGTGTTTTTGTTACAGAAAAATGGTTGTAATTTATTGTCAAAATTAATTAAATTAAAGAATTAAATGTTTATTTATTATATTTCATCTCCCACACTTAATTTTATTCATAAAATGTTGACCACTTTTCTGACATAAAAACTCTTTGCTAAGATTTTAAAAAGTACCGTTCCTTTTTGACGGAGCATCTTGATAAACCGTGCGTCTATATAGATACTCTGTGGTTGTACATTACATTACTGCACAAGTACGTAATTAGATACATTACGATATTGAAATGGGTGAAATAAGAGACCCTTTACGAGCAAATGTGTTATAAAGGTACGTTACACCTCTGCCTAACCCTTCAAGGATTACAGGCGTGATGTAATGTGTGATATGAATTTCTAAAACTTGGCTCTAGTTTTTTCTGTTAACGTTAGTCCAACATTTCCATTAGACATTCGCTACTATTTCTGCCTGTGTTTGCTCGAGAATGGACAAACACTACTTGTGATATTTAACTAGGTAGTTATGTACTTATATTTACTTTACCTACAGGTACACAAGCGTGCACCACTGACACTAACCATACTTATTTTAGTTTTTAATGAGATTTGAACGACCCTGCTTAAAGGTGAATGCAGACTAGTCATCGCATTCGAATTTTTCTATGCAATCTAGCAAATAGACATAGACACAGATTGCACACAGACACAGATTGCATAGAACTTTATACGAAGAATTCGAATGCGGCGACTGCAGTGCGGCTAAGTCTGCGTTCACCTTTAAACCCAAAATAAATTGTAATACAACAGCATGGCTGTGCCTTTTAAAAATGAATAGCTGCGTAGGTTCCCCCTATCAAGTTTCTTCAATAGGTACAGTGATCATTCTTTGCACTTTGCCTCCTCTGCAGAACATAGGCTTTCTTCCTTCTTCTAATCACCATTAACAGGCAGTCGTATGACGCCGTTTTCTCGTAATTTACCTAGCCCATACAGTTTAGATCATACCTACCTAATTATTAAATCTACACAGATTGTACGTACGCAGGTACTGAGTCAATAGTTCAAGGACGTTTAATTTACGTTTACTCAAAAGTTTTTGTGGAAAACTCTAGTAAAAAAAACAATAGTAAAGAAAACTATGTAATTAACGACTAGCTTATACATAACTGCTTTATGCAATAACAAGTTTCTTGACGGGCACTTTGTCAAACAGTTTGGTAGATTCACCGACAAGTTGGGAAACGATCACTTTGATTATAGGTGGCGCCACCTCTTTGAAGATACCTTGCCAGTTGCTGTTTGCGAATGTGTGGACTGCATCAGCTAAAAAAAAAAAGAAACAATCGAAAGGGTAAAATAAATGGTGTATCCTTAACGAAGCCGTAAGGCACTTGTTGTCTCCGTTATCGCGATCGTTTTATTGTTCTAGAAATTTTGGTCATACCCCTAACCTTCTACCTACGTATAGTTACGGAAATGTTGAAGGTCAAAGTTCCACCTTTTTCTTAAAATGCAAGTTTTTTTAATGTAATATTATAACTTTACTTTAAATACCTCCATGACCTATTCAGTGCACCCATAGAAGAATATAGAAGTTTCCTGGCAATAATTTCATCCAAAACAGCATCCTTCCATCCATATGTCCTATCGAGGACACTCCCGCCTGACCACCACTAAGCTCATTTTTGCTTGAACTCGCAACATAGAAACGCTCTCTAGCCCCGCCCTGTTGACTTTGTATAGAAATAATGAATGAAAAGATGGGCAATCGGCCGAGCGCACTAACGACGCACGCCAAACGGGAGTTATTGTTATTTTGCGCGCCAAAGTTGACGCTTTCCTAATAGGCCCAAAGTTTAAGGGGGTGTGGCTCGGCGCCTCTGCATGATTTAAGCGAAAAAAAATTAAAATGGTCAGGCGGAAAAGACCCCGATAGTCCATCCATCCTCACAAAGTTTCGCATTTATAATAGTAAAGTAAGATTTACGTCGGTATACTTACACAGCTGCTTATTCCCTTTGAAGAGGTTCTTAAACCTGAAGTGCACTCCCTTCTCCACCTCGGAGGTGTACTGCCAATCCTTGACCACCCAGTACACGTCTCCATCCTTCTTCATGTCCGCCACATGGAACTGGATCTTCACCACGATGTCGTCTGGAAACACAGAGAATCATTAACTGCTAAATTGTTCCCAACTATGTTGGGGGTGGGTTGCAATCTAACCAGATGCAGATGAATAACAGTATTTTACACAAAGCGACTGCCTATCTGACCTCCATAACCGAGTAACTGGGTTATACGATACCCATTAGTTTTCAGACTTCCAGGCTACTGACCACCTGTAACGACTGTCAAAGATCTAAGGCCTGAATTCCGAGAGATTCTGAGGTACCGAGGGGTCTCGATATGAAATGGATGGTCACCTGTCTACAGACCGACCTTGGCAAGCGTGGCTTCCTCGACCCGTTAGGCTGTTATTATTTTGTATCGAGCCCAAATAACTAGTAGGTATATATGTAGCCCAAATAACTAGTAGTATATATTATGATATACTCACGTATATTGATAATGTATTTGCCGTCGCCCTCGATGGACATGATGAGCAGCTTCCCGCCGAGGGTGTAGTCTCCCTTCATGATCACCGAACACTTCAGGATCAGATTAGTCATATGTTCGTGACGTCTGGAATAGAGCGTACGATTGTATTAATTTAAGAAGGAAAGAAAATACGTTTATTTAGCACATGACAAAAAATAAACTTAAATCAATACAATTCAAAACAAAAGAAAACTTAAATCTAAACAAAACTAGGCCAAGTTTAGCGAAATGATAGACCACTCCGACACTGGTTTTGGTCTACCACTAGTGGTCTAATAGATTCGGAATGATATATTAAAAAAATATTTAATTAGGACCAAACATTTTTTACATTTACTGAATACGTGGTAGCCGTTTGTGTGGCGATGTCCCTCCTCCTCCCTGTCTAGGTCTCTGGACAACTTTGTGCTAAGCCTCTAGATAGCGACAAAATCGGTAACTTTACTAACTGTACTTTTACATAGATAGCGATGAATTCGCTAACTTTTGATTGCTAATTAACAACGAATGAATTCGGTTGCAATAATGATGATTGTGAGAATCGCATCTTGAATGTAGAGACTTGCGTTACAGGCAAGCATCATTATAGCAACCGAATTTATTAGTTAGTTACCAGCGATCGAAAGTTAGCGAATTTGTCGCTATCTATGTCGAGACTGCCTGCCCTGGCCCATTCGCCGTCCTGGCCATCGTAACCTGCACCGTTGATTTAAAGTGTGATATAAACTCAGGCATTTTTTTTATGGAGATAGGCAAAAACTATAGAACGCCACCAAATACTCCTTTCTTCTACTCCCACTCCTTCCTTCCTTCTTCTTTTTTTTTATCTTACTTTCTTTCTTTTTTCTTACTCTTTTCTTCTTCTTTTTTTTTTTTTTTTCCTTTCTTTTGTCCCATTTGAATCAGAATGATTACTAACTAGTTGTTGGCCGCGACTTCTATCGATTGGTTTTGTTGGGTATGTGTGAGAAAAAAAAACACCTATTATGCTATTCCAAATCGGACTAGATTCTATTTTATATCCCTTTCATCCAGATTCGTTCAGCTGTTCTGGCATGATTGAGTACCAAACATTTACATTTATAGTAAAAAAGATATCTCTGCTTGGCTTCCGTGATGTAAAACCGTACGTTTTTTCACGGGTGACCACTGAAAACCAGCGCTGTGCTGTGGGCCTCCAATAGCACAGCATCATACTGACTGAGTGGTACTAGTAACCTGCTTGTTGCAGTCACGACGTGCAGGCTGTTAACTTTTGTTTTGTTCCATCCTGTTCGATGTATAATTAATTGTTATGCGTTGTATGTTTATTGTTACTTTTTTTTTCATTCTGTATATGCACGTCATAGGGATATGACGTACATTATACAGACGGAAGCAACAAATAAATTATAATCAAAGTCAATTAATCGCTACTTAGTAACGAATCTATTTTTATTCTCTACATAAGTATACAAAGTAACTTCATAATGGAGTTTTAATTGACATGAGTATTAAGACATCATTACAGATAAAAATTCTCAAGAAATTGAAAAAAACCGATATCATTACAATGTAATGGGAAACTGTTCATTCAACTATATTTTTTTAAACTTTGTAATTGATATTAATAATAGTCCAAAGAAATAAGAGAATAGAGCTGGAACTGGAAGGGACTTTATACTTTATAATTAGACGACTCGAAATCTGCTAATATTGTTTAATAACCATGCAAAAACAACAAGCAAAAAATCACACACATGTAAATGATTGCATTGTCGTTATGATTAGCAGAAGAATTCCACAAAACAGTAACTTATCGACCAACATATTATCAGATCGCAATATTCTACGAGTTTCCAAGATATTACATCTGTTACCAGTAGCGGCAGTAGCTCATGTAATCCAAAGCACAGATAATATAATATAATACAATACTTCCAAAGGAAGTATATATATAATATAATACTTCCAAAGGAATTGTTAATCAAAATCGTTTTTGAAGAAGCTGTGACTAATTTTTCGCAAAGCTTCAAAATCGCACACCAGCACCTTCCAACAATACTGTGTAGTGATAGAAGAACAAAAATTGGGAAAAGGCTAGGTAGATGATGATGACGCTGATGATTGATTGAAGAACAGAAATCCTCCTTTTGGCGCAAGGAGGTTTGACGACTATTGGTTATGCCACATGCGACGCGACCCGTAGGGGTCTATAATATACCTACTCTTATTCTACGAAAAACGAAGTTGCTGCCGAAACTACTAACGTTCCATTCGTTTCCACGCACGGCTGTAGTTTGTTTGGCTTTTTTTTAGGGTTCCGTACCCAAAGGGTAAAAATGGAACCCTATTACTAAGACTTCGCTGTCTGTCCGTCTGTCTGTCCGTCTGTCCGTCTGTCTGTCACCAGGCTGTATCTCATGAACCGTGACAGCTAGACAGTTGAAATTTTCACAGATGATGTATTTCTGTTGCCGCTATAACAACAAATACTAAATATAGTCAATGGTACGGAACCCTTCGTGTGCGAGTCCGACTCGCACTTGGCCGGTTTTTTACGATCGACGTTTGTTTGTTTTACCTACACGTGTGATCGTCACTTCTCAATATCATAAAATACACATATCATAATGTGCGATGCACATGCCATTCTGACTTTATGTACAAAATATTACTTGCTCATACAACTAGCTCACGTTCTAATATTTATTTCTTAATTAAAAATGGCTAATTTGACTAATATTAATAACGACCTTGACAAATTTACCGTTGGCAACTCCTTTATATGTAACCCAGAAGATTGTCTAAAGTATGTAAACGTTACTGGTAGCGATATTAAATTACTGCATTTAAATATTCGTAGTGTAAATAAAAATTATGATCAACTTCTAGTCTTATTGCGCTTAACTAAAATTAACTTTGACATAATAGTGCCAACCGAATGTTGGCTGAGTAAAGTTAATAATCTACCAATATTGGAAGGTTTTCAGTCTCACTCAACTGAAATAAATAAAAATCAAAATGATGGAGTTATCATCTATACTAAACTGGGACTGCAAACTAATGTATGGGAACCCACCTTTAGGGGCGAAAATTGCCTCATGTGTCAAATAGACAACAAGTTAGCAGTAGTGGCAATCTACCGCTCTCCGTCATACAAGTCCAACGATGATTTTGATTATTTCAAGACTAGCTTGAGTAATGTATATGATACCATATCCAGCTGCCCAAATATAGTATTGGTAGGCGATTTAAACTTGGATATAATCAAACGTAATGAGGACAACAGATGTCTTGACTACCTAATCTTAAGTGCCTCTCAAGGGTTATTGCCCACTCACGAACTTCCCACTCGCTTTGGGAGAAGCCTGGATCACATACTTTTAAAGACCAAACTATTGTCGACCACACTCATTTTAGAGTCCCATATTACTGACCACAAGCCGATTCTCCTCGACATCATGGACGCAAACCCTGGGCGCAGAACATGTTACCTCTCCACCTGCCTTAACTATGAAGCAATTAGGCTAGAACTGGAAAATACCGATTTTTCAAATATATACTCTGAGGAGGATGCTAATATCTCTATGAACAAATTTATAGACATCGTCACAATGGTCATATCTAAACACACCACTCAGGTTAAAGTCCCTAGACAAAAAAGAACGCTAAAACCCTGGATAACTCCTGGTCTTCTAAAATGCATTAAACACAGAGATAAGTTACACATACGATCCAAGAAAACACCAGACAATCTTACACTTAAAATTACCTATAATCGCTACCGAAACTTTTGTAACGACCTACTTCGAAAACTAAAAATAACATACGAAAGGAGTGAGCTTGAGAAAGCAAGTAATAAACCAAAGCTTTTATGGAAAACTATAAAGGAAATAACCAACACCACGAAAATATGTGCAAGACCCGTTGAGCTATTAAAAATATGCAATGATCCTAAGTCTTCCGTTAATGAGGTGTGCAGTTTTTTCAGTAATGTGGGAAAAAAGCTGGCTGACAACATAGCACAACAGCACACCACATTACCTCAGACTAACGACCAGTCTCATCTAAATAGTACAAACCCCTCCCCTGTAAATTCTCTTGCGCTGTTAGAAGTAGATGAAGCTGAAACAGAGTCGCTTATCCTACAACTACGGAATGACTGTGCTATTGGATGGGACGGTATATCGCCACTTTTATTGAAAAACTGTCGCCACGTATTGATACCACCACTTACCTTCATTTACAACCGCTGTCTACAATTTGGCGTGTTCCCAGAAGCTCTTAAAAAGGCTATAGTTCATCCTATACACAAGGGAGGGAGCAGAATCTGTGTCAATAATTATAGGCCTATATCAGTTTTGCCGACACTTTCTAAGATCCTTGAGAGGATCTTAAACAATCGCTCTAGAAAAACACAAAATTATAGCAGATAACCAGTACGGCTTCCGAGTTGGTGTTTCAACAGAAGATGCCGTACTGGGATTGACACAAGATGTAGCTAAAAATCTAGACAAGAAGTCAAAATGTCTAGGTATATTCTTAGACCTTTCTAAGGCCTTTGACACAGTTTCTGTTCCCATCCTTATCTTAAAATTAGAACACTTAGGTGTCCGTGGCCTGTCACTTAAAATATTCAAAGATTATCTCAAAAATCGCACCCAGAGGGTTAAAATTGATACCTACCTCAGTGATGAGGAGTTTATAACTTTTGGCGTCCCTCAAGGTAGGATACTGGGCCCCACCTTATTTCAAATTTACGTCAACGACCTTTGCAAAATGAGCCTTCCAAATACAAAAATTTATACATACGCTGATGACACCGCGGTCGTAATTCACGGGCCTACTTGGGATATAATAAAATCTTTGGCAGAGTCGGCAGTAGCAGAAATAATGAAATGGCTCAATTCTAATCTTCTCACCTTGAACATATCCAAAACCTGCTACATCCCATTTGCAATTAGGCGAAAGACCGCACCGTCACACAGTTTTTCAATTACTGCGCACTCATGCTCTAACCAATCAACGCCATGCCATTGTCCAGCACTAACTAGAAGTGACAACGTAAAGTACTTAGGAGTCCTCATAGATGATGGACTCACGTGGAAAAAACAACTAGGCGCTGTCACGACTAGAACTTTGCGCCTTATTCACATTTTTAAATCCCTTCGAAATTCGGCTAACGCCGATATATTGAAAATGGTGTATTATGCACTATGCCAATCGGTCATAGGTTACTGCATCGCTGTATGGGGTGCTGCAACGAAAGGTTGCATGCTGAGGGCAGAGAGAGCACAAAGAGCCGTACTAAAAGTAATGACAAGGAAGCCCCATAGATACCCAACAATACAGCTGTACGCAGGCTGCAAGGTTCTTACAATCCGTCAACTCTTTGTGCTTCAATCTGTCCTTAGGAAACATAGCAGTCTTCCCCCGTCTAACCCAAAAAAGCGTACTAACCTTCCCCCAAGCACCCAACACAGAACCACCTTCGCACAGCATCAGTATTATGTAATTAGCGCGTACATTTACAAAAAAATTCAAAAACATCTGAATATCTTAGATCTCAACAAGCATAACCTAAAATTAAAAGTGACAGAATGGCTACTTAAACAAGACTATGCCACAACAGAGACTTTACTTACATACATCACCTAATAAGTACACATCCATCTCAATCCTCGCATGAATACTTTTATCCTTGCGTCCATACACACTCGCACATACAACTCCCCAACTCACTTACACACCAACACCACACACACCACTTATCCACACTCACAAACAAACACTTACACACCCACAATCACATTTATTCACCCTCACCCCCCTCACATACCCATACGTACAATATAATAAAAATAAAATAAAATAAAACAATAGCGTCTGATGGTAAATCGACACAGTCCACTCATGCATCAATCAATTGGAACCTCATTGTGAAACACTGTCTCTTAAGATACAGGATACCCTAGTTTAAGAGACAGAGTTTAATCTATTGTGTACAGATTCTTGAAGCATCCAAATGTTAATTAAGTGTTCTCTACCACTAATTCAAAAAATGTAAACTGAAAGTGCAATTTATCTGTGTTTTTGAAATAAAGATATTATTATATATATACTTTGTTTCCCGCAGTCGTTGTTGTAACTAGCGTGTCAGAAAAAATAGAGGCAGAAAAATATACAAGTACACTTACTCCAACGACTCAACTTTGCAATGCTTCAAGCCAGTCACAGTTGTGTTCCTGAAGTCCATTTGAAGTCCAGCCTGGGTCGTCTTCACCTGGCTCACAAACATGGGGTCCATGACAGCGATGCCCATACTGGGCACGCCAGCAGCCAGCAGTGGAACTGCTGCCTGTGCTGAGTGCTTGAGGCAGACCAAGTCTTGTTCACGGCATGGTGTGATGAAGGGTTCTGGAGGAAAGAGGGAGATTAAGTTGAGTACAAAACGTATCAGGACGAGGATAGACGTTTTAGGTCGCTGAACCCGAGGTCCCAGGTTCGATTCTCAGGGTCGGGCCAATTGTTATTGGGTTTTACACCACTAATTTCTCAGTAGCAGCCACGGAGCCTGGATCTGTATCTCGTTTGATGGAAATGGGCTCACCCCCTTTACATGGGAAATAAACGTAACTGGCGAAATGTGGGTGAACCCCTATTAGGTACACCTCAGCATCAGCACTTCTGCCTAACTCTTCGGAGATTAAAGGCGTAATGTTATGTTATGTTATGTTATAGGGGCATGCGTAAAACATGAGACATCAACATAACAACAACATAGTTAGCCCGTGAAGTTCCCTCATCTAGGACACAGGCCTCCCTACTGTCAGAATAAGTACCTAGTGCGGGATGAAGGTCTTAGGTTCTGGACTGGTTCGTTGGTACCCGATGTTTTCCTCCACCGTTTTGGGAGTGATGGGGATTAAATAATTGACACAAAGTGGCTATCTGGGTTAAATCCCACAACTTACAAGCTCGCTTCCCACCACCAGAGCTCACAAACGTACATCAGAGTCATTTTATAACATAGCATGTGCGTAAATGCGCACCTAAGAATACAAAAACCACAATGCCCAAAAAAACTTCGGCACACAATAGTGACATTTCGCGACCTGACTAAAGCACATCAATTTTCGTACTTTTAGCACAAATTGAAGTTGTGAGTAAAAAAATACCTGTGGCTTCCTTCAAATGTGTACATTTTTCATTTTTTTGTTCTACACCTTACCTGGGAACCTTCTATTTACAGAGACATGGGGGGTCAAAGTTCCAACTTATTGACAAGTTTTTTTTTTAATTCAATTTTTTAATGTAAGATTTTTGCTTTTAACACCTCCTCGACCCCCGTACCATCAGCACAATGTTTTGAGGGCGTTACATTGAGTTCCACCACAAAACATGATTTTTCACCCCAAAAAAAAGTCGTTTCCCAGCTTCTTTCTCAGCAATAACTTTCGCGTAAAGTTACTTAGTTTGATGTACAGAATGCTTGGTTAACGGCTTCGTGATGAGGTCTTTTACACCCTGTAGGTATAGTAGCCGTAAGGGCAGGTTAACAGGCAGTTCTAATACACAACCATGACTTCGTTGAGGTACCAGTTAAATTGCAGGCTTATTTTAGGACGTACACCAACCGCGTGTTTGACCAGATGTATGAATGAGGATGAGGGAGAGGAGTATGTAAGGATCATAGCGGTGGCGTTCTGTAGTGTCAGCCTACCCCAAATGGGAAAAGACGTGAGTTTAAGCATGTACGTATTCTGATAAAAACTTTCCAACAATTATTTTTAAACATAGTCCGGAAATACCACTTCCAAACCGAATGTTAATGTTTCAATCGATTAACGTTTCTAAAACTCTTTATGATATCTTTAACTTTTTAATTTTAATGGGCAATGTACAGACGCCAGCACATCGAGCTATCCAAAACTGTCAAATATTCCCAATCAACCATGAACCTTATACTTTAGCAATAAAGTTGAAAATCTATTAATGAAATTTGACAGATTGTAGTAGCTTGATGTGCTGGCGAATGTACTTGTAATTAACGTTGAAGTAACAAAATGTTCCATATCGTTATCTCCACCAAACTAGTGTCGCGGTTCGAACCCAATCGGGCAGTTTGTGTGACATTCAAAACGGTGAAGGTAATCTTCGTGAGGAAACTGCCATATCCTCGAAGTAAGAATTCGCTCATAAGTGAAGAGACTAACCCTCACTGGGCCCGGAGAAAAGGCCTGTGTCCCAGCAGTGGGAACATTATATGCTGATTATGCATAGGTTATACTTTTGATATTCTTGTGAACAAACTGAATTATAAAATCCCATGAGCATACCTACGTGTACTAATTACTATTGATTATTCGCAGTTATTTTGAAATAATGTAAACAAATATCAAGTACCTAACAAATAAGTAACTAAGTACATATGAAAACTTTTCGTGTCACATCGGTTAGAGGAAAGTCGAAATACATTGAATCTTATTAGCCGAGTGCAATTAGCCAACAAATACTCAAAAGGTGGAACAAAGTTTATAGTGGTTGGATTTCATGGGAGTTTTTTTATTGAGTTCCTTGAGGTGTGGAAATGAAAGTTAAACAAAAAAAATCGCCTTTGGAAATGCCCATTTGATGAAGAGGTTTTGGCCAAGTGACGCCCATGAAAGAACCCAACTATAGATATTAGGGTTGACATCACAGATGAAGAGACAAAAACTATTTTGTACATAGATTTTTTTTTTATTCTTTAGGATTAACAGCGACCGGAAGTGTTAGATGGGGCAATAAACGATTGAGTTTCTTAATTAATTCGGCTTTTAATTCCGGAGGTTTCATTGCAAATAAGTTAAGAAACATACTATATTATCACACAACGTAGGAAATAGAGTAATAGCGATATTATAGTTAAAAAATGGGTATCTTTTTTGTACTTAAGACATAGGTGGGCAAAACGTGGCCAAGAATGGGCGTTTCCCTTTAGTAGATGTGCTTAACCGAAGAGCTAGGCATATCATATGAATACAACGTTAAAACCCTATTAAAGTTTTGTCTCGATTCAGCCCTGCGTCTCCATTCAGCCCGTTTTACCCGGTACTCTGCATATCCCTTCGGGAATTACTGGCGTTATATTATTAGGTATTATGTTAACAATTCTTTATGTCCGACACTATACAGACGCCCATATCATCCCGTGGGTGTCGTAAGAGGCGACTAAGGGACTTACCAGAGAATGGGCAGCAGCGTTCTCTATGCTTGTGTAACAACCGTACTGCGATCGCCATCCCGCCTGCCAAGCGTGGCGATTATGGCAAAAGCCCCCGTGGGGAGGCCTAGTCCAGCAGTGGACGTCTTTCGGCTGATATGATGATGATGATGTTAACAATTGGTGTCCATATCACATCTTATTACTACACTTACCATCACCACATTCCGCCAGGCCACAGAGCGCCACACAAACTATCACCACAAAGCCCTTCATTGTCAAACGTCACTAAATCAAAGATGGCGCGTCAATGCGTAGGCGCACCGCTGCACTCGCAATATATACTGCGATCAAGAGCCGGCAAATGAACCTGATATTAACTGAATACCTAAAGGACGGAGAAAGATCATTTATTTTAGACATCCGTGATGAAATTGTTAAGCACTTTTTTGGTTTGGTAGCTGCTTTATAGTGCTGTGGAAATAAAAAAAAACATTTTACAATTTAATCTAACTTAATAAACTCTTTTTAACAAGTTGGCCCGTCATGGTAAGTTGTCCCAAGTGTTACTTGACTGATCGCCTATTGTAAAGTAAGTTATAGTGGTGGTAAGTAAGTTGTAGTGTGTGGTAGTTAGTTATTGTTTTTTGTGTTCAAAAAACACAAAAAGGTGAAAAAGAACTTTAGTTTCAGAAGCCGGTGACAAAAACAGCAAATCAATCAAACAAATCAACAAATCTGGGTGTATTGTACACATCTGCTTACCCCCTCAGAGCATACAGGCGTGATTATACGTCATGATGTTGTATAAACAATAAACATCCAAGCGATTGCAGGAATGACGACAAATTTGCAGTCTATTTTTGAAGAGTTCCATTGTATATCTCCGAAGATCAGCAACAAATCTTCACCAAATTTAAACGGAACCACCTCAGTAGTAATAATAATAAGTAATAGTAATAATAAGTAATAGTCTTTTAAATAAAAAAAGAATTTTGAGAATCGGTCCACAAATAAAATAAATAAATTTCTCCCAAATTTATTTATTTATTTATTTTATTTTAGGAAAGCTTACAGACTAATAACATTATAGTAACAAAAATATATAACTAAATTGCTAATTACAAGCTTCCACAGATAGATACAAAAAAAAAAATTAGTTCCCTAGTACAAAAGAATCTAACAAATTAAACAAACAAACTACGATCAAATTATTGAATATTAATTTCAAAGTTGGTTAATTTTATTTAATTGTTTATAATTTAAGCTAACTTGTAAAATAAACGGTTCAAGAGCAAGAAGGTGCCTCCTGTACAAAAAATGGCTTTGCCAATAATTTTCTAACTTTGCTTGCATTGGTGCAGAATAGATCAATACCGGGTTCACAAGAAACTTCGTTAAAACTGCGACTGGCTCTCGGAAAGTATGCATTACGCCTATAATTTTTAATTTGTGTTTTTAATTTGATCTCATTTTATATCATAATTTTAAGTTTTGTGTTTTTAATTTGATTTAATTTTATATAATAATTTTAATTTTTGTGTTTTTAATTTGTATTCTAATTTGTTTTAATTTTATATAATAATTTTATGTTTTGTGTTTTAATTTTTATTCTAAATTGTTTTAATTTTATTATCATTTAAATTTCTGATCTTCATTTTAATTGTGATGTTGATTTTAATTGTTTTGTTGCTTTTAATTGTACTCTATGATCCTAAGTTGATTGAAATAAATAAATAATAATAATAATAATTAGTGTTCGCAAAAGGTACATGTAAGAGTGGTCGTTGTCGCAGTCCCATCTGATTAGTGCGTAACGTTAATTTTGAAACAAGTTCAGGACAGTCGATTGACCCATTTGCGATATTAAACAAGTAGCATACATCACTAATATGACGTCTACGGTCAAGTTGTAGAAAATGGTACCTCCTGCATCGGTGAGTGTAATCAACAGACACTTGCTTTGCCCTGTAATCAAGGTACTTAAGAAATTTTCTCTGGATGCCCTCAATACGGAAAATTTTAATACCTCAATCTAGGATTTTTATAAATTGGACATCATGTCCTGTCAGGGACTTCACTTTAGTTACGAGGTGCTATAAATGCCAGCAGTACGGTCATGCAGCCAAATCTTGCAGAGAACTAGTTTCTACTTGTGGTCACTGTGGAGACGCAGGTCATATGATGTCCGAATGTGCGAAGAAAGCTGACATTCCGAAATGCGCGACTTGCTCCCGCTTCAAAAATCCCAGTGACCACAAAACGGGAGACGCTGAATGCCCTGCTAGAAAAATAGCGGAATACCGATTTATAAACTCCGTCGATTATGAGGGCACTTAGTGCGTCATACTCCAAGCCAGACATACGTTGATCTTTCGCTGTCTAAGCAAATTGTCGCCCGCAACAAAAATACCTTGACGGTGTTTTCTTGCAATACTGCTGACAATCATATGTATACGTATTAGTATTAGCAAATATGTGCTACAAACTGTTTTCCTTAGATTTATATACATGTGTGACCTTAATTATTATTTTTGTTCGCATTAAGATGCGAACAAAAAATAATAATAATAGCGTTTACTTACATTAGGCTTATCATAATATATTAACCCATACTAACTTATTTCACTATTATGTTTTATATTGTTAAGAAATCCATTGTCCAAATAGTATTTATTAGAAACATGCCGCCTGTGATACAGGTTTAACCTAGTACAGGCATCGAACTCTGTTATACCAACATTATTTTTAAGATTTAACTTGTATTTTTCGTACGAATTCTAAATTTGAATAAATTTATTATTATTATTATTATACGAGACTCGAAATCGGGTAACACATAAAAAAAACATACACACGAACATTATAACCTCCTCCTTTTTTGAAGTCGGTTAAAAATGACGGCGCCGTTGGTGCAGTGGTTGAGCGATTAGCTGCTGCGCTGTGTGTCGCGGGTTCGATTCCCGCGCGAAACAAATATTTGTATGGCCTACAGGTTCCGGGTCTGACAGTTTGTGTTTGTGAGCTTTAATGTTTGTAAATGTACTCACTAACAGGATACAGAAGAACTATATTGTATGGGGCAATGTTAAAACAAAATAAACTACCATATTAGTTCCCAACTAATAGGATCCCATCAGACGAATCGATCAGCAACCAACAGATGCCCCAATCGAGACCGGCGCCACCATCACGGTGACCAGAACTATACAGGTGAACCCATTTGATCAAAACATCATCATAAAAATCAATCAAGCCGTTTAGGAAGAGAAGGATGACTAATACACGCACATGGGAAAAGGTATAAAAATAATGCTTTATTTAGGCTAGCCAGAGTTATGTATTTTCTGAATAGAAGATTTTCCGATTTAATCTGAGCCTATTGTGACTTTGTGACTATGTTATCTATAATATTATGACCGTATGAACCGTCGAACAAGCAATTTACGTACTAACCGATATGTAGTTTACTTTACTACTCTGAATAAAAACCACACAGCCCCCAACTCCATTTTACTGTCTGACGTTGGTGCCTGGCGTGCCTGCCCTTGACGTTAGCTCTCAATTCGTACTTATGGAAAGATTTTGAATAACTTTGTCAGAAGACAAATAATGTCACTGCGGTAATTATCAATCAGTTATTTTGTTGTTATTCTGGTAAAGGTCAGTTAGGAAGTCGTAAGTACTCCATGTACAATATTGGGAGTGCAGACTAAAGGCGTATCAAACATGACTGCGAAATGATTTTGCAAATGATATTGTGTGTGTAGCAAGCAAGCAATGTTTATCGACATCATCATCTGCCTAGCCTTTTCCCAACTTTGTTGGGGTCGGCTTCCAGTTTTACCGGATGCAGCTGAATACCAGTATTTTACATGGAGCGACTGCCTATCTGACCTCCACAACCCAGTTAGTACCGGGTTATACGATACCCCTTGGTAAGACTGGTTGTCAGACATTTTGGGCCTCTGACTACCTAACGACTGTCAAAGATTTACAAATGACTGCCGGGACCAACGGCTTAACGTGCTTTCCGAGGCACGGAGGAAACTCGGTATGTAATGGGCGGTCACCCATCCACAGACCAACCTAGGCAAGCACGGCTTTAACCTAACAATCGACCCGAGCGGCTGTTATTATTTAGCCACGAGCTCCTCCTGTGAAACTGGCTGATTAAGGAACTTTTATCAATATTATTTTAAAAAATATTCAACCACGCCACGTGCCAGGGCCAGCCCATCATAAAGCCTTAAAAACAAACAAAGGCTTTCATTGAGTGACGACAGCTTTCTTCAGCTCTCGCCGCACGCATCCAGGAAGTGCCGGTCTTAATACCATAAAGAGCGGCTATAATTCGACTGACTCGATTACACTCAATACCGACGGAATTGTCGTGTTAAAGGGTACGTCACTCTTCCTGGTTCAACCAAAAGGCTGCGATGATTCGTTGCAAAAAAGATCTTTGATTGTTTTCCTTGTAAGAAAGAGTGATTTGTTGTGGGAGTCGACGCGAGTTTATTTTACATCTCTCTGAGTGGCATGCATACAAATTTATTCACTCTCTGTCGAAAACGCTGGGCTTAGGAGCATGTTTGGAACTAGAGTTACTATGGTGCCGAACTGCCGATTCCCTAGTTCACAAACTAAACTAAATTTAAGTTGAATGCATCTTTTTCTTTCTAAGAAAAGGACAGAAGATAAATATTAGTTTAATCCTGTCAAATTAGTCAGCACCTGACGTAATTTGATGTAATTTTAGTAGTCAACTTTTTAATCGCGTCTAAAACTTGTATGGCGCTAATTAATTTGACAGAACATAACTAAAATTTATCTTCTGTCCTTTTCTTAATGAAATAGAAAGAAAAAGATGCACTGAACTTAAATTTGGTTTAGTTTGTAAACAAGGGAATCGGCACCATTTGCCTACCTACGAAACTTTTTTTTTTTACGTTCTTCGGAACATCCGCTATGGGTGTCGTCAGTCATGGGGCCGGCGAGGAGGGGTCACACGGTGTTCCTCCTCGCTCCACTTCCGGCTTGGGTGCGGGTACACAATTGCATTCTCCACAATCAACCCAGCAGCTACATAAACAAAATCTAACCTAACAAATTGAGCAATCATGAATGATTTCAAAAATCTCCTAAAGAAGGCAAAGGATATAGAGGAGGATAATAATAAATTGGAAAATTCGTCCGTTTTTCCCATAAGAAATTTGTAGGTGTACCCCATCAGTCAACATTAACAGATACCTAGGTAAGCCCCAAGACATTGAAGATTGTCCTTATTTATTTATTGAACACCTTCAACTACTACGAGTATGTAACAAAAAATCACGTCCTTCAATTACAAGTTATTGATCCTAATAGACTTACATACTTATGTAGGTTAAGCATTTTACATTTGAGAAGTCCTGACAAAAAGCCAGACATTTGCAAACAAGTCGGCTCATACTTTGTTTTTCGGGATCCGTATTCAAAGGGTAAAAACCGGCCAAGTGCGAGTCGGACTCGCGCACGAAGGGTTCCGTACCATTATTATCAAAAAAGGGCAAAAAAAATCACGTTTGTTGTATGGGAGCCCCACTTTTTTTTTCGGATGGGAAATCATCAAATAACCCCTCCCGCTCTGGGCGGAGCAGGAGGGAGTGTCAGACTTTTACTGACTAAAACCCATCCATGTTCCTTCATCGCCCTTTGTGTTCCGGGGCCACGGTATCTCTTTCGAATAGTCCCGCAACCCCGGCAGGCATCGGTCCTTACGGACCCCTTCCTTTTTGCTGACTCTCTTTGAGGCGCGCGTGGAACACGAACGCGCCGTCGACACGGCCTGTCGTCATGAGACGGACGGACGGCGAGCTAGCCCATAGCTCGCCGTCCACAGGCCCGCGCCTACGGTGGCCGGGGGCCACGTGTTGGTGGCCCCCGACACCCGGGGCGTCTCCCGCGGCGGCCGGGACGTTGAGAGGTTCTCTCCCTGCGTCCGGGCGGCGTCTCATTCCGTCTCGCTCCGGACCATGGCTTGCACCAGGGCCGGACGCGAGAGGTCGCCGCCGCATGGGAGCCCCCCTTAAATATTAATTTTATTCTGTTTTTAGTATTTGTTGTTATAGCGGCAACAGAAATACATCATCTGTGAAAATTTCAACTGTCTAGCTGTCACGGTTCATGAGATACAGCCTGGTGACAGACAGACGGACAGACAGCGAAGTCTTAGTAATAGGGTTCCGTTTTTACCTTTTGGGTACGGAACCCTAAAAAGGGACCCTATTACTAAGACTCCACTGTCTGTCTGTCCGTCTGTCTGTCACCAGACTCTATCTAATGAACCGTGATTACTAGACAGTTGAAAATTTCACAGATGATGTATTTTGGTTGCCGCTATAACAACAAATTATACTAAAAACAGAATCAAATAAATTTTTAAGGGGGGCTCCCATACAACAAACGTGTTTTTTTTGCCGTTTTCTGCTCGATATTAATAACGGCAACAGGTAGACGCTTGAAAAATTCACAGAATATTTATTTGTCTATTAACTTTAAAAATAAACAGTTATATTAAAATAAAATAAATATTTACGGGGGGCTCGCATACAACAAACGTGATTTTTTTGTCGTTTTGTCTAATGTTGTATAGATTGGGTACAGAACAAATTCGACTCGCACTTGGCCGGTTTTTTACGGTTCCGTAGTTATAAGGCCGATGCTCCAGGGTAGCCCGCGAAATTCAAATTTTCTTACGTTTTTTTGCAATTTGCAGGCCAGTGCTAGGTTGTATGTTGATTAAAATATTGTTTGCGACTGTAAGACGTATGTAGTTACACAATTATAATCATCAAAATCATCAATACAACCCTCCAAGTTCATAAAGGTGCAAGAATTATTTTGACCTTGGAAAAGTAATTTTTCCACCTTTATGAACAGTGCTCTTATAAGTTTTACCTGAAACAGGGGAGATTTTTTAGGTGCTTCGCCTAATTCCAGTTTGGAGGCATGACAGGTCAAAGGAAGGTTACGGCCGTCAATTTGCAATTGATCAGGCTATAAACTTTATCCCATGTTTTAAAAGGTAAGGATTTTGGAAGTGATCTCTGAGTAAGGACTCAGGTCGTTAAAAGGATATTGACGTGATCCCTGGATATTTACTACAGGACTCCATGTGTTGAAAGGATTTGCAAATGAAATAGGTGGACCTGTTCTCCAGCCGCTCGAATCTTGCAGTCAAGTGTTTTCATCCTTACCCAACCGTGAGTATTACCATTGTTGTCCCACCACGCAGGGTTAGGCAAACAGAAGTCGTAGCTTATTCAATTGTGTTAGCCAGAGGTCAAGTTGACCGGCTAATGTTTTAGCCTTTAGATTTCCTAGCTCCTCATCTCTATTCATTCTCAAGGAAAGTACCATAGTTTCCCCTTATATAATAGGGTCCCCGTATTGTCAATTCCAGGTGAGGCAACTCGAGTGATTCATCTCGCCGCCAGGATCTAGACGAGCCTCTGGGACCTGGACGCGAGACCCGTTCCTCGAGTCCACTCAAAGCCTCCTGTGGAGACGGCTGTGCGGTGGCAGAGTCTGCCTAGCGATTTAACGCAGGCGGGACGGTTTTTTTTATATTTAAACTTACACCTTTTAATTTATTTTCAACCGGTTCGTATTCGAACCAGGGTATCACCTGCCCGGTCGTCAACATTAGAAGCCGGTCTCCAACTAAATTTAATTAAAGGACCCCGGGTTCGACACCTACGCTTAACTGAAAGTATATTGAACATCTTCGTCGGCTCCGGGATCCGGGACTCTTCAAGTCCCTGGCGCCCATTTAATATCTATTCACATTCACAAACCCCCGACCCAACTGGAAGGTTGTATCTTGATATTTTAGTAAGAACTAATTTAATTTAAACTTTTGAAAAAGGAACAGTACTGGGTTTATCTCCAATCCCCCACAACGCATAGTTCAAAACCGACTGAATTTAACGCTGCCTGGCATTATCTTTTTTTAGGGTTCCGTAGTCAACTAGGAACCCTTATAGTTTCGCCATGTCTGTCTATCCGTCCGTCCGTCTGTCCGTCCTCGCTTAATCTCTGTGACCGTTAACACTAGAAACCTGAAATTTGGTACCAATATCTATCACGCCGACAAAGTCGTAAAATAAAAATTGGAAAAAAATGTTTTATTAGGGTAGCCCCCCTATATGTAAAGTGGGAAGTGGTTTTTTTTTAAATTTCAACCCTAACGTGTGATATATTGTTGGAAAGGTATTTAAAAATAAATAGGGGTTTCCTAAAATCATTTTTTGATAATGTCAATAATTTCGGAAATAATCGCTCCAAAAGTAAAAAACCATGTGTCCCCCCCCTCTAACTTTTGAACCATAAGTTTAGAAAATATGAAAAAAATCTGAAAAGTAGAACTTTATAAGGACTTTCTAGGAAAATCATTTTGAACTTGATGGAAACAACAGTTTTTGTACAAAATCGACAAAAAATTGTACAAAATAATTTCTGGACTAAGTTTGTAGTATATTCGTATACCTATGCAAGCATTTTTACATAATGTGGGTATCCATTTCCTTTAAACTCATAAGTGGGAACACTTATTGTGACGGACGGGAAACTACGGAACCCTACACTGAGCGTGGCCCGACACGCTCTTGGTCGGTTTTTTTATATTTAAGTTTATATAGTTTATTTAAATAAACTTGTGTTGTTTGAGATAGTATGTGGTTTCTTTGCCTTTTATTACCAACCCAACTTGCATCTGGGCTTTTGTTCCATTACCACTAGACGGACAAAATCTCAAATGTAACAGTATGGACTATGGTACAGTGTAGTATGATTAAACGTGCCATATTATCTTTCCTCAAACATTTTCGTTTCTTTTAAGTACGGTTATTTATTATTGAGGATAAATGTTTTTTGATGTGGAATTCTCCCGCAGAGATTCCATGTGTCTTGGAAAAAATATTTTATCGTAAATAGGTAACCATGTGTAGTGTCTTGGAAATTTCATTTTATTGTCAAAAATGTCGTCGTATTTTCCTGGTTTAGGAGGCTTAATATAAGGAAAACCTGTGAAGACAGACTACTCAACAAAAAATGGAAGGTGGGTGTAGCCTCTGCATTCGGTATGTATTAAATGTGTAATTGTTTGTTTTCCCGAATAAATAAAATAAAATAAATAATGGATACACCATTACATACCGAATGCAGAGGCGTCTCTAGCCCATGTAGCGCCCGTGTGCAAACATTACCCTAGCGCCCCCTAGTAAGCGCGCGGTCAAAATGGAATGGGTATAAAGTACAAGTAACCACAAGCTGTCAAATTTCCCCAATAGATAATAAACTCTATTGTTTGGAGATGAAGAAGAAATTGGTCGGTTTTGGATACCATGATGGGTTTTTGACTGTATTTAGAATTATCAGTATGTTCTGGTGTTACCCTAACAAGCCAAAACCTAGCCATGTTAACATGTAATATAGATGTTAATCATCAACGCCCAAATTTTGAAATTTCTTCATTTTAATTACGACTTCATATAAACATACAAATTTCAATATTCATTGGAAACATTTGACAAATTTGGGAACGGGGAGCGAGGCCCACTGTACACGGGTAAAAACATTTTTTGGGAAGGCGGCGTGTGGGGTCCGTAGCGAGCGTCGCTCGGCGCACCCTAGGACCGCTGCGACCGTGTGCAACGCACACCCTGCACACTCGGTAAAGACGGCCCTGACCGAATGTCCTCCGTGCCTCGTAAATCACTTTAAGCTGTTGGTCCCGGTTGTCAATTGCAGATCTTGGACAGTCGTTACAGTCCAAGTCCATCAACTGTTACAGGAGAGAGATGAGAGTGAGGTGGAAATCGATAAGGTTAATGGCAAAAACTCCAGCTTAAAACGGGAGCTAGTAGACCTACATCAGCAATACTTGGACGTTGTTGATGAACGGGATCAACTGAAGGTGGTCACGGATGGTTTCCATAATTGTAGTAACTTGTATGAGGAGGCTTTGTTTAAAATTAGGGACCTAGAAGATGAGTTGATTCATGCCAATAATTGCATAGTTAAGTTACAGAAACAAAAAGAATGTACTCAGGTTAAAGAAACAAATCTCTTATATAATGAATTATTCAAAAGAAATAGTAACCCCCCCTCCTTAGTGACTATTGATCTAACTGAAGATTCCTTATTAAAACAGAATTTTATAGTTAGCAATAGGAAGATTAAAAAATATGCAAAATTAAACAGAATAATTAAAAAATGTAATCAATTTAGGAAACAACAGAAACGCTTTTCCAAATTTATTCCACTGAGGAAAGAGCGTGTTGATTTAGTTAATAAGTTAAATAATTATCAAATAAAATTAGAGGACAGTATAAAAATTTATGAAATTGATACTCAGCATTTACAGTCTGAAATACAGGTACTTCAGGACTCACTAAGTTCCCTTTCTAGTAGGTATAAGATTTCTCAAAACCAAATTAGGGAACATATTTATGCAGCAAATGAGTTGGTAATGGGTCAATGTAGTTGCCAGACAGTTACCAACCATGATACTACTATCCAGCCTGAGATAATGGAGGACCCATACCAGGTTGAAAATTTGTCTCAGGACAGCATATTGAACCAACAAACAACTAATATTACACTAGATTATTCACACGTGGTACAGTCTGAGTTGTATAATAGTCTGCCTGGGATTAATAATTTTGTTTCTCCTAATAGTCATGATTGTAATCGTTCAGTTATGTTCTCTGACAGTATAGGTAGGGGGCTAGGTAAATTAATTAGTAATAACTTGAGTTACTGTACCCAAAACAATTGCATGCCAGGGTCAACATATAAACAGATTATGGCATCAGTAACAAAGACTGTTTGTGATCCTAGTACCACCATTACTATATGTGTTGGTAATAGTTCAAAGATTAAAAAGGAAGACATCACTGACTATGTTTCAGAGTTGTTGAAGTTAAAGTGTAATAAAATAATATTATGTGCTTTCCCATACTTTGAAAATTTATGTAACAGAAAAAACAATTATATTCACATGTTAAATAAACATTTACATTTTTTAGCAGGTCATTATTGTGACAAACTCATATATCTTGATATAAACACTTTTGTTGATAAACTTAGATCGACTCGGGGTAAAGTGTATCTACCTATTAGTTGTAGACACAAAATAGCTCGGCTATTAGCTTATAATATTCACACAGACATAAATAGTATGTCTAAGTTTAGTTCTATTATTAATACTGCGACTATTAGTAGTAATACTAATGTACAGGTGACTTTAAATGAATATAGCATTAGTGCTATAAATGTTTACAAACATTGTACTGAGGAGGATCCATGTGTCACCGTGGAGAATTCTCAATTAGGGTCTATTAGTGATAGGGTCTTGTTGTCTGAGGATGGCACGGGAGTCTCCGGCCTCACTCCAAATATTAATTTAAACTAGAATGTGAGACAACAGAAGGTACCATTAACAATATTGTTAATCCTACTAACGTATCTTCTTGCACTCAATTAGTTAGTAAAAAAGGGCCTCAGCAGAACACTTTAAAATTATTCCACCAAAATATCCAAGGCATTTCTTCCAAATTATTAGAAATTGAATTGTTTTTAGAAAATAGTAAGTTTGACATTATTTGTTTTACTGAACATTGGCTAAAGGATTACCAAATGCTTATCAATTATGAGAACTATATGGTGGGTAGCTGCTTTAATCGTAAAACTATGCTTCGTGGAGGTTCCCTAATATTAATAAAAAAATGTTTTAAATATAAGCAACGTAATGATATAGTAGGTCTCTCGGTTGAACATTGCGTCGAACTGTCCTGTGTTGAGCTAGATAAGCATGTAATTGTGTGTGTGTACAGACCCCCAAACTATCAAAACTTTTCCTTATTTGAATCAATAATGGAAGATGTACTAGCAAAATTGGAAGCCAGTAATAAATCTACAATTATTTGTGGTGATTTCAATATCAATATTTTAGAAGAAAATTCAAATAGCAGTCGGTTATTAAATCTTTTTAAGTCATTTGACTTGACCAACACTTTTATAGAACCCACTAGAGTCACTCCATCTTCAGCTACTTGTATAGATAATGTTTTCTGCGATTGTGATTACTTAGATAAAGCCATAGTAAATTGTCTACCGTCTGACCATAGCGGACAAACTGTAACTTTTAGATGTAATACACCATTGCAAAAAGTTCAGATAAAATTTAGACCTATAACTTCTAGCAAATTAAATAGGTATAATATTTCCCTACAGAACAAGTTAGGTGTTATGAGCCATGACGATATTAATATAAATCAATTGTATGATCGTTTCTTTTCAATAGTTCACACGGAATTCAACAAAACTTTTGAAAAGAAGACAAAAAGCCCTAAATTCATATTTAGTGATTGGGCAACTAGAGGTATCAGAAAAAGTAGGGAAAGACTATTTGAGCTTTATGGCCTTAAGCCTTTTATAAACACTGAAACTTTTAACAAGTATGTTGCTAAGTATTCAAAAATTTTTAGAAATACGTGCAAGGTTGCTAAAGCCCTGCACATTAGCAACAAGATCAAATCAGCAGAAAACAAAATAAAGACAGTTTGGAAGGTCATAAATAATGAGACTAACAGGAATAAAATACGTAACACTAGCTACACATTAGATTCAGCATGTGGTCCTAAAAGCTCTAATCTGGAAGTAGCTCAAGAATTTGTAAATTTCTTTACCGATATACCATTAAAAACTACAGAGGCTCTTAATTCCTCACCTGAAGTCTCAATTGGTTTATTAAAGGCGAATGTATCTGGCTGCACGGTTGAATTTAAATTTAAACACATAAACCCTATGATAGTTATTAAAGCTTTCCGGCAAATAAAAATAAAACTGACCGAAGATCTATGGGGAATGTCTATCAAAGTTTGTACATCCATACTTGAGACTATAGCCCCATACTTAGCTTTAATTTTTAATTTGTGTGTAGACCAAGGAGTTTTCCCTGATCTAATGAAATACAGTAAAGTCATACCTCTTTTCAAATCCGGGGACAGTAAAGATACTAATAAACCTGTATCCGTGTTGCCGGTTTTTAGCAAGGTGTTTGAAAAGGTAATGCTGAATCAAATGCTCAATCATTTTAACACCAACAAAATTTTAACCGATCAACAGTATGGTTTCACCAAGGGACGCTGTACGGCTGACGCCGGTGTAACCTTATTAAAGCACATATTTACTGCGTGGGAAGAGTCTCAAGATGCCATAGGAATATTTTGTGACCTTTCCAAAGCATTTGATTGCGTAAATCACGACACATTACTTTTGAAACTTGAGCATTACGGATTAGGTCAACTTGCACTTAGTTTGGTAAAATCATATTTGAGTGATAGACAACAACATGTTCAAATAAATGGTGTTAACTCACAGGGTTTAAAAGTAGTAATGGGGGTTCCGCAAGGCTCAATATTGGGTCCTTTCCTCTTTCTCGTGTATATAAATGATCTACCCTATTTATTGAAAAACCAACCTCAAAATATGGTGTTGTTTGCTGATGACACTTCCCTAATTTTTAAGATAAATAGACGGGCCCAAAATCTAGATGACGTGAATAATGCCCTACTTCAGGTCCATAATTGGTTCACAGCAAACAATTTAGTATTAAATGAAAAAAAAAACTAAATGCATAAGATTTGCTTTACCCAATGTTAGAAGTAGTGATTGTGAAATAATATTGAATAAAGAGAAACTTGAATTCGTAGATAAAACGGTTTTCCTGGGGATTACGCTTGATTCAAGGCTACAATGGGGTTCTCATTTAACATCCCTTGCGGCGCGGCTAAGTTCAGCGGCATATGCTATTAGAAAAATTCGTCAATTTACTGATGTAGATACCGCTAGACTGGTCTATTTTAGTTACTTTCATAGTATAATGTCTTATGGCATTTTGCTATGGGGACGGGCTGCAGATATTGAGTCTATATTTATTCTGCAAAAAAGAGCCATCAGAGCCATATATAATCTTCGTAGGCGCGATTCTCTAAGGGAACTGTTTAAGGATATTGGCATCATGACGGTACATTGTCAGTACATCTACGAAAACATAATGTACGTCAGAAAAAATCTGCACCTTTTTGGTAAAAGAGGTGATAGACATAATTACAGTACTAGAAATAGGGACCAACTCGTTCAGCCAGGCTTCAGACTCGCTAAAGTAGACTCATCTTTCATGGGGTACTGTTTGAGATGCTATAATAAAATTCCACAAAGTATTCTTGAACTGAATGAGACGAAATTTAGAACATGTATCAAACGCACACTATGTAAGCAAGCTTATTACAAGTTGGGCGATTATATCGCTGATAAAAATGCGTGGCCCAATGCTGGTCCTGCTCCACATGAACAGGGGCGCATAAATTGATAGCATTAAATTCTATTGTTGGAGCTGCTGAAGATTGTACAACTATCTTTGAATTGTATAGAATCAATCTCTAGTATTATATAATCGCATAGCCCATATTGTGTGAGTACTATGTACTAGAAAGCTATCATTCACTGAAATCCTACGTTTTTATTTTTATTTCTTGACTTGAATGTGCCCTGGCGGTTGAGAGTATGTCATGCTCACTCTAATGTCTCGCTGATGGTGGCGCGTGTGTTGGATCATTTAGTTCCCTTCGAAATGGTTGAGCTGAATGGTGCTGATCCATGCGTCATGTTCGTGAACGGGCGCTGTCAGTTGCGACTGGTCATCTCTTAGTTGCCATGGCTTATTTGAATGTTTATTTATTCATTGTATTTTTTGTTTTTACTATGGACACTTTTAACGTGCACATCTTGCTACATTGTTCTCACATAATATACCATCTTAACTTGAATGATGTAACCAAGATTTTGTAACAACATTTTGATTTAAAAGAGTGTCCATGGAGTTTCTTGCCCGTTCTTCTCCATAGAGATCTACGCTAGGGAATGGGCAACTACAGTACTTTCACAGTTTTTATGTCTTGTGACTGTGACTGTAGCTACATTTAATTTTCATTTTTGTTTCGACAATTCAAAAGTGCCTGGAACTGGCCTACTTGAAATAAATGCTTTGATTTTGATTTTGATTTTGATTTTGACAGGTATTTATTTGCCCAAAAGTCTTACAACCAGTCTTACCAAAGGGTCACGTATTTCATAGTACTAACTATATTGTCGAGGTCACATAGACAGTCGCTGCTTGTAAAATACTAGTATTCAGCTGCACCTGGTTAGACTGGAGGCCGACCCTAACATAGTTGGGAAAAAGCAGGCAGATGATGAGGAGAAAAAACATTGTCAGAACATTAACATGATTGATAAGCTTGGGAGTATAGGGAGACTTTTCAATGTGTAATCGGTTTTTGCCGGTCAGTAAACGATATATCGGTCATTTCTGAGCCTTATGTCAATGCAATAAAAGCGAATAGTCCGACACGGTGTCGCTGTCGAGCCGCATCGTCCGAACCGAATCGAGTCGAATTACGTCGTTTTTGTTTTTTATCGCATAATGGACTATCGACACTTGGTATTATGAATCCAACGAAGCTCAGACAAGTGCGTCAAACAAGTTGGACTGTTGAATTTTCACTTCTCAGCTCTAAGTAGTGCGTTATAAAATCATACTGATACTGTTATCCTGCGTCATCACTGCGGGGAAAAGGGCCGCAAGGGGTTGCAGATGGTGGGACGAGCTGGACAAAACCAATGACCAGTTATCCACATTAGCATGAGCGGGGCGTAGCCACGGTGGGGCAGGGTGGGGCGCCCTGGCCTGGCCTGGCCTACCTGTAAGGTACCTACAACAACAACAACAACAACAACAGCCCATAACGTCCACTGCTGGACATAAGCCTCTCCCATGATGGGAGGAATTTGCCGTAATCTCCACGCTTGGCAGGCGGATTGGAGATCGCAGTGATGAAAGACTAACAGAAAACGCTGCTGCCCATTCTCTGGTTTACGGAGGCGCAAGGTGTTCTGCCTCAGACATTAGTCGCCTTATACGACACCCGTGAGTGTAACGGGTTGGTTATATTCTACTCTGCCGGATACCACACGGCTTCTAAAGGTAAGGTACCTAACCAAACCTTAAAATATATAAATATAAATATTGCTAGACATTACACACAGCGCCATCTAGTGCCACACTAAGCATCGAGGCTTGTGTCGTGGACACCAGATAGTTGATATACTACATAGATACTTTTTGTTTGTAAATACATACTTATCTATATATATAAAAGAAAGACGGGTTTGTTACATCACTTATAACTCGAGATCTGCTGGATCAATATTCATGGTTTTTGTTGCGTTGGATTTGTCTCCGCCCAGAATAGCAGAATACATTTTAAAAACAATGATAAAAAAAAAAAAGGGTGAATAAACTTTCGTCTGTATTTTTTTTAAATAATTTACGTAGGTAGTAGGTAGGTAGTAGGTAGGTAGTAGGTAGGTAGTAGGTAGGTAGTAGGTAGGTAGTAGGTAGGTAGTAGGTAGGTAGTAGGTAGGTAGTAGGTAGGTAGTAGGTAGGTAGTAGGTAGGTAGTAGGTAGGTAGTAGGTAGGTAGTAGGTAGGTAGTAGGTAGGTAGTAGGTAGGTAGTAGGTAGGTAGTAGGTAGGTAGTAGGTAGGTAGTAGGTAGGTAGTAGGTAGGTAGTAGGTAGGTAGTAGGTAGGTAGTAGGTAGGTAGTAGGTAGGTAGTAGGTAGGTAGTAGGTAGGTAGTAGGTAGGTAGTAGGTAGGTAGTAGGTAGGTAGTAGGTAGGTAGTAGGTAGGTAGTAGGTAGGTAGTAGGTAGGTAGTAGGTAGGTAGTAGGTAGGTAGTAGGTAGGTAGTAGGTAGGTAGTAGGTAGGTAGTAGGTAGGTAGTAGGTAGGTAGTAGGTAGGTAGTAGGTAGGTAGTAGGTAGGTAGTAGGTAGGTAGTAGGTAGGTAGTAGGTAGGTAGTAGGTAGGTAGTAGGTAGGTAGTAGGTAGGTAGTAGGTAGGTAGTAGGTAGGTAGTAGGTAGGTAGTAGGTAGGTAGTAGGTAGGTAGTAGGTAGGTAGTAGGTAGGTAGTAGGTAGGTAGTAGGTAGGTAGTAGGTAGGTAGTAGGTAGGTAGTAGGTAGGTAGTAGGTAGGTAGTAGGTAGGTAGTAGGTAGGTAGTAGGTAGGTAGTAGGTAGGTAGTAGGTAGGTAGTAGGTAGGTAGTAGGTAGGTAGTAGGTAGGTAGTAGGTAGGTAGTAGGTAGGTAGTAGGTAGGTAGTAGGTAGGTAGTAGGTAGGTAGTAGGTAGGTAGTAGGTAGGTAGTAGGTAGGTAGTAGGTAGGTAGTAGGTAGGTAGTAGGTAGGTAGTAGGTAGGTAGTAGGTAGGTAGTAGGTAGGTAGTAGGTAGGTAGTAGGTAGGTAGTAGGTAGGTAGTAGGTAGGTAGTAGGTAGGTAGTAGGTAGGTAGTAGGTAGGTAGTAGGTAGGTAGTAGGTAGGTAGTAGGTAGGTAGTAGGTAGGTAGTAGGTAGGTAGTAGGTAGGTAGTAGGTAGGTAGTAGGTAGGTAGTAGGTAGGTAGTAGGTAGGTAGTAGGTAGGTAGTAGGTAGGTAGTAGGTAGGTAGTAGGTAGGTAGTAGGTAGGTAGTAGGTAGGTAGTAGGTAGGTAGTAGGTAGGTAGTAGGTAGGTAGTAGGTAGGTAGTAGGTAGGTAGTAGGTAGGTAGTAGGTAGGTAGTAGGTAGGTAGTAGGTAGGTAGTAGGTAGGTAGTAGGTAGGTAGTAGGTAGGTAGTAGGTAGGTAGTAGGTAGGTAGTAGGTAGGTAGTAGGTAGGTAGTAGGTAGGTAGTAGGTAGGTAGTAGGTAGGTAGTAGGTAGGTAGTAGGTAGGTAGTAGGTAGGTAGTAGGTAGGTAGTAGGTAGGTAGTAGGTAGGTAGTAGGTAGGTAGTAGGTAGGTAGTAGGTAGGTAGTAGGTAGGTAGTAGGTAGGTAGTAGGTAGGTAGTAGGTAGGTAGTAGGTAGGTAGTAGGTAGGTAGGTAGCTCATGTGACGCAGACGAAGTTGCGCGGGTCAGCTAGTTATACATATAAACATCCATGACTCGGAAACAAATGTCCATGCTCATCACACAAACATTTGCTTCGACCAGGATTCGAACCCGGGACCCTAAGATCGTAAGGCAGCCTTACTACCGCTGCGCCATTCGGGTCGTCAAAAAAAAATTATCTAGGTTAAATTTGAAAAAAACAGAGGCCTTTCGCGAGTTTTATAACTTAAGTGGAAGTTTCCATATCGAGGCTGAACTGAGGTACGTCTTGTAGGAAGAAAAAAATATTGCTATGAATGTTCTGAAAAACATGGAAGTGGCAGAACTGATAAAGCATTCAGAAATGTTTTATGCGAGCATAAAAACTGCGCTTGCTATTTTACTGGCCCAACCGTGTACGACCTGTACTGTAGAGAGGTCTTTCAGTACGTGAAGTCGTGTTAAGACGTGGCTTCGCTCCACCATGAGTGAAAATCGTCTGAGCGGTCTGTATGCTGAGCGTTCATAGGATGAGGATCGCCAAAGCGAAAAATAAATTGGAAGCCAAAGTGCTAAGGAGGTTCTGCCAGAACAGACGCCGGCTTCTCTTAAAGTAATATTATGAAGTTAGTTAATACCTAAATAAATAAACAACCTATACTACCTTTGTGTAATTATTTACTTACTGTACCGGAAAGTACTATCTACAGATAGATATAAACCTTTAAATTGACTGATTAACAAATTGGCAAACGCCCAGAGCCCAAACGGCTGAAGTTAGAGACACATTTTTGAATGGAAGATCGTTGTGTAGGTAGGTGAGCATCGATCACTATTTTTATGAGTGATCGATGTAGGTGAGTAATAAGAAAGTGTTTTGGATAATTCGCATTATACATACCTCCAGATACAGGGTGCTTCCCTTTTTGTATGAACAAATTAACCGGGGTAAGACCGCGGGTAGTTTGCTAGTTACAATAGTAGATTATGCACCGAGGGGCTTAAGACCTTTGGGCCTTTCGAAGTTGTGTCTTATGTCACGGGCGTCATATTGAATCTCGAGTGCAATGAAGGATTCGGGATTTAACTCCCGAGCGCACCGAGGGAGTTAAGAGTTTAACTCACGAGCGAAGCGAGGGAGTTAATACAAGAATCCTGAATGCAGCGAGGGATTCAAGCTAGCCCAAGGCAAAGACACCTTTAGCCCAGAGGATACTCTACTTTTTACACCTACTGTGAGAAAATAATAGCCATAGTACGAAAAACAAAGTATTTATTAAATAAACAAACTGTAAAAATAATTAACTAATGTTACAGCCAATTACTATTACGGTATTACGGTGCGGTACGGTATTTGTTATTATTAATGCCAGTTTTAATGTTATTCTATGCCTTATGGTTAGTGTTTTTTTAATGGTTAAAACATGGCAACGATATGAAGAAGCAGTCGTTATGATTTTGTAGGAAATCGAGAATATCATCCACGCGTAGTAAGGATATCGAGAATAGGTTTCCCTCTTTCTGGCACCAAAGGGTGTTTGTTAGTACTATACTGCCAATTTAGCTGAGCATGTGAGATTCCAAATTCAAATCACATTATTGACCAGCGGGTCATAATGAAATCCAGTACAACATTATTGACCGGCTATACCCCCGGCCACTAATGACTCACTTTAGGTTAAGGTTGCTTGACATATAATTTGACATTTTCGAGCAGGTGGTGTGAAAAGTTACTTTAGACAGCTGCGCCACCCTGAGCCCATGGCTGGCTACGCCCATGCACATTAGTGTTAAAACATACCCCTGTAAATAAATATCGTGTTAAAAATTGCCCGTGCATATCTATTAGGGCTTAGGCACACCCACCTCTGCTGCTGATGAAAATACAAGCGTGATTGATTTCTTTAAAACTGCTTGGAACAAAGCTCCATCTATGGACAAAACTATAAACCTCGTCAGTACATAGTGTTACGGGCACAGCGGCGGTCTTCCATTGTTCGTCAGCAGTAATGGATTATTTGCAATGCTGTTGTAATATTTACTTGGACCTACAGATGGCGTTACCTATTCCAATGGCGTGGCGTTGGCGGAGATAAGTAAGTTTGACGTATGCGAGGACGATAAATTACTAAGAGCGAGGGGAAAATTTCAATTAGACTTGCAAAAGTAAGAATTGTTATGAATACACATAGTAACGTATATAGTCTTCATATATTGTGAACTTCAATTTGGCTTGGGTCGTTACCCGTGGTCCCGGTGGGTCAACCCATTACCGGGTCCATGGGTAATTTTAATAACCCGTGGTTCCATGGCATTAGGGTTTGGGATTTTCTGAGGGGTATTGCCATCGTGTCATAAATTATTATTTATTTTCAGCTTCTATTGTCCCACTGCAGGGCAAGGGCCTTTCTTTCTTCTTTCCACTTTTCATTGTTTTGAATAGGTAGGTAATGACCCAATCCCATCTGCAGGCAACAAGTCGTCCCGCCATATTCGCCTGACCGATGCCGCTGTAAATAAATAAATATGCAGAAAAGCCACAACCTAAAGAGGTTTTACCATTGGTTTATAACCTGGATTACCACATTTACTTAGGATATTTTTTATCCCAGAAATCAATTATCGAACTCCACGCGGGCTAAGCCTCGGCTTAACCCGCGGGCTTAAGCTAGCCAAACATAGATTAACCTAACTTAAAAACTAAACGAAATATCAGCTGATTAAAGATCAATCAAACCGACAAAGAACCTTAATCAACAAACCATGAAGAAATACCCACATAATTTAACCATAGACGGACTTCTAACGACTTAACTATCCAGTAAGTAACAGTAACTACTCATATCAAGATCACCGGCGTACGTGACTCTTTAGACGTAGTCGAATACTCATTGATTTTATTATGTTCTTTTTTACTTAGAATGGAAAAGAGTAACGTGTATTTGAAACCTGGTTTGATAAACAACTATTGTATTGTATAACGGGCTGATGTCCGCAACTCCACGTCAAAGCGCGTGTTTTGGAAAACTATTCGATCCATCCCAATTCCCCGAGAAAGGCCAGCAGCGCCCCAATGTTGCTGACTATCTCGCGGAGAGTACTTGGGTTACCAAAGTACTTTGCCCTGTATGTTGCAGCCACTGGGCAGTGCAGAAGCACGTGGGGTGCTGTCTCGTCTTCCTCCATGCAGACACGGCACAGGGGGCTGTCTGTGACTCCTAAGACAAAGAGGTGTTTATTAATAGAGCCGTGTCCAGTAATGGCGGCTGTAACTGTGCGCAGCTGCGGTTTGGTCAACCACAGCGCGCGTTTGGTAAAGCGGCCGTCGATAGTAGGAAGTGTTTCCTTGGCCTGCCTGCACTCGCCGTGGTCTAGCCACAGCTTGTGGTGTTGTTCACTAGTTCGGTTCCTTACCAGTGTGCGTAGGTATTCGAAAGGGAGTGGTACGATAGGTTCGGGTCCCACCGCTGCCATGCTCGATCCCCTTCTACCGAGTTCGCCCGCCGCTTAAACAACCAACGCAGTCATTAGGTTATTTCGATACCACCAAGTTCAAAGTCTTCTTTCGATAGTGGTCGTAATTATGCGATTGCAGACCGTTGAGCTCTTAGTTCGATTTCCGAGTCAGGCAGTCTTCCCTATGAAAGAATTACCACCCCGGAGACTGGATAAGATAGGTTTCTGCTGGTTTAATGTTTGAAGGAGGCTCGGATGGTGGTAACTGTTTAGATGAGAGAAGTATGGAAAAAAAAAAACCCAAATTAATTGGGAAAAGGTAGGAGAATGATGGTATGCGCATTAGTTAATCGAACTATATTCAACCAGCTATATATTTGTCCGTGTGGCCGTGGTCCGTATCTGGCCGTGTGGTATCCGGCAGAGTAGAATAGAACCAACCCATTACACTCACGGGTGTCGTATAAGGCGACTAATGTCTGAGGCAGAACACCTTGCGCCTCCGTAGACCAGAGAATGGGCAGCAGCGTTTTCTGTTAGTCTTTCATCACTGCGATCTCCAATCCGCCTGCCAAGCGTGGAGATTACAGCAAATTCCTCCCATCATGGGAGAGGCTTATGTCCAGCAGTGGACGTTATGGGCTGTTGTAGTAGTGTAGTATATATTTGTAGCCAGGCCTAGTATTAAATAATTTCCCATGAGATGCTTGTAGCTTGACCAGAAACACGGAAATAGTTCATACAACTTTTGTCCTGCATCTTCGCGACCTTAAGCATCCTCTAAGCGTAACGACGTGGCATTTTTGTATAAATTAACGGCATTTTTGTTGTTCATTATTATTTTGTTTATAATTAACTAATGAGTTACGGTAAGTGCGTACATCACGTAGGCTTTAGTTTTATAACATCGTAAATCATGGTATTAAAACATTTTTACTAGTTTTTTGTTTGTTGACGTCGTCGTGGCGGTAAGCTTTTACGAAGTTTGGATTTATTTACTCGTATTTAAAACTTTGGTCTTATTAAAGCGATACCAAACGGGGTACATGACGAAATTCGCTCGCGAATTTAAAATGGGACAGTGTCGCGTGGTTTCTTATTTTCTTCGTATAATAATAAAAGTTATATTGGACGAGGTCGCAATGGCGACTGCTAAGCATGAGGTCCTGGGTTCGATTCCCGGGTCGGGCAAACTTTTATTGATTTTTCCATCTGTAATTTCTCAGTAGCAGTGACGGAGTCTGGATTTGTGCTAGGTTGATGGCAATAGGCTCGCCCCCTATTACATGGGACTTAAACATAACTGACGAATGTAGGTGTACTGTTAGGTACAACTCTGCTAAACACTTCAGGGATAACAGGCGTGATTTGATGTGTTTATGATGATTTGATGTTATCTATCTATACTAATATTATAAAGAGGTAACATTTGTTTGTAAGTTTGTATGTAGGGGGTAATCTCCGGAAGTAATGAACCAATTTTAAAAATTGTTTCACTGGTAGAAAGCTACATTATTCGTGAGTGCTATAGGCTATATTTTATTCCCGTACTCCCACGGGAACGGGAACTACGCGGGTGAAACCGCGGGACGTCAGCTAGTGATTATATATAAAAATTAACACAGTTTAATCACAGGCTTTTTTCTTGCGGGATTTGCATCAGTGTGATCAAAGCTGAAGTCCGCACACAGAAGCATTTCATTTCATATTTTTAAGAGACGTGTTTCCAAGGTCAGAAAAAACGAACCGCTTCAATACTCCATGTCGTTTAAAATAAAGTGCCTTTTTGTAGGTGTAGGGTTTTTTTTGTTGCTTATATATCAATACCAAACAGACAACAATCGCTTTCGATTATCTTAACCAAGTCAGGAAAAAACCTTTTTTTTCTTTCAAATGTGCGTCATTTTATTGAAACAGAAACTATTAAAGATATGAGGAACTCAACCAAATTAGAATGTGAAGACTTTTAATGAGACAATCAAACTTTTTTGAGTTAAATACTCAATGTTAGTTTTTAATGAAGGGATTTTTTTAGTAGTCATAAATTTAAGACTCATAAACTAGCTGAACCAGTGCTATCGGTATGAAAATGAAAATGAAAAAATGAAAATGAAAAAAAAATATTTATTATTTAAACAAAATGCTTCATATACAATGAATTGTGTTTGGAGCCTCCTTTTAGGCAAACAATGCCTGTATTAGGAGACTCCGCTCCTCCATATCTTAGATATATGTTACATATTTACAGCATATTGTTATTATTTAATCTAACATCATTAAGTAATAGTATGTATCAATAGCATGGTGTGCTTTAGTTAGGTGTGGCGCGTGTGTGAGATGTAGCGTGGTTTGATGTGATCAGATGTGATGTGCAGTGTGGTGAGTGGTGCGGTGTGGTGTGGTGTGGTATGGTGTAGTGTGGTGTGGTGAGGTGTATTGAGTACTGTAGTGTGTGGAGTAGAATGAGGTGTGTATCGTTATGGTGTGTGATTATATTACTCATGGTAAACCAGAAGAGCTTCCGTATCCTCATAACTAAGATGCTTAATCCAATTTGTTATCATTATTTTACAGTCGTGATTGTTTTTATTGTGTACATATATGTTTTTATTAATCCTGTTATATATTTGAGCTGAGAGATGGTAAAATTGTCTGCTGCTAAATTTGGTTTTACATTGGGGAACAACTGCAATAATATCCTTTCTCCTTTTGTGTTTCTTATTCATCTGATGGGTTTTATGTTTTTTTAGAGTCGTTTGGGTTATGTACAGTTTTCTGACTGAGAGTAAATTGCTGATTTCGTATAGATTTTTAGTAGAATATCTTTTATTTTTAAAATACATAACCTTTATAAGTGCTCGTTGTGCACGTTCCACGTCCATAAATCTAGTTTTAGCTGCGGCACCCCAAACGGGGATACAATATAGAAGGACAGACTGTGCTAAAGCAAAATAGATTTCGTTAAGGAGGTTTCTAGGTCGCTTATCACTCCTCAACATTTTAGTCGGGGCCACGTGTCTTAGTGTTTTGAAGATCCAAGTAAGCTTTCTAACCCTGGCAGTCACCTGCTCAAGATGAGGGTACCAAGACAGAAACTGGTCAAGCATCACGCCCAAGTATTTCGTCTTAGAGACTCTATTTAGGCATGAACAGTTACAGCCTATCCTGTTTATATCTCCGCATGTGTGTACCTTCAAATTTAGGTCTTCATTGGGCTGTGTCCGGTTACTAACACTAAAACATAAGTAGTTAGTCTTGGTGGTGTTTAATGTTAGTAAGTTGTTTTTCAGCCATTCAGCTACGTGGGCAATCCCTACCTGTGCACTCAGTTTAACATCTTGCCAAGAATTACCAGCAAATACAATAGCAGTATCATCGGCGTAAGCAAATACCCTGGCGTTAGTTAATTTAATATTGCACAAATCATTAATGTATATTAAAAACAGGGTAGGACCCAAGACACTACCCTGTGGTACGCCGTATGTTACTTCTGCTTCGTTGCTGGTGTATTGTCCTATTTTTACTTTTTGCTTTCTGTTAGAGAGGTAATCCTTGAGCAGGCTAAGTGCAGTACCTCTTATTCCGGCTTTTTGTAATTTGTTCACTAGGATAGGGACAGAGACGGTGTCAAAAGCTTTTTTGAGATCTAGATCTAGTATGGAAAAGAACATACCTAGTTCTTGCAGTGAATTAGATAGAATGATATCATAATCTGTTTAGCCTTTTCCAAACTATGTTGGGGCTTCCAGTCTAATCGGATACAGCTGAATACCAGTATTTTATAGAGCGACTGCCTATCTGACCCCCACAACCCACTTAGTACTGGGTAATACAATACCCCTTGGTAAGACTGGTTGTCTTATTTAAGGAGAGAATGATATAAATGGTGTAAATAAGCCCTTAACGAAGACGAAAGGCATTTCGATTTTTATTTTCTGATCCATACCTGGAACTGTGCCTGGAACCTTCTAGTTACGGAGATATTGGAGGTCAAAGTTTTAACTTTTTCACAATAAAAAAAAAATACAAGTGTTATGACTTTTCTTTTAAATGCATCCATCAGCACAATGTTTTGGGTGACGTCTTACCGTAAACGTGAGATCACTCTTGAAATAGGCAACTTATCAACGTTCTAACAAATCGACTCCTTGATAAAAGTTCCTGTAAATAGTTTCATAATCATATCATAATAATAAATCTTTATTTATCTCGACATCAAAAATGACAGGCACTGGTATTATGAACAAATTAAAATAGAGAAAGGTGTCTGAAGTAGGACAATCCTGAGGTACAGATCACCTCTTCGGCTTTTATATACATAATATAAAATTTTAATTTTTGCAAAAAAATTAAGTCAAGATTCTAGAGTTAAAATTGGAAGTAGGTACTTAAAATTAATTATTTTAAATTTGACAATTAACCATAGGTATAATAAATTATGCAATTGTGGAACATTTTGGTTCAAAAGTAGTACTAGGTACAGACCAAAGATAAACAAACAAAAAAAAAAATTACATATGTCGGGTTGTCAGGAATTTATTTCGCTAGGCTCGAGCTTATGTGGGCTGTAGACGGGTTTCGTGCTTTGAAAACATTTCGATACATTCGCCCGTCCGTACTCATGACTTGATCCGACATATATAAATTATGCTTGCAGGCGTAACAATAAAAAAAATGGATTGTACAAAAAAGTGGGTTATGATGTTCATAAGTACATACACGAAAACAAAATTTAAAATCAAAAGGATGAAAGTGGAAATGGAGTGATGAGAGTGGATTGAAGCTTAATTAAAATAAACGCTACGAGTTCGAGTTAGGCGCCAATTTTCCGAGACATGTTGGAATTTATGAGCGGACCTGACCACAAACACAACCCATTACTCGTAAACATATGCAGAACTAGACCGACCAGTTCCCATCTCTATGGAGATCACGTAGGCTGTATGAAGTACCTGGTGCTGACGTCAAAGGCGACGTGTGACGTAGGACGAGACATTTACCAACTGGCCATAGGGAACATTATAGGTTTATTGGCTTACCTTATCTTATTGTTCATCTTTTCTTTCTTTATGGGCATTGACACACAAGCTAGCTAGTTTTGCAGCAAAAACAACGCAATTCCAATTTCCATACAAAGTTAATCCCATAATTATATTAATTATACCATTTCAGGTTTTATTTAAATCATTTCTTAGGGCTGCTCAATTTTGTTGTAAACCAGCAACTCTTGTACTCTGGTGTTGATATTGTGTCTTTGTATGCATAATATCATTCTTCTAGACCCTGCGACTGCTGAGTATAAATGATAAATGATGTTTATTTTGCAAGTAGGTTTTTACAAACACTTTTACACGTCATTTTTTAAAACTAGATGGGGCCGGTGTTTTGTACCTGACTACACTGAGAAGAAGCAGCCGAAACAAACTCAGAGGTCATAGTCAAAAAAATCAAAATCAAAATCAAAGCATTTATTTCAAGTAAGCCAGTTACAGGCACTTTTGAATTGTCGAAACAAAGATGAAAATTAAATGTAGCTACAGTCCCAGTCACAAGACATAAAAACTGTGAAAGTACTGTAGTTGCCCATTCCCTAGCGTAGATCTCTATGGAGAAGAACGGGCAAGAAACTCCATGGACACTCTTTTAAATCAGAATATGGTTACAAAATCTTGGTTACATCATTCACGTTGAGATGGTATATTATGTGAGAACAATGTAGCAAGATGTGCACGGTAAAAGTGTCCACAGCAAAAACACACAAACAAAAAAAAAATACAATTCAAAATAATTTATTCAAATAAGCCATGGCAACCAAGAGATGACCAGTCACAACTGACAGCGCCCGTTCACGGACATGACGCATGGATCAGCACCATTCAACTCAACCATTTTGAAGGGAACAAAATGATCCGACACATGCGCCACCATCAGCGAGACAATTGAGTGAGCATGACATACTCCAAACCGCCAGGGCACATTCAAGTCAAGAAAAGACGTAGGTTTCCAGTGAATGATAGCTTTCTAGTACATAGTACTCACACAATATGGGCTATGCATTTATATAATACTAAAGGGATTGATTCTATACAATGCAAAGATAGTTGTACAATCTTCAGCAGCTCCAACAATACAATTTAGTGCTATCAATTTATGCGCCCCTGTCCATGCGGAGCAGGACCAGCATTGAGCCAAGCATTTTTATCAGCGATATAATCGCTCAACTTGTAATATGCTTGCTTACATAGTGTGCGTTTAATGCATGTTTTAAATTTTGTCTCATTCAGTTCAAGAATACTTTGTGGAATTTTATTATAGCATCTCAAACAGTACCCCATGAAAGATGAGTCTACTTTAGCGAGTCTGAAACCTGGCTGAACTAGTTGGTCCCTATTTCTAGTACTGTAATTATGTCTGTCACCCCTTTTACCAAAAAGGTGCAGATTTTTTCTGACGTACATTATATTTTCGTAGATGTATTGACAATGTACCGTCATGATGCCAATATCCTTAAACAGTTCCCTTAGAGAATCGCGCCTACGAAGATTATATACGGCTCTGATGGCTCTTTTCTGCAGAATAAATATAGACTCAATATCTGCAGCCCGTCCCCACAGCAAAATGCCATAAGACATTATACTATGAAAGTAACTAAAATAAACCAGTCTAGCGGTATCTACATCAGTATACTGACGGATTTTTCTAACGGCATAGGCTGCTGAACTTAGCCGCCCCGCAAGAGATGTCAAATGAGAACCCCATTGTAGCCTTGAATCAAGCGTAATCCCCAGGAAAACCGTTTTATCTACGAATTCAAGTTTCTCTTTATTTAATATTATATCACAATCACTACTTTTAACATTTGGTAAAGCAAATCTTATGCATTTGGTTTTTTTTTCATTTAATACCAAATTGTTTGCTGTGAACCAATTTTGGACCTGAAGTAGGGCATTATTCACGTCATCTAGATTTTGGGCCCGCCTATTTATCTTAAAAATTAGGGAAGTGTCATCAGCAAATAACACCATATTTTGAGGTTGGTTTTTCAGTAAATAGGGTAGATCATTTATATATACTAGAAAGAGGAAAGGACCCAATATTGAGCCTTGTGGAACCCCCATTTTTACTTTTAACCCCTGTGAATTAACACCATTTATTTGAACATGTTGTTGTCTATCATTCAAATAAGATTTTACCAAACTAAGTGCAAGTTTACCCAGTCCGTAATGCTCAAGTTTCAAAAGTAATGTGTCGTGATTTACGCAATCAAACGCTTTGGAGAGGTCACAAAAAATTCCTATGGCGTCTTGAGACTCTTCCCACGCAGTAAATATGTGCTTTAATAAGGTTACACCGGCGTCAGTTGTACAACGTCCCTTGGTGAAGCCATACTGTTGATCATGTAAGATTCTGTTGGTGTTAAAATGATAGAGCATTTGATTAAGCATTACCTTTTCAAAAACCTTGCTAAAAACTGGTAACACGGATACAGGTCTATAATTATTAGTATCTTTACTGTCCCCGGATTTGAAAAGAGGTATGACTTTACTGTATTTCATTAAATCAGGGAAGACTCCTTGGTCTACACATAAATTAAAAATTAAAGCTAAGTAAGGGGCTATAGTCTCAAGTATGGATGTACAAACTTTGACAGACATTCCCCATAGATCTTCGGTTAGTTTGATTTTTATTTGCCGGAAAGTTTTAATAACAATCATAGGGTTAATGTGTTTAAATTTAAATTCAACCAGGCAGCCAGACACATTCGCCTTTAATAAACCAATTGAGAGTTCAGGTGAGGAAATAAGAGCCTCCGTTGTTTTTTGTGGTATATCGGTAAAGAACTTTACAAATTCTTGAGCTACTTCCTGATTAGAGCTTTTAGGACCACATGCTGTATCTAATGTGTAGCTAGTGTTACGTATTTTCTTCCTGTTAGTCTCGTTATTTATAACTTTCCAAACTGTTTTTATTTTATTTTCTGCTGTTTTGATCTTGTTGCTAATGTGCAGTGCTTTAGCAACCTTGCATGTATTTCTAAAAATGTTTGAATACTTTGCAACATACTTGTTAAAAGTTTCAGTGTTTATAAAAGGCTTAAGGCCATAAAGCTCAAATAGTCTTTCCCTACTTTTTCTGATACCTCTAGTTGCCCAATCACTAAATATTAATTTAGGGCAAATACTTTTTGTCTTCTTTTCAAAAGTTTTATTGAATTCCGTGTGAACTATTGAAAAGAAACGATCATACAATTGATCTATATTAATATCATCAAGGCCCATAACGCTTAACTTGTTCTGTAGCAAAATATTATACCTATTTAATCTGCTAGAAGTTATAGGTCTAAATTTAATTTGAACTTTTTGCGTTGGGGGTGTATTACACCTGAAGGTTACAGTTTGTCCGCTATGGTCAGAGGGTAGACAATTTACTATTGCTTTATCTAAGTAATCACAATCGCAGAAAATATTATCTATACAAGTAGCAGAAGATGGAGTGACTCTAGTAGGTTCTGTAAAAGTGTTGGTCAAGTCAAATGACTTAAAAAGATTTAATAAGCGACTGCTATTTGCACATTCTTCTAAAATATTGATATTAAAATCACCACAAATAATTGTAGATTTATTACTGACTGCAAGTTTTGCCATCACATCTTCCATTATTGATTCAAATAAAGAAAAGTTTTGATAGTTTGGGGGTCTGTACACACACACAATTACATGCTTATCTAGCTCAACACAGGACAGTTCAACGCAATGTTCAACCGAGAGACCTACTATGTCATTACGTTGCTTATATTTAAAACAATTTCTTATTAATATTAGGGAACCTCCACGAAGCATAGTTTTACGGTTAAAGCAGCTACCCACCACATAGTTCTCATAATTGATAAGCATTTGGTAATCCTTAAGCCAATGTTCAGTAAAACAAATAATGTCAAACTTACTATTTTCTAAAAACAATTCAATTTCTAATAATTTGGAAGAAATGCCTTGGATATTTTGGTGGAATAATTTCAAAGTGTTCTGCTGAGGCCCTTTTTTACTAACTAATTGAGTGCAAGAAGATACGTTGGTAGGATTAACAATATTGTTAATCGTATCTCCTGTTGTCTCATTTCCTAGTTTAAATTATTTTTTGGAGTAAGGCTGGAGACACCCGTACCATCCTCAGACAACAAGACCCTATCACTAATACTAATATACCCTAATTGAGAATTCTCCACGGTGACACATGGATCCTCCTCAGTACAATGTTTGTAAACATTTATAGCACTAGTGCTATATTCACTTAAAGTCACCTGTATATTAGTATTACTACTAATAGTCGCAGTGTTAATAATAGAACTAAACTTAGACATACTATTTATGTCTGTGTGAATATTATAAGCTAATAGCCGAGCTATTTTGTGTCTACATCGAATAGGTAGATACAACTTACCCCGTGTCGACTTCAGTTTACCAACAATAGTGTTGATATCCAGATATATAAGTCTGTCACTATAGTGACCTACTAAAAAATGTACATGGTTATTTAACATATGTATATAATTGTTTTTTCTATTACCCAAATTTTCAAAAAATGGAAAACCACACAATATTATTTTGTTACAATTTAACTTCAACAACTCTGAAACACAGTCAGTGATGTCTTCCTTTTTAATCTTAGAACTATTACCAACACATATAGTAATGGTGGTACTAGGATCACAAACAGTCTTTGTTACTGATGCCATAATCTGTTTGTAGGTTGATCCTGGCATGCAATAATTTTGGGTACAATAACTCAGGTTATTACTGATTAATTTCCCTAACCCTCTACCTATACTATCAGAGAACATAACTGAAAGATTAGAACCAAGACTATTAGGTGAGACCAAATTACCTAAGTCAGGTATTGTATCTTGGGTGGAAGTACAGTCCTGAGTACTCACAGCTAGGGACGGGTCCTCCGTTGCCTCAAGCTGGAGGGCATCATTGCTGGATTCCCTCTGACAAGTACACTGAGTGTTGCTGAGAGTCAGCGAGTCCACTTTGTCTACCAATGCATTTGTAGCAAGAATATGCTCTTTTATTTGATTTTCCGAGCATTCATATTTATTACATAAAGATTTCAGTGACTTATTAAGAGCCTGTATTTCTGATTGTAAGCGCTGAGTGTCAATTTCATAAATATTTATACTATCTTCCAATTTAATCTGATAGTTATTTAATTTATTAACTAGAGAAACACGTTCTTTCCTTAATTGAATATTTTTGGAAAGGTGTTTTTGTTGTTTCTTGTATTTATTACATTTTTTAATTATTCTATTTAATCGTGCATATTTCTTAATTTTATTTTTACTAATTTTGTGGCTGTAGTTATGCTGTAGTAAGGAGTCCTCTGTAAGGTCTATTGTTATAATGGAATGAGGGTTGCAATTTGTATTAACTAATTCATTATACAAATGTTCAGTTTCCATAGCCTGAGTGTGATCCTTTTCCTTTTTCAAATTTAAAAGTTTGACATTTGCATGGACTAATTCATCTTCTAGGTCCCTAATTTTACATAAAGCCTCCTCATACAAGTTGCTACAAGAGTTGAACCCATCCGTGACCGCCCTTAGTTGATCCCGTTCATTGACAACATTCAAGAATTCCTGATGAAGGTCTACTAGCTCCCGTTTTAAGCTCGAGTTTTTGCTATTTACGTTAATGACCTCCTCCTCACTGTCCTCTCTCTCTTGCAACAGCTGCTGGCATTGGAGTTTAGAGTCCTTAAGTTCTTGGAGGGCCGTTCTCAATTTTAGCTCCATATCTTGAGCAGTAGCCTTACGGGTCATCACAGGCATGGTTTCCGGATTGGTTACTGAAAATTGTAAATAAAGAAACGGTGAGAACTAATAGGATAGACCAATGAAGAGAATTTAGAGATAAAAAAGGGGAAAAACAGGGAAAAAGTTTGTGTTACTCAAAGAAATGAGGTAGGCTGCTATATTAGCTTGACAATAATTATATTAGCTTACTGAATAATTAATTTTATTGCTTCAATAAGAATTTTACTTTGTTAAGATTTTACTTTTTCATGTGGGTAGATTGCCTGGACTAAAAACTTATGATTATTACAATATTACTTCAAGACGTTAATGAAATAACTATCACGAATTTAATATTCAACTAACATTGAAAAGATTGATAGCAAGTTTATATCGTTAAAGTTTTACTTTTTACGAAATGACAATTGTCAACAATGCAATCTAGAACCATAGAAGGAAATTAGCAAAAAAAACAAAAACTATACTAGAATTGGCGTGGACGTGTTGTAAAGTTACGATTATGGGACGATTGTGTGCTATTCTAAATATAAAAGTAAACAAATACTCCCCGTATAAATCCGTAGTCCGAACATCAGCTGTTGGTTTTAGGTTACCGGTAACGTCGTTTCGTCGCCGTACAACCGAATCCTTTATTAATTAACAGGAAAATATGTTTCCTGGGTATTTACACATTTAAAACACGGTATTACATATGATTACACCTTAATTTAACTTAATTACTATTTAATTTTAATTATAAAATACGGAACAAAATTTTGACATGTCCCTTTAGTCTCTTTTAAAGTCCAGACAATCTTGCTCAATTCACATGAGGACTATGCAGATTAGTGTCTGAGACATAAGGTCCTGGGTTCGATACCGGGGTCGGGCAAATTGTTACTGGGTTTTTCTATCAGGAATTCCTCAGTAGCAGCCATGGAGTCTTGATTTGGGCACGGGTGATGGCAATAGGCTCGGTCTCTATTAAATGGGACTTAAACATAACTGGCAAATTGTGGGTGTACTGTCAAGTAAACCTAAACTTTAGGGATTATAAGGCGTAACATTATGTTATGTACGTCACAAATGGTCACCTAAAGTTATATTGTCACTTACTTTATAGAAAATAAATTGTTTGGAGCAGACAAATCTATCTACTCTCTTTCTTCGGGTTATTCACCAACTGGACACGAGAGACTGAACACACGTGTGTCCAGTTGGTGAAACTCACAATTAGTATCACTTATTATTTCGTCATCTGGACACGCCAAAATTTTTACGCGTGTCCACATAGTGAAACTTAAAATAAATAACTTTTATGTTTTCGCCAACTGGACACACGTCCGCATTTTATCTGAATTCATGAGAAAGTACAGTCACGCAGATTGATTTCTGTATCACAATTGTGCCGAACGGGCGTGATCCGCTGAAGGCATGGATGTATAACGTGTACCTAGCGGTCTGCCTATACCCTTTCTACACCGGGCGCACGCATACACTATACTTCGCTCTCAGACGGCGCTGACGTCCTACACCTATTTAACTGTAGCCAATCTACGCAATCTCAGGCGTAGAACCTAACGAGGGAAGGGGGGGTTTACTGGGAAATAATACACTGATAAACTTTCATAACTATTCAGGAAGCGATTCGGAGCTTCAGGACTTTTCGCGCACAACTTTTTCACTGTTTTTCTTCATAATATATTTGCCGTACTGATGACTAAAATTCTTAGAAATGTTGTGTTTACTAAGGTACTCCGGAACTTTACTGTAACGAGAACCCTGATTCGCTTCCTGATTTTGGAAAATTTTGATTATCGATACATGCATCTTTTCGGAAAATTACAATTTTGTGCTTATATCTAAGTACATTATATACATGATATAAAGTTATTTATGTACAAACATTAAAATCACAATAATCTTTATTGTAATTAGGAAATTATTTCCAAAAAACCAGACAACTTTTCCAACAGTGGCTGGTTGAAAGATCTTCCAGGCTGAATTACACGAAAACTGTTGCTGTGACTGTACGTAAGTATATAATTGCCATATACTAGACGAGTAGATGGCCCATCAAAAACTGTTACTTATTTTGTCGTGTCTGTATTTTTCAGCCTGTAACGATCCTTTAACTGTTATTCTGTTAGACCAAAAATTTTCCTATCACTGACGAATATAGCTGCGCTAGATTGTCATACTCTCATCAAAGTGGTTTTCCTGAAGGGCTAAGTTATTAAAAAAGACTATATCCAGGCCTAGGTCGCAACCTATATAGGCTACCTGGATCTTATTAGAATACTAAATTAAACTATAAACTCCACTTGCGAGTTTATATGAGTCTAGCGCTTATGTAAATTACTGTTTTTTACTATTCTAATTACTGAAGGCACTTATTATTTGTCACTATATTGCCCATACACTGACTCTACACTGTTCCATATAACAAAAACACTATATGCTGATTAGGTGACGTTCGTCGCAAACAACAATCATGTTCGGCCAGATTCCACTGTTGGGAACAGGTGATTTTGTATGTCAATGTAAAATATTCACCATTTCTGATATTATTATTTTTTTATTCAGAAATTGGCAAAATCACCGGTTCCCAACAGTGGAACGTGGCCGAACATGATTGTAATACAGAATATCAATCTGCGTGACTGTACTTTCTCATGAATTCAGATAAAATGCGAACGTGTGTCCAGTTGGCGAAAACATAAAAGTGATTTAATTTAAGTTTCACTATGTGGACACGCGTAAAAATTTTGGCGTGTCCAGATGACGAAATAATAAGTGATACTAATTGTGAGTTTCACCAACTGGACACACGCGTGTCCAGTCTTTCGTGTCCAGTTGGTGAATAACCCCTTTCTTCCACCCGCGTTCTCCAGTCAACTTGCAACCGGCGCTTTCAACAGCGTCGAAATATCGGGAGCTCAAAACAATTAATAATCACGTTAGATATAAGTGACATTAATATAAGTTTAGTTTTAAACTGTGAAAGCTTAAAACAAATGGTCACCTAATCACGGCTATTCATCATTTGTCATCATGATTGAGCCTACCAGTCACGTAGGCCCATCTACGCGCAAGGCTCAGTGAACTACGTATCTCTTACGTCATACATGACAAAGATTCCACTATGTAACGATCAACTTCACCACATCCTCCTGACATGGTTATAAAGTATCTAAGTCTTGGATACTGAGAATTTATCGATTTCGAGTAAAAGTAGAGTAGAGAGTACACAACAGGAAAATCGCGAACAAATTATGAAACCTAGGTGATGTCTTGTTTATTTTTGTTCATCAATATCATCATCATCAGCGTATTAATGTTCCCTCTGCTGGGACACAGACCTCCTCTCTATGAGAGGGAATGGGCTATAATCTACTACGCGGGCCCAGTGCGGATTGGTAGATGTCACATGTCTTCGAAATTTTTGGTTCTAGGACATGCCGGTTTCCTCACGATGTTCTCCTTCACCGTTTTGAGAGCAGTGGTGATGTAATAAATTACACAAAGCAATGCGCCTGTCTGGGTTCGAACCCACGACTTACTGTTCGTAAGTCGCGGCCGCCACCACTGGGCCACCGCTGCTCTCTCTGCTTTATTTTTGTGCAAAGGACAAAAGGTCACAATGACTTTGGTCTGATTATTAACTGCAGTTAATTCTATACATACACTATTCTAATAATAATATCTTACTTGGAAATCACCAGTAACAAAAACTATGGAAAATCTAATGTGCAACAAACGCGTTGAAATCTTTATTCGAAGGTTGTGTGGGAGCAAGGCATAAAAACACGCCATGTCTTCATATTGTATTTAAATGTTTATTTTGTTTAGTTTGCACACTTCCTTTTTTATTTTTTGTCATTGTGTATACACGTTATATCCCTGCGACAATTTTTTTTTTTTCTCTTTCTCAAATGTACACCAACGCGTTGAAGTCTTTTCTTCTAACAATTGAAACTAGTTTATACACCATAATGCTAAAAGTAAATTCTGTTCAAGATTCATGGACATGGTTAATTGATTTCCAAGTTTTCAGATCATGAGAAAAACAACGGCCACGAATCAAACAAGTACAATCATAAATATTGAAAACATTAAAGTTATACAAGAAAAGTTCATCACAATCTAAGTACGTCAGTTTTGTACATGCTTTAGGTACTTATTTATAATTGCTTGCTTACATGCTCTGCCCCTGACAGGGCAAATACAGTTCAGGGCAGTTACCAGCGAGGTCAGGGTGGCGCGATACTTATTACACATATAATAAGGGCTAATTATATTGCGACCCCGACCTTTAATCATACCATCTACTCAATCAAAGAGTATAGTAATATTGTACTCAATTCTCTCCTAGACCTGTCTCAAGACTAGGTACTGAGTTCTTGCGGGAAAAATGTCGCTTGTTTATTTTTTATTCTCGCATTGGGACGCCTTTTGACTATTATACCAACAAAGCTCGCTCTTAATGTGCACGTCTTTCTACATCGTTCTCACATATATGCAAAATCTCAACATGAATGATGTAATGTAACCAAGATTTTGTAACAATATTTTGATTTAAAAGAGTGTCCATGGAGTTTCTTGCCCGTTCTTCTCCATAGAGATCTACGCTAGGGAATGGGCAACTACATTACTTTTTCAAGTTATTATGTCTTGTGACTGGGACTGTAGCTTTGTTTTTTTTTTGTATTTTTGACACTTAAAAGTGCCGTAATGGTCTAATGGGGTGGGCAACTTGTGGAACTAATGGCGCTAGCACCGCATGAACCTAACATGGTCATTGGTTGAAAATCTGTCAATGTCATTTTATATTTCAAAATAGTTTGATCCCATTGGTCAGATTGGGTCTAAGCGATGGACACGCCATCTAGAATCAGCTTTGACCAGCCTTCCCCATTGAAATAAATGCTTTGAGTTTGAGTTTGAAAGTAAAAATGCCGTCCCAATTTAGTGCTTCCCATCTATTATTTACGTGGACAACGAATCTGATGGGTCCACAGCCTGTGCGTCATACGTTTTTAAACTGGCATGGTCACTAACACTATTATTAACACTTAAAACGGGATATTTAAAATGTTCACTATTTGTTATTAGTTCTCTATATTTCGGCGCTGTTGCAAGAGCCATGATCACTGATCATGATCATGGTAATATCCTGTTTTAGGGTTAATGATTGCGCGTCATAAGTTTATACGGATTCGATCGCCACGCGAGAAATAACGACTGAAGTTTTTATTACAGTTCGCAGAAAATTTATGATGTCCCGAGCAATGATTACTTCTGTGAAACAGTCAACCATAAAAGAAATGTAAACATGTTTTTGTATCAAAACTACATATTCGTGTTTGGTTACACAACAGAGTAAACAACTCATAAACACATAAAATTAAGTAGTTCTTCACTTCTGGGAAATACATAATATTACCATGGTTTCTATGATTTATTAAAAAAAAAATAACTTATTGAATAATTTAAGTATAAACTAACTATATACATAATTAATTAAAAACTATTAAATAAACTAAAAAAAAACAAAAAACTGAATACTAGTGAATATTCAATCAAATATTACGGAAATCCAAAACATAACAAAGCATAATTAAGCATTAATCCAATAAGTTATAAAGAATTGGCCTCGAATCCTCTCTCTGATCTAAAACTAATTTGCATAACCGTAGGAAAGTTTACGGCGAGTTGGTTTATATTTATAGGAACAGGTAATACACACACATTACAGGTTTAGCTAATAGAAAGTTATATCATGCACAATAATATTTATTATATTTTGGGTTTCCCTAATATTCACGGACGGTACCTACTTAATCTTCTTCAAGAGAACCTTTCATGGTTTAGAAGTTTGAAGGTACGCATTTGTAAGCAGGATCTTCCAAAATAATACTTTTGACAAACAATACGATACGTTATCAATAAATAAGATTATCAAACAAACATAATTAAATCCGAATACACTTATTATAGGAAAAGAACGTGTTCAATTAACACATTATTAAAACAAACAACACCGTACTATGTCACGGTCACATTATGTCAACAAATTAATTAATGGTTTCCTGATTGACTCGATCGTTCCAATATTGCGATTATCAGCTACGATCAATTTGATCTTGTCACCGAATTACCAAACATAGATGTACGTTAAGCCGTCGTCGTTCCGGCTGCCAATTGTAGATTTGACAGTTGTTACAGGTAGTCAGTGGCCCGAAAGTATGACAACTAGTCTTACCAAGGAGTACTGTATTACCTACAGTAACCATAATGTGGAGGTCAGATAGGCAGTCGCTTCAAGCAAAATGGTAGATGGTTTAGCGTGCTGTCCGAGGCACGGAGGAAACTCGGTATGTAATGGATGGTCATTTATCCACAGGTCGACCATGGTAAGCGCGGTTTAACCTTTAAAAGATCGACCCGTGTGGCTATAATTAGCCACAAGCTCCATGTTACTAAGCAACGAGCTATACATAAATAGCCCAACATCAGCATGCATGTCTTACATAGATGCGCCGGCACCGGACCAAAGTGACCTCTCGGAGACTCCGACCTTGGCAGTGACGCCAGTGTCCAAATCAGTCGGTACTACAGTAACTGCAAGCTCGTCACAGCGTCGCCGTCACATACACACTGCATACTAATCACACTCATTAGGTCTATATTTGCACATTACCTACATTCTTCTGAGCCTCGTAATTTGGTGGCACGATAAAGGTGACTAAACTTATTAAATGCGCTTTTGTTTAAAGGAGACTTAAGGAGTCCTTTGTTTTATTTTATACAAAGTAGCCTGCATTGTTCCACCAACCGAGGCATTTCTCTATAGGCTTTAGATACAGTGATAGAGTTATGTCTTTTGCCAGTCCGTCTGGTAAGAGTCCAGGTCGTTCCGCCATCATCAGTTTGGTCTTCCGCGATGTCGTCTGGCATATGTGTCGCTGCTTTTGGTTTTAAAATTTCATTATTAATTTGCACTTGTAGAAATTACGTACTAGTCCTAGGTCCTCTTATGTTTGTAAATCTTTACGTGTCTTGGTTAGACCCTTGTTACTAACTGTTAGAATATGATATCGCTTCTTCTATCTTCATACTGTACTTTGTTGTGGCATATATGTTTATTCCACCTAATTTCATTCTTTCAACCCTTCAGCCTTGTTCCACCACCTGCGGAGTATCTAGCTGTTCCATTTTGTACCATTCCTTCCTGGTCTGCCCAAGTATCAACCAGTCTTGCTCGCTTACTAGCTTTAGTAATATTAGTCATCATAAACGCACATAACTTAAATTAACCAATTACTTCAACTACAAACTACAATAATTATAATGAAGATTTTATGCACAACGTCTGACCTCCACAACCCATGAGGAAAGAAACCATATTGCTATCAGGAGGTATCATTATGGTACTACGGATGTTGCTGGCCTGGTGCAACACTTACAGCATCCTTTGACTATATAGACGGAGATTCTGTAATAGAAATTCAAGTATGATCTAGCTGTGTGTTTGTATTTTTTGTGTGTGTGTATGTTTGTAATGAATAAACTCAAAAACTGATACGCCGATTTCAAAAATTCTTTCACCATTAGAAAGCTACATTCACCTTGAGTAACATAAGCTATATTTATTGCTAGAAACGATTAGGGATCCTAACTAAAACTTTAGTAACGTAACCCAAGGTGTAAAAAAAATGCCCTAAAACATCTTTCGTCGCATGCGCTGCGGAAACTATTGATGATAGAACAAAAGTATTTTCTACAATATTAAAGAACATATCAATAACTACAAAAAACTTCGCAATACTGTGTGTCCAACTATTATCGTTATGTCACAATAACCACTTTTTTATTATTGTTTGTATGGTGTATCGGATCGGGTGTATTACAAAAACAATGATTTTAAGATTTAATGTGGCGGATCTGAAATACCCCCTGTTGGGGTGCGATGGGGTTGAAATGTCTAAAAATCAATATGGATGTCAATTCCGAGATTATCAGGGGTGCTGATTACGAATATGTCATTTATTTTGAGATCCAGAAGATGGCGGATTCGACTTCTATACATGGTTATTGTTGATTTATTGTGATGATTGTGATAACTATGATAATGATTGTGATAATGATAATTGTGATTACGATGATGGTGATTGTGATAGTGATGATGATGGTGATTGTGATTGTGACAGTGATTATGATTTTGATAGTGATTGTGATAAGTAGTGATTGTGATGGTGATGGTGATAGTGATGGTCATAGTGATAGTGATTGTGATAGTGATAGTGATGGTAATTGTGACAGTGATTGTGATTATGATAGTGATGATGATTGTGATAATGATGGTGATTGAGATGATTATAATGGTGATGATTATGAAATTTGGCACATAGATAGTTTTTAACTTGGATTAACGTGTAGGATACTATTTATCTCTCTAATATGATCCCGTGGGACAGTTACCGAACTTCACGCGGGTGAAGCCGCGGGCAACAGCTAGTAAAAAAATATATTACTTCCCTCTGAATCGGATTTTGTTATCAATTTCAAGGGTTCTGATTTTTTTGCACGGGATCCTAAGTTAGACATTATAAAGTTATAACATCAGCTATATAACAATGAAAGTTCCGTCAAAATCGGTCAAGCCGTTTCGGAGATTAGCCGGAACAAACAGACAGACAGACAAAAATGTGTTTTTGTTATTAGTGCCGTATATACCTACTTTCATATGCATTCTGTAAAAAGCTGTTGTTTTGATGTTACAAACAGACACTTCAATTTTATTTATTTGTATAGATAGGTTGGAAAAATAAGGATGACTCAGTAACCTTCAATCGCCAGAAGAATTAAACTATTGAAGTACATAAACACCCTAAGTAGATACCTTATACTCGACTATTACAATTCTTAGAAACGAAGTTAAAAGTTCAAGGTGTGTGTTTGTTTACGTATTTTGCTTGTTTAAAGTAAACAAGGACAACATGAATGTGAACTCAAGTTTTCCACTTTTGGTACAGTTTTCGTAATCAACTTGTTTGGGTGGCTTGTGCACGAGTATGTCACGCAATAAATAAGTAGGAGTCAAAGGATTATTAAATTTCAGACAATGAGCATACACACTTTGTTTTGATCAGAGTTGATGATGATGAAAGTTCCTGCTGTTACGTAAGACCAGCACTGAGCCTCCGCCACTACCATACCTCTACTATCCTATATTGTCTTAGAATGATTCAACCGCAGCGTATTGACTTTATTACGTATAATCTTAATAAAGTATTGTGGTTCAGCGTTTCGGCAATCAGGGTCGGATATATTATTACTATATACTATTGCCTCTATCTACAGGGCTTGAGGTTTTAAAAAGCAATTTTACTGTAATGAACATTCGTGGTCTACACACTAAGTTATCCACTGTTGCATACGTATGGTAAGAATGTAGGATGGGGATTATTATTTATTTAGTACAGCGAACAGTTGCTAGAACGTGTCATGCTGTCAGTCCCATATAACCGTCCTAGACAGCCAATTTCTAGACTGTTTCAACCGCCAGCCAGTCGAAGTAACATCGGGAGACACTCACCAGTATCAAGAACGTGCATTCAATACAACGAACTCAATTCAAAATTGCCTGACTTGGATGTGTTCTTTGGTTCCCTACCCAAGTTCAAAACCCTGTTGCGCTCCCATTTGAACCGACATTTCAACAGTCATAAGTAATATTTCTTTCTTTAGTTTTTATATTGATATTTTATTATTTTATTTTGTCTTACAATAATAAAGTAGTCTATCTTTATTATTGTAAGTCTGTTATTTGATCTATTTTTAGTAAAGATGCTTTATCATACTAAAAATGTTGTGTACACCTATAATTGGTACGTACATTAGAACCATAGCAAGTGTACTTTTATCAATAATGTTGTATCTATGTACTGTTGGTGCACCTATTTTAAATAAATAAAGTACAGTATTTAAAACCATTAACACTAAATTAAATACCTAATCCTTTTACTCGGTCTTCTCACAGAACCACAAACATTCCAACAATGTCGTCTTCCATTCATCAGCGAACAAGTCCAATCCAGGGTTGGCCTCCACGATCGCGTTGAGGTCCGTAAGCATACGCGGTACAGGGGAAGTGGATCGAGCTACAGTGCGACTAAATGGGACATTCAACAACTTATGTTTCCAAGAGCAAATATAATTATTTGGAACAAATAATTAACACAGCTCCGCATGTAATTCCGAGGCGTTGATATAACCATGTATAATTTTAAACGCAATTTTTAGTTGGCCATCAGCACGCCTGACTTTAAGGGAATTAAAATTCAAACATCCTAAAAGAAACTTAGTAGGATAAATGGATAGTCTCCAAATACATGTTTGTAGAGGTACCTGAGAAAAGCTTTTTGCACTTTTTCCAGCATGAGTGTATAGGTAACTTCGTGATAATTATCCCACAGAAACGTATTACCGGAATAAAAGTATCCTTCAACATAACCCATATTTTTTATGGTCCATCTGCGTGCCAAAAATACTTCCAACCGTTATCATGTAAAATGACAACCAGAATTACTTTCGCGTAAGTATGGATGTCAACTCGCGATAACTTGGTCATAGGCAATTAAAATTCTAAACCTATTTAAGTAATCAGTTTCATCTACACACACAGTATAACGGTATAGGAAATGCATACGTTACATTATTGTCATAATATTCTTCCGCAGAAGTGTCCGATTACTAGTACTATGAGGTACTAGGTATTACTATGACCTACACCATTATTACTATGAGGTAGCGGGTATTACTATGACCTACACTATTATTACTATGAGACACTATGAAGTACCGGGTATTACTATGACCTACACCAACATTACTATGAGATACTGTGAAGTACCGGGTATTACTATGACCTACACCAACGTTACTATGAGGTACCGGGTATTACTATGACCTACACCAACATTACTATGAGGTACTAGGTATTACTATGACCTACACCAACATTACTATGAGATACTATGAAGTACCGGGTATTACTATGACCTACACCAACATTACTATGAGATACTATGAAGTACCGGGTATTACTATGACCTACACCAACATTACTATGAGATACTATGAAGTACCGGGTATTACTATGACCTACAACAACATTACTATGAGATACTATGAAGTACCGGGTATTACTATGACCTACACCAACATTACTATGAGATACTATGAAGTACCGGGTATTACTATGACCTACACCAACATTACTATGAGATACTATGAAGTACCGGGTATTACTATGACCTACACCAACATTACTATGAGATACTATGAAGTACCGGGTATTACTATGACCTACACCAACATTACTATGAGATACTATGAAGTACCGGGTATTACTATGACCTACACTAACATTACTATGAGATACTATGAAGTACCGGGTATTACTATGACCTACACCAACATTACTATGAGATACTATAAAGTACCGGGTATTACTATGACCTACACCAACATTACTATGAGATACTATGAAGTACCGGGTATTACTATGACCTACACCAACATTACTATGAGGTACTATGAAGTACCGGGTATTACTATGACCTACACCAACATTACTATGAGATACTATGAAGTACCGGGTATTACTATGACCTACACCAACATTACTATGAGATACTATGAAGTACCGGGTATTACTATGACCTACACCAACATTACTATGAGATACTATGAAGTACCGGGTATTACTATGACCTACACCAACATTACTATGAGATACTATGAAGTACCGGGTATTACTATGACCTACACCAACATTACTATGAGATACTATGAAGTACCGGGTATTACTATGACCTACACTAACATTACTATGAGATACTATGAAGTACCGGGTATTACTATGACCTACACCAACATTACTATGAGATACTATGAAGTACCGGGTATTACTATGACCTATACCAACATTACTATGAGATACTATGAAGTACCGGGTATTATTATGACCTACACCAACATTACTATGAGATACTATGAAGTACCGGGTATTACTATGACCTACACCAACATTACTATGAGATACTATGAAATACCGGGTATTATTATGACCTACACCAACATTACTATGAGATACTATGAAGTACCGGGTATTACTATGACCTACACCAACATTACTATGAGATACTATGAAGTACCGGGTATTACTATGACCTACACCAACATTAATAAGAGGTACTTTGAGGTACCGGGTATTACTATGACCTACACCAACATTACTATGAGGTACTATGAAGTACCGGGTATTACTATGACCCACACCAACATTACTATGAGATACTATGAAGTACCGGGTATTAGTATGACCTACACCAACATTACTATGAGATACTATGAAGTACCGGGTATTACTATGACCTACACCAACATTACTATGAGATACTATGAAGTACCGGGTATTACTATGACCTACACCAACATTACTATGAGATACTATGAAGTACCGGGTATTACTATGACCTACACCAACATTACTATGAGATACTATGAAGTACCGGGTATTACTATGACCTACACCAACATTACTATGAGATACTATGAAGTACCGGGTATTACTATGACCTACACTAACATTACTATGAGATACTATGAAGTACCGGGTATTACTATGACCTACACCAACATTACTATGAGATACTATAAAGTACCGGGTATTACTATGACCTACACCAACATTACTATGAGATACTATGAAGTACCGGGTATTACTATGACCTACACCAACATTACTATGAGATACTATGAAGTACCGGGTATTACTATGACCTACACCAACATTACTATGAGATACTATGAAGCACCGGGTATTACTATGACCTACACCAACATTACTATGAGATACTATGAAATACCGGGTATTATTATGACCTACACCAACATTACTATGAGATACTATGAAGTACCGGGTATTACTATGACCTACACCAACATTACTATGAGATACTATGAAGTACCGGGTATTACTATGACCTACACCAACATTAATAAGAGGTACTTTGAGGTACCGGGTATTACTATGACCTACACCAACATTAATAAGAGGTACTTTGAGGTACCGGGTATTACTATGACCTACACCAACATTAATATACTTGACAGCACCATTAACGAATATTAATTTAACTATCACAACCACGTCATATTTTGTAATTCTTAACTTGAATTAATCTTTTAAATCAAGTTATATATTACAAAATATGATAAAACGTTTTGGAACGGGCAACTAACTTCAAGTGCCTTAACTGGCCGACTCTTTGCCTTTGGCAGTTCGAAAGTGCACGTAAATGTGTTTATTGAAATCAATGCTTAGAGTTTGAGCATACCTTAGCAGGTACTGTAATTGACATTCACAATGAAAGCTAATTGATGAATTTGCCATCATCACAACACTATCGCAATTAGCAAATCGCCCTTACCCCCTGGTAAAACACGCCCATACCAACCCTAACCTAATACCAGTCTTTCTGCCCATATTCAGCCACAGCGGTCAATGGTCAGAGAGATCAGGCACAGGACTAACGGTTTAACGTGCTATCCAAAGCATGGGAGTATCACACGTCCATTTTCCAAACTTCTGGCAGTTGCTAGAGAAATTCCTAATAGAAAAACTCAATAACACTTTGTGCCCGAGCCCCGGGATCGAGACCAGGACCCTATAACGCCCAGCAGTCACGCTTGCGATCACGAGACCAGCGGGGCAGTCAATCCCAAACCTAGGAATGTACGAGTAGTACTTAAACGGAGTAAACACACAAAAACTTCCACTGGTACATTTTGACTTGCGCGGGCGCACAAAAACATCAATTGCCTTGCGGATGTTCCTCCACATTGTCTATGGCTAAACAAATCGTCTGTGACAAATATCATCGAGTTCTGAATACCCCAGTTTTTGTCGAACACCGTGTTTGTCAATTGATCTATTGCTCTTGCACGTGATTGTGGTTCCTGAGATGAGTGGGCTGTTTTCGGTTTATAGTTCTTTACGTATTTTTTGTGTTTTATGGTTCTATCATAGACTTCATAGAGCACAGAGATACGGCTTTCAATATTTTCATGAGTCAATTTCAACAACTCGATTTTTTACCTAATTTCCATGGACATTTTCATTTTCAGGTTTTTTGAAAAACTTTAATAATAAAGCGCAACATATCCACATTATATATACATTTTCTGAAAGGGGATATTATAATCAAATTACTTAGAGAGTTATTTGGCCCACTGAAATTGGCGAGCCACAGAAATTTTATTATTGCCACCGAAATTGTATTGGTGACACAGAAATTCTGCGTTTGCACCGAAATTGTGAATTATTATATATATATACATTGTTTTTTAATAATATGTTAAAAAAGACAAGGTTTAATGAAAAAACCGATATAATACGAATATCGTCGTTAATATATATATATTATCGTCGTAATTATGTAATGAACACCTGCATGTAACCCATGTATCACAAATAAACGATTTGATCATTTTAATAAGCATTTCTAAAAATAAAACGTTGCATAAATCAGTCTTAGAAAATTAGCAATCAAGGAACTGATTATGTTTTATACTTCTATGAAGAGGATGGGAAATCATCAAATGACTCCTCCCGCTCTGGGCGAAGCAGGAGGGACTTTCAGACTTTTACTGACTAAAACCCATTCATGTTCCTTCATCGCCCTTTGTGTTCCGGGGCCACGGTATCTCTTTCGAACAGTCCCGCAAACCCGGCAGGCATCGGTTCTTGCGGACTCCTTCCTATTGCTGACTCTCTTTGAGGCGCGCGTGGAACACGAACTCGCCGTCGACACGGTCTGTTGTCATGAGACGGACAGACGGCGAGCTAGCCCATAGCCCACCGTCCACAAGACCACCACGTGGCCCCCGGCCACGACTGCATGTGCATGGACCGCACTATTCCCGCGCAGAGCCTCCGGCAGGAGGCGTTTGCCCCCCCAGGTTGGACAGGAGCCGCCTGAAGGCAGCCCCAGTCCGTTCCAGTTTGGGAGCCAAACGTCGGAAGTGCTCCACGAAGTTCCACCAGCTATCGAAGACAAGTCCTAGGTACTTCAAAGTCGATTCGACAACACGACGAAGGTAGTTCGGCACCCAGTGATACCGGAGTGCCTCCCTAATGCAGCTCCAGGGCATGGTGTTAAAGGCATTGGCGATGTCGATAGACACCGCCAAGACAACCCCACCCCGGGAAACCGCATCCCCCGTCGTGAGGGCTCTCACGCGCATGATGGCGTCCACCGTAGAGCGCCCCTTGCGGAAACCAAACTGGTGTTCCACAAGATCCGGCCCCGACCCCGCAAGGTGCTCGGCGAGGCGGTTTGCAATTACTATTTCAGAGAGCTTGCCTACCTCATCGAGCAGCACCACGGGCCGGTATGTGGACGGAGATTCCGCAGGGTGCCCCGGCTTCCGAATGAGGACCAGCTTTCCCGTCTTCCAACGAAGCGGGAACTAGCCTCTCTCTAAGCGTGCGCTTAGGAGCCCCTCTAGTTGAGGCCCGAGAGCCTCCGAGGCCAGGGCCCTGGCTTTGCCAGGCAAGTCGTCGGGTCCCGGGGCGGTATTTTTGACACTGAGGCTACGTTCCGACACTCTCAGGTCTACCCCAGTCACTTCCGGAGCGTTTTCGTCGTCGTCCTGTTGGTCCGCTTCCAGCATCGCAGGCGGTGGAGCCATAGGCGGGGGGGGGGGGATGTTAACCTCGCGAAGGGAACAGAGTACTCACCATGTCCTCCACGAGCCCAGGCCGGAGACTCTGCGTCAGTAGGGGGGCCCAGGTGCGGAGTTTATCCCGCACCATCTTGTAAGGGCACCCCCACGGATCTCTGTTGAGAGTCCCCAGCGTCTCTTCGCGGGCCAGATCCCTGGCCGATGACTCTTCATCGACGTGCGCAGATGTCGGACATGGCCTCCTGGAACTACACTGCCTCATTGTCAACGTCGGCAGGGCTGGCCGGTGATGTCACCCAGGCCTGCACGATTGAGGCTTCCAGGAGGAGCTCCCAGAGGGTGCACCCCTCAAAGTTCAGTTATTCCAATTGAATGACTTTTTCAAGAAATAGTCATACAATTTTATTTTAATGTCGGGGGCTAAGGACCTAGTTCTGTCAAAGTAATTTCGGCATAACAAGTATTGATTATTTTCAAAAATATTCATTAACGTTAATACAATAATTGATTGGTACAATTTCTGTGGAGTTGTGTAATTTCCGTGAGCCACGAGATGCCACGGAAACCACAGAAATTACCCCACAGAAATTGGAAACGTGGCTATTTTTTTTTTTTACAATAAACTATCAAGGCTATGACTATTATTTTCTATAATATTAAATGTGTACCAAGGGCTACTTAGCATGCATAAAAGTGATACCTTTATTTCTTGCAAAAATCCTCTTAAAACCTGATCACCGAAATTGCAAAATTTCGTTCCGAGTAAACTGAAATCACGTACTTACATTTTTGGCGGAAAGACCTGGTGATATGGTGCACTACCATTCTTAATGCACGTAAGCACACGACTGTCTCTTGCCGAGCAGTGATTTATTGTTCGTTTAAACTCATTGGTGGAAGCTCAGGACGGTGAAACAAAATGACCATAGAAATTAGTAATTTCGCTTGGACAAACCTACCGTTGACATGTACTCATTAACTATGAGTCTAAACATTCAAAACGAATTAACGTCTTGTAGGTCAATCATTACTTAACGCAATCAAAATACTTTTTCCTATATATGTTGGAGATTATCTTCCTGAGAGGTAAATGCTGTGTATGAAAGTGATTGTGGACAAGACACAGAAATTGATAATTCATCATTTACCAATTTTTTTCATAAAAAGTAATAGTCTTATAAATATAATTTAAGTGGCTTCATTTAGATTCATGTCACTTTAGTTCTGAGAAAAAAAATCGTTGCATTATCTGTAAAGCAGCACTGCGATTTCAGCCTAGACGCGAAAATTTTTCGCCTGAGAAATTCACTCTCATTCAGTTAACTGTGTTAGCCTGGTGTGCATACACACTTTAACTTATAGAAACTGACGGCTTATTCACATACAGATTATTCTAATTCTATGCTGACGGCTTCGAAGGGTGGAAGGTCTACCCTCAACGCACTTTCGGCGTCACAGAGAGATTACCTATGTGCTGGATTTGCTGGGGTTTCAGTTTATTCAGCGACTTCTTCCCAGCTGAACACTGGGAAGTCGTGAAGGGCGTTTTGGAGACTTTCTCAAGTTCGACGTTTCAGAAAGCGACCATTTTTTATTTTGATAATAGATTCTAAGGGTACGTGCCTTCTTTGAAATCACCTACGAATACCTATTAAAAACTTCATACGAGAGTAGGTACCTAAATTATCTTTTACTACTTTTTTAGGTTTTACCACAAACAGGAACTGTTCCAAAACAACTTAGGACAACGCGACACCACGCAGCGCAACATGACGCCGTTTCTTCGTGTTCCATAGTTTCATTAGATTTTTGTGGCTTTTACAAATATGTACCTATGTTAGTCTGTAAGGTATACCTATTATGATATGGGTCTTTTGTTACCTGAATTAAATGATATATTATTTTATTGTTTATTAATTCACCGAACATATTACGAGATGTAAAAAGACACACCTAATTACCTACCTACCTAGCTTTTTTTTTGTGGTTTTTCATTCCTTGGTAGGTAGTCAGGCTACCTAATGATCTGGTCACGTACGTTACGTATACGTATAGGTACATCCTCAAAAAGTTGTCCGAAAAACTAACGGCAGAATTTGATGTGATAGAAGAAACTGATAGTCGTGTTACAATACTTACAACACGCTTGCACGCTAGCGACATACTTTTCTAATTATCCCTTGACGATCTTTATCTCCTTTTTTGTTGATGGAGTTATTAGAATGGTTGTTTGTTGGAACAGAAAGAACGCATCGGTGATGGATCGGCGGAACATGTCTTTTATTTCCTTACATCTCTATGGAAAGTAGTACTATTTACGATCTTTTACAGACAATTATAAAGATACCATCAATATTTTTTTTAGTACCTATCTAATTGTAAATTATTTAGTTCTTATGTAATACTTATTGTTCGAAACCGGCCGCGTAAGTAAACAGCTTGACTGTGCAAATATATTTCAGATTCGAAGTCTTTTTTCACATATACCGTTTACAAGCTTTGACATTTTAATTATTCTGACATAGTTTTTACCATACCATAAATGCATGATTTTTAAATATTTTAGTAATAATTGTAATGTTCAGCTAGATTTGCACACCATATTTGTACGCCTCCTCGCATAACATAGCGCTCTGTTCATCAAACATAAGATCTATATTTTTTTAACCTATGTTAACAAATAAATTATGATAGATATGAAGCAACAGATGAACAGACAAGCAAGTCTATTCTATTCGTCCAGATATTCATGCCGAAATCTTTAATATTTTTTTACTGTATAGTACCAAATACAGTCTGTAATGTCAATTAGACCAAATAGGTACAGTCTGTTGATGTAGCTGAACCAGATATGATTTATATTTGATACAGAAGTAAACTCCCACGTTTATTCCCCATACTTATAATTATATCCCGGAGATTACACCTCAAAATTTAACTATTTTATTTATCACAATTATTTATTTGAATAGTACACACATAAAACATAACAATTTACCGAAAATCATCCAACGTAACTTGAACTACTCTACCCCTCTTTTCCTATCAAGGGCTGATGATATACAGGAAAAGCGTACAGCTGCAACAGGTCATAGCAAAATGGTTAATTAGGTGTGAATCAGTGGACGCACGCGCACGTACCCTTGCGCAACGTATAAAAGGCTATAGCCACTAAACAGGAGCACAGTCGGAAACAAGACTTGATTAAGATAACACATACCTATTTATTTGTTTATTATTTTTTAATTAACTTTAGAAAGATGAAAGTGCATTTGTGTCTCGTTTTGAGTTACGTCGCCTTCGCGTACGCTGGGACACTGCGTGAGTTTTATTTTATTTTTAAATTAGGAAGTACGACTTTCATTAAGGTATAAAAAAATATATATCAATAACTTTATAAAGTAGTTATGGATTTTTAATTTTCACTGTTAAATTCGTGAATACATGAATAATATAAAATTGAGTAATGTAATAATACTGGGCTTAATTAATTATTATTACTGATAATAAAAATGATAACTTAGGTACACAAAATAAATACATGTTAGTTTATTTATCATGCAGATCTAACTAATCCAAATGACTTCATGGGAAATTTAAAGGACGCGATGGGAAATCTCCTAGACATCACCTTCATAAATATACATTAATTACAATGATTTACGATTTAATTCTAAGTGTCAGAAAGTTGATCATGTAATCCTTCTAATAAATTATTCAATGATCGTTTACAATGAAGCAAATCATCGTAATGTTCTAATATAAACACAGGTCGCGTCGTGAGAACTAGGCTATATTTTTTAACGACGAAGAATGTTGGTAACTTGGTAGGTACTTAATGTTGAAGATAACTTACAGTACGTAATATTGTAATGAAGCTCAAACATCAAAACCGAATGGGTTTTTTTCGTACAGAAAGTTACTTACCGACATCCGACATGCTGTGTCCATGGTGTGATAAAGTCTGCCAATATAATGAATGGTGCCAAATGTATGAAAACTGATTAATAATAGTGCTACCCTAAGACGTAATCGCTTTAAAAGCTTTTTTTAATTTCCCTACTGAGCTTTAATAAGAGCTTTTAAGTAACTCAAGTATTAATCAAGATACATTTCTAACTATTTCTATTGATCCAAATATTTAAAACATCTCATAAATTGATTAGGTACATTTACTTTACAACATTACAAATACATTAAATTTTAACAACATTTTAAGTAATTATTACCAATTATGTCACTTAAATTCATTAAAATAACGTCAATAAATATTAAATTTTAAAAGTCCAAAATTCGTATTAAAAAACAACAATAAATAAAACCATTACCTTAGGTTCTACGGTTATGATGATCACTGAAAGAATATCTTCTTTTAAAAAATTGAATCTAAACTAATATTATAAAGAGGTAGGTAAAGCTTGTAAGTTTGGATGTAAGGGGTAGCTTCGGAACTACTGATCCGATATTCTGAAATTCTTCCACTAATGGGAAGCTACATAATCTCCGAGTGTCAACGCTATAGGTACAGGCACGGTACAGGACGTTCCCGTAGGATAATGTCCGACCTTAAGGCCCTTCTAACCCTAAAATTAGCAACTCTATTTGTGGTGGTTCAAACTTCGTTTGAAATACTGATAGAATAAAGTTCTAACCAGCATGCACCACAAAGCGGTTGTTACGTCAGTCACTGCGGCCGAAGAGTGCGACATGAGTGGTTTTTTGCGATTTACAAAAAATCTATTGATTGGACTAAAAAAATTAAACACATAAGACTTGCTTTATAGTTAGTTCAGTTAGTATGGAAAGTTTCATAATCTAATTTGAAGTAATTTTTGAATACAAGCGGTTTATTGTTCGATTTGGAGGTAACTTTGGATTTTTTTTCTATAGAGAAAAGTTTATGGAATCGTGTTTTCGTCACACATAGTACCTAGTATTGATCCTCAACTTTACCATATATTTATTTCAAAATTAATACTGCAGTATTTTAGGCGTAACGGAGGATCATGCTAAGCCATTTGAGGCATAACGCGCCCTTAACGCGAGCGAACCCGTGGACAGAAGTTAGTAGTCTTATAATTGAGGTATTGCATTTAATTCGTAGTTGAGTTATGTAGTCGACAGGTCAAGGTGAATATAATTAGTAATATTTGCAGCTTATTTTCCTGAGAATAACTGTCTAGGTTCAGGACAAGGTAGCCAGTGATGAGTCAATTTTAATTAAACTTGATCTCGAACTTGCGTTTTCGTTTTCCTTCTAGCAACAAGAATACTCCGTATAAAATTACTGAAAGACAATGAAAGTCACTAATAACATTTCATTAATATTTCTGTCAGGACGTGCTCTAATTATGTTTCTAAGATATTGTTTAAAAGTTGCATACTAGAACTAATCCTGTTAAAACGATAATTAAACAAGGATTATTAAACAAAAGTTGTAGGTAGCGTCGGCTCAGTGGCTGAGCGATTGGCTGCTGCGCTGAGTGTTGCTGGTTCGATCCCCGCACGGAACAAATATTTGTATGGCTATAATTATGTTCGTAGCTGTGCCGGCTGTAGCTGTTAGTGAGTTTAAATTCTTGTAAACGTACACAGGATACAGAAGAAAATTCCAAGAGCGGGGGCATCGTTAAAAAATATAGTCGGGACCGTGCCACCTCTACAGTTGATGGGCCATCACTGTTCCCATGCTGGTAGGCTCGAGCTTAATACTGATTCCTGATGCGACTTCATGTCAACTTACAACTCAACTTGCCATGTTGAATGTCAGGTTTATAGATGACTGGCGGACGTCCCGCGGTTTCACCCGCGTTGTTCCCGTTTCCGTGAGAGTACGGGGATAAAATATAGCCTATGTTACTCAGGGTGAATGTAGCTTTCTAATGGTGAAAGAATTTTTGAAATCGGATCATAACTTCCGGAGATTACCCCCTACATACAAACTTACAAACAAATGTTACCTCTTTATAATATTAGTATAGATTTGATTATCACGAAACTGATATTTGAGGTACTACCTACCAGCCGCCGCGAGAGACGCCCCGGGCGTCGGGGGCCACCACCACATGGCCCCCGGCCACCGTAGGCGCGGGCCTGTGGACGGTGGGCTATGGGCTAGCTCGCCGTCCGTCCGTCTCATGACGACAGGCCGTGTCGACGGCGCGTTCGTGTTCCACGCGCGCCTCAAAGAGAGTCAGCAAAAGGGAAGGGGTCCGTAGGGACCGATGCCTGCCGGGGTTGCGGGACTGTTCTAAAGAGATACCGTGGCCCCGGAACACAAAGGGCGATGAAGGAACATGGATGGGTTTTATTCAGTAAAAGTCTGACACTCCCTCCTGCTCCGCCCAGAGCGGGAGGAGTTATTTGATGATTTCCCATACGAAAAAAAAAAAAAGAAAAGGTACTACCTACCAAATTGGAGGATTTATTTCTACATTCTTTTAAACTTTTGAAATGGCACAAAGACAACAATTTGATATTTCGTTAACCTCTACTTAATCTAATGATAGATTTACTAACAGCCTTTTTCAATAACTTACTAGCCGGTTTCGGTAGTTGATATCTCTGTCTGTTTGACATTTTGCTTACTTGGTGGTTAAAAACAAAACGTCACAGAAAAGCTTTCTTTCATTTTTCTATGAATCAAGTGACAGATAGGTGACACGGATAGGATATTATTTGTTTATAAAAACACCGATAGCTACGGAAGAATGCAGATTAAGCAACAGTTGTACGTAAGTTACAGAAAACGGCCAAGATCAAAATGTTTCAACATGTAAGAATCTACAAGTTATATTCACAGTTAAATATTTTTGCCAACAAAATTAAAGTTGATAGTCAATCAGATATTGATGAACGCCAAATCTCTCGTTGATCACCTCTTGCAACCTATTTCTTGACTTATTCACACATTCTTGAGATTTTCAAAATCAATGACCTAGTATCGATTACCATAATATTATTGTTTTTATTTTATTTATTATAACTTTTATAGCAAGCCGTTGAATGCATCTGGCTGCGTTGCAACTGATTGCGAAAGATCGTCAGTTCATTGAAACGCCGGTTGCTCTTGATAATTTTTAAATAACACTACTTTCTTTAACAATTCGTTTTTGTGATAGTTGTTGTCGAACGGCCACGGTCAAAACGTTTTGTTTACTTTTTAAGAAATCGAACATTTATTTTTATCTTTTATCTATATCTACCAAATGCACTTATGTTAAAATGATAGTTGAAATGATGGGGTCAATGACTAGACTTACATTGGGCAAGGAATTAACTAATTAAACAAGGCCTAATGCAAAACAAATAAAATACTTATTATAAAACAGGTGGAGGATTTATGAACAGAGTATAATTATAAGCGTTAAAACTAAGTTGCGCCAAAACCGAATAAAAAATGAAGGCGTTTATTTATGCAAGTATATTTTTATATGGAATCTCGCTGTCCTTACCTAAATCTTTTATACTAGAAGTTTCTGATGGATGAAATAAGATAGAGCTATTTCTTTGCCGAATAAATTTGATTTAATGATATTTATTTATTTATTTATTTGGTACACCAACAGCAATACATACTAAGAATTAATGTGAAACAATGAAAATAACATAAAAGTGCTGGTATGTATGCCTATTATAGGTATACGCAGCATTCACCATAAGACAACAATATATAATTTTTAAAATCTTAATAATAAAATTTGAATACAATATACTTAAAAGAAAACTTACTACTAAATAAATTAAGTGATATGAATTATGATGATATTATACATAATAATGCATTATGAGTGTGATATCTAAAGAATTAAATTTTTTGTTAAATGGTTGATATAGCATCTATAATCGGGAAAATACAAATATAATACTAGTTTCGGTTTAAAGAAACGACTCTAATGTATTTTATAATTACCTGAGTAAAGTAGATTGCAACTATCCTCAGCTTGGGTTGATTGAGTTAAAAGTAAGTTACCGGGGCTGTTTCAGGCCTTGACTGAAAACTTGAATTAAACCGGTCAGATTGGAGTTTCCTTAATAAAAAATACATTAAAGCAATAATTTGTTGAAAGTCAAAGTTCGGGTCTTTTCGGATATCGAGGGAAACGTCTAGGCAAAGAACATACAGTTAATTTACTCTCGTATGCTGTGTAGAATGTACCAATGCCTTTGTGATTAGACAAAAGCCCTTCTATCACAAACAAGCACCACCTTATTGTCACTAAGGGGCGCCAACATGCATTTACTTTAATCGGCAGATCAATTAAACCATCTCAAAGAGTGCACGTGAGCCTAAACCGGTCGGTTAACGTATAACGAACGGTTCGACATTGACCCGGCGGACATGGGGATTGCGACCGTGACCAACCAAGATGATTGTAGGGCCTCAAGCCTTTGAGGGAACAGCTTGGTTAACGTAAGTACCCAAGTGTTTGCCTTTAGTCAATTGCTCTTGAAATATTGTGACCTTGAAAAGGTTTTGAATTTGAAGATTCGTGATTGGGTAATCTTCATCATGATTGTGAAGAATCATACGAATGAATTTATTTGGTCTGGAGAGGCATATATATATATATTTAATATGTTGACGAGGTATTTATTCTGACGTGTTTCTAAGCACCTTGTTTTTTGAACTTGCACAACAAAGATGATGCTAATGCTATCTAGCCGATTTTATTGACAGTGATTGCATTCGATCGTTGACTTATAGGGTAATTAAGAGGGCTCCGAGTCGTTCATCAACTCGTCTCACAAGCCTATGGCCCATTTGGGACGAGTCCGGTCCATCTCGTAACTTTCCCATTTCGACATCTAAACAAAAGACGTGCGAAACAAGTGAAAAAATGAGCCAACTCGTATCTATTTTAATCTTCATACATTGAGGCGCCGGAGTCGCGGTGAACTTAGAACTTGCAAAGTATACTAATCGTAGACTGTTAAGTTACCTCATTATTTGCCTAGCCTTTTCCCAACTATGTTGGGGTCACCTTCCACTCTAACAAGATGCAGCTGAATACCAGTATTTTACATGGAGCGACTGCCTATCTGACCTCCACAACCCAGTTAGTACTGGGTAATATGATACCCCTTGGTAAGACTGGTTGTCAGACTTTTTGGGCCACTGACCTGTAACGGCTGTCATAGATCTACAAATGACAGTCGGGAGCCCGGGACCAACAGCTTAACGTGCTTTCCGAGGCACGGAGGAAACTCGCTAAGTAAGGGTGGTCACCCATTCACAGACCAACCTAGGCAAGCACGGCTTAACCTAAAGATCGATCCGAGCGGCTGTTGTTATTTAGCCACGAGCTCTCTGTTAAGTTACCTACAAATTAAAAAAAATACTTTCACTTGCAAGAGAAAAAAGAAGAACCAGATTGTCATTTTTTCCTCATTTACCTCGAAAGCTAGTTATTATAAACTGGTTTATTAGGTTGAAGGCTTTATTATATACTAGCTGACCCACGCAACTTCGTCTGCGTCACATAAGAGAGAAAAAGCTAACAAAAGGAATACATTTTCCCCGTTTTTGCAACATCTTTCATTTATGCTCCGCTCCTTTTGGTCGTAGCGTGATGTTATATAGCCTATAACCTTCCTCAATAAATGAGCTATCCAACACAAAAATATTTTTTACATTCCAACCAGTAGTTCCTGAGATTAGCGCGTTCAAACAAACAAACAAACAAACTCTTCAGCTTTATAATATTAAAAGTATAGATAACAGTATTTTATAAGAATTTGTCGCATCTGGAGTTCCATTAGGGTTGGATTGATGATGGTGATGAAATTAAAGTTGCTTGAAATATCTTAGAAACAATAGCTACATAAGTAATATTACTAAGCCTAATCTAGATCAAACTCGTAATAGGTCGACTTGCGCACGCGTCACCGACCTGACGGGTTTACCTCGAATCGCTCGATTTGTGAGCATTTTAACAAGAATTGATTTATCCCACTTACATACAAATTGTAGTCTTTATCGAACCTTTTTAAATATATTATAAGAGATAACCAAGGACTTGTATCTATTTACTTTTGTATAAAATATACATTACATAAGTGCACTTCGCACATTTTATGCAATAATGATGATTGATCAACAACATTGTCAACATCTAACCGGCAGTCGGCCGGCAGTAAAGATCATTACTACTTATTTGTTGATAGTCAATAAAATTCCTGCCTCTTAAGTAGCAAGATTGATTATCTACTCTTAGCCCGGAAATAGATAAAATCAACAAGAAGAACAACATCAATGTTTTACAGTAAACAGAACATCGTGTGTATTTATTAAAGTTCAGTTCAACAAGCACCTTATAAAATGCCTCGGGAAAGGGCAAAATATTAAAAAGAAATGGAATAATACTTTATGAATATGCTATAATTACGTTACACCATTTCAAAATGAAATCTATCCATATAGAACTGTCATGAATGTAACATACAGAGGATTGTTTCATCCTAAGATCTAGGTACCTGCTTCAAAGTTCCCAGTGCTAGGACCTAGGTTCCCTCTCGCACTTGCTAGAGGGAGGGTACCAACTACCATCCACTACACGAGCTCAGTACTATTCTAATATGAAGAAACCTGATTGCTTCTTCAGAAAACTGATTCAATGCTTGTACCTTATTCTATCCGATATTATTCTTCTACAGACTTCTAGAAACCACAACTCAATATTTTCTTCCCTTTCTTTCCAGCCTCATTCATCACGCCATGTTCCCGATCAGACCCTCAGCTGAATGCCTGTGTAGAGAAGGTGATCGCTGCAGCCGGCTCCAAGTTCACTGAGGGCATTCCTGAGCTGGGCATCAAACCCCTGGACCCTGTGGACCTGGGCACGGTGTTCGTGGACAACCCGGCCTTGAAACTCACCTTTACTGACACTGTTGTTACTGGATTGAAGAGCTTTAGGGTTAATTCTTACAAGTAAGTTTATTTGGGTTCCTACATGACTTGGTAAACCCAAAGGAGCTGAGAACAAGTTATTTTCAATTGAAATTACCATTACGACCAAAGCAACACGGCACAGAATCTTAGTTATATCGTCCATTTCGACAGCGATGCGTACTATGGTTTGAAGTTTATTCTTATCTTAGCCTTTTACTGTATCACTGGACTCTTTTAATTCGATTGCTAAGTATAAAAGATTCAAACTATTTTACATTGTCTTCAGGATCAACCCAGACAAGGGTAAAGCTACCTTGGACTTCACCGCCAACGTGACGTTGAAGGCCCACTACGACATGGACGGACAAATCCTCATCCTACCCATCCGGGGCAATGGACAGTCCAGAATCAAGATCAGTAAGTACTTCCCTGTCAATTAGCTGAACAAAATGGAGTTTAAAGAAGTAAAAAACTAGTACCTATAGCCTGAAACAACAGTGTAAATAGGATTGTAGTTAAAAAAGAGATTCCTTCAAGAATTTATTATCTTAGTTAGTAATATGATAACAACATTCGGCAGAATCCCTATAATGTTGATTAAGAATATTCATTAAAAAAATCCACCCTGTACATATGTACAGGGTGGATTTTTTTAATGCCACCTGGAGGGAAAGTACTATAATACTGCAGATAGCTAATTTTACTCAAAGGAAACATTCCTTTATTTTGAAAAGAAACTAATCTGCATTCACAGATTTTCTAAAATTCGCCTGCCACACTCGAGAATCGAACCGACTAACTAACTAAGCTGTACTTTTTTGCCATCAATCGACAGGGTAAACCATATGGATCAAATCTCTCTAACAAACGTGGTAAATTGAATGAAAGGAAAACCATGAAATCTCAAGTTATAAATTCAATGGGTTCAAAAGCGTAATCCTGATTCACGTCATCATAGCTCCAATTCCTGTTCATCAAGAAAAACCTGTACAAAATGTAACCAAACACGAATAGCTACAGGATCATTTGCGTAACAGCAGTAGATATGTACCTACGACGGGTTTGCAAGACCGACACATAATAAACTTACTTGCAACACGAAGTATTATATTATCTGTGCTTGCAACACTGCTTGTGCTCACTCGATCGGCAAAGGAAGCAGCAACAAATAATTGATGGCTGCCGTAGTATACGAAATGTGGTAGGTAAGGCTTGAGGCAACTGTTTCATGAACAATTATAAATTCTGATTTGTAGCTGGGTTTAGGTTTGGAAGATAGCGTCGGTTTTATTAGTTTACTGGAGCTTGTTAAAAATTTGTATAAATACTATACAATTCCACTCCGAGGGCACACACAATACGACGTTGCCTGTCGTTGTCGTGCGATGAAAACTGTTGATAGGAAGGATCCTATCGTCAGTTCGCTACTCGACTATTCTATTGAGATATTTTGGACGATAGGACGTGAAAGTACGTGGGAAGGTGCAGATAATGCCTTCTTCTTAAAGTTCCTTTTGAAGTCAATAATTAAAATAATCATCTAAACTTTAATTTACAGCGAACCTAAACATCGTAGTGAAATACGACTTCATAGAGAAAGATGGCCACTGGATCGTGCCTACCTATAAAGACCACTACAAGATGGACCGAGCCCAGTTCAAGTTCACTAACCTGTTCAACGGCAACAAGGAACTCGGTGAGACCTGTTTGCTATTCAGTGACACATGTATGGGAAACGCTCCGATTGACCTCGACCTTGCCAGCATGTGACAAACTGACCAAATTCGTGTTATCGGGTGATCTCATGACATTGTAATCTTTAACAGAAACGAAAACAAGATTGTTGACACCAACTACATTGAAATCCCACAAGCACACTTATAGGAAATTGTTATCGTGTCGTGTATTACCATTGGTAACTTATTAAATGAACATAAATTTCCTATCATTCACGATTTAACCTGAATTTCTTGCTCAATATGTCAACCTCAAAGATGCAAGGTAACGATCTATATTTGATGAGCAATAAAGGTGCATGTAGTCCTATTATCGTAATTACCTAGTAGTACTATCTCTTCGAGTAACAACAATCCAAAAACATAAAATACTCAAACAATCCCTGGCATTGCCAGAATCAGTACCACAGAACCACACCCACACTTCGTAACAAACACCTTATTTACAGCACAAACGACAGAGAGGTTCACAAACGAGAACTGGGAGATCATAATGAGCGAGATAGCACCTCCAGCCATCAAGCAGATCATCAAGAAATGCGTTGACCAAGTCAAGAAGTTCTTCTCAGTGATACCGGCGAGAGAGTTACTGCCCTGAACGGTTCGGCAACAAGACATTTGACTGATCATTTTCTGCTTAAATTTTAACAAAAGGCTTTTAGGCTTCTCTTTTCAGTCAAAATAATCCAGATTGTCTTCTGTAATTCGTCATGGCAATCTTCATGGTTCAGCTTGTCAATTCTTAAACTGTGATTGAATTCTTGAATTAACTTTTCCATGCATACCTACTCTATATAAAGTCGAAGAAATTAACACTCTCATAACTCTATCACCACCTAATAACGCATAGGTACAAGACCTTACATTCATTTAGGTTCAAGTTTAACTAAAACTCATTTCCTGAAATACGATAATATAAAAAACATACATACAGGGCAAACACATAACCCTCCTTTTGGGCTTCGCCGCAGTCGGGTAAAAAGTCAGACCATAATAAATTAACCATAGTGAAATGTAGTCATATTAACATCTTATCATCGATGGCGTCATAATATCGTGTAGGTATGTCTGAAACTTCAGATTCCTAACAATATTTCTATTTATTCTCAGGTGAAACAATCCACCAAGTAATAAACATAAACTGGGAGCCTGTGATGCGTGATATAGGGCCGGTCGCCTTCCAACAAATCATCAAAGCGTGCGTCGACGAAGCCAAGAAACTGTTCGCCGCAGTGCCACTCAACCAGCTGCTTCTACCTTGAGTCTCTTCATCAGTAATGCAGTTATACCTCGAAACATGCGTGAAATTTGGGTGTACTAGTGATATAACTCTGCCTAACTCTTCGGGGATTACTAGCATGATCGTCAATGTTGGTCAGTAGGTATTTACATAAACCAGTGTATGTCTGATGTTCTCATGTTCCATAATAAATGAAGGAATTCCTGAAGCCTATGCTCCTGGATCCGCCAATTTTATTTTTCTAATGATCAGGACCATCATATTTTCTTTTACTTTTCGAGTCTAACACTGGTCAGTTTCCCTCACTCGTCATTTTATTTAATTCGACAGTTTTGTTATTTTATATTATTGATTAACTTAGGTTTAGTTAGGTAGGACATACAAAAGAGGTCATATTTATCGAGGTACAACTGCGTAAAGGCACCATTTACTTATATATTTCAGCTATTTTGGTCGTTGGAGCACGTTTTACGTAATTCTGCACAAAATTACTTCTGTACATTGTACAAGACTGGATCTGTTCGATCATTAGGTAGTTTTTATAGGCATATAACATAAGTTGGTTTGTTTGATGTAATTGTGATAATTAGCTTAGGTTAGATAAGTTGGTTTTAGATCTAATTTATTCAAAAATAAACTGGTGAAAACGTGTAACGTGTTGGTTTTTTTATAATTTTCCTCGTGATATAAAAGTATAATCAAGGGCAGAAATGTTATTTATGTAGTTATGGATAACTCGGACATTGTACAGAATGCCTAATAGTACATATTATGCCTGGTCATGAATAAGAGTGGACCCAGTATTGAACCTTGAAGTACACCTATTTGAACTGGTAGAGTTCGGAAGATTTCACGACACATTAGAAGGTTCCAATGTGTATTATGATCTACTACCAGGGTCCTAATTATGAAGATTTGTCGTAACTTTGTGATTTTCTTTTGTGAACCTAGTAGCGCCATCTATTGAGTAATAGCTAGTGGCCGGTTTTAAATTCATAATATTTTAAATCAATGATTGCAATATTCCAATGCAGTTTCTATGGCCATTTAGCAAGGAGTATTGTATTACCCAATATTATCTGGGTTGTGGAGGTCTAGGTAGTCGCTCCATGTTACTGGTACTCAGCTACATCCGGTTGGACTGGAGGAACATCCGGTTAGGGAGATGATGATGATGATGACTGCTTAAAAAATAATCATTCTCTATTTTAAAAAAATATGGGTAGCAAACAACAAGCAAAATAAAGTTCAATAAAAATTGGTAAGTACCCATGCATGATAAGCTGAGACCCGCATAATACTGAACATTTTTTTAAATGTTATTTATAATTGAACTATTACATTTTTATTATCAACTAGCTTCTGCCCGCGACTTCGTACGCGGATCCTGTTGCTTATGCCAGCGACAACGGGGTCGTCAAAATCGAAGATCTGAAACGTCTGATGTCGAATTTTAAGAGCCCGGGGACGGGAATACAACGGGATGCGCGAGACGATTCGAGACGTTCCAGATCTTTCATTTTTGTAAGTCAACAGGAAATGCCCATCAGACTAAACATTTGTATAAGTCAACAGAAAATGCCCATCAGGCCAAACAACACTTGCTGAGACGTCATTCCTATGTGTTATGGTGTAGCTGGGCTCTTGGAGTTCCACAAAAGGTGTTCCAGATCTTCAATTTTTATAAATCAACAGAGAGTGCTCATCAGCTTGAACAACTTTTGCTAAAACTTCATTCCTCTAAATATGTTATAGTGTAGCTGGGCTCTTGGAGTTCCACATCAGGTGTTCCAGATCTTCAACAGAAAATGCTCATCACGTGGAACAATTTTTGCTATGGTACCATTTTTGTATCTCTTATAGTTCAGCTGGTCTGTTGCGGTTCTGCATCAGGTGTTTATGTTTTTTCCAAGATAAAACTCAACAGGAAATGCCCATCAGACCGAACAACTTTTGCTAGGACGCCATTCCTATATGTGTTATGGCATAGCTGGGCTTTTGGAGTTCCACAACAGGTGTTCCAGATCTTCGATTTTTATAAGTCAACAGAGAGTGCTCATCAGATTGAACAACTTTTGCTAAAACGTCATTCCTATATATATGTAAGTGTAGCTGGGCTCTTGGAGTTCCACATCAGGTGTTCCAGATCTTCAAATTTATTCTCTCAGCAGAAAATGCCCATCACGTGGAACAATTTTTGCTATGGTACCATTTTTGTATCTCTTATAGTTCAGCTGGACTGTTGTGGTTCTGCATCAGGTGTTCAAGTTTCCAAGATAAATTATAGCCTATATCTTGCCCAGACTTAATACCTATACAACAACAAAAAAATCATTCAAATCCGTCCAGTAGTTCCGAAGATTAGCGTGTACAAACAAACAGACCCACAGACAAACAGACACACAGACAAACAGACAGATTTTTTTTTTTGGATTCGTGCTCTATTGCTGTTTCTAAAGCCCCCTCAATTATTTCTTTTTTATTATATTCAATGTACAGACACAGTTTTTTTACTGTTTTATTATATGTATATATATAGATAGATATATATATATAGAAAGAATATAGATATAGATATATAGATATAGATAGAATTAGTAAATTGATTAGGTATGTTCTATTAAATATTGTTAATTAGAAGGTTTCAAGTTTAAACTTTTTAAATTTGGTCTATGCAAATCCAGTTGAAGTTAAATAAATTGATGAAAAGGTGTCCAACAAAAATAGAAACAAATACAGATTTAATTAATGTATTAAAAACAATTTAATAAAAAAGTAAAACACATAAAAAATGCAACAATACCATGAGTAAAAATTAAACAAAGAAAAATTTAAAACTTCTCATAAATGCATAATTCAGAAAACCCTAAGGCACATAATAAAATGATTGGCACAATCTTGTAACATTTGTGGTGTATGAGAGATTATCGTGGGCACATAGCATGGCGGCCACCGTCAACTGGAACGCTAACGCCAGTAATATTACTTGCCAGATCACTTGCCAAGAATGCAATAGTAGCTGCTACTTCATCTGGCTTGCCGGGACGACCCAAAGCATGGGTCTCCTTGGTCCTCTCCAAGAAAGTTGCATACTGTTCCTCATTCATACCTCCTCTCTTCTGCAGCTCAGTCAAAATAACTCCAGGGTTAATGCAGTTGACTCGCACACCTTTTGGTGCTAACTCTAATGCAACACACCTCGTGAACTGGTCCACAGCTGCCTTAGACACATTGTAAGCGAGGACACCAGGGAAGGAGCGAATACCGTTGACACTGGATATGTTCACAATGTTGCCTTTCGTTTTAACCAGATGTGGGACTGCTAGCATGGTTAAATAGTAGATAGAACGCACATTGGTGTTCATCAACCGATCGTACTGCGCGAGCGACGTGTTTTCGATGGTGCCAGTCTCGATAATCCCAGCGTTGTTGATCAACACGTCGATCTTCCCGTAGTGGTCGACTGTGTTCTGCACTATCTTTTCAATGTCGGTTTCTTTCGTCAAATCCGCGGCAGTAACAAAAGTTGCCGCGGATTTTTCGCAGTCATTACATACTTTTTGTAGGTTCTCAGCATTTCTTCCAGTCAAGGACAGTTGAGCGCCCAACTTTGATAGGAATACCGCCGTCGCAGCCCCGATGCCGGAGCTTGCACCGGTCACAAGTACGACTTTACCGACCAAACTCATTTTATTCTTTAGTTCTGTATTTATTGCGAACTGAACACCTCTGTTGAGTGACATGAGCGAGTTTATGGTGGATTCTCCACGAAAGCGACAAAACAAGAGTAGAAGAGTATAGCGACTAAATCACGAAATTGTCTTATCGCTAGCCTTACATAATAGAGAAATCACAAATAAGGTAAAGCAAATTCTGCTACACTTGTTCTGTATCATGTAACATGAATATTAAAAACAAGTTACAGGGATAGGTCTGAATCCTAGATGAATGGAAACTTGTCTGACAACATAGACGCAAAAGCCAATCAAAGAACTGTATTTTAATTTAACTCAAATCGTAGAATCATTGTTAATGAAAACAGACCAAAGATAACAGTGGTGTTATCACCACATGACAACAAATTGACATAGGTGACCTTGAGTATGACCCAATTTGACCTTTGGGCTGGAAAGCAAATAGTGCTGCACTAAAACCGTAATTTTCCAAGAATTTCAAGTACGGTTTTATAAGCTTAATCGGTGAGGAAACTTTGTAAGACACAAAAAAGGATCTAACGCTGCCACAACCAAATAGACCAATAAAATTTTATGAAAGCGAATGTCAAGTGACTAGAATATGTCATTTTATAGGTAAGTATTTTTTTTGTAATAAACTTATACATTACAATGTAGCTTTTCATACTATTTTACACACAAAATTCTCAGTTATAATTCAACTCAATGTCTAAAGTAAGTTTAGTCCTTTGGATGATGGGATAGACATTCATAATAATAATTCATAATTATTGGCTGTTTTTCTGGAAATATTGTTTTTCTTGTTATAGAGAGAAGTTATTCACATACACATTGGTCAGGCAGGTGTGCAAATAGCGAATGCTTGTTGGGAACTATATTGTCTCGAACATGGTGTTAGAGTGGATGGTGTGTTGGCGTATACAGGTCAAGAAGATAACAGCTATGGAGCATTTTTTAACGAAACAGGTGCTGGAAAAGTTGTGCCTAGAGTTGTCATGATTGATTTGGAACCAACACCAATAGGTAAGTTATATCTATATTGTGTAAAAATTATAATTTCCAAGCTTATTGTTAAATTAATTTCCAAATGAAAAACCCAACAAGTCCAAGTCAGGAATCGAATCCGGAAAACGACGCGGCCCTGTCTAGCAGATGTGCTTCCGTGACTAAATAAAAGCTATAAAACCCTTTCAGACGAAATAAGAAATGGAGCTTATCGAGAGTTATTTCATCCTTCCACTCTGCTTACCGGAAAAGAAGATGCTGCAAGCAATTTCGCCCGCGGGTATTTTGGTGTTGGCCGTGAGATAATTGACCTAGCGTTAAATCGTGTAAGAATAGTAGCAGAAGGTTGCAATTCCTTGCAAGGCTTCATGATATTCCGTTCATTTGGAGGAGGGACTGGTTCTGGATTCACAGCATTGTTACTTGAAGGACTATCAAGGGATTATGGAAAATTGTCTAAGGTTGAATTTGCAATATACCCATCTCCAAGAATATCGCCTATAATCGTTGAACCATACAATGCTGTGTTAACGACTCATACAACAATGGACACCGAAGATGTATGCTTTATTTTTGATAATGAAGCCTTGTATGATATCTTGGGAAGGTTATTGGATACACCACGTCCAACATACACTAACTTGAATCGGCTCGTCGCCCAGGTACATAAACAATTATATTTCTTTCTACTACTTACTCATACACTTAAATGTGTTATCATCTGCCAAGTTTTTTTCCAGCTATGTTAGGATCGGCTTCCAGTCTAACCGGGTGCAGCGAAATGCCAATATTTTTTCCGAGTGACTGCCTATTTCTAACCACCCAGGTTCTAGGTAAAACAATATCCCTTGGTAAGACTGCTTGCCGAAATTGGTGATTACACGTAACGCAACAACTTTAAAAGATCTACGAATTACAGCCAGGTCATCAAGTCCAACTTATTCTTCGATCTATCTCTGAGGATTTGACGAGTTATGTTTTAATAATATTAATTTTCTTCAGGTTGTGTCGTGTTTTACTGCGTCAATGAGGTTTGAAGGTTCATTAAATGTGCAACTTGTAGAATTTAGAACAAATCTGGTTCCTTATCCAAGAATTCATTTCCCATTGGTAACGTTTGCACCATTTATACCGGCTGCCAGGGCAATGCATGAAGAAAACTCAACGTATCAGTTGATGATGCAATGTTTTGAGCCCTCCAATCAGATGGTCAAATGTGATCCTAGAAAAGGATCTTATATGTCTTGCTGCTTATTATTTCGAGGAGACGTGAATCCAAACGATATTAATTCAGCCATTGCTCAAATTAAAACCATGCGATCAATTAAATTTGTTTCTTGGTCTCCCACTGGATTTAAGGTAATAAAAGTTTATTTGCTTTTATGCCTACATAAATTGAATGAATTTTGAGATATCAGCTAGTAAATGGGTATGCAACTAAAGTACCTCTAGATGTTCTGCGATGATTCAAAATAATGTTAGCCAGATCAGTAAGATTTTCTTATTTATATAATCACACAGATCGGGCTAAACTACCAACCACCACTGACAGTCCCAGGTGGTGACTTAGCTGCCTTAATGAGAGCAGTTGTGATGGTATCAAACACTTCAGCAATACGCGGGGCCTGGGAGCGTCTTTGTAAAAAGTTTCAGTTAATGTATGCCAAGCGTGCCTTCGTGCACCATTATGTTGGTGAAGGTTTAGAAGAAGGTGAATTTAAAAATGCTCTTTTAAACATCAAGGCATTAGCAAAAGATTACAAAGAAATGGAAGGATAAGAGAAAATTAAGTACCTTTAAATGAAATAATTTTGTAAGCGTACAGTTTCAAAAATGTTTGAAGTAGTTATGTCATATTCCTTTACCTACTATGAAAAAAATGTTAAAAAACAACAAAAACATACTACGTTTCATAATAAAAGATTAGATCAAAAGAATATTATTTTTTAATTATAACAATTTTTAAATATTTTAAACTTTACAATAATACCAAAATGATATCAAGATGTAATTTACGAAGGCGATCGCAGCGACATTATGAATTTTCATTCGGAGTGTTTTTGTAATAAAATGGTACGAAGTTGGTGATGATTTGAAATTGTGTTATACGGTTTGTAAACAGACTCTTCACGAACCAAATAATAAGTAATGTAACGCAAAAATGATTGCTGGGAAACGATTTTTTTTTTTGGGGTGAAAAATCACATTATACGGTATGACTCAATTTGACGTACTCAAAACGTTGTGTTATTGGATGGATTGAATGTTAGGGGGATCGTGTTTTAAGTAAAAATCTTACATTCAAATCATGTATTAAAAAAAAAAAAATGTAAAAAGTTGGAACTTTGATCCCCAATATCTCCGCTAGGTTCCCAGGTATGAATAAAAAAAAATGATCGCAATGACGGGAAAAAACAAGTGCTTTTCGGCATCGTTATGAGTCTATTTATACCCATTATTTACCTATGTTCAACAAAAACTATAGGATACAAACAACAGAGGAATTAAGGGATCAGTCAGGAGTCGATGAAGTACGCATCTACACGGATGGCTCTAAAACTCAAAACGGCTTAGGGGCTGGCGTACACTCCCTAGATCTCAACATTAACTTTCACCTACCAATAAGCGAACACAGCTCGATATTCCAATGCGAGTGTGTCGCCGTGACACAAGCTGCAACAGCCGTAAAGCTTCTAGGGGTCACAACTACGCAATCAGATTCGTATTTGATAGCCTAGCTGTGCTTAGAGCCCTAGAAAACAAACAAACAGTACTTAAATTAATATTTGAATGTCACCTCGCCCTGCATAGTATATCGCTGTCCAACAGAATCACCCTCCAGTGGATTAAGGGGCACAGTGGATCCCTTGGCAATGACGCCGCAGACGAACTTGCTAAGAGAGGTTCCGAGATGGCAGTGCTAGGCCCGTACCCACTCCTTCCCCTACCTTTCTCACAATTCCGTAAGTACTAAGGGGGTCTTTTTCGCCTGACCATTTTAATTTTTTTTCGCTTAAATCATGCGGAGGCGCCGAGCCACGCCCCCTTAAAGTTTGGGCCTATTAGGAAAGCGTCAACTTTGGCGCGCAAAATAACAATAACTCTCGTTTGGCGTGCGTCGTCAGTGCGCTCGGCCGATTCGTGATCTTTTCATTCATTTTTTCTACACAAAGTCAACGGGGCGGAGAGAGTGTTTTTATGTTGCGAGTGCAAGCAAAAATGAGCTTAGTGGTGGTCAGGCGGGAGTGTCCTCGATAGTACATGGATTCGCCAGAGATCAACTGAACTACATAACAACAAATAGTCACGGTCTACAGACTGCAGGCAGTCAAAAATGACGATGCCAAGTCTGCATCCGCGATTAACAAAACGACTGCTCAGCCTAAGTAGAAATAACCTGGACAATAACGGGCCATTGCCCCCTAAACAAAAATCTCTTTAACATAGGCGCCACGGACAGCCTACTCTGCAGGGGCTGCTTTGACGCCGAAGAATCAGCCGCCCACGTCATCCTGGAATGCGAGGCCGTGGCTAACCAACGCAAACAAATCCTCGGAACGGTGAGGTCGCTCCGCGAAGCCTGTGAAGCTCCCAGGAAACTACTGTGTTTCTGGGCCCAGAAACACAGACCCCCCCCGCCCGCCTGGCTAAGTTAGCCTGGACACCTACGCACAAAGGACCGTATGAGAGTCTAAGTGCGGAAAATGGAGTCCCTACTCTACTACTACCCTTTATTTATTGAGGTTTTTCTAGGCCAGCTTCCACTAAAAACGATAGATGGTGATGTACACACAGCAAATTAGTTAGGTTTGCAGAGCACACCAATATAATGCTGGTGTCCGTAAAATCAACTGGTGTATTACTTCGCCTCATGTCTCACAATAAGTCAGCAAACACGCGTGTGTGTGGCTAATCTTCGCTAAGATTGGCCGCCGTGATTGAAAACGGTTAGGACTATTTTGTAGGCAAAGAATATTAAGCATAAATTTCACCTTGTTGCTAACTGGTCTTGCGGCATAGGTGTATAAGCAATGGGCTGGTAAAACAAAATATGTCGTAAGATCGAATCCCGCCACCGTCATTGACTTTTTGCATTTTTAAAAACTTTTGTTGTCATTTTGTTGAATTTTTATTTTTCTATTTTAACTGATAATAAGAAAAAAATATGGAAGTGAAAATTAAACAATTTTTAATAAGAAATCAACAATATTTATTGCCTAGGTTTTTATTATAATTATAATTACAAATTATAAAGTTTTTTGCATGACAAATATTCTAAGTCGGACAGCAAATAACGTTATTTTTCATATTCAAGAGAGTAATTTAATTATAGTGATATGAATAAACATGTTAGTAAGAAAGATATTAAGATACAGGTATCCTAAATTGTTATCTCACTAACAATAACATCACTCACATAAAACAAATTACCCCTTGATATTTTTATTAATAGCCGATTGGGGCGCCTTTACTATCGGTATGCAACGCGCACACTTGGTAGCATCAGATTATGTAAAACGTTCAAGTAACCTTTACTGGTATTGCGACCCCCTATTTGCACTAATTCACCAGGACCCATTGATGACATTCATCCCCAAAATCCCAAAGTAAAGCAGCCACTAGACCTGAATGGAAGAATATTTTTTTTTATTATAGCGTACACCATCTTTTCGCCACAATATTTTGCGACCGTCTCTGTCCGTCTTAAGGTGAAAGCGTCAGGGTAGCCCGCGAAATTCAAATTTTCTTACGTTTATTGCAATTTGCCGACCAGTGCTAGGTTGTATGTTGATTAAAATATTGTTGGCGATTGTAAGACGTATGTAGTTAAAGAATTATAATCATCAAAATCATCAATACAACCCTCCAAGTTCATAAAGGTCTAGCAATGACTTTGACCTTGAAAAAATCGTTCCTCGACTTATATGAACTTAGAGGGTTGTTTTGATGATTTTGATGATTATAATTCTGTAACTACATACGTCTTACAACCGCGAACAATATTTTAATCAACATACAACTTAGCACTGGCCTGAAAATTGCAAAAAACGTAAGAAAATTTGAATTTCGCGGACTGGTTGGAGCATTCACCTTAAAACATTTTTCATCGCTAAATATAACAACATTATTGCACCAATCAAAATCCAAATATTCTCTTGCGAAGCGTACCTGGTTTTGTCTGTGAATATCTGACAGTAATATTTTCTTAGCTGGCCTACGACATTTCACACCCGCTGCATGCAAGTACAGTCCGTACAGTTTGTAATGTCACGTCATGTTTAGTCGCCGTTAAACGAGTAGTGAAGAAGGGCTCAGCGATATGCGTTGCAACTATATCACGGTGCCGCGCATTGCCATCTGTGTATGCTATAGATTAGCCTTCGGTCCCGGTCGGCAAGGATCAATGCTTCCCGAATCTGCATATCGATGGACCCACAATTGCACAGTCTTTCTCTGTGAACAATAATAAAATATTGTTACAAAAAACAACAATCAATAAAATGTGGATTATATAAACATTATTATTAATCTTCTAAACATATTTAATAACATTTTGTTACTTACCGATATCTTTAAACGCTTCGCAATTTCACTAATTGAAACGTTTTGCTCACGCAAAATAATAATCTCAGCTCTTAAAAGTGTAATTATGTGATTCTTATTGATTAACAAATAAAAGCACTGCTCAAAACACGCAGGGTATAATGTCTAAAAACGTAACGTAAGCCCGATAGTCAATAACATTATGACGATGAACTTAAACTATTAACTTACACATGATTTGTCATTTTTAGAGGGTAGACCTTAAATAAATTCAACTCAAATATATAGAAGACTTGCCAATATTTAAGCAATGAATTGAACAAACAAATGTAAAACGTTTCATTAAAACATACAAAAACACCAATGTGTTGACAGTCGGATTCGAACTTACGGCGCTAGGCGCTGGCGGTTTACCGCACGCTCAACCATTGCGCCACGGAGAAGATTATGTTGGCTAAATTTATGCTTCATATTCCATGCAACATCAACAAGTGACAAGAAATTGCAAGTGTGTCGGTGGACAACGGGTTATTGTAAAGCGCAAACACTAATAAATAGGCGAAGCCAGACAGCCGTTGACTTTACGCACACCAATAACTTTGTTAGTGTGCCCTGCAAACCGAACTAGTTTGCAGTGTGTACATAACTTATATGTACAAAAAATGTTTTCGGTGTCCTGTCGTACGTAGCTAAATCAAGTTTATACGTGCAGCAGATATTGGTGTCCAAATATTCGGTGCCAGGTCGGGAGGTGTTTTCAGGGCCAGTTTCCACGGAAAAACAATAGACGGCGCATTGGTTATATGGAACTGGCGTTTAATACCTTTTAAAAATAAAGTGGTGGCTAGTATGTGTGTGGGGTTCTTTTCTTGCATAAACGCATACAAACTATTAAATTTATAAATAAAAATACTATCAAACATGTGACAGTTCCTAAATTACCCTAGGCTGATAAAATTTTCGTTTTTTCTAATTCATGCCAATATTAGTATTTTGGTCAGTTTCCCCTTATCCACTTCGCAGCTAAGCGCGCGGATTTGCAAATACCGTAACCGCTCACATGCAAAAATTTTTGCAAGTTTTCAAAACATTTTCTGCCCGATCCGATAAAAACACCTGTAGCTCAAAAACTACAAGTCCTAGAGCAATTTCAAAAATACTGTTGTCAAGCTGATTAGATAAGGAATCTACTTATCTAGAAATCAAAATGAAATACTTTAATTATATACTCCAAGTCATAATGTATAGCAAAAAATAGTTACAAAAACTGATATTTCGCTAGAAATATCAGATTTCTCTTAGTTTTTTATCCATTTTAACATTAAAGAAATAAACTAGACTATATTTCCTTTCCAACAAGACCACAATCTCATTTATAGCTCAATAGCATCATATCTAAATATACTTATGAAACTAGATACTCACTGTTTGTTTACATCTGGGAATTAATTTTTGCCAGCCGGTGTTGGATGAAAAAACACACAAACCCACATGTTTTTTGGTGTAGATAGTTGAACAATCTAATCACCTCACTAATTAAGCACTGTTTTTCCCATTTCACATACGTTTTAGTCACTAAATCACGTATTTCTTCACACAACACAATCACTATAGGTACATATAATAACTACTTTTTCACGGGCGAAATATTGCAACTTCGAGATTCCAAAACGAATTTACGTTGACAAAATAATGAAGCACGGTTCACAAGGATAATTTTGATATATAATAGTATCAGCTACCATTAAAAATACCAGAGTTATCACGACATTTGCTGCGGAGGTAAATTTGAGTGTTCACCGTCTGTCAAATGAAAGTTTTTTTTTTTTTTCGGCAAATTGTCTATGGAGTGGTGTTGCGATGTTCGATTTTATTATTGAGGAATTTAGTAACGAATTGAACACAGAGGTATAAGCTCTAGAGGAGACAGTTTTAGACGGTTTTTAATGCAGTTTTTTGGGAGGCGGGTGCGCGCCATACAAATGTACTAGATAGCTATCAAGTGTAATGCAGCCATAACGCAAATGACCCAGATAGCTGCGGAGAGGACTGTACCATTTAAAGTATACTTTTTTAAAAACAAAAAGGAATTTAAAAAAATATTACAGTTAAAAAATTTATTACTGTTTGCCTGCGTTTCTTCGTTCGATTTGAGTTATTATTACTTAGATTACTGACAAGCAAGCAAGAAAAGAACAATTAAAGCATCCACAGACTTTTTATTTTAATTAGTTCCTGACGGAACAGGCTATGGTCTGAGACCATGCTGCCGTATCAGTGCATCCACAGACATTTACTCACAGACAAAAAAAAATGTACTCTGTGCTCACAGAGCATCTATATAGACATTTACTAGCCAGAATTTTATTTTTAAAAGGCAATGAATGCCAGGTCCATGTGGCTATATAATAAAAAAGTTTTTACACTCAGTCTTGCATAGCGCCATCTATCGTTTTTCAGTGGAAGCTGGTCTGGAAAACATCTCTTAATAGCCGAAATAAAAATGTAAATTGCATTGTAACAAAAACGCAAATCGAACAAAGAAAGTCGAACGCACACAAACTAGTAAGGAACACTTTTGAAAGGTAATGAACGTCAGTGCCTTAAATACAGCCAAATAATTTACGCTCGTTCTGTACAGCGCCATCTATCGTCTTTTGGTGGAAGCTGGTCTAGAAAAAACCTCATTGCTGCGGATGGCGACATTGTGACCTGCAAGCTGCTGCGTACGTGCGGTCAAGCAGCGGCCGCAAATGGCACAGTAGTAGCTGTCATGATCTCAGTAGCATTGCCGTTTGTGTTTATCGTTAATTGTAACACCGCGCGCTGCTGTCTGCAGTCTGTCGTTTCAGAAGTGTACTTATCCAAAAAGGATTAATGGCATGAAAATATAAAATAGTTTACGGTTTTTGATAAGCACCGTAGTATAGTCTGTGGTGTTTTTGGCACAGCTGTCAACCTGACACTAGCAAGTTATACAACTGTCAATAAATTGTGTCAATCGCATGTTGTTCGTTCGAACCGCAATCGCTCCGCTTCATACTTATATCTGTATGCATTGCATTCTTGGGTGGATTTGCTTGAGTCTTGAAGCATGTGAAGCATTTACAGTAACATATCAGTATTTTTCTCAATGTTTATTATTACTATAAGTTAAAGTGAAGTGCTGAATAAGCCAACAAAACACAAATACAACTGAAATTGTTTACAGTTTTTCCTATTCGGAGTTACTCAAGTAAGTAAAATTTTGTGTTGTCTTTATTTTCTAAAATGTCTTATTACATAAAAATAGTAACAAATTGTTGAAATTATGAATGTACGTATTTAACACGGTCAGGGGTGTAAGATAATGTAAGATAGCATAAAAACCCTACTTTATTAATTAAACCATAAATGCCGTGTGTAGGTATTTCAAAATATTATGTAAATATAGAATGTATTAGGCCTGGATAGAAGTACATGGTATACCGTTGCAGTATAAAAATATACACGTAAATATTCAGATATTTTGTAGCTTAATCAAGGTTTTTATTTGAAATATATACATGTTGGTATTTTGAATCAGTTCATTCCAAAGTTGCATGGTGGTTTTGAGTTCAAAGTTAATTTTAATTGATAATACCACAAATGTACACATGTAAATTGAACTAAAGTTTTGGGTCAACGGGTCGTCTTTTTTTGACCAACACATTTATTACGACAAGATTATATTTATTATGTTATTCTCATTCAGCCTGTAAAAGAGCATGTTATATCAAAATAAATGATAAAAGTATTAAGAACACAATGTTTTTTTTTTTCAGCAATGTTAAGTGTATCACATTTATGCCGCTGTACGCAGTCACTGCGGGCAGCTCAAAGCAAGTTGTTGGTCTCTGGCACCAAGAATGGCTTCAACACAACAAGCATCATCAGCAGACATCTCATCACAAAAAATAACAAAGCCAGCAAGTTTAAGGGATTGAGAGTAAGATTTTTTTTTTACCTTTTGGTTGCTGTCAGCGCTACGTTATTCAGCAATAAGTTAATGGTTACTAATTTTGCATGGTATGGAGTGTCTCATTTAAGGAGGATGCACTAAGTAAGGTAGTATGATTTGTGAACATGATGTTGCCTCCTCTTTTTGAGAGGGAATAGGCTATAATCCACCACGCGGACCCAGTGTGGAATGGTAGATGAATTTTTCGGTTCTAGGACATGCTGGTTTTCTTACTATGTTTTCATTCACCGTTTTAAGAGCAGCGGTGATTAAATAAATTACACAAAGTAATGCGCCTGCCTGGGTTCGAACCCACGACTTACTGTTAGTAAGTCGGGGCTGCCACCACTGGGCCACCTCTGCTCTGACCATGATGTACAGTTGGGGTCTTTTCCGCCTGACCATTTTAATTTTTTTCCGCTTAAAACATGCGGAGGCGCCGAGCCACGCCCCCTTAAAGTTTGGGCCTATTAGGAAAGCCTCAACTTTTACGCGCAAAATAACAATAACTCTCGTTTGGCGTGCGTCGTCAGTGCGCTCGGCCGATTCGGTATCTTTTCATTCATTATTTCTATACAAAGTCAACTAGAGATAGAGAGCGTTTCTATCTTGCGAGTGCAAGCAAAAATAAGCTTAGTGGTGGTCAGGCGGGAGTATCCTCGATAGTACTTGTACTTAACATAAAAGTACATTGTGAGGCATTTTGTTCGTCTTTTGATTTCTAGGGAGGTATCTCACTATTGGTTATCTGGACAGGGTGGGGTGTCTCAGCACAGGGGTATTTTATTTATGTGTTTAGATGTATATTGTTATGATGAGTGTTGTCCTTTGTAATTGTATTTAAGTACTAACAATAGTTTCTAAGTTTTTGTATAACTAACCCTTGGATCTAGTTGTCCCAAAATAAATCTATCTTCTATATATATAAAACAAAGTCGGGTTTGTTACATCACTTATAACTCGAGATCTGCTGGATCAATTTTCATGGTTTTTGTTTCGTTGGATTTGTCTCCGTCCTGAATAGCAGAATACATTAAAAAAAAACGAAAACGTAAAAAAAAAAAAGTTTCTATTTTCGAAAACAATTTTAAAGATTTATTCTGTAGGTAGGTAGTAGGTAGGTAGTAGGTAGGTAGTAGGTAGGTAGTAGGTAGGTAGGTAGTAGGTAGCTCATGTGACGCAGACGAAGTTGCGCGGGTCAGCTAGTATATCATAATACAGGTATATGTTATCATATTATATTAAATGAATAAAAATATGCAGGTATGTACAACAATGACAATTAACAGTCAGTATCAGTTAATCATGATGATCTGATAATGCAGTTTACGTGACATACTATTATCAAAGATTTTACAGTAATCTGGATCATCATGGACATCATTATTGACATACCTGCTGTTTGTTTACTTTTACTTGTATTATGATAACAATTCATTGAGTATGTCGGGTAGTCAGGGTTTTATTTCGCTAGGCTCGAGCTTATGTGGGCAGAACACGGGTTTCGTGCTATGAAAACACACTGGATTCGATACACTATTTTACATACACTGAGTAAACTAACAAATTACTTGACATTACACTTTCACAGTAACACTTGGCTCAATGAATCGGGTACAGTTTCAAGATGTCTTAACTCCGCTGCGATCAGACCCAGAATGTCCGCCTTGCCGCGTGTTGTTCACATCTCAGGACTCTGTAGAAGCCGCCCCATGGTGGGTTGGTGGGGTAGACTGGTAAGTAGGTCGCGTGATGTCACCACTGGCGCGCTTTCGATACATTCGCCCGTCCGTACCTACTCATGACCGGATCCGACAAGTATTTGTTTTATGAGATGTGGTACTTATGTATTTCAGTGTAAAGTAAAATCATACAATAAAAAAAAATCTATTGAAAATTGATAAAAACTTCTAGATCAATCATCTATCAAGGTTTTTTATGGCTAAATAACTTTGAATACAATAGCACTGTTTAATTTGGTTATTCTTATTGTATTTAACAATTGAGGTAGGTATGAGCTTTTAAAATTACATTTATTTTCTTTGTCACACTTGAGCAACAGTTGAGTAAATCCAATTTCATTTAGCTCTAAATCAGCTTACGAACATAGATCTATAATTATATTTATCATTACATAATAACAGTTCTTGAAAATATGACGAGTATTGATGATTCTAGAATATGTGAATAAAGTATAAGTACCTACTGATTAACTTATAGATAATAATTGAAAACCGATTACATAATGAAGTATTTTATGCCTTAATAAAACGTTCATAATAATAACTCTTATCATAAAACCTTTTTCAAAATAGTTTACTACATTTTAAATTAAAATTTAGATAAAAATTAGGATATTGATCAGAGATGGCAACATACAGTGTGAAGTGGAAACAACAACAACAACAGCCCATAACGTCCACTGATGGACATAAGCCTCTCCCATGATGGGAGGAATTTGCCGTAATCTCCACGCTTGGCAGGCGGATTGGAGATCGCAGTGATGAAAGACTAACAGAAAACGCTGCTGCCCATTCTCTGGTCTACGGAGGCGCAAGGTGTTCTGCCTCAGACACTAGTCGCCTTATACGACACCCGTGAGTGTAATGGGTTGGTTCTATTCTACTCTGCCGGATACCACACGGCTTACTCTGCCGGTTACCACACGGCTTACTCAAGGCACCGACAAGGCACAAGGACCGTCTCGGCTTCTTCTTCTTTCTTCAGAAATCGTTTCCCAGTTGTGAGACAAATATACATTAATAAATAAAATGATAAAATAATATTACCGAATTTTTAGGTCTGTTTTGACCAGTTTTTGTATATGTTTCTGATATTTGGTTTTCCTCTTTCCCAGCTCACAGACTTGCTAAAACCCCAGAACATAGCCGTCCGGCTATGCCAGACCGCACCGAAGCCCAAAGCGCCTCCTAAAGTGGTGGGCTACTGGCTTCTAGGATGTTCCGGAATGGTGTTCACCGCAGTGGTCCTAGGTATGGTAGCAGGGTATCTTGTACTACTGTATAGCATATACTATGTTATTGATGTGGCGATTAGAACTACTAATGGGAAGAAGTAGGGGGTTTTAGTTGTAAAGGGTTAGGATAGAGCATAATTCGTTGTTGCCAAAGTAGTACTTTAGCTGTGCTAAATGTAGACGACAAGCATAAAGTATGCAGCAAAATTTTTATTGCAATATGGGAGGGTACAGTTAGCATGTTAGTGGTTGTTCCAGAACACGCTAACTGCATTTAGTCCTTAGAACAACATTCTATGTTGTTGTCCTTAGTGGTCTGTTTGTACTTGTAGTTTGCTAACTCCATTCCACTTTATGCAAAATTCAGTTTAAGTACATGAATTGACTGATATAGCTGTAGTAAGCACATGGAACTCTAGCTATTACAGTACAAAGTTCTCTCTCATCTGGGTTTAGATTTTGTATCGTGTATTTTTAGGGGGTATTTATATGTACTATCGAGGACACTCTCGCCTGATCACCACTAAGCTAAGTTTTGCTTGTACTCGCAACATAGAAACGCTCTCTAGCCCCGCCCCGTTGACTTTGTATAGAAATAATGAATGAAAAGATACCGAATCGGCCGAGCGCACTGATGACGCACGCCAAACGAGAGTTATTGTTATTTTGCGCGCCAAAGTTGCCGCTTTCCTAATAGGCCCAAACTTTAAGGGGGCGTGGCTCAGCGCCTGCGCATGATTTAAGCGAAAAAGCAATTAACTGGTCAAGCGGAAAAGATCACGATTGTACCTTATGTATTCAGTCTATACAATTTATTGAGTGTACCTATTTAATTTTCAAGTAGGTACTTACCTAATACAAAAATATCCATTTCAATTAATATCATTACTGAAACAAGCTAACAACGCCTCCAATACTAGTGTTATAAATTTTAGTAAATATGTCACCTTTCTACCTGTACTGTCTCTATGCGAAATAATTTGTTAGTAAAGTAAATTTTAAGTAAAATACTACTTAATTTATTAAGAGAAAATAGAAATGGGATTTCTAAATACATTTTTTAGCTTTTAAGGTACAAGTTACATCGAATAAAGATACTTTAAAAGTTATATTGTTTTATTTCTCTTCTGTCACAACTTCAGTTAAATATTTGGCTATCACTGCAATTCGAATGGCAACAAATACTAGTCATTATGATTGATGTAATGACTTTATACGATTGAAACCGAATGATATCAATAATTATGATACAATACAATACGAGTGTTACGATGAAGCAAAAAACAGTTTCGTTAAGCGAATTGTAAAACATTTTGTAAATGTTCAAATGTACTTATCTTTGCCGCCTTGCATGGATACTAAATTTTGTATTTTTGAATTATCATTCAACACAAAATTGTAATCAATCTCAGAATTTCTTTTACCCCTTCACAAATAAGCATTCAAGCACATCGTCATAACATAATCAACTTAAAGATCGCTGCATTAAGTTCTAAAATAAATCAGCTTGACCACTAGTTTGACCGAACATCTACTGACTAGAGTAGTTTAGTTCAACTATTTTCGCCTTTATTTTAAAGTGTGTAAAGATGATTATTTACTGACCATAAAAACGTTATCGATAGCCTCCACAATATCCCGTCTATAACAGTATTTCACACCGCTGCGCAGGTGGCGTGACCAGGCTAACAGAGTCAGGGCTATCGATGGTGACATGGAAACTCCTGGGAGAAAAGATGCCGAGGACTGAGGAGGAATGGCAGCAGGAGTTTGAGAAATATAAGCAGTTTCCTGAGTTTATCTAGTAAGTAGCCCTTCTCTTATATCTAGGTCATTTTTGCAGGTGTTCAAACCCAAATTGGAAGATTAATGAAACCTCGTTATGTGGGGCTACCTCGACGGATCGGCAGCAGGGAGGGTAAGTACTATATGTGAATATGTGGCGTAAACATTTTTCCACTTTCACTGTCCTCCAAAACATGCAGTCAAAATTACTTTGCGCTGCCGTCGACGACACCGTGGAAATAAATAAATAAATATTGCTGAACATTACACACAGCGCCATCTAGTGCCACACTAAGCAACGAGGCTTGTGTCGTGGACACCAGATAGTTGATATACTACATAGATACTTTTTGTTTGTAAATACATACTTATTATACATATAAACATCCATGACTCGGAAACAGACGTCCATGCTCATCACACAAACATTTGCTCAGATCGGGATTCGAACCCGGGACCCTAAGAACGTAAGGCAGCCTCACTACCGCTGCGCCATTCGGGTCGTCAAATGGCGAAGATGAGACCAAAAACAATTGAAATACCCAAGAAAAGGAAAGTCTTTATATATCATATTCTCCCTGCCCAACAACAACAACAGCCCATAACGTCTACTGCTGGACATAAGCCTCTCCCATGATGGGAGGAATTAGCCGTAATCTCCACGCTTGGCAGGCGGATTGGAGATCGCAGTGATGAAAGACTAACAGAAAACGCTGCTGCCCATTCTCTGGTCTACGGAGGCGCAAGGTGTTCTGCCTCAGACATTAGTCGCCTTATACGACACCCGTGAGTGTAATGGGTTGGTTCTATTCTACTCTGCCGGATACCACACGGCTTCACTGCCCTTATTTCAATTGATTTGAGGTCAGCATGTCTTCTTGCATACTTCTGTAATAATCGGCATCTCGGTAGTCAGTCCATCCATTGGTTTCCTTGGTGTTTATAACCATACACATTCATATTTAAAACTTTCCCCATTCCCCTCATATGCCCATAACATAACAACCGGTTACAGTACCCGGCACGTAAGTTGGCAAGGTTTTGGCGAGTGGGGGCAAGTTCGCGCATCGTACACTTAGTGGAACAAACCACTGGTCACTTAAATTTTATTGATTGTCATTTTTGATTATTGCCATCATTTATTTTTAATCATGTAGTTAAACAAAGCAGAGGAATTCGTGACTTTTATTAGGTGTTATAAATAAAACATAATACTGATGCATTTTTTTTTTTTTGAGCTTCTTTCTCCATGAAACAGTACACATCGTATACCATTGTTCTGGCATGTCTGCGTAAAACGGTATTTGGTCCTGGCATTGTAAAAAACGTAACAAAAACTAAATTTAAAACAACAACAATAACAATAACTCGTAACAAAAACTTAATTTAAAACTAAAACTGAACTCGTAACAAAAACAAAGGGTAGAGTAGTACTCGTGCACTAGCACTGCAAGTGTAATCGGGAGCGAACGGAATGTAGACGCGGTGCGGGAGGCAGGGGTCGACTGACGCGCCAATCGCGCGCTCGGATCGGCGCTACTTCATACCCCGCGTCCCGCTTGACCGCCAAAGAGACCTAAAAAACGACTTCTGCGCATCTAACGACTCTTGCCAAGTTACGTGCCGGGTACTGTACCAGTTAGCACATAAAGGGAAATGCCATTTTATGAAGAGGTTTTTGCCCATGAAAGAAACCAACTATAGATGTTAGGGTTGACATCACAGATGAAGATACAAACACTATTTTGTACATAGAACTCGGTTAATTTTTTTTTTCTTTAGGATTAACAACGACTGGAAGTGTTAGATGGGGCAATAACGATTGAGTTTCTTGATTAATACGGCTTTTAATTCTGGAGGCTTCATTATAAATATGTAATAGCAATATTTTAGTTTAAAAATTGGTATCTTTTTTAGGGTTCCGTACCCAAAGGGTAAAAACGGAACCCTATTACTAAGACTTCGCTGTCTGTCCGTCTGTCTGTCACCAGGCTGTATCTCATGAACCGTGACAGCTAGACAGTTGAAATTTTCACAGATGATGTATTTCTGTTGCCGCTATAACAACAAATACTAAATATAGTCAATGGTACGGAACCCTTCGTGTGCGAGTCCGACTCGCACTTGGCCGGTTTTTTTACTTAACATATTGGTGGTCAAAACGTGGCCAGTGGGCGTTTCCCTTTCAGTCACCGTTGCCACATGACACATTTCTTAATACCATTAATTTGACTCCACAGTAAGAACCAAAACATGACAGTATCAGAGTTCAGGTGGATCTGGTACATGGAGTTCGCGCACCGCACGTGGGGGCGCGCGATCGGCGCGGTGATGTTCGTGCCGGCCGCGCTGTTCTGGGCGCGCGGCTACCTCGACAAGCCCATGAAGATCCGGGTCGGCGTGTACTGCGCGCTTGTGGCTGCACAGGTGAGGGACCATACTGTTTTACGACTCGACATACGTCATCATCATCATTTCAGCCGAAAGACGTCCGGCCTCCCCCAAGTGTCGCCACATGTCCCGGTCCCGTGCGACTCGCATCCAGCGAATTCCCGCAATCTTCACCAGGTCATCGGTCCACCAACCAGTGGGAGGTCTTCCAACACAACCTGTTCGGGTTCGCGGTCGCCACTCCAGAACTTTTCGACCCCATCGGCCATCCGTTCTGCGAACAATGTGCCCTGCCCACTGACACTTAAGATTGGCAATTCTACGGGCTACGTCGGTAACCTTGGTTGTCTTGCGACATACAGTCTCTGACAAATTTCGTGGCAATAGTGATAATGGCCTATATTTATTTACGGATTCAAATAATAAACTGATCTAAAGATCGACGTCCGAATAGCTTTAAAATAAAAAAGGGCGAAGTCCGCCATTGCCACTTATCACGAAAACTTTACACATTCCACATTGGGCCAGTGTTTTATCCTGTGGTGTCTTATTCATGTTTTCCTAAGACAATCTCCAACTGGGCAGGTCATTTATTGTTGACTGGTTAAATATACTCTACTTATCATACATATTCTTTCCACAGGGTCTAATGGGCTGGTACATGGTTAAATCAGGTCTAGAAGACCGTTTCCAAGGACCTTCAGACGTGCCCCGAGTATCTCAGTACCGGTTAGCAGCGCACTTGAGTTTGGCGTTTATTCTTTACACGGGGCTCCTGGCCGGAGCCCTAAGGGTGCTCCGCCCCTTCCCTGTGGCTGCCACGTTCAAGTCTCTGAAGGATTTGAAGAGTGTAACTGCTCTTGCGCATTCTGTTAAGGCTATGGCGTTCCTTACTGCTGTGTCAGGTATGTAATATTGTTTTGTGAAGTTTACCATCACCCATAGCATCTGCAATCATCTGCATAAAATATGTTATCTATACTAATATTATAAAGAGGTAACAATTGTTTGTAAGTTTGTATGTAAGGGGTAATTTCCGGAAGTAATGATCCAATTTTAAAAATTGTTTCACTGGTAGAAAGCTACATTATTCGTGAGTGCAACAGGCTATATTTTATTCCCGTACTCCCACGGGAACGGGAACTACGCGGGACGTCAGCTAGTGTAAAATAAAATATAAGAGCCACACCAAAATCGTCACAAAATAATTTAGATGGATGATGTGTTCTCTCGGCACATGAAGATTTCAATAGGATGATATACTGGATACTCTCTATTTGAAATAGTGTTCAGCATCGCTGCTTGTTAGCGGAAAAATATTATAGTAGTTCTCCTACCATTGGTGCATGTCTGTTTGACCAGATGGTTGACGAAGCGAAAAGAAGAGAAGTATTTAACCTTTTTTACCGCCACTGTCACATATACATGACAGGCAAGCGCGTGCCCTGTGGGCCAAACGAAATATGTGACAAAATAACCTAACCTAACAATACCCTCACCTTCCAGGTGCCTTCGTGGCCGGTCTAGACGCAGGACTAGTTTACAGCTCGTTCCCCAAGATGGGAGACAGATGGATACCAGAAGACATCCTGGAGTTCTCCCCGACGCTGCGCAACTTCACGGAGAACCCCACCACCGTGCAGTTCGACCACAGGATCCTCGGCACCACGACCCTGGCGCTGGTTACGGGCTTGTGGTATATCGCGAGGAAAAAGCCGTTGTCGCCCATGGCTAGGAGGGTTGTCAATGGAGTTGGGGCTATGGCGTGGTTGCAGGTAAGGATAGAAGTACATATTTAATCTCTTTTGTACATTTTACTGTTAGCCAACTCAAGTTACAACTTAGGCAACTCTTTTGACTCGATGAATTTTATGAGGTCCAATAAATCGTCCCATGATCACATCAACACAAGTATGATTGAATCCGACATCACTCGACCACTCAAGATTCATTATCATACGATATTTCAACTAGGAACAGCAGGGCTATTACGTATCTCTGTTGACAGCTCGAAATGATAGTAACTGAGCTCAGTGTCCATCAAATAACTGTCAAAAGGTTAGTTTCGTATTATGTATGACCAGTCGCGATCAAATATGACGTCATCGGTGCCCATCGTGGCTGATAGTCACCGTAACTCATTTTGACAGACGTTTTCGTATCGATTCTTCTAATATTGCGATAGGGAACGTGCACAACGACGGTGGTGCCAACTGGCGTCGCCAATCCGAATCTTGTACCATATTAATACTTGACATTGACATGTAAAACAAGTAAACAGAATTAATTTTATTATTGAAAATGATTATTCTAGCTAATCATAATGCATTGTTGCATTTCTGGATGTACCAATACATCCACAAAAATGAAAATTAATCAAATAGCGTAAAATAATAAAATTCTATTACTTTCCAAAGAATAGTACTCTCATACCATGTTTAAGTGAAAAACGCAAAAAATGGATAAATGCAGTAACAAAAATATTTGAACACAATTTGTTTTTGTTACACTCTGCATTGAAAAAGTTCAATAGCCTTCAAAATCAACCGTCCAAGCAAACATTAAATGGTACTGGCGTACCATTTAAACTTCAGCGAACACACATATTAGACTGCACTGAAGTTCACACCGAATATTCCTCAACAGTTAAACAAAGAGTCCACATGTACTCAGATTATAAACATGGTTATACAATAAAGTTTTTAGTTAGCTGCACTCCTTGTGGTTTCATAAGTTTTGCATCTAAATGCTACGGAGGGCGTTCTAGTGATTGCTTTTAGCAAATGATTATGGATTAGACTGCAATGAAATTCACACCGAATATTCCTCAACAGTTGAACAAAGAGTCCACATGTGCTCAGATTATAAACATTGATAAACAATAAAGTTTTTAGTTGGCCGCACTCCTTGTGGTTTCATAAGTTTTGTATCTAAATTCTACGGAGGGCGTTCCAGAATGCACTGAAGTTCACACCGAATCTTCCTCAACAGTCTCCACATGAACTCAGATTATAAACTTATACAATAAAGTTTTTAATTGGCTGCACTCCTTGTGGTTTCCTAAGTTTTGTATCTAAATGCTACGGAGGCGTTATAGTGATTGCTTATAACAAATGATTGTGGATTGATTTGTTATAGCCTGGAGATACTGTTCTCGCTGATAAAGGATTCCCTTCCATTAAAACATGTGTTGAAAATAAGAAAGTTGTTTATGCCACCGTTTCTTCATGCACCACAATTTTCATCAGAGAAAATAAACGAAACATACCACATTCATATTGGTCAACATTCATATTACGCTGACGAACATTATTGATAGACCGGAACCCATGTTTTATACCTTAACATAATCAAAAATAATACTTTTGAAGAAATTTGCGTGACAGCATATGTTTCCTTTACTGTCCGCATAGTGTCTCTTTTGTCGTTTAGTGCTGCCACCTATAGTTCCTGCACGTTCCCTATTATGTAAGCATAGTGGACATCAAATTTATGACAATTTGAGTTTGAAGTGGCTTTCGTGAATCACGTTACACCGTATCCGGGCTGTTAGTCACCGTAAAGTGATATCCACTCTGTGTAATACGTAATACCAATATTTTGACATTCTCGGTTGTCATCAAAGCTCGGTTTACAACCGAAGCTTGATAGTCACTGGAGATCATAAAGATACATAATAGCCCTACAGATCACTTACTCGTTGGGCTACTGGTCACAAATTTCACTGTTGAGAATGAAGTACTGAGTTCGATATAGAAGGGTTTTTGTAGCCTATTGCTATTTGTAGGCTCGCCTGCCTTTTATTCTGTCCATAGATACACCTTCGGGGATATACAAGCGTCATGTTAATTCTTCTCCCGTTGCTCCAGGTGTCCCTGGGCATCGCGACGCTGCTGTACTACGTGCCCACGCCGCTGGCCGCCTCGCACCAGTCAGGGTCACTCGTCCTCCTGTCTCTAGCCATCTGGCTCACGCACGAGATCAAACTCTTGAAGTACATACCAAAGTAGATGACAGACTGTATTATTGTATTGTAAATTAAACTTTAGGCTAGTGAAACTATGACTGTGTTTTATTAAGCAAGCGTTTTAGAGCAAGTGATCTTACGAGTAGTATAGTGTTTAAGACCACAAGATTAGCTGCTAGCTGCTAAAAACCTTTACCAGCATTTTTTGGAATAATAAGTCCTTATCTATACTAATATTATAAAGGGGTAAAATTTGTTTGTATGTAGGGGGTAATCTTCGGAACTAATGGTCCGATTTCGAAAATTATTTCACTAACTGGAAGCTACATTGGTGTCGATTCTGTTGTGCACAAACTAAACTTAATTTAGGCTATTGCTATCTTTTATTAAAAGGTAGTGCGAGAAAAGGACGGCTATGAACTAAGTTAGAGATGTCAAAATAGTTTATGCCTTGCGTTTCACGGTGTTTTTAGTCGACATGTTTTGACGTGCACCCTTCACTTGTAGAAATATTAGTTTCAACTAAATTTGACAGCTCTAAATTACGTCCGTCTCTTTGTCGTTTTATTAGAGTGAAAAAGATAGCAATAGCCTAAATTAAGTTTAGTTTGTGCACAACAGAATCGACACCATTATCTCCCAAGTGCCAAAGGATACATTTAAAACGTTCCTTTGCGTACATAACGGATGCGAAGCCGCGAGCAAAAGTTAGTTTCTGATATTTTCCTATTAAATCGAGTAGAAGTAAAGATCTATAAAATGCTAAAGCTGGACTAAACAATTTCATGACAATCGTACAGGGACACTTTTCGACAAAATACACAAAACAATGTTATTCACAAAGTGTTTTATTTGAAAATTTAAAATGCTAATATTGCTTACACACTGAAAAACTGTTTTTATTATGTACAAAACTGTGTGTAGACAAATCGCAGATGTGCCGCGTCGAGCCGATTGCGCCGGCGCCAACTAAATGTACAACTTTGTATAGCCTTACGATACACGCAGTGAATTTGTTATTACATATAAATCTATCTATCTACATACTTGTTACAATACAGGCATGATCCAAACTGCGCTCGTCTAAACCCACATCCATTTTGATATATATTTGTATATATATATACTTATTGTGCATCTAAGTATAGTATTAAGACGTACCCGCGTTTACGAATAACATGGATATTTCAGCTTCGATATATCTAATTATTTATCTGATGGTACAAATTGGAAAGAAAAATTGGCAAAAATAAATTTATGATAAAACGCCATCAAGAGTCGAGTAAAAAACATAAATAATAGCAATGATCTGCGTTAATTATCTATAAAATACCAATTTGAAATTATTTTGTCATATTGAGCGTGATGTGCCCACACAAAGTAATAAAACTACATTACAAGCAAAACATATGGATCCAAGGAAAATTCAAAAATCATCAAATAAATATTTCTTCAATATCTTGCGTAAGTAAATACATTTTATTGCTTAAGGTACATTTCAGAGGGTTCGTACAGTCAGCGACGAAAATAACAAATTTGGTGCTGACTGTACATTTCTTAACATGTAAAGTACTAAGATAAGTAAAAGAGAAACATGTAAAGATGTGAGTATGACATTTGAATAAAGTTTATAATTTGGACATTACCCGTATCTGTTAGATTAACAATTAGTTGTGAGAAATCATTTATGGCGGACCCATTCCTACGATTCACTGCTTTGACTATTAAAACGAAACTTTAGTATAAACTTATCGTATAGATACTATGACAAAAACTACAATAATCATGTTGCAATATAGTCAAATACACCAAATCAGTACGAAATAAGTCCTTCAGTGAAAAAAAAAATGGTAGCACCATACATAATTCCTTAGTCCGAAATAAAACATGTTTAGACCGTAATTACTATTGTATAATCTAGCTATGGCCGACTGCAATTTGTAACCTAAATATAACTGATAAACTATAAGAGTAAAGTGAGGCAACACTATATTGTTGATGGTAACACAGGAGAAATTGTTCACAGATAACAAATACTTTTTTTTCACTGGCAATATCAGTCTTGTGAGATTAGGCGCGAACTACACTTGTTTCACAGTTGGTTTACGTCTGACAACAGCAAGCAATCTTATAATAATGAGAATAAAGATCACTATTGTTTGACAGAATCAGCAATCGAAAAGCAACCTTATTGAAGCGTTCATAAAGATAATTGTCATGTGGACAGGTGTAAACGTACTGTGAAAGAATAAACAAGTTTCAGAGACGATTTGAATAGGCGGAGTGGTGTCGTAGTAAGATGGTTCATAGACAATGCAGTTCACGCCTTAGTTCGCACGTTAACATCAGAAGTGGTGAACGCGATTATAGACGTTAAATTCTTTACATAAAGTAGAGTGTAGCGTGCACGCGTTACATGAACGTATTGTTAGAGTTTTCTATAATAAAATCGATTTATCTTGAAATGTTTTTGTAACAAATATATGTCTGCAACATTTTTGTAAAATAAAGTTTATCGCTATTATATTATCATCTCTAATGGTCTCGTAGAACAGAAGTTCTAATTAAAAAATATTTTTATTGAAACGAAAAATATCATAATGTTTGCAGAGACACCATTGTCCAACTAAATAATATCTCGAGCCTCTTCCCAATTTAACTATTAAATAATTATGTATAAATACTAAAGCTAACCTAATAAGTTAGTACTAAAATGTTATAATCCTCTTATTACAATTTAGAAATATAACGTATATTTTGTAGCAGTTACAATTTAAATGACAGGTTACAAAAAAAAAATCAGAATCAACCTAAGAACATCAAATCAGAAAATATCGAAATATTAGTCTCGTGTATTTCAAAGGGAGTATTGTAAACGTATACATTGCAAACAAAAAAACATATAAATTGTAACTCCTAACATTTAAACATCCTATATCGCCATATATCAATAATTTCGATACAAAAAATAAACCAACTATAATCAATCATAGACATATAATTATTCCGATTTATAAATAAATGCTGCTGAGGCTTTATTTAATATCACTACAGGATATAAAACAACACTCTATATATAACAAACATCGATATCGATATTTTTGAATTTATCGACATAAATAAAGTCGAGCTTAGTAATTGTTGAGTCGATATGTGAGAATATTGTCAGGAATGGCTTTAAGGCCATCATTGTAGAAAATAATGGTGACATTTACAGCACGCACGCTACGCATAATTTGAAGAGGGAAAACAAAAAATATCGCCATCTCTTTTTGTCACGAACATAATAAGAGGAACACTATATGAGATAAAGCATGTTATGAGTAACCTCGTCTAACCAAAAGTGACCGATATCTATGAATATTACAAACTAACGCAACTTGATTGCGCAAGGACGTCATATTCACGAATGCGAGCGCGACATTCGCTTTCAGTTAGAACACGGTCTGTTTTAGAAAATGTGTTGTATTTATATAACGGGTGTACAAATACCTTTAAGGCTGATGCTCCAGGGTAGCCTTCGAAATTCAAATTTTCTTAGGTTTTTACAATTTGCAGGCCAGTGCTAGGTCGTATGTTTATTAAAATATTATTCGCGGCTGTGAGACAAAAACAGGTGATAAAAACAGGGTGTTAACTAGGTAGTTATAGAATTATAATCATCAAAATCATCAATACAACCCTCCAAGTTCATAAAGGTGTAGAAATGGCTTTTTCGTTTTTTTTTTTTTGTATTCCTACCCCTTTATGAACTTGGAGGGTGGTATTGATGATTTTGATAATTATAATTCTGTAACTACATATGTCTTACAGCCGCGAATAATAAGTTAATCAACATACAACCTAGCACTGGCCTGCAAAATTTCAAAAAACTTAAGAAACATTCAATTTCGCGGGCTACCCTGGAGCATTCACCTTAACGAAGCCGAGAAGCGCTTGTTTTTCACGTCATGGCGAATCTTTTTTTTTGTACTGGACCGTACCCTGAGGCCCTACTCTCTAACGTCCGTCCGTCCGTCCGTCTCTATCCGTCCCTCTCGCGCACGTCTGCAGATGATTGCGAGTGAGAGCGACGGATAGAGACGGATGGACGGACGGACGTTAGAGAGTAGGGGCCCTGAGCCGCTCCGTAACTATAGTCTGCGCCTGATAATAGTAGGAATTAAAGGTCATTGCTCTTTCCTTAATTTCTCTGCGTAGGTCCTGACAATACATTATGAATCGTTTTTTATCACTAGAACGATAAAGGTAGTTTCGGGACAAGTTTATGTCATTATTTCTGTTTTCGGAATTACGTATTTGAATAAATGTATGCGGGTTAATGACCGTTATTTCCTACTTATCTGGCGCAGACTATAGAAGGTTAGGAACCTTCTAGTTACGGAGATAACAAAACAAATCCAATGGTCAATGTTCCAACTTTTTTACACGTTTTTAATGTTATAATGTTATTTACTATAAATACCTCCATGACCCCTGTACCGATGCATCCATCAGCACAATGTTTTGAGCGTTGCCGTACAGTGATTCTTGTAGGAAAAAAAAAATAGTTTGCCAGCAATATTTTTTTGTGCAGTGTTACTTTAGTTTGATGTACAGAATGCTTGGTTGACGGCTTTGTGAAAGGTTCTTTTACACCCTGTTTCAGTTTTTACAGTGATAAGTACGCTTTTTGTATTATTATTTTTTGTAAATCTTATTTCAATCGGAGTCCAACTGAGTATCATAATATAAGGCCATTATATTATAAAATATAACTAATTTAATTTTTATAACTAAATAATATTTTGTCCTAAAAAATATTGCGAATATTTTACGTGAAGTCAAAAATGTAGTCTAACAAAAAAATTTTGTTAACTCTACTGTGTTGCCGTAAAGAAAATAATCGCAATGCGTAATCAGATAATTACCTGAAAACATATTAAGGCATCTGTCCCGCCATTGGAGATTAGCAAGTAGCAACTAAACAACGGCCATTTTTAATAACTTACTAACAGGTTTCGGTAGGTTGCTATCTCTGTCTGTTTGACATTTCGCTTACGGACGGTTTTTTTTTATGGCAATTTGCCGAAAACTACGGCAATTCCTGCCAGTGTCACGTAGTGACTATACATGGGTATTCATCATCTGCCTAGCCTTTTCCCAACTATACTGGGGTCGGCTTCCAGTTCTAGTGACTATACATGGTTATTATAATAAATAAATATTTACAAAGAGAATATGAACTTATAACAAAACGCGACAGAAAATCTTTCTTTGATTTTTCTATGAATCAAGTGACAGGTGACGCGGATAGGATATTTCAAGCTAACTTTGTTTATAGAAACACCGATAGCCAATGATATTCTATTAAACAGATATGTTGTGAGCGCGCAATCGTGAAGACTCGAAAACAGGCCAATTGGCTTGTTTTCCTTTATTCTGCGTCACTGCGTGTATGTGAGCTGGCTCTGCCCCGCGGAACACTTTTTTCTGTGGTTTTGTAGATATCTGTTTGATAGAATATCATTGTAGATAGCTACGAGACGTAGGCATCTTAACTAACAGTTATGTCTATAACTGACACGACGGCACAACGACACTGACGGACAGCTCATGTTGAGTTTATTTACAGCCGTTGTCTAACGGCTGTAAATAAACTCAACATGAGCTGTCCGAGACTGTCGCGGCCATTCCTGTCAGTGGTTGAAGTCATTTCCCTCTACCTACCTTGTTTACATCTAATTTTTTACCCTTAATATAATAATTTTACTCAATCTATGCTTTATTCAAGCAAACATTGCAATAACAATATAGTGATAACATGTTTGTGAAACTTGTAAGTAGTTTTCAAATAAAAGTGTTTCTTTGACACATATCGTTTGACGTCACTTCCGGCGACGATGCGTTTTGAATTTGCGTTCCGTTTCACCAAAAACACGCTACATAAAATATTAAGTTGTAAAATAAGTGTTATATCGCACGGTGAGAATAAAAGTGACCTATTTCAAAATTTAGGTAAAATGAGTTAAATATACAAAGTGACTCAAAAAAGTACACTCTTTCACATCTTATATTAAAAAACAGGCCTTTTATGGTCAGAGCGGGATAGAGGTGTTTTCGGTCTCTTTGCCTTTGAGCGCTTCCCTCTCCCCGCGCCCGAATGAAAAGGACGCAATCAGTACTGCACCACGAGTTTTTGTCACAGGACGTGTCAAGTGTAGTACGGTAGTGACCGATTATGTTTTGCGTCAGTTTTGTGCTTATATGTGGGGGTAAGTTTTGCTACAATTTATAATCTTAAAGTGACCGATTATAGGTTTAAGCCACTTTTTTATTTCTAATATTGGCAATTTAGGTGACATAAATCAAATTCGGTCATTTATTTATTAAGGTATGAGTTAAACTCATAGACTCATTTTGAAACCTGTCTTTTTAATTTTATGATAAATTATTTTTATTTGTACTATTACAAAAAAAGTCGGATTAAAATTTTTACTATGTGCTTTACAACTGACATATTGATTAATAGTACACTTCATTATTTTTTTTAGAGTTTTATGAATCCTATTCAGTCGGTTATCTCGAAAGTTAAAAATGCAAAGGAGTGCTTTAATTCTTCAAATGGTGGAAGGCAAACAGAAAAATGAGGTAATTAAGTATACTTATTTAAGATTGTACTTACATCTTGTTGTATTTATGTTCTAAACAGATTTTAAGTAATCGTTTTTCATGATCCTTATCGGTTATGTAGCGAAAGGTTGTAAATTAAGATCTTATTTGTAGAACACTAATGAGGCTTGTTTAAAATGATTTAGAACATTGAAAGAGCTCATCAAGAAATAAATTATGAATCAGAAGCTACTGAGAAGACCTCGGGTACCATATCTACCATCCGACCGCATTCAAGAAGTTCGAGTACCAGCAGTTCATCTTCATCCTCAAGTAGTAGCAGTACTGCATCTTCAAGTAGTTCTAATACGAATAAATTCGAAAATACAGCTATTTCTGGCCCTAGTACGAGCAATGTCAGGCCTCAAACAGGTAAACAACGATCTTACGCTCAGTCGCCAATCAACCCAAATTAAAGTGATGTGGATCTAAGTGACTCAGATCCAACATACCATGCGGAACAATCCAACAATAGAAGAAGTAGACGTATTTCCAGTTCTAGCTCTTCATCTTCTTCAGTTCAACCGGAACCCTCATAAAAATAGAAAGCGGAAAAAGAACCCTGGTAACTAGAAACAAAACAAAACTAAAACTTTAAAAAACTCCGGAGAAAGGTAAGGTAAGGTAAGGTCTTTGTCCAAATAAAAAAAAAAACATTCCAGCTAGGCATGAAAAATAAACTTGTACAAGTGTAGACTTAAGTGTTTTGATAACGTTAATGAAAATGAGAGATCTGAACTGTTCAAAAACTATTGGGGTCTGTCAAATTTGGAATTAAAACGTGCTTATATTAGGGCGTACATGATGGAAGTGCAACCTCGATACAGGTAGGGTAAAACCAGGAGAGATGGACCACTTTTTTTCAAAACAAAAAATATATATAAAGATAATGTGCATAGCTTGATTGAAAAAGTAATGAAAAAAAAACGTAAAAGCTGGGCCTATATACATACTTGTGCAATTGCCTTGATTAAAAGCGCACGGAAATCTGGAAAACCTTTCATAGTTAAAGAACTTAATTACGAGTTCTTCTTAGATCTAAAAAACTTCAAGAACAGTGGGCATAATATATAAATTACAGAGAAAACAAATAAAACATCAGTATTGTGTAATGACATTAAAACAATAAAGTTTCTCAAAGAGGAGCTGTTTCACTTATATTAAAACATCATACGACCAAAATACTAATATTAGCATGAATTAGAAAAAACGAAAATTTTATCAGCCTAGGGTAATTTAGGAACAGTCACATGATTTACTCTGATGAGACGTTTTCTTTGATTGATATGAGGAATAAACGTAAAAAAATGTTAAGCTACAATGAAATTATACTTAATCGATAAGTTGTATGAGCAGCCACTTGAGTTAAAAGAAAATAAAAAAAGAGATCTCAAAGATTTGGTAAGAAAAAATGTAATATACCGTATACCTAGTATTTACGCCAGTTTTTTTAATTCTTTGTAGCTCATCATCATCTCCCTGCCCTTATCCCATGTTACTTGTGGTCGGCGCAACACGTTTTTTTCTTCCATTCTCCCCTGTCAACCGTCACGCTATCATTTACACCTTTTTCTTTCATATCATTCCTCACACAATCCATCCATCGTTTCCTTGGTCTTCCTCTCCCTCTCCATCCATCAACATTTATATTCATCACTCTTTTAGTCACATGCGATTCTTCCCTCCTCATCACATGCCCATACCAAGACAGTCGATTCACTTTCAACTATTCTGTAACTAGCGCAACTTTCAAACTTCCTCTAATATACTCATTCCTTATTTTATCCATTCTTTTCACACTACACGTCCACCTCAACATTCTCATCTCCGTTACATGCAATCAATTCAATTCTTTGTAGCTACGTAAGCAAACTAAAAAAAAATGTACGATGGATAGGTACTTGTGATAAGATCGAATGATTTTATGTGATTATTATAGGCTAATCTGAATTAATGGAGTGAGCACAAAGTTCCTATTAGATTTTAAAACTGAATAATATAAATGGAAGACTGAAAAGTTTTATTCTATAGATAGTAAGAAGAAGATTTAGTAGAAGTTTTATTTTTATAGTAGTTTTGATTTGGCTAAAATATTTTAATATTTTTGTTATAAAATAATATTTTTTGTTATGTTTCCTTTTATTTTAGAATTACTTTTTCTAAACCAGTGTAAAGAAGAAGAATACTCACTGTGTGGTTTGATACCAATTTTTTTATAACGATTTTGATATTATTATTTTGTTTGGCGTGTTGATTACAGGTTCTTAGTATGTTGTAGTAGTGATTTAATAAATGGAATTTCACTAATTTTTGCTGTTTTATTGACCTTTTGTGGGAAAATGTGCAAAATTGTCAGAAAGAAACTGACATATTTTGAAAACGCAACATATTTCATTGAGAAGTACAAGAAATAAAAAGACCTTTATCAAAGAAAGACTGTAGGAATTACAATATTTCTAATACTAAAGTGACCTATTTTTCCAGTTTTTTTTGTAAAGGTTATTTTCTATAGAAAAATAATATCTCTTTTTTCTTTTAATACGTATATTCATAGCGGTATAGCCAAATAATATTATACAAAAGAAATTCGTAACTTTCGTTTTCAATTTAAAAAGTTATTGTAGAATGAATTGAAAATGTTCAATACGTCGAATACATTTTCTTCTATTCCCAAAAATCGTAAATTTTGATTTGAGTCACTTTTGTTCTCAGCGTGCGAATTATTAGAAAGTTAAACAAGTGTACCACAATATTTATATGGGCCAATATAAGGCATTTTTAAGGAATAAAAAAAGTTTTGGATTTTCTGCATAATCCCCTATTCCCAATCACGGTATAGGTACAACAGGACAGATGCCTTAACCTTAACTGACACAAAATCACATCAAAGATTCATTTGTTTACCTACCACCTAAACAATCATAACAAAATATAATTTAACCCGAGACTTATGTTAATAATTTCTTTTATAAGAATACATTCCACGAATCACTAACAATATAATCAATTTGCTTTTAATTAACTCGTGTGCAAATCTAACACTAAACATTGTCCAAGATACAATATGTACAGTCGGGGTCTTTTCCGCCTGACCATTTTAATTTTTTTTCGCTTTAAACATGCGGAGGCAACGAGCCACGCCCCCTTAAAGTTTGGGCCTATTAGGAAAGCGGCAACTTTGGCGCGCAAAATAACAATAACTCTCGTTTGGCGTGCGTCGTCAGTGTGCTCGGCCGATTCGGTATCTTTTCATTCATTATTTCTATACAAAGTCAACGGGGCGGGGCTAGAGAGCGTTTCTATGTTGCGAGTGCAAGCAAAAACAAGCTTAGTGGTGGTCAGGCGGGAGTGTCCTCGATAGTACGCGAAGAGAGTGAAGAAGAGACGAGGAACCGGCTTGGACCGAACAGAAACAGTTCTATGTCCATACAATACTGGAAAGAGTGACGTTGTAAAAAAACCCAATGGGGTATTTTTGTAAACCCCTGGACGTGATCCATTTATTTGGACCACCTGTATAAGCGAATAGGCGACACAAAGCATGACGTCTATTCCTCTTTTATTGCATAAACATGGAGTTCTCTCTTGAGGTCACTCGCTAAAGCAAATGATACGCCGAAATAGCAGCTCTAACGGGACAATTTCGCGTCGTTTGACCAGCAACGCCTTAGATGTGAGAGATACACGAGCCACGAAAATAACAGCCTTCATCATGGATCATGTCTTGAACTTGTTATAAATATAGAACAATGGTATCTAGGTCGTACTAATAATATTGCTCCGTGAGGCAGCCAGTGGTGTCGATTCTGTTGTGCACAAACTAAACTTAATTTAGGCTATTGCTATCTTTTTCTCTCTAATAAAACGAGAAAGAGACGGACGTAATTTAGAGCTGTCAAATTTAGTTGGAACTACTATTTCCGTACAAATGAAGGGTGCACGTAAAAACATGTCGACTAAAAACACGGTGAAACGCAAGGCATAAACTAGTTTGACATCTCTAACTTCGTTCATAGACATAGCCGTCCTTTTTTCGCACTGCCTTTTAGTAAAAGATAGCATTAGCCTAAATTAAGTTTAGTTTGTGCATAACAGAATCGACACCAGTATCTGCTCCAGCAATTTATAAACATACAAAACGTTCGATTTAAATATTCGAAATAAACAATATATTATTATATGATAATAATTCAGTATATTAAGAAAATTTTCCAATCACAATAGATGGCAGTCGCTTTATGTACGAAATGGCAGATTAATACTTGCGTTCAAATTTGTATGTATTAAATTGTGTTACATTTTATGGCTATAGAAGTTTCTGTTTTACTCCCAAATCGACGGTGGAAATTTGAAATGCCATCAGACTTTGATGACGTTATTGCACTTGCTACGTTCTGGTCACCGCTGAAAGTTGAGAATCCAACAATAGCTCAATGTCTTTGCCAACGTCGATTTATCGAGATGATTTCCATTATTAACGAAACCCATCTCGCAAAAAGATAAAAAGAAAGACAATTTTCAGTATGTATCTTTACATATGGCTTATAACACCGCATAGCATAGAAGCTATTGGGAAAACTCGAATTACTTTTTAAATTGGTTCTTTGTTTAAAAAGCATGGCACTGCGGCCATTTAACATAAAATATACATCGAACACACATTAGAACAAATAAAATCAGGTATACAAGCTCTTATTAAATAAAAATCTGCACATTTAAATGTAGATACATAATTAATTTTATAAATGACAAAGTCGACCGTGATGTAAAGGCGGTATCCTACGAGCAGTTTTTAGTTGATGAGGTTTCGACATAGAGTTTGGTTGGTCTGTTCGAATGACAGTGGGATACCGCCTTTACACAATAATATCCGAAGTAAATAATTAGATAAGATGCTGGGTGGACAATTAATGCACTAATATCTTGAGCCGTGTTATTGTCTGCTATACATTTTATAAGTTAATTGCTTATTCAGTTTTGAGACAACATAATGCAACTTATTTTGTTATTTATCTCTAATGTAATGGTACACTTGTTACTATTTTATCGAATTTAATTAATTTAATACCAGACGATTTTTAAACACATAATTATAAATATTAACTATTATATTTCCCTTGATATATAGTACAATAAAATTCCGTTTGTTTCTTGTGTATCGTAATAACCATACAGCCTTAAAGTATCGCTCTCACTGTCATATACATATAATATATTAATCACTACAATTGGGGCATTTTATATAAATATTAACAATTTTTATACGAATCTAATACCTACAAATGATAAAGTATGCTGAGTAAGGGATCGTCCATACAATATGTTACATTTCACATAACACGAACATACTGGGCTATTTATTTTTTTTGTTTTACTTTACATTCCCTAGGGGGTCATTTTACTCATCAAAATGAACAAGTTATATCTTGGGACGAATCCTGAAATTAGCGGTTCCCTACGTTTTGATGATTTATGAGAACATACATAATATATGTGGATTTTTCCGATTTCGGGATTGGTCTCGTTGTAAAAGTCCTTTATATGATAGATACAATGGGCTTTTAAGGCTCACATATGACGGAGCGCAGTGAAGAGCATTTTTCATTGTCAAACTATTATCGACATTGTCCTCATTGTAATAATACTTATATAAAATCAATGAATTCGAGAATGCGCGCATCCGTGCGGAGGCTTACACATCCGCGCGCAGTCTGTTAATTGATTTGAGATATTATTCAATGAGGACAATGTCGATAATAGTTTGACAGGGAAAAATGCTCCGCGCTGCGCTCCGCCATATGTGCGCCGGCCCTTCAAGATTGAGGCGTTTGACGCATGGGACGTTTGTCAAATGTTACTTTACCAATTTCCCATTTTGTATGGGCGATCAAAGGTGACAAATTAGAATGCAATATCAAGGTGACACCCCATCTTAAGCGTTCACAAGATAATCGTGGGTACTACTACCTAGTACTCGACCTCAGGGTACAATTTCGAGCGGAATCAGGATAAAACTTTTGTTTCACCCCTAACTTTTACAATGAAGGTTACCTCAGGCGCGAAATGGACCCTATTTGCATAGATTTAATGTTCATATTCGTATGATACGTTTGATGACAGGCGTTCGCAGGAATATGCACATTATCTTTATGCAAATAAGCTTAAATTTAGCATGAATTGCGACTGAGCTAAGTGATAATTCAGTAGTGCAATAATATTTAGACATTCATAAGTGGTACTGTGGTAGGAACATAAATAATGCCCGTTTTTTATTCCAGTTGCGTGTGAGCATTCGTCACTTTATGATGTTTCCAGGATCATGATTGTGTAATATAAAATCCGATTAAAAACAAAAATATACTCTATCATTGTATAAGCTAGGGGCTATTATCGTACAACATATTATAACCTACGCTGTAACGTTACTTTAGAATAAATTTATTACGTGGATCATGTTGCTCTGGTACCTTCACTGAAGCGTCTTTGTGATATTTTGCCGATATCCAATTTAAATTATTTATTCACTGGGCGGTTTTATAAGTGCAAAACGAAAAAATAACCTAATATTACACTCAGGGTTTCGACAATGCGCACAATTTTATTAATAATGTGTTAATCCCTAAAGTGCCCTATATATATATATATAACCAGCTACAATAAACTGTATCGCATTTTTTTCAATCAAAATAATTACTTCTACATTATAACAGCTCGAGTATAAAATCTTCGTCTCATGATATGAAGTTACACAGAAGTTTTACGTTATTTTGATGTATAAACCTCCTTAATATCGACATCTAACTCAGCAGAGGGCTCCACAATCGCTTGTGCTTTCTACGATTCATCTCACGCAAAGCGTATTACATGGCCCGAACTAAACTACAACCTATACAAAAATAAATAGACAAACATATCGAATATATAGGAATAAAACTGCAAGTACGACAGCTCAGGAGTGTGAGATACCGGGAGGGGGTGGGGGTCAACTTTAATCTCCCACAAAGTCAAATCATCTTTGTTCTCCCGCCTTTTTGTCTACGTCATCCTAAACCTCCTTGCACAGTCGCCTTCGAAATATAAATAAAATGGAAAAAATATAATTAAAAATAAATGCAAAGTACCACAAAGACGCTGTTGGGTGCAATATGGCGCGGTGCTTGTGGCGACTAGCTGGGGGGCTGAGGGTCCGTGCTCACGATGACTTGCACCACGTATCCTGGCGTGATCTTCGCCTCCTCGATCAGCAGCCGGTCCCCGAGGAGCTTGCCGCCGTAGAACCAGCGTTGCCGCCACGGCTCGATGTTCTCTTGAGCCTGAGGATTGTGTTAACGTGTTGTTAGTTTTGTTAGAGCTTTAACTTGTAAACAAACTTTCCAAAATGGTGAAGTCCAACATCGTGAGGAGACGTCCTAGAACCAATAGTAGAAGACGTGTGACATTGACCAACCCAGCAGCTGACTCCCCCCCTACCATAGAGAGGAGGCATGTGTCCGAGCAGTACCAGCATAAGCTGATTAGATTTTTGACCGTTTTCACCAGGATATTTTTTTTTATTTATCGCGCACGTGTGCGAGAATGAAAATTGCCACAGATAACTATACCTATACTTAGTTCAAATTGGTTCAATGCTTATAGTCTGAGGTGAATGTTTTTTTTTTATTTCGGCAAAGCACTACGCGTCTTTACGGCATAGGTACCTACGTGTTTTTTGAATATTAAAATTGTGTTTATAAATAGAATATCATAGATAAACATTATTATTAACAACTAATAGTTACTTTTATACACAAATTAACATTTATTTGTGTTCTGAATTCAAAAATATAAAAGAAATCAATTTTTTATATTAGGCTGTCTAACGGCTTCATACCTTTGCCTCTCCTTCAACCTGGCGAAACTAAAGCGCGAAAAAAATGTAAATGAAAATCATAGTTTCATAGTTCGTAACAAAAATATTTTTCGTTAGTTTATTTTATTTCTTCAAAAGTGTATTGAAAAACGTCGTTTGATACACGTGGACATTTGTTATTGCAATTCTCGGCTCAAAAACATAATTCCGCCTCGAATGCAATAACAAACTTTCTCCACATGTATCAAAATGTACTATTCTTTGATAAATTTATCAATCTGATTCATAACTTGATCTCTTTAATTTTTTATACTAATCACTTTTTTGTTTAAACGCACTCGAATTAAATCCAAACAGGGTCTTTATTTTTCAGCATACCAACTTCCACTCTGGTCCTATTAATATGTACAACATCGACGTATATACAAACGGTTACTACGTGTTCAGCACATTATTTCGAACCATTCAACGTATAAATTCTAACTTCAAAGTGTATGGAACAGCAGTTTTTTTTTTAAATTACCGATAAAAAAATAAACGTGGTTTGGGATGATGAAACGAACACGTGTTGTTGATTTAACACAATGTACAAATATTGTGTTTATATTTTTTGTTATTGTCAAGATAATTATGACTTCGAACCCTCTCGGTTTGTACTAACACAAAATACCAAAATATTTTTGCACTGTTGAAATATCTTCGCTGAGACGACCCTTGAAAATTCAAGAAACAAGTTTTATCTAAGGTAGGCATTCGGGTATTGTTTATTCGGTCTTAAAACTGAATACATAGCGCAGCTAGGGTTGCCGTACTATAACATATAGTATTGTACTATATTTCAGTCAATTGTACTATATATTACTTACTTATAGGAAAATAATATAGTACGAAAAATACTATATTTTTATCCCTAATTCAACTGTCACGCTTTTCTGGAAGTATAACTGTCAATAATTTGTCGATGAATGCCGCAGATTTTTATAAACTTATGTGTTTATTCTCTGCTGTTAAAATAAAAAAAAAACACATGGAAAGTGATGATGGTTTTTGCACGACACCCAAGAAAAAGCAAAAAAAAGATAAAAGGCTTCAAAAGTATAAGAGCGAATCGACTACCAATGGTGTAAAGAAGATGTTTAGATCATTGATGGCCAATGCGAAGAGCAATAACAAATAGGTAAGTATTAGGTAGGTAAGGATTATACATATGTATAATATGGAAAAATACATAATGTTTAAAAATACAATTGTACTGTTTTTTTCCTGAATTTCCCAAAAGCAGGTACTATTATGTTTGCAGCTTTTCTGGGAAAAATACTATATTTGTTCAAAATAAAGGTGGCAACCCTAAGCGCAGCGCATATTTGCAAAACACACAAATAGCCCCCAGACAGTTTGATCATCGAAAATGGAAATTGATAATGGGATTATCGGCCTAAGAATCGAATATCAATTTCCGGCATAAATCAATTGAGGTCACGTATGAAAACTGTTGGTTTAAATTTTCAGCCAACAAATCTGTGATTATTAAATTAGCACAGAAGCTAACGATAGATTATGGCTGTAATTCAAAGGTATTTAGCATTATTTGACCTCCACAGCCTGGTTTCTGGGCAAAACATACTCATCTGCCTAGCCTTTTCTACTAGTATTTTACATGGAGCGACTGCCTATCTGACCTCCACAACCCTGTTAGTACCGGGTAATACGGTACCCCTTGCTAAGACTGGTTGTCGGAATTTTTGGGCCTCTGTCTACCTAACGACTGTCAAAGATCTACAAATGACAGCCGGGACCAACGGCTTAACGTGCTTTCCGAGGCACAGAGGAAACTACCGAGTTTCCTCCGTAATGGGTGGTCACCCATCCACAGACCAACCTAGGCAAGCACGGCTTAACCTAACGATCGACCTGAGTGGCTGTTATTATTTAGCCACAAGCTCCTCCTGGGCAAAAGATACTACCCTTGGTAAATTATAAATGAATGAAGTATTTATTATACTTAAAACCTACTTCATTTGAAAAGGACAAAAAGTCATGGACTAACTAAAGTGCGACCATTCCAAGCTTGACCTTGGCCGCTAGCCAAAAACCATTAATAAAATAAGCTAATGCGCCTAATGTCCATGTTATTAAGTTCGGCCGACAACAAAGAGAAAGCACAATGAAAACATATTCCTAGCCATACTTCGAACGGGTCACTAATGTAGGTCAACGGACGGTAATTGTCGCGGCGGCGTCCAAAATTGTGAGACATTAACAGGTGACTACGACCTTTTTGGAGCATACGTATATAATGTACTACCTCCATAGGTATGTAAACCTCAGGGCTGTGTTGTTCAAATGTGAAGGAGAACTCCGTTATGTTCAAGGTATTACGATTGTAAGGATGTTTGTAAAGCAAACATTTATACAATAACAGAATTCGTTTCGGAAACTGCATGATAATCGCGTAAAAATGCAAATAGAACCTTTTGTAGCGGCAGTATTTAAAATGTTTATTCTTGTCATGCCAAATCTTAAAACCTTACAAATCCGTTATCACATTGAATATTTAATCAAGGTCTAGAATAATAATTATAAAACGTTTCCGGAAATATGAATACATATCCGTAGCTATACTGTTGTAGATAGTTAAAAAATCCATAACATTGATTGCCTTGCATAATATTATGACCAGTAATCCCGTACGCAAAACCTTCTTCCAGGTTGTATTAGGTAAGGTGAAGTATTTACTCGACTGCGGTATAGCTCAAAGGGAGGACGTTTGAAAGACAAATCATCATCATCCTCTGCTTAGCCATTTCATAACTATGTTGGGGTCAGCTTTCAGTCTAACTCGATGCAGCTGAATACCAGCATTTTACATGAAGTGACTGCCTATGTAATTACTGGGTAATACGATACTCCTTGGTAAGACTATTTGTCAGACTTGCCATGTTATTAAGGCAATATAAACTGAAAGATACCTAACCACACAATGACATGGCAGCCCTATCATTATATAAAAGTACACAGTGTGTCATGAAGGCAGGCGACAGCGAACGGTTGCAAAATTTCGCATCGTTCGCATGCGCTTACGTCACCGACTGACCGTGTTCGGCAACCTGCTGCACAATGTACATATTTTTTATTACTGACTTTTGTGGTAGCATAGTATTGTAGTAGTTTTACCTGCTGCTAACGAGTCCTAAATGAGTTTTGGTCTTATTTAAGTCACAATAATATACCCTTTATTTACTTACTAGCTTCTGCCCGCGACTTCGTACGCGGATCCTGTTGCTTATGCCAGCGACAACGGGGTCGTCAAAGTCGAAGACCTGAAACGTCTGATGTCGAATTTTAAGAGCCCGGGGATGACGGGATGCGCGAGACGATTCGAGACGTTCCAGATCTTTCATTTTTGTAAGTCAACAGGAAATGCCCATCAGACTAAACATTTTTATAAGTCAACAGGAAATGCCCATCAGACCAAACAACACTTGCTGAGACGTCATTCCTATGTGTTATGGTGTAGCTGGGCTCTTGGAGTTCCACAACAGGTGTTCCAGATCTTCGATTTTTATAAGTCAACAGAGAGTGCTCATCAAATTGAACCACTTTTGCTAAAACTTCATTCCTATATATATATGTTATAGTGTAGCTGGGCTCTTGGAGTTCCACATCAGGTGTGCCAGATCTTCAGTTGAAAATGCTCATCACGTGGAACAATTTTTGCTATAGTACCATTTTTGTATCTCTTATAGTTCAGCTGGTCTGTTGCGGTTCTGCAACAGGTATTTGTTTCTAAGATAAAAGTCAACAGGAAATGCCTATCAGGCCAAACAACACTTGCTAAGACGTCATTCCTATGTGTTATGGTGTAGCTGGGCTCTTGGAGTTCCACAACAGGTGTTCCAGATCTTCAATTTTTATAAGTCAACAGAGAGTGCTCATCAGATTGAACAACTTTTGCTAAAACTTCATTCCTGTATAGGTATATGTTATAGTGTAGCTGGGCTCTTAAAGTTCACATCAGGTGTTCCAGATCTTCAACAGAAAATGCTCATCAAGTGGAACAATTTTTGCTATGGTACCATTTTTGTATCTCTTATAGTTCAGCTGGTCTGTTGCGGTTCTGCATCAGGTGTTTGAAGTCAACAGGAAATGCCCATCAGACCGAACAACTTTTGCTAAGACGTCATTCTTATATGTGTTATGGCATAGCTGGGCTCTTGGAGTTCCACAACAGGTGTTCCAGATCTTCGATTTTTATAAGTCAACAGAGTGCTCATCAGATTGAACAACTTTTGCTAAAACGTCATTCCTATATATATGTTATAGTGTAGCTGGGCTCTTGGAGTTCCACATCAGGTGTTCCAGATCTTCAAATTATTCTCTCAGCAGAAAATGCCTATCACGTCGAACAATTTTTGCTATGGTACCATTTTTGTATCTCTTATAGTTCAGCTGGTCTGTTGTGGTTCTGCATCAGGTGTTCAAGTTTCCAAGATAAATTATAGCCTATATCTTGCCCAGACTTAATACCTATACAACAACAAAAAAATCATTCAAATCCGTGCAGTAGTTCCGAAGATTAGCGTGTACAAACAAACAGACCCACAGACAAACAGACACACAGACAAACAGACAAACAGACAAACAGACAAACAGACAGATTTTTTTTTTTGGATTCGTGCTCTATTGCTGTTTCTAAACCCCCCTCAATTATTTCTTTTTTAATATATTCAATGTACAGACACAGTTTTTTTACTGTTTTATTATATGTATATAGATATATAGATATAGATATAGACTAGGTATTATTTCCACAGAACACAGAACTAAATCTCTTCAAAACTCGGTACCGTTTTCTGAATTAAGCTTTGATCTAACTGACCAGTAAGTGATATTACACGGGTCGGCCTGGATTCGGCTTAGGATGGGCGGCATAATAGTATGTCTTTGCTGCCCGGCTGCGAAAAAGCGTAACGACGATCCGAACAAGTTAGTTTCGCCGTAGATCAAACAGCCGCTTTAGGGATTTCGATTTTATTTATAGAATGTGAATCGATCTAAGCCAAGAAACCTAAAATATTGGCCTCCTAAAAGGTTGGCGTAGGTAGACAGGGACAAGTGGAAGGCCTTTGCCTTTGCCCTACAAAAGTAGACGTTATTAAGATATTAATAATCAATGACCTATTTATAGAACATGCCATCATGGCACCACAAATGATCAGGTTGTTTTGATTTCATACAACCTGTTGTATAAATATCATGTTCAAGTTTCGTTCTAGATTAAATTACTGTTTAAACTATTCTGTTCTAGCATTCAAGTTTGTGGGAACTTAACACTGCAAGTGGTACTTATCAATTGGTTTTTTACCCGACAACGGCAAAGCCAAAAGGAAGGGTTATGATATTAGCAGACTATGTAGGTATGTATGTATCACCGCAATTTCTCAAAATTTACTGATTTTTTTTTGATAATTTCAAAATAAAACTTATTGTTGAATCAGAGCCCAGTCTTCAAAAGCCGAATCGCATGAACGCGAATAGTTTGAAATAATAGTTGGTTCACAATTATAATTAATTAATTAACCTTATATTTGGTCATGGTTCTATTCGAAGCTCATTGAACTTTAATCTAGTTGACGAAGAAGGAATCTTACTCTACAATCTAGCTAGATGTTGTCGCTTCATATAATGCTAATGACGTCGATCGCGTCGCATCCTGTTATGAATTACATTTTACTTATCAGTATTGAATATTATTTATTACGAATCTATAAGGTCAAGCAGAATTGAAGGTGAAAACACGTTTGGCAATATCTTGGGTGACACAGTTGAAATAATAACTTGATACCGGAATTACCGCAAAGGATCCTAATAAAAAATATATTTTTGAAGGTCAATTAAGCAAAAAAATACCTTACTGCACTTAAGAAAACCCCGCAATTAGCACAGACACTGTAGTTTTAGCCAATAATATATTATCGTCATTCTTCACCATCAACACGAAAATGCACTTTTTGAACAAACCAAGTTCTTCAGTTTGTTTGTAAACTGTATTTGAGAGTTTACAAATACTTCGTAAACCCATATTGACTGCGAACAGTTAATTAAAAGGTGCTAACATCAAAGGCATATTAGCACATCCGTAACCATTCATAATCAAGGTCTTTAATACAAGGTTGTATGCTATCAGCTATCATCTCCTCTACACTAATCTTAGATGTTGATCTTCCAAATCCCAAGTTATGGGGATTCGCGCAAAGTTGATTATTTTGCTAAATGTCTAGGCATAATCCCCTAGACTAGAGGATTGTGTCAAAAAGAAATGGCAGTATCTATTTTTACAAAATTATGTAATAAACAGGTGCTTTATTATCTAAGACTTCAAGGTTCATTTTGCATTATTACAAAGTCTTTGTTTAATAGAAGGTTTGAAAAGAAGCTTAATAATTCGGGCAGCCAGGGTTAAAAGACTATATCTTTACAGAGTTTAAAGATCTTTCCTAGTCACGCAGCCCAAAGGCGCAAGAAAAAAGTGCCAAATAAATTATAAGCATCCTTCATTATCATCATCAACAGCCCGACCCCACCAACTGCGGGACGGATGGACATAGGCCTCTCTTTGCCTACCTCATCCATGTTTAAACCGCAATGGCAACAATTCACAAATTTTAATTGCACAAAGTAACACACCCTATACAACCACAAAAATATTAAAAGTGGTGGATAACTCACATGTAACTTATTCTTGCATTGCGCCACTGTGTGCCGGGAGTACACAGCCAAGTCTACATCCTTGCAGGTGCTGGAGAGGCGCAGGCGCAGTGACACCTCCGTGCCGCCCTCCACCGGTTCTGACCACTCCGCCGGCGAGTCGCGCCCGCTCGCCTCCTTTACCATGTTTATGGGGGGCGATAGGCAGTAGATTGGGACCTGGGGACGTACAATCAAATAAAGAAGTAGACCTGGGGAGTAATAAGAAGAAGAAAGAAGGAGCTTCTTTAAGTTTGTTCACAGAGAAACATAATGAGGAAATTGTTCTAGAACAGAAAAATCCAAGATGTGAAATCCACCACCACTCTGGACCTGCATGAGGTATGTGACTCATCAGGGAATGTAAAATAGGCTGAATATGCCAATACTTGTAAAGGTCCTGTGGGTTTAAGTAACAAACCAAGCTTTAGAAGAACTGTCACCTAGGTGCAAGTGCCTTGTTTATAAATATACTAGTGGACGTCACGCGGTTTCACCCGCGTAATTCCCGTTCCCGTGGGAGTATGGGGATAAAATATAGCCTATGTTACTCAGGGTGAATGTAGCTTTCTAATGGTGAAAGAATTTTTGAAATCGGTTCATTACTTCCAGAGATTACCCCTTACATACAAACTTGCAAACATACAAACTTACAAACAAATGTTACCTCTTTATAATATTAGTTTATAGAAGTATAGACTAGCTGACCCCACTTTGTTCTGCCATATAAATTATGGTATAAAAATAGCCTATGACCTATTCTCAGACCTACCATATACACACAAAAAATTTCATAAAAATCGGTCAAGCCGTTTCAAAGAAGTTCCATAACAAACACTGCAACAAGAGATTTTTATATGTTAGATTAAGTTGCATAGCATTGACAAAATGAGGCTGAGATTTATTTAAAAAACAAATAAAATTCAAAAGCCAGGTGTGTAGTAAATAATGAGATTCACACACACTTGTTTGTACGACCAGATGTATGAATGTGGAGAAAGCAAGAGAGTTTGCAAGGATTTTAGCAGGTGAGATTCTTCTGCATATTCCATGTGATTTTGACTAAAATGTAATTGTTTTAGTCAAATATACTAATAAATTGGGATGGGATAAATACGTAGATTTAGCTTAACTTTAATAAAAACGAACAGTACTAACTAGGATAACTGAAATACTAACAACTGCCACTTAATTAGTACCTAATGATAAAACTGTGTAAATTACCTGTGATTGGAAATAAAAGGCTTTATTTATCATTTGGAGTTTAGCGACAATATAATTTTGGTAATCCCAAAACCAATGTTTTTAATCTTTTACAGATTCAATATAACTTGCCATAGGATAATTGAGGATAATGACACATTGTTGTGGCCGGGCACACTTGATAAGGAACCAAATATACACAGCATTCAAAAAGGCTCAACAGGAAACAACAACACATACATAAATACTAATTAGGTATAAACCATTCTTACATTTATATTCAGACTTTGTAAGAATTAAATTATGAGGAAGAATAACTTTGTTGTTTATTGTTAGTAAACATGAGTTTAGTTACCTTTAGTTTTCTTTATCATCACAACAAGATTTCAAGGTATCCACAATGACTACAGCTAGTAAATGTTACCCATGGATAGTACACTGATTTTATTAATGTCATTCAATATCATAAGAAATTGTAATGAGGAGAATGTGCTCACAGCCACACTATGTGTAGGTAAATGTAAAACAAAGTGTGTACCTGATATCTTGTGCCCCATTCATCATAGCACTCAGTAAGGTATCCATTGGGCACGGACACACTGGCTCCGTCGAGTATTGCCTGCGCCAGCTGGAAGTCCATCGCCTCAGCAGCGACGGCGGCCGCCCGTAGCGCGTCCCAAATCTCCTTGCGTCCTTCGAACGCCGGCGCTGTGTCCCAAAACTCATCCCTTTTGCTACGTAACTGTCCCTCTGTTAATGGCACGTCTGATTTCCATCGTATGGTCTCGTGGCACAGCGACTGGTTCTTCCTCAGCCCGCCTACAACAAAGAGTTATGAGAACACGCACTCGACGTCTCCACGGAGACAGATGATCGCATACCCCACCTGAATTAGGCCGAGACACGGTAGCTGAAGACTCCTCTATGGGTCCGCTACCACTTCTAGTTATTCCTATGCAACCGCCCATTATGATCACATTCTACAATTGCACATTTAACAAATATTTACAAAAAAATTATTAACAAATAACATTTTTATCTTCTGTACGCTTCTGTCAAAAAAGATTAGCTGTATTATGTTTTGTTACTGCTTTGAAAGGTCGCGTGTGAATTAAACACGTTCCTTACAAAGTTTTGAAATACGTTCGAATTTCATAGTATTTTAGTATTTATAGAATATTACGTTTTTGTTAAAGCAAGAAAAGGGACGTTAGGAGATTTCAATTATCCTCATATTCTTTAAACACGTAAAATATAATTGTTAGCTGCTGTAAACAAAACGCAAACATCTAAATGAAACGTCAATCTGATATTTTTAGTAGTGGTAACCTCTAAATCTTTACGTTTAATTGCTTAGCATGATCTTTCAAATTCTTATAAGCTAACATTTTTAATATTTGATATTTGAGCTACTAGTGGCAGCTTATTTCCGAAAACAAGAACCTAGATTTAATTATTTTCATATAAACTCTTAATATAAACAGGGATACAATACTGTCACACTTTTTCTACCAAAAACAAGTTAGCACAGAGTAATACCAATACGTAACAACTTTTTCATGCCTGTCATCACCTGTCAGGCTGTCAATCTGACATCTGTCATACAGTCCAATACATTCATTAATTTGTTTACATTTTGATTATTATTAAAAATGTGTACTACATTGTACATGTAAAAAAAGAAATTAAAGAGGCGTTAAAACATTTGTGTATATACAAAACGTCAAATCACGTCTCTACAATTTTATCAAACAAATTTATAACACAACAAACAGGCCATCACAAAATATTCAATCAAATACAATTCGCGCTGGTCGAACATGAATTCTTCTGATTTTAATCTAGAAGATTATAGAGTCATAACTGTAAGTATTCATATAAAGTAGGTTTTAAAAAAATAAATAAATTAATAATTTCATTCTACACAATGATATTCTAAGAAACAGATATGTTATACACCTACAAAACCACCGAAAAAAGTGTGCCGCGGGGGAGAGCCAGCTCACATACACGCAGTGACGCAGAATAAAGGAAAAACAGGCCAATTGACACGTTTTCGAGTCTTCACGATTGCGCGCTCATAACATATCTGTTTAATTAAATATCATTGATTCTACACGTGTTTAAAATTGTATGGGCTTATTTGTAATAAGAATTGATTAACGCGGTAATCTTATCTTTGAAGCGATTATTTCACAGTTATAACCTCTAGTTTGTCTACAGGCTCCGGAAACTGCTTACTACGTATCAGAGTTTATAACGACAACTGAAGAAAGGGGAATTTTGTCGAGTGTTTACGCGGTTCCAAAGCCGAAATGGACTCAACTCTCAAACAGAAGATTGCAGAACTGGGGCGGAATTCCTCACAGTAAAGGCATGATAGCCGAGACAATACCACAGTGGCTGGATAAATATCTTGAGAAAATACATGATCTCAATGTCATGGATGGTAATAGGCCCAACCATGTGTTAGTAAATGAGTACATGCCAGGGCAGGGCATCATGCCACACCTAGATGGATCTTTGTTCTTTCCAACTATTACTACAATATCAGCTGGATCTCACATAGTTTTGAAATTCCTTAAACCAAATGAAGACGACCCTTCTAGAGCGACACCTGCATTTTCATTTTTACTTGAACCACGAAGTCTGTTAATATTGCAGGAAAAGCTCTTTCATAATTATTTGCATTGTATAGAGGAGTTGACGGAGGACTTACTGGATGCGTCAATAGTCAACATAAATATGTGTTCAGACAAATATGTTAAGCATATAACAGTACCTAGGGAAACTAGAATATCGTTGACAATAAGACATGTGCCGAAAACAACATCTTTTAAAATCTTTGGTGGTGGTAGAAGATAGTCTTCTAGCTCTAACCATTTATTTATTTAACTACCTACAATTAGAAAATTCCAATGAAACAATGTATATATAGACTGATTTTATTTAAAGTCTAACAATGACAGTGTTGGTGAAATTAATAATATCTTGACCACCCTCACACTTATTGCATAGACTCCAAAGATATGAGTTGCAGCCACAATACAACATTTATTGTAACAGAAATCTTTGTACATCTGGGAGGTAATAAAGTAATATTTTGAAAATTTGGACATATTTATCTAACATAAAAAACATTTACCTAACATAACATTAAACATTTAATAAAATTATTTGTGAGCACTATAACTTAAAACTGGCTATGAATTTTTAGTGCACATGCCTATCTTGGCCGTATTAAATATTTTACTTGTCTATACACAAAAAAATTAAACATTCAAACATTATTTTATACAAATCTAGATGGTTTACATTTTTACAAAAATTAAACAATGAAATTACATGCAGCTTTTTAATTTTTGATCAAAATGAGGTTTACAAAATTATTTCCAAGTGTTAGATTTTTGCATAGAAGAATAAATGATGGTAAGAATGGTACAAGAACATACAGTGCCCCAGCCCCAGAGGGTGGAGGAGCGCAAAAGGTACGATAATATTTCAAATTTGACCAAGTTGATCAGTTATTATAAGATAAGAAAAAGAAGTGGCTGAATAGCACAATAAATATTAATCTTATCAAATGTAGATTACCGGCAACTGGTAGCTTTATTTTACTGCCTGTTTATTGTGCTGGATTGTTATTTTCAAAGTCAAAGTTAATTGGGCCATTAAAAGCCACATTAGGATAACATTCAGAAGAGAATTTTCCAAAAACTAGGATGATAAAAATAAACGATTGTTTTCAACAAAGCCTCAAGCTTTAAAATTGATTTTACAGAAAGGTTGTGTCATTTGCTGTTACGAACAAAATAATCAATTGGAACTGTCGCCCGGTGCAGCGGAACTGGACCAAAAGTGTGGCGGCAAGATATCACAACAATTAAATACGTAAGTTTCTTGTCAACCAGCAATAACCAGCTTTGAAAATATATATTATTATTGTCTGTTTTCCTAACTCTGAATATCATCACGCCTGTTATATCCGCAGGGTTAGGCAGAGGTGTAGGTGATAGTACACCCACATAGCCAGTGTTGTTTAAGTCCCATGTGATAGGGGGTGAGCCTATTGCCATCAATCAGGCACAACGCAGACTATGGCAGCTACTGAGAAATTTCTTATTTATGAAAGAATCTAATTACACTTTGCTCCACCCGGAATTCAAACCCAGTACTTCATGGTCAGCAGCCGCGCATGCGAACACTCGACCAACGAGTAACAACACGGTCAAACAATATCTAATAATACGATCGTCATTGGCAGTTCACAAGTATATCATTATCAGGGGGTCTAAAATGGCCGCTTTAGCAGAACCGTGAATCATCAATCAAAAATTTAAATTCATAAAATGGACTTTATGACCATAATCATAAAGTCCATTTTAAGAATTTCAAATTTTTAACGTGATTTATATGATTCTGATAAAGCGGCCATTTTAGGCCCACAGCTGTGCTATTGCCGCCAATCCACCATAACCGTCGCTACCGCAATTACTGAGCATGAGGTACTGTGTTCGATTCCCAGGTCGGGTAAAGTGTTATTGGGTTTTTCCATCAAGAATTTCTCAGTAGCAGCAACAGCCACGGAGTCTGGTGTTGTACCCGGTTGATAGCAATAGGCTTGCCCCTATTACATGGGACTTAAACACAACTGACGACCCGAATGGCGCAGCGGTAGTGAGACTGCCTTACGTTCTTAGGGTCCTGGGTTCGAATTCCGGTTGGAGCAAATGTTTGTGTGATGAGCATGGACATTTGTTTCCGAGTCATGGATGTTTATATGTTTATGTATTTATTTACAAACAAAAAGTATTTATGTAGTTTATCAACTATCTCGTGCCCACGAATCAAGCCTCGTTGGTTAGTGTGGCACTAGATGGCGCTGTGTGTAATGTCCAGCGATATTTATTTAACTATTAAAATGTGGGTGTACTGTTAGATACACCTCTGCCTAATCCATCAGAGATTACAGGCGTGATGTTACGTTGGTATTAATGAAAAATAAAATACGCAATTATAAAAACTGAATTAGGTGCTTCTATTTGTTTTGTTCTGTTCTCAGACAAGACAAAGTTTTACCCCAGAACTTTGGTAACCAAGAGTCAAGAACTACTCTATGAGTCTATGTCGTTTTATCCTGAATGAAATATACAGACAGGATGACTTTTTAATCACTTTCTAAAAAAAATGGGTATAATAGATGAACCGGCTGTGGGCCCGAATATCGCAGGACTGGAGCCCTGAGACAGCTAGACGGGGTCGTGGCAGACCGAGGAGAAGATGGCGGGACGTCTTGGATGGCTTTTTGGTAAATTGGCGAGAAGAAGCACACCATCGCGAGAAGTGGAAGGAATGGGGGGAGGCCTTTGCTCAGGAGTGGGACAATACGGGCTAACTAAAAAAAAAAAAATAGATGAACGGAGTAGAAATAAATGGCATACTTTGTATTTTTTTTCTTCAAATTTCTCTTTCTTTGTTTTATTAGGAAAAGTTTACTTGAAATTTGTAATGTTTTTTTGATGATGGATCATTTTTTTTCTAAGCTGTGGAAAAAAGAAAAAAAAATACTAGGTGTGCCATAAGCTTTTATTCCGTTCACATAATATACTTACCCATTTTTTTTGGAATTTGATAAAAAAGTCATCCGGTATAAAATTATGAAATATATATACTTGCAAAATCATCTTTTACTCATAAATGCAGGTACGCGTGTGAACTACACCTGGGCAAGGCCTTCGCGATAACCGACATCCTGGAGTACTCCGCAGTGGCGATCACCTCCATAGGCCCGAAGAACGCTGGTTACGATGCGCTCGAGTCGCTTGATGAAGCACGGGTTTGTATAACAAAAAATAATTACCAAAAGTAGTGCCTTTTCTTGTTTTTCGGCGGTCACTAACAATATTTTGATATTGATTTGATAACAAACAAAATGTTTTAAATGGTGGTACCTGAAGCACAAAATTCAGATCGTTACAGTTAAATCAGTTTCTACAGGGAAGACTGCATGTTTTAAGCTGTCACCGTTTATTAGGAACTTAAAATGTCACTTAGGGGATATCTTCTGTGTTTAATCTCCAGTCAACCCGCGATCATGGCACTTGCAACAGCGTCGAAATATCGGGAGCTCAAAATTAACAATAATCACAGAAGAAGATATCCCGTACATAAGTGGCATTTTATTTCTACGTTGCTCATCAGTGCTAAATCCGAAACTATGAGTAGTAGAGCCAAGTGATTAGAGGCACTAAGTCATCATCATCTCCCTGCCCTTATCCCATGTTACTTGTGGTCGACGCAACACGTTTGCTTCTTCCATTCTCTTCTGTCAACCGTCACACTATCATTTACACCTTTTTCCTCACACAATCCATCCATCTTTTCCTTGGCCTTCCTCTCCCTCTCCATCCATCCACATTTATATTCATCACTCTTTTAGTCACATGCGTTTAGAGGCACTAAGTATAGCCATTAATTTGGAGGAAGATAAAAATATATTATTTAGAATTTTGACGGAGCTTCTACCTGAGCCAGGAATCGAACCCGCCCCCTTTTAAAGGATTATATTTTATTTTTATACTGGGCGATAGTGCTGCCGACTAGAGATGGAACGAATATTCGGCAATTATTCGGTATTCGGCCTATTCGGCTTTTTTTTCAGTCTTCGGCCGAGTACAACTTACTGTTCGGCCGAATACCGAATATCTTACAAAAGGAAATAAAAAAGCAATTTAATCAAAACATTTATTTATCAAATCATCATGAATTGTGAAAACAAGAATATTGATGTATTTATATTTTTAAAATTAATTAAAGGCAAATTGTGATGGATAAAAACAAGGTTTTCGGCATTTGTCGGTAAGAGACGATTGCGCTTTTCTTCATACACAATACCTGCTTTCTGAGAATAGTCTCTCACTATAAATACTACTGCACAGTGCCCACAGGTTTTTTTGTAACTTGTTCGCGTAAAGTGTACTGGAGCTCCCGCCGAATTTTCGGCGGCCGAATATTCGGCGGCCGAATATTCGGTATTCGGCCAATCACTATTCGTTGCATCTCTACTGCTGACAAGTATTAAATGATGCGAACAATCAACGGAAATGGCATTCTTTTTCAATAATCAGTTTTCGAAAAGAATCTTCCACATAATATTCCTTCGTCACATGATATGATGTGCTGACATGCAGTTATATTATATATTAAAGCTTCGATTCCCAGGAGAACATCCGCTGGGGCGTGGGCGCGGCCGTGAAGCTGCTGAAGGAGCGCGGCTGCGTGGCCGTGGACGTGGACCCGTGCTCCGCGCCCGACGCCGCCGCCGAGGCCGCCGAGCTCGCTGCCTGGAGGTCAGTAGACTCACATCCACAAATATAGATACAATGCTTTCGAACCAATATTGACCCAATATGAAATGCTGTTCTTACTTTCACAATGACTAGGGATCACAGTGGTGGCGGCCCCGACTTACAACCAGTAAGTCGTGGGTTCGAACCTAGGCAGGCGCATTACTTTGTGTAATTTATTACATCACCACTGCTCTCGAAATGGTGAAGGAAAACATCGTGAGGAAACCGGCATGTCCTAGAACCAAAAAATTCGAAGACATGATGTGACACAATCCGCACTTGGCCCGCGTGGTGGATTATATAGCCCATTCTCTTTCATAGAGAGGAGGCCTGTGTCCCAGCAGTGGGAACATTAATAATAGGTTGATGATGAGGGATCACAGGCGCAATCAGGGATAGGGGGGTAGGGTATGCAGGTGTGTCTCAGTATATCTACCCACTTTTTTGTATTTTATCAAAATCCCATGAAATAGAGGGCAAGCCGATTGTCATAAACTGGGCACGTGCCCTATCTTCGAGCTGCTATTGAGAAATTCCAACATAATGGAATAACCCAATAGTCTTTTCCCGACCTAGTAATCACACCCAGGACTTCATGCTTCGTGCTCAGCAGCAACGCTTGCGATCGACCGACAAGGCAGAATATTCGTTATTTGAAAACTTGTATTTATTAAAAAAGGTACGACTTGTACGAATGACTCGTGTAATTCTAGATTCGAAGTTTTCAAGTCGCCGGCATGTCGCAAGCCGGCGTGCGTCGTGTGTGAGCTGGGGGGCGCGGGGTCGCAGCTGTGGCGCGAGGGCGCCGTGCGCGGGCGCGCGCAGAACTGGGCGCGCTGCCTGTCCGACATGCCCGCCAACAAGATGACGCCCGTGGACCTGGCACAGGTACCTAACGACATCATCATCTTCCACCCCTTGTTACTTGGGGTTGGCGCTTGATAGCGTTGGTTTTTTGAAAAACATGATTTTTTAAAATTATTTTCATTGAATAAGTATTTATTATTGTGTATTACATAACCCAGTTTTTTCGCAATTTTAAGGTGTCTTGCGGAAAAAATATCGTTATATTTGCCAAGAAAGTTCTATAGGTATTTGATAGGCATAGACCCCTCTCCCTTCCTGTATTGGTTACTTAATACTTGAACGGTCCCTTTATAATAGATAGGTAGGTAGGTATAGCAAGATTCACATAGTGGCTAAGGCTACCCTTCGTACTAGGCTTTCAGTCTCGATGCATTACTGAGTCCCGGGAAAAAAAAAACGAGACTAGGTGTGGTCTCGACATTCCCGACAAACGAGACATTCGAGACTATTTAACTAGGTTTTTTTACTCATAGGCTTATAAAGTCAAAACAAGATATTTGAATCAAGTACTTTATTAAACAAACGCAATTAAAAAAAAAACCGTTACGTTTTTTTCATTTTTGTAGTGGGCACGTAAAAAACAAAGGGGTTTAATGTCGTTTCAGAAAGAGAGGACCTAATTTTTTTACATACGTCACCCGCGTTAGAAAAAGATTTTCTGATTCTACGCAAGTAGAGGGAATAGAAATTAAATAATTATAGTTTGTACAAAAACGCCACCATGTCAGTCCGACTTCAGGACCAAGCTTCGGAACCTATCCTTCTGCAGCGAGGTGTGAGACAGGGAGACGTCATAATCGGAAACTGTTCACCGCTGCACTGGAGGATGTCTTCAAGCTTCTGGACTGGAGAGGGCTAGGCATCAACCAATGGCGAGTACATCACTCACCTTCGGTTTGCCGACGATATAGTGGTCATGGCTGAGACCATGGAGGACCTCAGTACAATGCTCGATGACCTCAGTAGAGCTTCCGAAAGAGTGGGGCTAAAAATGAACATGGACAAAACCAAGGTCATGTTGAATGCCCATGTAACACCCACTCCTATCAAAATCGGAAACAATACACTTGAAGCTGTGGACGATTATGTGTACCTGGGAGAAACGGTCCAGTTAGGTAGGTCTAACTTCAAGAAAGAGGTCAATCGTCGAATCCGACTCGGCTGGGCAGCGTTCGGGAAGCTGCGCGGTATCTTTTCGTCCAACTTACCGCAGTGTCTCAAGTCTATGACCAGTGTGTGTTGCCAGTGATTACATACGGGACCAAAACGTGGTCGCTCACAATGGGCCTTATTAGAAGGCTTAAAGTCACCCAAAGGGCAATGGAGAGGGCTATGCTCGGAGTTTCTTTGCGTGATCGAATCAGAAATGAACACATCCGCAAGAGAACCAGGGTCACTGACGTAGCCCGAAGAATTGTCAACTTTAAGTGGCAGTGGGCAGGGCACATTGCTCGCAGAACGGATGGCTGATGGGGCCGAAAAGTTCTGGAGTGGTGACCGGGAACCGGAAGACGTTGCGTTGGAAGACCTCCCACAGCCCACTAGGTCGACCGATGACCTGGTGAAGGTTGCGAGAATCCGTTGGATGCGAATCGCACGGGATCGGTCAATGTAGCGACACTTGGGGGAGGCCTGTGTCCAGCAGTGGACGTCTTTCGACTGAAATGATGATGATGAATTATAGCAATAATTTAGGTATTTCCCTCTGTCGCCCCCATTTTCAAAGAGAGCTTTTTCTACGTGTAAGGTTGTTTGCAAGTCATGGATAGACATAGTAGTTATATTCTGCCCTTTGTCTTCTTGGGGGCTTAACATATTATTTAGCTCACACTCCAGCTGTTCTTCTTTAGTTAAATTTGTGACGTTCGCAATCGTCGCATCATTAGCTGCAGTAGTTACTAGTAGTAGCAGCTAGTAACTTCGCGTTTTTTCTGTGTTATTTTTCAACAAGGTTAATAATATTAGGCTAAAGGCTACTTACTCTACACTCGACAGTGTTGCCATAATTATCCATGTTACCATAATTATTAAAAAATGACTGTTGGTTTAGTACATTATTTAATACTGTTTATATGTGACTCAAGTCTCGAAAGTCTCGTTATTACCGTGACCGAAAATGTTAGTCTCGAGTCTCGAAAATACCAAAAAATCGTCGAGGCTCTCGAAATTTTCGAGACCGAGATTCCCGGGATGAAAGCCCTATTTCGTACCCCAGTGCGCGCTGGACATACTATGCCCCCTGGGCGTGCACGTGGAGGCGTACGACCGCGAGTGGGTGGAGGCGCAGGGCATGCGCGCCTTCCTGAGCGTGGCGCGCGGCTCGTGCGACTCGCCCATGTTCGTGGAGTGTCGCTACAGCGGCGCCGGGCCCAACGCGCCGCCCGTACTGTTGGCGGCCAAGGGAGTCACCTTCGACAGGTATTGCTTTACCTGTCCTTTGTATTATCACGTCTGTTTTCCCCTAAGAGTTGAGTAATGGCGCGACTACTCTTGGTCGTTAAGGAACAATCTCTCAATTTGAAGTCTAGTCATAATAATAATTATTAGGTTTCTCGTTATTTTCTTTTAGTTTTTGGTATTTGATAGAATATCTATTAGTTTATTTTATCTGTTTAAGTGTATTAGTATCAATATAATTAGGTTTATAGGTAAATACTCGTTAACAAGAAGTAAGTTTTTAGACATTATTGTGTACCCTATCACTATGTTTTCCTATTGAACCCAAAGGTTGGCTATGTACCTACCACTAATGTACATGAAATATAAATAAATAAATAAACTATTCGAATTCGGGCACCCGATGCATTTATTACACAGGTGACTGGTCATCGCAAGCAAGGGAACATGAAGCTTACAACTACACGTAGTTTGAATGAAATCGAATACGGACGAGATTATCCGAAGACCGGTCGTGTGCCTCGACCCCGTTCATTAACACTTGGTCGTTTGTTCGAATTCCGTATAGGTAATCGAATTCAGGCTAATGACCCAGTTGTCAATCGATCGCGCCATAACTCTTCGGGGAAAATAGGCATCTTGCGTAAAGATATACATAGTGTTCCTATTATGGTTTCTATAGTATATCCACATTTCACTTTATGTTCATGTTATTTGGCGAACCTACTGCCATCAACGCACGAATCCAACCTCCAGGCAGCTACTGATAAAACCTTATATAAAATCCCAAAAATAATACCCGTTCTGAAAATCGACCCACGACTTCATGCCCATCAGTGGTTTTTCGACCACTAGAGCAGCGAGACAGGCTTATTAAACGTTCCTCCTTATTTGTTCTTCGTGACAGTCTTGCAGGCAGAGCGGTCGTGGTCACTCGTGGTCATCACGTACGACTTCTGTAAGGGCAGAAGTGATTCGCCTCACGATCGTTCGCCACTTCTGCCTGATGGCCTACATCCTGGTACACTCGTGCAAGGTTTCATTTGGTTTTTGGTCGACCGAACAAATGAAGTGAGGGCGAGGAAGATGAATGCAATAGACCAGGGATGTTACGAAGCTTCGACTCCGACTCCGATACGTCGGACTCGGAACTTCCGATTGATTTTACACCTCCGGTTCCGATACTTTTAAAACGGAGGTCGAAGCATAGCAGATAGGTACAGGCGGGCGGTGTCTGTGGTGAACGTGTACGAACAGGTTTATGCATGTCGCCCGGGGAACACAGCACGCGTTCTTTCCTCGATTCATAATTCAATATTTAATTTTATTGCCTGTAACACATTTTTCTTCTGCCACCATTTCCAACTCCGCGTCCGACTCCGATTCCGGTTCCGGTTCCGACTCCGACAAACCAAATTTAAAAACTCCGACTCCGATTTCGAATCCGATAAAACCACCTCCGTAACATCCCTGCAATAGTCCTATCGCATTTGTGACCATCCTCACTAAAACTCTCTGGTGCCCTCCACTTTGCAAGATGCTTGCTTTCTTGCTATATGCAAGCACGACTGCTGAGGATGAGGTCCTGGGTTTGTTTCCCGGGTCGAGCGGTGTTATTTTTTCAATATGAAATTCTCAAAAGCGACGATGCCCGCGTATCGCGATATCGCGTGGTACTTAAATATAACTAACTGGCGAAATTATTGTGAATGTGGGTGTACTCTTAGGTACACCTTTCGGATTACAGGCGCAATGATGTTATCTACACTATAATAATATTATTAAGAGGAAAGATTTGTATTATTGTGTGTGTGTATGTTTGTAATGAATAAACTCAAAAACTACTGCGCCGATTTCAAAAATTCTTTCACCATTAGAAAGCTACATTCACCCTGAGTAACATAGGCTATATTTTATCCCCGTAATCCCACGGGAACGGGAACTAAGCGGGTGAAACCGCGTGACGTCCGCTAGTGTTATATGTAAACGTTGTCCTTCGTGTTACAGCGGAGGCCTGTGCCTGAAGGAGTGCCAGTCGATGACGGAGAACCGCGGCAGCATGGCGGGAGCCGCCGTAGTACTGGCCGCCTTCGAGATCGTCGCCCGCCTTCAGGTGAGCGCTACGAGCTGGGCGAACCCGGGTTTAATGAGCCCTAAGAGCTATAGCGGATACGAGTAACAATGCCGGGCATTGCCGGGTTCTGGGTGCGACACAAATGTACGGGACGACTTGATTTGGCACAAGTTGGGCGGCAAATTCAAACGTAGGTATATTTTACTGCTCAGCTGTGCCGAATAAGTCCAACCATCATCATCTGCCTAGCCTTTTCCCAACTATGATGGTGTCGGCTTCCTGTCTAACCAGATGCAGCTGAATACTAGTATCTACATAGATCGATTGCCTATAATCTGACCTCCACAACCCAGTTAGTACTGAGTAATACGATACCCCTTCCTTGGTAAGAATGATTGTCAGACTTTTGGGCCACTGACTACCTGTTACGACTGTCAAAGATCTACAAATGACAGCCGGGACCAATGGCTTAAAGTGCTTTCCGAGGCAGGGAGGAAACTTGGTATGTAATGTAATGGGTGGTCACCCAACTACAGTCCAACCTAGGCAAGCACGACTTAACCTAAAGATCGACCCGAGCGGCTGTTATTGAGCCATGAGCTTGTCGAATAAGTCCGACGAGGTTGTAATGCTGTTGTCATTCAAGCGACCTGTGTCCAGAAGTATCAACCAAAATCTATTTGAAACCTATTTTCATCTCATACCACCTTTGCCCTTTGAAAGTGCCCCATAAATTGTCTTTGATTACAGTTGCCCATCAATGTGACGGGTGTGATCCCGATTTGTGAGAACATGGTGAGCGGCCAGTGCATGAAGGTCGGCGACGTCGTGCAAGCACTCAACGGAATGACGATACAAGTGAGAGATAAGAGATATTCAACTAATTACTGAAAATCTATTTTGTATTTTTATTTATTCTGTTTTAAGACTCCTTGTTGTGTGGTAGCGTATAAAATCGTTATTATACTATGTTATAATATGGATAACACGTGCCGTGCTCAGTAAACATAATTTTGTTAGGAGCATGGTATGAGTTGTCAACAGCGCCATCTCGTGACGGGAGGAGGAGTCAAAATAATATTCTTTTAGCATGCGCGAGATGGCGCCGCGTATCGTGTGCTAGATCCCTCCTGCACGTATATTGTTCTGGGTCGGGGTATAGTGTGAATTACTGTCTAAAATTATATTTGGAACCTTGCCCTTTCAGTTTTCCCTATTTGTTTTCAGATAGAGAACACAGACATGGAGGGTCGCCTGATGATGGCGGACGCGCTGGTGTACGGACAGTCCCTATACAAGCCTTCGCTGGTCATCGACGTCGCCACATTCACTCGTAACGTATAATTTTCGGATCTCGAGATGCCGCACGTACTTTTAACTACTAATAAGACTTACATCTCAACTGCGTCATTCACAGTAGGTATACTTGTGTAGACCTGGTGGCGCCTATGGTTATAATCGGAACTAGCACCGCCATCTTGAGTTTTCCCGCTCTGCTACCATTCAAGCGAAAAAAAAAATCATGAAGCACTGTATGTTATGATAGTGTGATTCTGTGGTCTTCTAATCATTGGACCATCAAATTATCCGTTACTGAAACGGGTGAAAGTTCTACTAGTTCCAGATCGCTCGATGAAAAATTAATTCTTATTCTTGTTTTCTTTATATTATTATCGTTTTAATAGCGTAGAAGTGTTGATTCAAACTACATATTATAAACAACTGGTTTATTCACCTATTAGTAGGGCAATAAAAAATCTTTTGAAAAAAAAATTCGTCTGACCCTTCCAATTTTTTCAATCAAACTCAAACGTGTGCGTGACCCCAGCCAGATATTGTCGAAAATCGTCATCTGAGTGCATTATATAATTAGAAATACAGCTTCTGTAATTGGTAAGCAGATTTTTAAAATTGGTATGCTGATAGTTTTTTAATTATTTGATAAAACACTTCCGGCTGGAGTAACGTTACCCCGCCAGATCTTTTGTTTTCTATACATCTTATTTGAATAATATAAATCAATGCACCGTTTTGAAGTTATTTTAGTAAATAGAAAATATGCTTCAATAGGTCCTACCTAGCACTTCCAATAAGCCCTTCAAAGACTAAACTTAAACGTTATTATATAGGTAATTATTGTCTATAAATCGTACAGAAGTTTAATTAGTATCCTTTTAGTAATTAAATAGTTATGATGATGTTCCGGCCACGGCGAGCAGCTGAGTTATTAGACAACCGAATAACCGAGTTAACTGTAGTAGTGGTAACTGAATCTTATATCAATAATTAGAAATACAGTTCAATTATATACATGTGACATTTCAGACTTGTACACTAATTAATTAACGAGATTATCAAAAAAAAATTGAATGCGTGGTAACCCGACCAAATCTGGAATGTTATAAAAAAGCGGCCGCGCAATACATTATACCAACCTTCTAAAATTATTAGCATAATAATTGTCCTTAAAAGTTGGTACAGTCACGAATAAAATTAGTTTGATTGAAAAATTAAACCTACCATACTAAATGTTTAAATAAACTTTAATTGCTCAAAGTCCACTAATTTACAAGGTACAAATTGCGCCTAATTAGTTTTTAGTTAAAGGAATTTATTATTATATTTTAATATGACATAATAAGTGCATCGTTATGTTAAGGTAAGTATATGTATTAGGTATGGGCCTCGTGGCTTTAATTAAATAAATAAAAATTTCCTTTACGACAAATTATTGCCAATATTCAACTTATTTTTGTTGTTTGGTATGTATTTATTATCAAGTTTTTATTTTTATTTATTATATTTGGATAACCAACAGTAGATGGGTAATTAAGAATAACTAAATCGATAAAACAATATTATAATATGAAAATAAGGGTAGGCTTAAGTGGCAAAGGGGGGGTCGCTTGAGGCGGCGGCCGAAGTCATGACACGCGGGGTTGTGATAGTCGTTGAGAGGATCCGGCAACTGGGTCTCGGGGCTTTCAACCCGGGAATCTGGGTCTCGAATATATCGAGTCTCGACGATTTTTTGGTATTTTCGAGACTCGAGACTAACATTTTCGGTCACGGTAATAACGAGACTTGAGACACATATAAACAGTATTAAATAATGTACTAAACTAACAGTCTTTTTTTATTATGGTAACATGGATATGGCAATGGCAACACTGTCGAGTAAATAAATAATAAAATATTTTTTTTATTAAAAAAATGTAAGGTAAAAGTTTACAGTTTTTCTTAAATCTATGTCAAGTTCACCCATCATCATCATCATCATCATTTCAGCCGAAAGACGTCCACTGTTGGACATAGGCCTCCCCCAAGTGTCGCCATATTGAACGGCCCCGTGCGACTCGCATCCAGCGGATTCCCGCAACCTTCACCAGGTCATCAGTCCACCTAGTGGGAGGCCCTCCAACGCAACGTCTTCCGGTTCGCGGTCGCCACTCCAAAACTTTTCGGCCCCATCGGCCATCCGTTCTGCGAGCAATGTGCCCTGCCCACTGCCACTTAAGTTTGGCAATTCTTCGGGCTACGTCGGTAACCTTGGTTCTCTTGCGGATGTCTTCATTTCTGATTCGATCATGCAAGGAAACTCCGAGCATAGCCCTCTCCATTGCCCTTTGGGTGACTTTAAGCACTTTAAGCCTTCTGATGAGGCCCATTGTGAGCGACCACGTTTCGGTCCCGTATGTAATCACTGGCAACACACACTGGTCATAGACTATCGTCTTGAGACACTGCGGTAGGTTGGACGAGAAGATACCGCGCAATTTTCCGAACGCTGCCCAGCCGAGTCGGATTCGACGATTGACCTCCTTCTCGAAGTTAGACCTACCTAATTAGACCGTTTGTCCCAGGTACACATAATCGTCTACAACTTCGAGTGTAGAGTCTCCGATATTGATAGGAGTGGGCATTCAACATGGGCATTCAACATGACCTTAGTTTTGTCCATGTTCATTTTTAGACCCACTCTTCCGGAAGCTCTACTGAGATAAATAAATAATAAATAAATAATAAATATTGCTGGACATTACACACAGCGCCATCTAGTGCCACACTAAGCAACGAGGCTTGTGTCGTGGACACCAGATAGTTGATATACTACATAGATACTTTTTGTTTGTAAATACATACTTATTATACATATAAACATCCATGACTGGGAAACAAATGTCCATGCTCATCACACAAACATTTGCTCCGACTGGGATTCGAACCCGGGACCCTAAGAACGAAAGGCAGTCTGACTACCACTGCGCCAATCGGGTCGTCAAACAGTCATCGAAACATCGAGTATTGTACTGAGGTCCTCCATGGTCTCAGCCATGACCACTATATCATCGGCAAACCGAAGGTGAGTGATGTACTCGCCATTGACGTTGATGCCTAGCCCTCTCCAGTCCAGAACCTTGAAGACATCCTCCAGTGCAGCGGTGAACAGTTACGGAGATATGACGTCTCCCTGTCTCACACCTCGCTGCAGGAGGATAGGTTCCGAGGCCTGATCCTGAAGTCGGACTGACATGGTGGCGTTTTTGTACAAACACTTCAACACCTCGATGTACCGATAGTCGATTTGGCACCGTTGGAGAGACTGCAGTACAGCCCAGGGCAGGCAGTCTCGACATAGATAGCGACAAATTCGCTAACTTTTGATTGCTAATTACTAACGAATAAATTCGGTTACATTATTGATGCTTGCCAGTAACGCAAGTCTTTACATCCAAGATGCGATTTTCATAAGAATCATTATTGCAACCGATTTTATTCGTTAGTAATCAGCGATTGAAAGTTAGCGATTTTGTCGTTATCTCTGTCGAGACTGCCGGCCCTGGTCTCGATCGAATCGAAGGCTTTCTCGTAGTCCACAAACGCTAAACAGAGAGGCAAGTTATACTCTTCGGTCTTCTGTATAACTTGCCGCCGCGTATGTATGTGGTTCACGGTGCTAAAGCGTTTTCGGAAACCGGCTTGTTCGGGTGGCTGGAAATCGTCAAACCTGCGCGCGAGACGATTCGTGATGACTCTAGAAAACAACTTGTAGACATGGCTTAGAAGTGATATGGGCCTATAATTCTTCAACCGGGCATTGTCACCCTTTTTGAAGAAGAGTACCACCACACCCCTGCACCATGCCTGTGGCGTTTTTCCCTCAAGTATGACGGAATTAAACAGCTTCTGAAGGGCCATAAGTACCGGTTTTCCACCCGCCTTAAGGAGTTCGGCTGTAATTCCGTCATCACCCGGTGCCTTGTTGTTTTTGAGTTGCTTCAGAGCCATCCTAATCTCGTATAGGCTGACGTCCGGGATGTCTTCGGTATAATGTCGGGTCAGTCTAGCTCTTGGGTCGTTTGCTAGATCTGCGACGGGTTTACTGGTTGACGTGTACAACTGTCCATAGAAGCTCTCGATCTCCCTCAGAAGCTCCGGTTTGGCGGATAAGATCCTACCATCGTCGGTCTTCAGTTTCGTGAGCTGGCTCTGCCCAATAGCCAGATCTCTTGCAAATACCTTGGAGCCTTTATTCCGCTCAATCGCGTCTTTAATACGCTCGGTATTAAAGCGGCGGAGGTCGCTCTTCAAGGATTTAGAGATCCGTCTATTGAGCTGCCGGTATTTACACGCCTCGTCTGAAGACTGCAGGATCATCTCACGCCGCTCCTTCATGAGCTTCAGAGTGTGATCGGAGAGCCTTTTGTTCTGATCTGTACGACGCGCCTTGAAGAACTTAGACCCGGTCGTATGGACAGTTTCCACGAACCCATCGTTGTATTCGTCCACTGAGCTTCCTAGGCTCGAAACGGTTCTGGAGTTCAAGCTGAAAGCTCTCGGGGTTTTGGATATGCTGGACGGAGCGTAGACTTCATCAGTCGATACCTTTCAAGCTTGATATTGATGTTCAATGTGCCTCTTACCATGCGGTGTTCGGTCCCGGTTTTCACCGAATTGATCACAGAGACATCATTGAACATTTGCTTCTTGGCTGACATGATGAAGTCGATCTCATTTCTAGTTGCACCATCGGGACTCTGCCAGGTCCACTTCCTGTGCTCACGCTTTCTGAAGAAGGAGTTCATCATATAGAGGCCCTCCTTCTCCATAAAACTAGCCAGTTGGTGACCCTGGCGATTCCGACGTCCAACTCCAAATTGCCCCACCTGCAGCTCATCCCCGTCTCGTTTGCCCAGTTTCGCGTTGAAGTCCCCCATGACAACTGTGAAGTGAGTTTTGGAACCATGCATGGCTTTAGAGATATCCTCATACATGGTCTCCACTTCGTCGTCGGGGTGTGCCGAGGTCGGGGCGTAGACCTGTATGACCTTCAGCGAATATCTTGAGGATATTCTGAGTATAAGGCACGCCACCCTGGTCGACACACTCTCGATCTTCACCACGTTATTCACAAGGGACTTGTGGACGATAAACCCAACACCACCCTGGGACTGCCGGTCACCCTCTTGCCGGATTTCAGGATTATCGTGTCCTCCCCCTCTCTTCGGACTTCAGATAATCCTACAATACTCCATCGTAGCCTGCTCAATTTCTCTTCGAGTTCCGCTATCTTCTCGTCGGTACGGAGTGTGCGCGTGTTATATGTTGCCAGGTCCAGTCGTCGGTATTGGCAGCCGCATCCCTTCCGGAGATTCTTCGCACCCCTTGCCACGCCGTAGCCTCGACCGCTGCCGTAGTCGAGGGTAGACGGGCTGCCGGGCACTAGGGGCCATTTCTTTGTTGCGCTATTCATGTTAGGGGGGTTTTGCCATAATCGCCACGCTTGGCAGGCGGGTTGGCGATCGCAGTGAGTGCGGTTCTTACATTAGACACAGAGAGCGCTGCTGCCCATTCTCTGGTAAGTCCCTTAGTCGCCTCTTACGACACCCACGGGAAGATATGGGATGGTGTTATTCTTTACGTCCGACACCACATGGACCCGAAAGTTTACCCATGCTTGAGTGTAAAGCCTTTAGCCTAATATTATTAACCTTGTTGACAAATAACACAGAACAAACGCAAAGTTACTAGCTGCTACTACTACTAACTCATCATCTGCCTAGCCTTTTCCCAACTATGTTGGGGTCGGCTTCCAGTCTAACCGGATGCAGCTGAATACCAGTATTTTACATGGAGCGACTGCCTATCTGACCTCCACAACCCAGTTAGTACGTACTACTACTAACTGCCGCAGCTAATGATGCGACGATTGCGAACGTCACAAATTTAACTACAGAAGAACAGCTGGAGTGTGAGGTAAATAATATGTTAAATCCCCAAGAAGACAAAGGGCAAATAAATAAAAATATAAATTCTATGTCTATCCATGACTTGCAAACAACCTTACATAGTGCTATAATACGTCATCATCATTTCAGCCGAAAGACGTACACTGCTGGACACAGGCCTCCCCCAAGTGACCGGTCCCGTGCGACTCGCATCCAATGGATTCCCGCAACCTTCCCCAGGTCATCGGTCCACCTAGTGGGAGGTCTTCAAACGCAACGTCTTCCGGTTCGCGGTCGCCACCACAGAACTTTTCGGCCCCATCGGCCATCCGTTCTGCGAGCAATGTGCCCTGCCCACTGCCACTTAAGTTTGGCAATTCTTCGGGCTACGTCGTTGACCCTGGTTCTCTTGCGGATGTCTTCATTTCTGATTCGATCACGCAAAGAAACTCCGAGCATAGCCCTCTCCATTGCCTTTTGGGTGACTTTAAGCCTTCTGATAAGGCCCATTATGAGCGACCACGTTTCGGTCCCGTATGTAATCACTGGCAACACACACTGGTCATAGACTTTCGTCTTGAGACACTACGGTAAGTTGGACGAGAAGATACCGCGCAGCTTCCCAAACGCTGCCCAGCCGAGTCGGATTCGACGATTGACCTCTTTCTCAAAGTTAGACCTACCTAATTGGACCGTTTGTCCCAGGTAAACATAACCGTCCACAGCTTCGAGTGTAGTGTCTCCGATTTTGATAGGAGTGGGTGTTACAGGAACATCCAACATGACCTTGGTTTTGTCCATGTTCATTTTTAGCCCCACTCTTTCGGAAGCAATATTGAGGTCATCGAGCATTGTACTGAGGTCCTCCATGGTCTCAGCCATGACCACTATATCGTCGGCAAACCGAAGGTGAGTGATGTACTCGCCATTGACGTTGATGCCTAGCCCTCTCCAGTCCAGAACCTTGAAGACATCCTCCAGTGCAGTGGTGAACAGTTTCGGAGATATGACGTCTCCCTGTCTCACACCTCGCTGCAGAAGGATAGGTTCCGAGGCTTGGTCCTGAAGTCTGACTGACATGGTGGCGTTTTTGTACAAACTATTTATTATTTAATTTCTATTCCCTCTACTTGCGTAGAAGCAGAAAAATCTTTTTCTAACGCGGGTGACTTATGTAAAAAAAATTGGTCCTCTTTCTGAAACAACATTAAACGCCCTTTGTTTTTTACGTGCCCACTACAAAAATGAAAAAAACTGTAACAAATGGTTTTTTTTAAATTACGTTCGTTTAATAAAGTACTTGATTCAAATATCTTGTTTTGACTTTCTAAGCCTATGAGTAAAAAAAACCTAGTATTTAAATAGTCTCGAAAGTCTCGTTTTCCCCGGGAATTTCGAGACAACACCTAGTCTCGTTTTTTTTTCCCGGGACTCAGTAATGCATCGAGACTGAAAGCCCTCTCACACAAGTCCGAGGCCATGTTCTTTTATGGGCTTCAGAATGCGCCACCTCCGGGATCCTCACTGACGGTAGGAGGGGTATCCATCGTCGTCGAGTCGACGTTGAAGTACCTGGGACAGCCGGTGGAACTTCGTGGACCATTTCCGACGTTTGGCCCCCAAACTGGAATGGACTGGGGCTACCTTCAGGCGGCTCCTGCCCAATCTGGGGGGGCCAAACGCCTCCTGCCGGAGGCTCTACGCGAGAGTCGTGCGGTCCATGGCCCTTTACGGGGCCTCGGTGTGGGCGCGTTCATTGAGGCGGCAAGCCACTACCTCAACGCGCCCCAAAAGGTGGTAGCCGTAAGCACAGAATAGATAATAGAGTCTGGCCAACGAAAGCTGTCCAAGAAAAAAGGCGGGAATTTTAAAAAATCAAGAGCTGTTAACCCTGGCTATACACTGCTTAAACGTTGTTGATACTATTTATTATTCAGCAAGTAAAGTCTTTTTTATTTATGTTTTATGAGCTGTAATTTTCGAGTGTAATGAAGAATATTAAATAAAAGAGTAGGTATTTTTAATTCTGCATTTTTATTATTTTCAAATAATTCATAATTTTATGTTCAGGTTTCCACGCCACCTGTGAGGTAGTGTCCTTAAAATTCGTTTATTTTGTTTCTTAAAGCTGAAATATCAAAATTATCCAAATTGGAAACTGTTGCTGATTGGGGACGATTTTTCCCCACAGTATTCCACTGTCCTTGATTGTTAGACCCTTTTTTTTTTTTTTTTTTTTTTTTTTCGGATGGGAAATCATCAAATAACCCCTCCCGCTCTGGGCGGAGCAGGAGGGAGTGTCAGACTTTTACTGACTAAAACCCATCCATGTTCCTTCATCGCCCTTTGTGTTCCGGGGCCACGGTATCTCTTTCGAATAGTCCCGCAACCCCTGATTGTTAGACCCTTCAATTTAAATTCTTCATAATTATGGTCTTCACACTTACATCTGAAGGGAACAAATACAATAAATTATGTAACAGTATATTATTAATAATCAGTCATTAAAGTAAAAAACCATAATAAAATACAGATAGTAGAGTTTATTATTTAATTTAGCCATCCATACATTATCATAAATGTTTAAACCCTTCGAAGTAACTGTTAAAAATCTATAATTTCTAAAGTAATACCTGTCATTGAAGATATCTTTACAAAATAATGAGATTCACATGTCGACATTTCATTTTTTTCGAGTTTTCAATTTCTATACTGCTTCCACAATTTTAAGTTTTGCCTTCTCGTTGTTAATACTTCCTGAAAAGTAGATAGACCGTGAAAAATATTGCGATTTGTTATAAATAGTCGAAAAGTATCAAGGTATTTCATTAGAAATTCAATAAACTAACCTAAAAATTAAATGATTGAATCCAGTCGTAGTATTTTCTCTGCAATTTCTGATTCATATCACTTTTTATGTCTTTAAATTTGTCAATCATAGTAAATAGAAGCTTCCTCGTCGAACTTTTGATTGTTTTCGGCATTATTTTAAACAAAACCAATAAAATTATGAAACACGTAAACACAAGATGACTTAAGTATTAAACGTAAATTGTCAATTTTGCCAGTCCTAAATAATTGCTATATCAAAACTTCTGAAAATATGTCGTGGACAGCTTTCGTTGGCCAAACTCACTAGATTTTAAACTAGCGTACAGAAGTTGCACTCCTTTGATCTTGAAGAAAGCCGACATTGTAAATACCTAAACTGAGCCCGCTCAATCAAAATTGTGCCTTCACGCCACGCGTTAGCGTATTTTATTTGGCGTCTCACTGCTTAATGGTCAGTCGGTAGGGTTGCCTCAAGTACTCAAAATAAAATACTACCAACATTTTTGTACTTTAATGTATTAGGTATTATTTAAATGTTAATTAAAACTTTTATAATTACAATTGTTTTACTCTACTATAATGTCTCTTAATATCTTGCCTTCTCTAAAATTACGATTACTTATTAAATTGAATAGCAGCAATGCGAAATCTAACAAAGGTAATTTAAAAATAAACTCTGAAGGGAAGCATGGACATGAAGCAGTGAAATTTATATAAAAAAGACAATTTTTTTCTACATTTATTAATAACAACAGTTTATCCGGCTTGTCATTTTCACTAGTAATGATTAATGATCAATAAATCAGTCAGTTAACAAACACGAAGTACGAGTAGGTAGGTACGGGACGCAAGGGCAAAAGAGCGCGAAAAATTAACGCGGCATACGTACGCAGTTACGCACGGCTGGAGCGCGACAGCCCTAGAGAGCTTGCATATTCAATATGCGCGAAGTGGTAGGTAATTATCTCATGCCTACACACGGAGTGCAATAGCTCTGCCGTAAGGCTGGCCCGGGGCTACCGCACGATCTCTCGCGAGGCGGCGAGCCTCCTTGCCGGATTGCCGCATTGGGATCTGGAAGCGATAGTCCTCGCGCGCCTGCATGAATGGCGCGCGGAGGCGTTACGCCGGGGGGAAACTCCGCTGCCGCGACAAATTTTCGCTCAGCGGACAGACTTCCGGCGTAATCTCATGGCGACATGGAGAGAGCGGCTGTCGCAACCCCGTGCAGGGCACGCCACGATAGTGGCGATAAGCCCCCTCTTTGAGGAGTGGCTTGAGAGACGCCACGGCGTCCTCACCTTCTGCCTGACGCAGCTCCTCACCGGACACTTGTTTCGGGAGGTTCCTGCACCGAATCGGGTGGGAGGAAACGCTCGGGTGTTTCCACTGCGAGGATCGACCAGAGGACACGGTGGAGGTGTGCCCCGCGTGGGCGGAGCACTGCCGTGTCCTCGAAGCGGCGACCTCTCGCGTCGGGCCCTAGTCCAAGCCATGGTCCGGAGCGAGACGGAATGGGACGCCGTCACCTCCTTCTGCGAAGCAGTAATGCTAGAGAAGGAGGTGGCGGAACGTGAGAGGGAGAGAACCTCATGTCCCTGCCGCCGCGGGAGACGCTCCGGGCGTAGGGGGGCCACCACGTGGCCCCCGGCCACCGTAGGCGCGGGCCTGTGGACGGTGGGCTAGCTCGCCGACCGTCCGTCTCATGACGACAGGCCGTGTCGACGGCGCGTTCGTGTTCTACGCGCGCCTCAAAGAAACTCAGCAATAGGAAGGGGTCCGCAAGGACCGATGCCTGCCGGGGTTGCGGGACTGTTCGAAAGAGATACCGTGGCCCCGGAACACAAAGGGCGATGAAGGAACATGGATAGGTTTTAGTCAGTAAAAGTCTGACACTCCCCCTCCTGCTCCGCCCAGAGCAGGAGTCATTTGATGATTTCCCATCCGAAAGAAGAAAAAATCAAAAAAGGGTAAGCTTAAGTACCTACCTACTTACCTATAATATTACTGTTTTCAAGGTCAACGTTTTGTAACGAACCGACCTTTCAATATGTAGATTAATGTAAACGATGGTGCATCATGCATGCGGCGCGGTGGCGCTATCATCGGTAGATAGAAAGAAAGAACATCTGAAACCCTCGTCGCGCGCGGGACGGGCGGAACGAAGGGGGGTACTCCCTTAGCATAATTTGCATATTCGGAACTGACCGACCGACGCGGCGACGTATTAGTGACATAATTGATCTTGTGCAGTGCGTGTGTGTTTACGTTTTATACTTTTGTATTGGCTGAGTTGTGCATCGGTATGTAATTGTGATTTTGTAGCGGTAAGTTGTGATTTCGTTTTCTACCAAAAGTGTTGTAATCAGATACAGGCACACATTTGTAATTTTTTAAATCATATTAGAAAAAACAGTGGAACCTACCTACCTTCTGTATAATATGTTAGTACTTACTGCACTGTGATGTTATTACATTTTTACCCGACTGCGCCAGAAGGAAGGTTATGTTTTTCGAGAGTATGTATGTATGTAAGTATGTATGTTTTTATGTATAATTGTTTGGCACGCTCTGTGGCCTGAACGGCTCGATGGATTTTAGCTTGAGAGGTGTCGTTAGATTTGTATTTACTGTGAAAGTGACACTGGATATATCAAGAAACAAAATAGTGGATTTTGGCGCCGAATTTAAATGTTTGGCACGCTCTGCAGCCTGAACGGCTCAATGGATTTTAGCTTGAGAGGTGTCGTTAGATTTGTATTTACAGTGAGAGTGACACTGGGTATATCAAAATAAAAAAATAAAACAAAATGGCGGATTTCTGGCGCCAAATTCAAATGTTTGGCACGCTCTGCAGCCTGAACGGCTTGATAAAGGGCTCATCATAAGGATTTTAAAATGGTATTATCTAAGTAATTAAAAAGTGTTAAATAAAAAAAAAAAACGTAAAAAATAACGAATAATTTTAAATAAAAACAAAAGAATAAAACAAGTTCAGGAAACACGACATATTGACTGCAACAGTCCATTATAAAACAAAAGATCTGGCTGGGGTAACGTGACTCGAGCCGAAAGTGTTTTTACCAAACAATTAAAAAACTATCAGCTTACCAAATTTAAAAATCTGCTTACCAATTACAGAAGCTGTATTTCTAATTATATATAATGCACTTAGATGACGATTTTCGACAATATCTGACTGGGGTCACGCACACAACTCAAACTCAAAGCATTTATTTCAACTAGAGACCATTACGGCACTTTTGAATGTCAAAAATACAAAAAAAAAAACAAAGCTACAGTCCCAGTCACAAGACATAATAACTTGAGAAAGTATACTGTAGTTGCCCATTCCCTAGCGTAGATCTCTATGGAGAAGAACGGGCAAGAAACTCCATGGACACTCTTTTAAACCAAAATATTGTTATAAAATCTTGGTTACATCATTAATTTTGAGATTGTGATATAGTACTGAATAAAGAGAAACTTGAATTCGTAGATAAAACGGTTTTCCTGGGGATTACGCTTGATTCAAGGCTACAATGGGGTTCTCATTTAACATCTCTGGCGGGGCGGCTAAGTTCGGCAGCATATGCTATTAGAAAAATCCGTCAATTTACTGATGTAGATACTGCTAGATTGGTCTATTTTAGTTACTTTCATAGTATAATGTCTTATGGCATTCTGTTATGGGGACGGGCTGCTGACATTGAGTCTATATTTATTCTGCAAAAAAGAGCCATCAGAGCCATATACAATCTTCGTAGGCGCGATTCTCTGAGGGAACTGTTTAAGGAAATAAACATCATGACTGTACATTGTCAATACATCTACGAAAACATAATGTACGTAAGAAAAAATCTACATCTTTTTGGTAAAAGAGGTGACAGACACAATTACAGTACTAGAAATAGGGACCAATTAGTTCAGCCAGGCTTCAGACTCGCTAAAGTAGACTCATCTTTCATGGGGTACTGTTTGAGATGCTATAATAAAATTCCACAAAGCATTCTTGAACTGAATGAAACAAAATTTAAAACATGTATTAAACGCACACTTTGTAAGCGAGCATATTACAAATTGGACGATTATATCGCTGATAAAAATGCTTGGCTCAATGCCGGTCCTGCTCCACAAGGACAGGGGCGCATTAATGGATAGCACTAATTGTATTGTTGGAGCTGCTGAAGATTGTACAACTATCTTTGTATTGTATAAATTCAATATCTTTATTATTATATAGCCGCATATCGCATATTGTGTGAGTGCTATGTACTAGAATGCTATCAGTCGCTGGAAACCTACGTTTTTCCTTGACTTGAATGTGCCGTGGCGGTTAGGAGATATGTCATGCTCACTCAAATGTCTCGCTGATGGTGACGCGTGTGTCGGATCATTTAGTTCCCTTCAAAATGGTTGAGTTGAATGGTGCTGATACATGCGTCATGTTCGTGAACGAGCGCTGTCAGTTGGGACTGGTCGGCTCTTGGCTGCCACGGCTTATTTGAATTTAATAATTTTATTTTTGAATTGTTTTTGTTTTGTTTTTACTATGGACACCTTTAACGTGCACATCTTGCTACATTGTTCTCACATAATGTACCATCTCAACATGAATGATGTAACCAAGATTTTGTAAAAATATTCTGATTTAAAAGAGTGTCCATGGAGTTTCTTGCCCATTCTTCTCCATAGAGATCTACGCTAGAGAATGGGCAACTACAGTACTTTCACAGTTTTTATGTCTTGTGACTGGGACTGTAGCTACATTTAATTTTCATATTTGTTTCGACAATTCAAAAGTGCCTGTAACTGGCCTACTTGAAATAAATGCTTTGATTTTGATTTTGATTTTGATTATACGTATGTAAGAACGATGTAGAAAGACGTGCAAATTAACAGCGTCCAGAGTAAAAGATTAGACTAAACAATATGACAACTATGACGTCACAATGTAGCGCGAGGAAAATCCTATCTTGTTTGAAACGCATTAGAAAGCTTTTGATATAAATGATCGCACCACGCCATATTTGAATCTCCAAAAACAAGTCCTTGGTGTATTGTGCGTGAGTGATACCAGTGGTGTTCCCAGACGGGGTGCTGATGGCGACGGGCGGCGGCGCGTTCGGCTGCTTCAGCAACTGTGAGGCGGCCTGGCACGCCGCGCGCATAGCCGGCGCCGCCAGCGGGGACCGGCCCTGGCGCTTCCCCTTGTGGCACTACTTCCACAAGCAGATCACCAGTGAGTCTACTTACTATGATCTCGAGAGAAGTTCGCGGCGAAGATGCGGGTGCGGGCGCGTTGTTCATTGCTCACTTGATGAGCGTGTAAATTAAACCGGCGACAAGACGCGTCCCGTTGCCGCTCGGGTGTCATTGACATTGGCTTGGCCACCATCAGGGATTTTAATTTTGATAACACAAAAAATTGTCGCTAATTAGTCGAAATATGTCGCCAAATATCAGAATTTGTCGGTCACTGGTTCAAAAGATATAAGGGTTTATAGGTGGCCGATCTGGAGAGTCTCCCCAGCTTGGCTACATTTATATCTCAAAAATTAGGGCATCTAGCAAAGACCTGTTTTCACCCATATTTTGTCACCAATTAGTCGCAATTTGTCGCCAAGTCACAGATTTAATTTGGTCTGATTGAGTTCATTCGATCTAAACTAAGACCCGATTAAATCTGTGACTTGGCGAAAAATTGCGACTAGTTGGTGACAAAATATGGGAGAAAACATTTCTTTGCTAGATGCCCTAGTTTTTGAGATATAAATGTAGCCAAGCTGGGGAGACTCTCCAGATCGGCCACCTATAAACCCTTATATCTTTTGAACCGGTGACCGACAAATTTTTTGTGTTATCAAAAAAAATTAATATCCCTGATGATGGCCAAGCCAGTGTCAGTCACACGCCGCTCGGCACCCGCTCTTGATTAAAACACGTCCACACGTTTTCTTCGCCCACTTACACGTTTGCACTTCTTTAATTTTGCCTCTAAATCTCTTCTAAAATATCATTCAAATCACTTACAAAGCAAGGCCCAAAATGTAGTAGAATGTAATGTTAGATTGGATATGCTTCCTTTTTTGTCTTTCTAAGATGGATTTATTATGCCCTCGCATCTTAAAAATGGTCTGTACTACGATTATCTGGCGGCACGGTAGTGCCCCCCCAAGCGAAGCGCAAGCCCGCAAGGGTACTACCTACCTACCTTTTCTCGAAGCGCTTCGTCGTTTTTTGAACACTCTTATAAATTGGGTTTGTATTATACCAGATAAACAAAATTCTCGGGATATGTTGTCAATAGCGGACTTATTAAACATATAAAGTTTTAATTGCATAGCTCTTATACTTTAGATTTTGTTGATATCTAAAAAACCCTGATTTCGTCACTGAATGATGATCATCAAAATACTTAGGATATTTCCTAATGTCCTAGAAAGCTGAAATTTGGTATGCTGGTAAGCTATTAATAGTAGGTACACAAACAAAAAAAAAAAAAAAACTATCCCCCAACCCCTTAAACTGAGACTTCCGCAATTTTGACGCTAGAGGTCTGAAAAGTGAAGAGCTAGAAGTCTGTAAAATATAGGGACTCCTGGCGCCACTGATGTGCAAGAAATACACAACTTTGTTGATTTGTGTTTGCTGTTTGCCATTGTTCGCCAAGCGTGTGGAGCCGGCATAAAATGTTGCCATGACGAGCACTGTCAAAAAGTTATCAGATCTCATATAGAACCAAGCTTCTAATTCTACACGTCCTAACTCTACAAGGTCTAACTTCACAAACTACACCTTAGTCAAAATATATGGCTTGGCCGTATCGTTACTACAAGAACTATTGTATAGCAGAAAAGTAATGCACAATGGATATCATGCATATTTCATGACCGGTCCATAGTCACACCAAATTGCCACACAGAGTGACTATGGTTAATTTTATGTATCCGTCACACTGGTGTGTTTATGGACAATTTAACCTGATGGACCCCGTGATCACACCATCACACAATTGACCCAAATTGTGTGTTTTATTTGGGTTGCTTGTTGTAAATTAATATTTGAATGTTACCTCGCCCTGGAGAGTATATCGCTGTCTAACAGGAGATGGCAGTGCTAGGCCCGTGGGTACGGGCCTAGCACTGCCATCTCCTGTTAGAAAGGTAAGGGAAAGAGTGACCTTTCTCACAATTCCGTACATGGATTCGTCAGAGAATAACTGAACTACATCTGCAGGCAATCAAAAATGGCGATGCTGTCCACATCCGCGATTAACAAAACTACTGCTCAGCCTAAGTATATATAACCTCAGAATGATAATAGGGACAATAACGGGTCATTGCCCCCTAAACAAACGCCGAAGAATTAGCCGCCCACGTCATCCTGGAATGCGAGGCCGTGGCTACTCAACGCGAACAAATCCTCGGAACGTTGAGGTCGCTCCGCGAAGCCTGTGAAGCTCCCGGGAAACTTCTGTGTTTCTAGGCGGAGCTAGGCTGGCTAACTTAGCCAGGACACCTATTACGCACAACGGACCGAATGAGAGTCTAAGTGCGGAAAATGGAGTCCCTACTCTACTCTACTTGGGTTGCTTTTTTTATTACCCCGTACCGGTATTATTTTTCTTAATATTTATACTGATAATGGAGTTTGGAACCAAAACCTAATAAATAATTACCTATTACTTACTTACATATAAGTAGGGTGGATACGGTAAACGTGGCAGTAAGGGGAACTACCTTAACCGTTGCAGCTACATGAAAATGGTCATAGAGACTATCCATAATTTTTCGTAAAATTTAAATCTCCATTCACAGATTTTCGAAAAATTAGATTACTTATCAAATTAAAATTATTTATTATCTGGATTTTTGATTACTTAAATTTATTTAGCTTTAACTCTTGGAGTTTGCGATCGTCAAGTGGTTATATATGGTGTCAAATAACATGCGAACATTTCGCGAATTTGCACGTATTGACGAATTAAGGTCACGTGGTTTGCACTGGTAAGTGGATACTGATCAAAAAGTTCTATGGGAAAAATCTAGGTTGGAGTACCAAAAAGTCAGTAATCGCCAAAAACGTAGTTACATACCGTTTCCGTGATCTTTTCTCTTTATTTTTTGTTTTTGGATTTCAGAAAAAAGAAAATTAAAATCAGTTTCCTAATAATTTATGACGAAAACATTTTGCGTTATTTTATTTTATTTCTTCAAGTGTATTGAAAAACGTCGTTTGATACACGTGGACATTTGTTATTTCAGGTCTCGGCTCAAAAACAACAAAATTTCTCCACTTGTATCAAAATGTACTATAATGTACTTACCTACTTATATTAAAATTTTACATTGTTTTTTTCACATTTTCACTAATAACTATTAGAGTTTTATAGTGTGTAAGTAAATAATAATTAGTGTTTTTTTGGAAAAAAAGCAACCCAAATAAAAGACATAAATTGGGTCAATGGTGTGATGGTGTGACTACGGATCAGGTTAAATTATCCTTAGTCACACCAGTGTGACGATAGGGATAAATAAAATTAACCATAGTCACACTGGCAATTTGGTGTGACTATGGATCGGTCATGACATTTTTCACCTTTCGCCCATGTGAATGTAGCGAAAAGTACGAGTCATATGGTACCGGCGGTCTTGGCAACATTTTACATGAAAATGTTTTTGGTGGCATATTATCCTTGGTCCAGCAGCAAAATGTTAATATTCAACTAATGTACGAGTTGGTATACATACGTAGCAGTGCACTAAATGTTTCAGATGACCCTTCTGTCGATTTGAGAAACCAAGGTAGTGGACACGCGACCCCTTGTCTTGGAGCTGCCTTTTTGAAGGTCAGTAAACTATCAACTTTTGAAACCAAAGATTCTCAATTCACTGCATTTGAGTGCTAGGTTGCTCGACTTTTGTTTGAAGGGGTAACTAGGACTGTTAGCGTTATTTTAGCGCCGGGTAAGGGTCAGTATTAGGGAATGCAATCTCGATCTCGCGAGATCTCGCCTCATTTTTCGAGATCAATCTCGAAGCATAAAATGACGAGATCGAGCGGCAGTAGTCAGCGAAGCATCACGCAGCAGGCTAGAGTCCGTGATTAAAAAAGAGATGTATCTCTATGAGTGGAATATCGAGGGTTATTTTTTTGCAATTTTCTTACAACAGCTTGCTCATGATGGTATGGTACCAACTAGTGTTGAATCTGAGAGGGAGTTTTATTCAGCCGCTGGTTACATAGCGACTGACATCCGTTTATCGACAACACTTTAAGCACTATTTGTTTTTAGGGAGCTATTTCCAAAATCACTCGTAAAACAATTTGTTTCTTGTTTATTTTATTTTTCACTTTCATTAAGTATTTTTGTTAAAATACCTGCGTTCTTTCATAAGAAGAGATTATTTTACGGGTCTTGTGATTTGTGCGCTCATAAACATAAGTAAATAATTTGGACTTTTTTTCAATAATTAATGTTGTATCTTACTCGTATCCAAGCAGTTTCTAAGTAAAACAATTTTTTTTTGGAAAACCATTCAAGATCTCGAAAATGCCGAGATCTCGCCGAGATCAAATTTCTAATTTCGACTTGGCGATCTCGTCTCGAGATTGCATTCCCTAGAGCACAGAGAGAACGGATAAATCCTTGAGGAATTTACTGGGTTCATTGAAAATAGTATTACTGCTATTTAGAGTAGAAAATTGCATGAATATCGACGCTCACAGCAAGCGTCGCCTCGCGCGCCTCCTCCGAAACCGCGCGAGCTAGCACTACTTAAACTTGGAGGCCCGTGCAGCTGTTTTTATGTGTGTTCCGTTTTGGCCCGGCCACGATGCCAAACAAGGTCATGGTTATGGCAGGAGACTGTACGGATATGTACCTTTTGGTACTATAAAGAGAAATAAGAGTACCACATTATTTCATGACTTATACACCATTTTCAGTGGCCGGGCTACACCGTATCCGTCCTAGCACGGCCACGCTTAGATCGGCTGAAATTCACAACTTTAATTGATGATTCGTGTCTGAGATCAGTGTACGTGTGATGTACTTTAAAATAGAACTACTTATATTTTTAAAAAGCCTTTCAAATCTATCTAATAGTCCAATTTCACTGTCACTTCAATTTTTCAAGTAGAAAACTCCTGACAATAATTCAATAGCAATAGTATAACTTGACAACTTACAATAACTATTCAGGGTCAGGCGTTTTCTACCTGAAAAATTGAAGTGACTATTAAATAGATTTGAAATATTTTTTTTTTTAATATAAGTAGGTCTATTTTATAGTACATCACACGTACACAGATCTCAGACACGAATCATCCATAAAAGTTGTGGATTTCAGCTGATCTAAGCGTGGCCGTGCTAGGACGGATACGGTGTAGCCCGGCCACTGAAAATGGTGTATAAGTCATGAAATAATGTGGTACTCTTATTTCTCTTTATAGTACCCAAAGGTACATATCCGTACAGTCTGTGTACGTTACCCCAGCAGGAAAGTGTCTCCTAGAGTTATATGAGTGGAACCTTTAATTAGTGCCCTAACTGCTGTCAATGTGCCCCCACATAAAAAATTGTGCCCCCCCGTCGTTTTGGAAATAAACGGAAAAAACGATTCCTACTGGGGTAACGTTTTTCTAGCAGGAAAATTCTAAACGAATGATCGGAGAGAGAAACATTGTGCATGGCCTTGTAGCTTATGTTAGTGCCACAATGTGCCCCCAAAAATAAAATGTGTGCCCCTTCAGGTTTTCGAGATATTGCGTTTCCTGCTGGAGTAACGTTTTGCAGAATCGTATATCTCTGAAACCATTGTATGTGCCCCTGTAAAATAAACATACACGAGTAGCTCTTAATATGTGCCCCTTAGTGCCCCAATTAGATTTAAGAAAAAATTTCTAATTTCCAAGTTATCGCGGTTTTATGAAAACTCGAAAAAACATCGCAGCGCCTAAATGAGTCAAGGTATAAGCTCGCTGAAAACTGTATTCTGTCCGTCTTGACACTAATAATAACCACACAAAGTTTCAAAACTGTTCATGCATGCGTTTTTGAATTATCTTGAGTCAAAACGATGGTGACATAACTTTGACGGCAAAATACAAGGAACCAGCTCAATCCCAGATGTGTAGGTGTAAACCAATAATGTGTGCCTTTAGTCAAAAATATATGGTGAAAATATTCAGCTTGGAATGTTTCACATTATGTAAATATCGACAAAAAACTAAACATGTAAATAACGGCTGGTTATCCGACCAAATTCGAATGACTACTAAAAAGCGACGGACTCATACATAACGATGACCCTCTTTATTGGACGTATTATACCTAAGCTGTTGTCCATACCACAGTATAAATATGGACAGTACGGAAACTACCTACAAATGCTCGAAACCGTACACTAACACAAACATGCGCATCGACGGGGTCGCCATAGTTTAAGATCCCTTACAAAGCGACCATCACCGAGCTGGTTAATGGATGAAAAGTATTTTATATCAAATTAAATATGTCAATAAATATATTACAAACTAGCTGAACCGCGCAACGTCGGCTGCGTCACATGAGAGAGAGAGAGAGGGTTAGAGAGAGAGTGTGTGTGACTCAACCTTAAAAGATAGACATAATTATGCTATCGCTGTTTTTTTTTAACTTTTCATGAGGAATAGTCCCCTCATACATGATTGTTGCGTAGCTTTAACCGTTTATGTAGCGCTCGCAACGGAAGCTTTCAAAATGAATAAATTTTCCCCGTTTTTGCAACATTTATCATTGATGCTTCGCTCCTATTAGTAGTAGCGTGATGTTAGATAATCAGCCTTCCTCGATAAATGGACTATCCAACACTAACATTTTTTTTAAATTCAAACCAGTACCTAGTTCAAGAAATTAGCGCGTTTAACGAACCAAACAAACATACTCTTGAGCTTTATAATATAAGTATAGATTCAAGTTGGTAACAATTTAATTTTTCCGATATAATATACTTATGTTTTTCCAAATAAGGGCTTGCCTCTACTGCCTTACGTCTTCATCCTTACACTCGATGACAGTCGTACTCCAGCTAGGTCGAAAGTTCTCATCAAAGGTGCAGGAAATTAGCCCAAACACGATTTTTCTATTTTAGATGGGACCAACTTTGAGATATACCTAAGCTTTTCACAAAAAAAAGGACCATCTGTAAGCTTCATACTTTCGATGGGTATGGAATTTGTCCAAACCAGAGAAATGTTTATTTTTAAATTGCTAATTAATCATATTCTGAATTGAATTTTTTTAGTCAACCCATTTGTAATATATTTATTGACATAATTTAATTTGATATAAAATACTTTTCATCCATTAACCAGCTCGGTGAAGGTCGTTTTGTAAGGGATCTTAGTGTGGCTGACTCTGGCAGAGCCACCATCAGGGATTTTAATTTTGATAACACAAAAATTTAGTTGCTAATTAGTCGAAATTAGTCGCCAAATATCAGATTTGGTCGGTCACTGGTTCAAAAGATATAAGGGCTTATTGTTGGCCCTGCTGGAGAGAGCCTACCCCAGCAGAGCCACATTAATAACTCAAAAACTAGGGCACCTAGCGAAGATCTGTTTTCTCCCACATTTACTCGCTAATTAGTCGAAATTAGTCGCCAAATATCAGAACTGGTCGGTCACTGGTTCAAAAGATATAAGGGCTTATTGTTGGCCCTGCTGGAGACAGCCTACCCCAGCAGAGCCACATTAATAACTCAAAAACTAGGGCACCTAGCGAAGATCTGTTTTCTCCCATATTTACTCGCTAATTAGTCGAAATTAGTCGCCAAGTTACAGATTTAATCGGGTCCTAGTTCAGAAGATATAATGAGTTCAATTATTAAGGTATAGTCCAAGAGCTAGATCGAAGAGTTCACGAAAAATTGCCAAGAAAAAATATTTCTATTAATATGTGTAATATACTTCTAGTTTTATCGGTCTAAAGTCCTTAGAAATGACCGAGAGAGATAAATTCTCTATTAAATACATGTTAAATGTTTTTAATTATTAAGTTAGAGTGGCTTAAATTTCTTTGAAACCATTAAACCTTGCTCTTGGTCTATTTAGTGTCAAGATGTACAGTCGCATGCAACTGTTTTACTAATTTACAATGTTGAGCTCTAATTTACTTTAGAATAATAAATACGTTAAAATTATCGTACCTATCTTTAGTACAATGTAATACTTAAACGTTGAAAACGTATTGTAAGTATGTAGGTAAGTATCAACCCATTGCTTGAAATACATTACAAAAAAATACATCTTAAATCAGTGTGGCTGACTCTGGCAGAGCCACCAACAGGGATTTTAATTTTGATAACACAAAAATTTAGTCGCTATTTAGTCGAAATTAGTCGCCAAATATCAGATTTGGTCGGTCACTGGTTCAAAAGATATAAGGGCTTATTGTTGGCCCTGCTGGAGACAGCCTACCCCAGCAGAGCCACATTAATAACTCAAAAACTAGGGCACCTAGCGAAGATCTGTTTTCTCCCATATTTACTCGCTAATTAGTCGCCAAATATCAGAACTGGTCGGTTACTGGTTCAAAAGATATAAGGGCTTATTGTTGGCCCTGCTGGAGACAGCCTACCCCAGCAGAGCCACATTAATAACTCAAAAACTAGGGCACCTAGCGAAGATCTGTTTTCTCCCATATTTACTCGCTAATTAGTCGAAATTAGTCGCCAAGTTACAGATTTAATCGGGTCCTAGTTCAGAAGATATAATGAGTTCAATTATTAAGGTATAGTCCAAGAGCTAGATCGAAGAGTTCACGAAAAATTGCACAAGAAAAAATATTTCTATTAATATGTGTAATATACTTCTAGTTTTATCGGTCTAAAGTCCTTAGAAATGGCCGAGAGAAATAAATTCTCTATTAAATACATGTTAAATGTTTTTAATTATTAAGTTAGAGTGGCTTAAATTTCTTTGAAACCATTAAACCTTGCTCTTGGTCTATTTATACAAAAAAAAAATACAAAAATATTTATTACTTCTCAAACATTGTGTCATACATAAATTGAGGCAGCCCCAGTAAGTTACAATAGTACTTGTGTCGGGGCTGTCTCGCTCTTCCCATAGGTGGTATCCTAACAATGAAAATTAAGTCAACGAATATAATAAAAATGCAATAAAAAGGAAAAAAAAAAAAAAAAAAAAAAATTAAATGATAGTTAATTAATTAATTAATTACTTAAGCAGCTCTCCTTGTATTTTTTGCGTGCGTGTGTATTTGTGTGCGTGTGTGTGTGTTTTGTGTGTGTATTTGTCTGTGTGTGCGTGTGTGTGTGTGTTCGTGCGATAATCCAGATAATTATCCAATATGTTAGCCTACCCTGATCAGAATGTTTTCTGTTTCTTCATATGTTAGAGATCTTAACCAATCACTTATTGTTCTTTTACAATCGTATAACCGCATGGGATATATTTCACACTTAAGATTCAGTTTATTGTATATGTAGGTGGATTGTGTAACATATTGACGGCTAGCAAATGCTGATCGAACCCCTGGAGAGTAGGCCACAATATCTCTGCGCCTTCTGCTCTGAGTATCTGGGTTAAAAGGAAGACATTTATGCAGGGTTAAGGTCACATTTAGAACATAAAGCTTTCTAATTGAAAGCAAGTTGCTGACTTTATAGAGGTCTGTTGTGGGGAACCTAAACGGTTTAAAATACATCACCTTGATAAGTGATCGCTGAGCTCTTTCCAGATCGAGGAATTTCATTTTGGAAGCACCACCCCATATCGGAATGCAGTAAGTTATTACGGATTGCGCCAGAGCTATATAGATCTTGTTTATAAGTTGAGCGGACATAACATGACGTAAAGTTTTGAAGACCCAAATGAGCTTCCTGATCCTTTTCATGAGGATCTCAAGGTGAGGGTGCCACGACAGTCTTTGGTCAACAAGTATGCCTAAATATTTTGTGGATCTGACTTATTGTATATTCTGGCAGCCACAGTTACTTGTATAGTTATAGATGGAATAATTTGGACAAACATGAATAGTAATGCCAAAGTCAGTTCCAGGTTGTGATCTTTGGCTTGGGGAAAAACAAATAAAATTAGTTTTGTTGGTATTAAGGGTTAAAAGGTTTGCTCTAAGCCAGGCAGCTATCTTAATCAGACCCTGTTCAGCGACAGTTTTCACAAGGTTCCATGAGTTGCCCGAAAAAACAACCGCAGTGTCGTCTGCGTAAGAGAAGATTTTCCCTCCAATGATCTGCATATTGCAAAGGCTGTTAATATAAACTAAAAACATTGTTGGACCCAAAACACTCCCCTGTGGAACTCCGTAATAGACATCCCCCTCAACACTACACAAGTTACTAATCTTTACCATTTGCTGTCTGCCTTTGAGATAGCTCTCAAAAAGGGAGAGAGGCGTGCCTCTTATACCTATGTTTTCTAACCTGCGCAGAAGGATCGGGACGGAAACGGTGTCAAAAGCTTTTTTCAGATCTAAGAAGACTGTTAAGCATTTATGACCCCTATCCACCCTATCTACAATTTCAGATGTCAAAGCCGAAATAGCGTCTTGAGTTGAACGTCCTCGTCTAAACCCATATTGTGCGTTTGATAGAATATTGAATTTCTGTAAATAGTTGATTAGTCTCTTGTTTATTAATTTTTCTAAAATTTTTGAAATTGCTGGTAGAACTGATATGGGACGATAGTTGTTGACGTCGTTTACGTCCCCGCCCTTGTGCACAGGAGTGACCACAGATCGCTTTAAATCTTTCGGGAAAACACCAGTTTTGAAACATAAGTTAGCTAACTGGCTTAGGAGTGGAACTACAAAATCCCTCGATTGTTTTAAATATTTTGTAGGAATACCGTGTACCTATTTAGTGTCAAGATGTACAGTCGCATGCAACTGTTTTACTAATTTACAATGTTGAGCTCTAATTTACTTTAGAATAATAAATACGTTAAAATTATCGTACCTATCTTTAGTAAAATGTAATACTTAAACGTTGAAAACGTATTGTAAGTATGTAGGTAAGTATCAACCCATTGCTTGAAATACATTACAAAAAAATACATACTTAAATCAAAGATGTAAATACTTACTATACCTAATATGAGCATTAACGGCTCTAATTAAGGTTTAATAGGTAAGTTTATTTATTGTTCCTTATAAATACAACAAATTGAACTGTATCTAAATGCCGGAAATAATATATAAATCTAAATCAAATTATAAAAATGAATTTCCAAAAAGTTGGTTTGATGTGTGTATTTTGAGGTGATTGTCAGTGTTGCGTTGTGGGTGTGTGTGTATTGTGTCGTGGTAGGCTGTAGAGTTTGTATGGACGGGTTGAGTTTTTATTTTATCTTAATTTAGGTTAGAATAATAAAACTTCATTGTCGAAATATAAAATTATTAATTAGTTACCTTAAAATTATTGTACTAACAGAAAATGTTACAAATACCTACTTAATCAATAATCTGAAGAGATAAAGTTTGTGAATTTGGATGTTAGGGGTAAGTACCTACTCTTCGGTACTACTGATCCGATTTAAAAAATTCTTTATTCCTTTTGTGAGCTTTTTCACTCATAAGTCACGCAAACGAAGTTGCGTGGGTCAGTTAGTTTCTCAATAAAAAAATTAAAGTCCAATTACCTACCTACGTTGTTTTATATCCGCAAAATTATCTACATGAAGTTACAGTCATTGTAATAGTATTGCAGTAATATTTAGATAAATTTCTACAAACAGTGATTATTTATTACATATGTAGGTACCTATTTGAATTTCAGGTAAGTAACAATTAGATAATATAAACACAACAATATTAACAAAAAATAATTTCTACTCTTTGCACTAACCATGCCAACATTAAGATGAAAACTTAAATGTAGCTACAGTCCCAGTCACAAGACTTAAAAACTGTGAAAGTACTGTAGTTACCCATTCCCTAGCGTAGATCTCTATATTGTCTGTTTCACACGAGGGCAGAACAGTGAGGCAGAACAAGGGACATAACAGTTTGGAAGGACAGTGGTGTTTAAATATAGGACAGTCCGCGAGTGACAGCGATGGAGCATCGACGTCGTCGACGACGACGACAACGGCAGCCGCTATTTTGAGAACCAACGCCATGCCGCTGTCAGTGTCCGCCAATCCACAAGCAAAACAAGTCGGGACTTGCGCGAGTAAACTGCCCCGAAAAAATAGACCGGTAGGCTATTAACTTACTGTTCCGTCCTGGTTACTATCAACAGTATCAACTATCAAGACAGTCTGTTCTTTGCGTTCAAACAGTAGCAGTACTGTGCTGCCCTCGTTTGAAACAGGCGTAATCATATCAAATACCTATATCAATAACAGCACAACATTAAATTGGCTTTTTTTTTATAAAATCCTTACAATTATCGTAAAATTTTAATCACAGTATAAATTTTAATCACAGTAGGTATACATTTTAATCACAGTATAAAAATCACAGTATTTAAATTAAATCACAGAACTTTCACCTAGGTATGCGTAATGTTAGCACTATTTGGTCCGTTGGTTAGAAAACATTTTTTTTTAGATTTGAACCATATTTGAACCTTTTATTCTACTCCTTCCTAGGAATGACATATTTCGTATATTTATTATTCATTTTTATGTGTTTACTTACAATGTGTATTATATTTTGTTGAAACTCGCCGCACACGTGTGGCCGGTAGCGGCCACTTGCTACAGCAGTGTCGGAGATTCGCGATAGCGTGCGACAGCCACCGGTGGCTGTGGTTGGTGGCCCGTTTGCGCCGAGCCTTAGGTATACCTCTGCCTAACCCTTTGGGGATTACAGGCGTGATGATATGTTATGTACCTACGTTTATTTCACTACAAAGGTACAAATCTATTGAATTTCAGATATAGGTAATCTAATTTCAATAGATACCGACTAATGAGGTAGGTAAGTACCTACTAAATTCACACCCGTAGACACCCCAATTATACGTAGAAAATTAGATAAGTTACAACTCAGATCAAAATTCTTACAATCATAATGTATGCACTGAAGCACTTAGGTAGGTAGTGTTTTTTTTTTAAATTAACTATCCTAATTGTAGCCAAATAATATGGACATCGACGGACTACATTGGTAGGTAGCGCATCAGTATTGGTATCTTAGGACACACACACAAACACGCTAATGACGTGAAAAATCAAGGTAACTTACATAATAATGGCGTCCTCTTTTCAAAACACTCTCAAATTGTCCACCACCATGTGACATGTCCAATGCACTTAAAAGCCCGTATTCGTAATTGTTCTTTTAATATTTTACACAAACAAACCTTCTCGCTGTACTCCCGGTGGATGACTAAAGAAAAAAATCTTTAGAGTAAGTTTGTTAATTTACCTATTTTTTTTTAAATACTTTTAGTGGCGCGAACACCGCCGACGACGCGCCGGTGCTCGCTCTGTTCCCCGTTTTTGTATTTGCGGAATAGGTAGGTACCTAAAGCATTCGAGTTCCTAACTATTCTTTAAGTTCCACTTTAAACTGGCCGACTTTAACTTAGGTACGTCACGGGCAACTCGTTCTAAGTAGCTCGTCTGTACACGCGCATCTATCTCTTTCTTACTTATCGTGTAAATGTAACGGAGCACAGCGATCTATCTGCCAGCGACTAAATGCACACATTTTGTTCGATACCTAAATAATTACATATATTTATTGTAGATCTTGTTTTTAAGTAATGAATACTGCTTTCCTTTGGTGGGTTGAAGTTATAGAATTCCTCCAGACGTCGTATAGATACACCTGTCTAAAAACTACTTTAAGTATTTTGTACTTGGTTGTACCACTGTATGGGGAAATTGAATTCTTTAATATATTTTTAATGACACACCGACTGAATCTGTAACTTGGCGACTAATTTCGACTAATTAGCGAGTAAATATGGGAGAAAACAGATCTTCGCTAGGTGCCCTAGTTTTTGAGTTATTAATGTGGCTCTGCTGGGGTAGGCTGTCTCCAGCAGGGCCAACAATAAACCCTTATATCTTTTGAACCAGTGACCGACCAGTTCTGATATTTGGCGACTAATTTCGACTAATTAGCGAGTAAATATGGGAGAAAACAGATCTTCGCTAGGTGCCCTAGTTTTTGAGTTATTAATGTGGCTCTGCTGGGGTAGGCTGTCTCCAGCAGGGCCAACAATAAGCCCTTATATCTTTTGAACCAGTGACCGACCAAATCTGATATTTGGCGACTAATTTCGACTAAATAGCGACTAAATTTTTGTGTTATCAAAATTAAAATCCCTGTTGGTGGCTCTGCCAGAGTCAGCCACACCTTAAATCAAAGATGTAAATACTTACTATACCTAATGTGAGCATTAATTTACCTATTTTATTTTAAATACTTTGAGCGGCGCGAACACCGCCGACGCGCCGGTGCTCGCTCTGGGGGTCTAAAATGGCCGCTTTAGGAGAATCCTAATATGAATCATGTTAAAAATTTAAAATTCTTAAAATGGACTTTTAGTCATAAAGTCCATTTTAAGAATTTTAATTTTTTAACGTGATTCATGCTAAGATTCTGCGTGGATTCTGCTATAGCGAGCGGCCTTTTTAGACCCGCTGTTCCCCGTTTTTGTATTTGCGGAATAGGTACCTAAAGATAACAACATTCGAGTTCCTAACTATTCTTTAAGTTCCACTTTTAACTGGCCGACTTCAACTTAGGTACGTCACGGGCAACTCGTTCTAAGTAGCTCGTCTGTACACGCGCATCTATCTCTTTCTTACTTACCGTGTAAATGTAACGGAGCGCAGCGATCTATCTGCCAGCGACTAAATGCACACATTTTGTTAGATACCTAAATAATTACATATATTTATTGTAGATCTTGTTTTTAGGTAATGGTGCCGATTCCCTTGTTCACAAACAAAACTAAATTTAAGTTGAATGCATCTTTTTCTTTCTATTTCATTATGAAAAGGACAGAAGATAAATATTAGTTTAATCCTGTCAAATTAGTCAGCACCTGACGTAATATGATGTAATTTTAATAGTCAACTTTTTAATCGCGTCTAAAACTTGTATGGCGCTGATTAATTTGACAGAACATAACTAAAATTTATCTTCTGTCCTTTTCTTAATGAAATAGAAAGAAAAAGATGCACTGAACTTAAATTTGGTTTAGTTTGTAAACAAGGGAATCGGCACCAATGAATACTGCTTTCCTTTGGTGGGTTGAAGTTATAGAATTCCTCCAGACGTCGTATAGATACACCTGTCTAAAAACTACTTTAAGTATTTTGTACTTGGTTGTACCACTGTATGGGGAAATTGAATTCTTTAATATCTTTTTAATGACACACCGACTGAATCTGTAACTTGGCGACTAATTTCGACTAATTAGCGAGTAAATATGGGAGAAAACAGATCTTCGCTAGGTGCCCTAGTTTTTGAGTTATTAATGTGGCTCTGCTGGGGTAGGCTGACTCCAGCAGGGCCAACAATAAGCCCTTATATCTTTTGAACCAGTGACCGACCAGTTCTGATATTTGGCGACTAATTTCGACTAATTAGCGAGTAAATATGGGAGAGAACAGATCTTCGCTAGGTGCCCTAGTTTTTGAGTTATTAATGTGGCTCTGCTGGGGTAGGCTGACTCCAGCAGGGCCAACAATAAGCCCTTATATCTTTTGAACCAGTGACCGACCAAATCTGATATTTGGCGACTAATTTCGACTAAATTTTTGTGTTATCAAAATTAAAATCCCTGTTGGTGGCTCTGCCAGAGTCAGCCACACCTGGGATTGAGCTGGTTCCTTGTATTTTGCCGTCAAAGTTATGTCACCATCGTTTTGACTTATAACAAGATAATTTGAAAACGCATGCATGAACAGTTTTCAGCGAGCTTATACCTTGTCTCATTTAGGCGCTGCAATATTTTTTCGAGTTTTCTTATAACCGCGATAACTTGGAAATTAGAAATATTTTCTTAAATCTAATTGGGGCAATAAGGGGCACATATTAAGAGCTACTCGTGTATGTTTATTTTACAGGGGCACATACAATGGTTTCAGAGATATACGATTCTGCAAAACGTTACTCCAGCAGGAAACGCAATATCTCGAAAACCTGAAGGGGCACACATTTTATTTTTGGGGGCACATTGTGGCACTAACATAAGCTACAAGGCCATGCACAATGTTTCTCTCCGATCATTCGTTTAGAATTTTCCTGCTAGAAAAACGTTACCCCAGCAGGAATCGTTTTTTCCGTTTATTTCCAAAACGACGGGGGGCACACATTTTTTATGTGGGGGCACATTGACAGCAGTTAGGGCACTAATTAAAGGTTCCACTCATATATCTCTAGGAGACACTTTCCTGCTGGGGTTACGTACACGTAGGTACAGTCTCCTGCCATAACCATGACCTTATTTGGCATCGTGGCCGGGCCAGAAAGGAACACGTTTTTATTTAGCCTCTTAACCCACCTAATATTGCAATAACCAATATCCTTTCCTTTTCAGTGCAATATGTCTCCGTAGACAGTACATAGTTTGTTACTTGTTCCAGAACTTTATCTGCGGCGACTGGCTTCACATGGACATCACCGGCGTAGGCAAGGTGGCGCACTCGGGCGCGCCGCCCTACCTCGACACGTGCCGCATGACGGGCCGCCCCACGCGCACCCTGGCCGTGCTACTGCAGCAGCTCGCGGCCGCCAGCTCTGCACCGCTATGCCCGACAGATCCCCAGACATGTAGACCGACTCCGCCGCCATGCCCGCCAGAGTCCCAGCCATGTAGACCGACTACGCCGCCAGAGTCCCAGCCATCTAGACCGACTCCGCTGCCATGCCCGCCAGAGTCCCAGCCATGTAGACAGACTCCGCCGCCATGCCCGCCAGAGTCCCAGCCATGTAGACCGACTCCACCGCCATGCCCGCCAGAGTCCCAGCCATGTAGACCGACTCCGCCGCCATGCCCACCAGAGTCCCAGCCATGTCGACCGACTCCGCCGCCATGCCCGCCAGAGTCCCAGCCATGTAGACCGACTCCGCTGCCATGCCCGCCAGAGTCCCAGCCATGTAGACCGACTCCGCTGCCATGCCCGCCAGAGTCCCAGCCATGTAGACCGACTCCGCCGCCGTCCCCGCCATGTAGACCGACACCGCCGCCATGTGCACCGGTTTGCCCGACAGAGCTTCAGCCATGTAGACCGACTGCACCGGTTTGCCCGACAGATCCCCAGCCATGTAGACCGACTGCACCGGTTTGCCCGACAGATCCCCAGCCATGTAGACCGATTTCGCAGCAAGGTGGTCAAAGTCAACCTTGTTCGGCTTCACCTCAAACTTGTGCTCCAAAACCACAGACATGTCCGCCCTCAACCCAGACTTGCGCACCTAACCCACAGACTTGTGTGCCACCTATGAAGCACAAGTGCAATTAAAATCAGTCATGGTTTTTGTTTATAAATATGTAGCCTTCCAATATCTTGTAAGTCTGATTTCGAGTAAATTATCTGGTCCTTATCCTACAGTCATGAATTTAAATATCAAATCATATTTTTGATAATGTTATTTATACTTTTATATTGTGTATTTTTAATGGTTACCTATTTGGTTTAATAATAAATGTGTATTCGTCAACTTAATTTAAAGGACTATCTCTTCAAGTATACAAAATTTCATGCCAATGAGATCTTTATCGTTATAAGTTACACCACTCGAAACATACATTAAGAAAATCGACCGTTCCACAGCCAGCGTGTAGGCGTTCTCAGAGCAGCTAGCACACAAACATAACAGTGTGATCTCACTAATGTACACAATCAGCAAACAGAACATTAGGAAGTGTGAGCTCATACAATGGCAAACAAAAAGAAACACGTAATCAAATCAACGGGACTGAAATGAAACACTAATGCTTATTGACCTAAAAATGAAGAAACATTTATTTTCAGTATGTCTTTTGTAAAATTTTATAACAGAATGAATCAAATGTGGTAAGAGAATAACAGAGCGGATTACTTTCCATTTCGATAGAATTAGTTTCACCAACAATAGAAATATAATATTTATCAAGTCATTTACAGATACAATTAATGCAGTACCAATAAATCTAATTTATTCGTTTACTGAGTTAGTTAAATTTAAACATTTATTACGATCATAATGTACACGGAGTGGAGCGGACGACCGGGGCCGTCCGCCGGGTACACTATATTTTTTTGGGATTTTTTAAATTTTTATTCCTCACGTACTTTATAAATATCTCATACTTGAAAAAAATTTACATTAAAATGTATCGGAAAGGTGCGGGACGCTAGCACCGCATACACTAGGGCGCGACGCAAACAGAGGCACGCACGCACACATACAGGACGGCGGGCGCCCGAAATATACACAAATATAAATTATGAGCCGACACGAACCCGAGACTTATACCATCACATTGCGACGCACACCTATTCGTTTTCCCTTTGTACCGCTACAGTTAAAATTTTTCTTACATAGTAAAATTAACGGAATACTTTAAATCTAAATAAAAAGAGAAGGCGGAGGCGACGGAAGCGGACGACACAGCCGCCCGCGCCTGTCGTCTGCGCCCATACGTTACAAGTACATCATTAAACTGAAACGATGACAATATTTAATTTATCGCAAACACTAGAGAAATGCAGGTCCAATACGATGGTAATATTGTGTGTCATGAAACAAAATGTATATTTAAATTCTCTGCTTTTTACACACACACTAGCCGGCGGCTCACTTCGACGTCATCATGGTGACGAATTCTGTAACAGAAACACAACACGCCATTAGTGACGTCATCACTCAGCGCACTGCCGAGGTTTACAAGAAAAGTTTCACATAAACCCTTGCATAGCATGTCTAAGATAAAATGTTAACACAAACATTATTAACACAACGAAAGTAACCGACAGAGATAGAGATGCACTAAAGATGTAACCGCTATTAGACAGATAGCCACTAAATGTATTAACATAGTAAATAAATTGAGTCAACACCAAACATATGCCTTGGGGATAACAATGAAAATAATCAAAGCAAGGCATGTACTTGATGGAGCGACGAACAACATAAATAAACCGTATTTTACCTCATCATGCCACTACAAGGGGATTATGTGAAATACCACCCTCTGGATAAATCCACAAAAATATATAATATTGATGATAAAGTAACAATAAGTGATGGGCGGAAGCACTCGATTAGATACCAGTGCTGCGAACATATCCCGAAAGTGTTGTGAGAAGCCTATCACTCATGTACATGAAGTCGACACAATATCGATCGCATATCGCGCGTTATCGTTTGCTGCTCGTTCGTGAGGCACAGTGTGATGAGTACGAGTGGGAGTGTTCGTGACAAGCAAAGCACCGGACACGCACGCGCAAGCGCAAGGACCAAGCGTCGCTTCCTCGGAACAACGGAGCGGATCACCAGGTGGTATTTCTATAGGAAGAATTCTATACAGATATTAGACACATGCACCAATCAACAGGAAAACAATATTCAACATGTCCCTGTGAGGCGGACGCGTGTAATTTTGTCGTCTTCGTGTAACTGTAGAAGATAAGAACAAAATTGCAGACGATCCGCCACGCCAATAGTGAGTAAAATAGAGACAATCGATAGTCAAGTGTGAGATCCCAACGAGATAGTGAGAGGGCGAGGGGGGGGACAGCTCGGGAGTGGCGGGACCAGCTAACATATCCAAGGGAAGGAACAGTTAATAACGAGCAGCAAACCATTCAGATTAACACTGGGATATACCTATTGTCGTACCGCACTCGACGTAGGCCGTTGGCTCATTGCATTGCATCGATCACTACACACTACTAGGGGAAATCGTTTCGAGATCACAGCTTTATCGTAGAGTCTTTTCTTATGGTTAGTTACGGTACTAATATCACAAGTGTGGCAGCGGACCGTGCGCTAACGGCTGCCGTCGCCGCGATCGAAAATGATTTTGGCGAATGCATGGAAGTCTGCAAGAGAGAGAACGCTCGGTCGGATGATGGAATACAAACTGCACATACAAGGGACGCGGGGAAACGCTGCGAGTGTATGCGGCGAGCAGACACCGGTCAAGTTTAGAGACAGCTTGCTTGCCGCACGCTCTCGGAGCCTTTCTGTGAGCACAACGACCGGCCCCGGGGCGAGGTCTGCCGTCCTGGACGCGACTGTCTAGCCCCATCTTCCCATACTCGACAGACACTGAATCCATGCACAACGGGACAGCAAGCTTATTCAACAAGCGATACTATCTAACTAGTGATCCAAATACCACTCTTTGAGTTGTTTGAACAGGTTCAAAATTAGGCTAATCTAAACCAAAACGTCACAGATCCACATTGTTGCAAGTCTGGAGATCAAAATGACAGCCTTGTTTTTTTACTACTCGACTATAGTACCATGTACATTGCAGGGATTCAATAAATAGTCAATGTTACACATGAATAGCATTTAAAAGGATTGGTGTACCGTAAATCAAGAATCAAAAATTTTTGGAGTAAACATAATTATAAAGAACATAACTTTATGGTAAGTCAGTTTATAAAATAAAATGGACCTTTTGGAAACAAGCAAACCCAACTGTTAGTGTAAACACGTACTATATACTACATGCTGGAGTCTCGTGTATGAGTATCGTTATATTATAATATACTGGGTACTATCACACAAGAGGGTAGTAATAAATAATCACATAGAGTGTGTAACATGAACGGTACAATATTTGTTGTGGATCTGTCATGCGTCTTATTGACTGCGAATTCTTTGCGGTTACAACGTTGATTAAACTAAACGTGAGTGATAATATTGCGATCCACAAAAACTGACGCTCGAGAAACAAGTCAAGTTCTGTATCAAAAACTGACAATAGTTAGCAAATGTCATAAACATGAGGCAGTACACCCTTGTTTGTTGAGCGTCATGTCGGTGTGGCGGTGTGGTGTGCAGGCCAAAGCGTGTGATGCTTGTGTACTGACCCTCGTAATTGACTTGTCCGTCGCCGTCGATGTCGGCCTCGCGGATCATCTCATCGACCTCCTCGTCGGTGAGCTTCTCGCCGAGGTTGGTCATGACGTGGCGCAGCTCGGCCGCGGATATGAACCCGTTACCGTCCTTGTCGAAGACGCGGAACGCTTCGCGGATTTCCTCCTCGCTGTCGGTGTCCTTCATTTTGCGGGCCATCATCGTCAAGAATTCGGGGAAATCTATCGTGCCGTTGCCTGGAATTCGAAAAGGGTAGATGTTAGTTTTGAAAAACTTATTTTGTTGTTAAAGGTATTACAAAAAATTAGTGGGCAAGTAAGTGATTCGTTATGACTTTATTAATTAATCAGGTTTTAGATGCGAAACTCTGAGTCGTCTGACTATAAAATATGGGTTCATGACGATAAAAACAACTGCTTATTGTTAGCCATTCTAATTTTGTTCTAAAAGAATCCGTTTATATCATAATAGGAGTACATTATCGACTCGAATACAAAAAAGTAGCGAGCTTAAATTTGAAGATCTCTTAAACAACAAGGAATCGTTTGAAACACAGGTGCGTCCTATGGATAAATAGATTAAGATTAAACAATCAATGGAAATTTTCGCATCAGATGAAGATCAAGGGGCCGCTGAATAGATTTACGATGTATAAAAGTACATAATGAACAGTATAATTGTTATGAGTCGTTAATGCGCGAAGACGCGAGAGTATGCGCGCAGGCATACGCGCGGCGCGGCGCGGCGGCGTTAGCGACCAGCCTGCCTTGTTTGTTTTGCTTGACGGCAAGTGTTCGCGTTTCCACGAACACGGCGACTTATAAACACATACATTTATCATCTGACTGGGTCTGTGTATTGTCTGACCTCGCGGTACAAGCCGTGATGTGCTTGTGATGACGTCATTTATTAATAAACATTAATGAATGAGATGGTCTTATAACAAATTAATCATAATTATGCCAATAATTTAACAAACCACATTCATTCGTTCGTTCATCTATTTAAGCTATATCAGGTAAAACGTTTCAATTATTTTACTCTTTTGTAGTATTTAAATTAGTATGTTAGTGTGTTCAGTCTAGTATCTGTATGACCTTGTATATTCAGCATCCACTACATATACATAATACAAGGGGATAAACCCCAATCATGATCCGGCTCGAAGGACCATGATTGGGGTTTACCCCTTGTATTATATGTAGTGGATGCTGTTTCCAGGTTGAGGATTTGTATAATTATAATAAAATTTGGATTTGTATATTTAATATAATTGAAAACCTGTAACTTTCACGATAATTAGATTATTATTGTAAATAGCACACAGAAACACGTCGTTACAGTATCAGCTTTTAGGAGGCAAGACAGTGTTGCCATGAAATTATTAAAATATAAATCAGTGTTATCAATAAACAAAATTAATATTCTAAATGCTACACTACTCTTACCACAAATTACAAATAAACATTTGCGATGATAACACTGCACTGGCGTGAAACGCTACGAAAGCCACGTGATTTTCATCGCTAAACAAAATATGTAACTTTATAGATAACTAGCGGACGTCACGCAGTTTCACCCGCGTAGTTCCCGTTCCCGTGGGTGTACGGGCATAAAATGTAGCATGTTACTCATGTTGAATGTAGCTTTCTAATGGTGAAAGAATTTTCGAAATCGGCGCAGTAGTTTTCGAGTTTGCCCCTTGTATTATATGTAGTGGATGCTGAATATACAAGGTCATACTAGACTGAACACACTAACATACTAATTTAAATACTACAAAAGAGTAAAATAATTGTTATTCATTACAAACATACACACAAAAATACAAATCCATCCTCTTGATAATGTTAATGTAGATACCACCCACTTTTTTGAGTTTCAGGGCGTCGAAGATTTATTTCTAATAACTTTCACGTTTCGCTGGTCACTGGTTGGTGGTTCACCTTTATAACAAGCGTAGGATTTACTAATTGATACTCAGCTAAATAGAACAACAAACCGCGTGATTTTATGATTGTGTATTTTGGGCTGTCGTAGTATTTCGAATAGCTTAGTAGTTATAGTTCGCTATGATGCTATGAATCAATAGAATCGGGCACACGCGCCCAAAATTTTTTCCTGCCATTACTTCAGTGAAATGTTTTGACTCCAAGCCTCTAATACAACGTAAATATCTTTGTCTACGTATCAGTCAGCTAAATTGGGATTAAATGGGTCTGAAGGCACGTGCCTTTTACGTAGGTTTCTTCTACGAAGTATTTAACTATGTATAAAATGCTATTTTAATTATCGTAGATAATGAAACGTTCTTCCTGTTTTTTTTTAATTACAGCAGCTATCATTCAAAGCTACTTATGAAGACTTATTATCATGTTGTTTTTCATTACTGAGCCATAATACGTGTACGTATAGGAACATCGCTACATTGTTAGCCCATCATGTTTTGTTTAAAGTATTCAGTCAGTATCTCACGGACGTGTGAATCGAACCTTTATTTATACTTCCAACTGTTATTACTATGGTAAACGTAATAAAAATAGTATGTTATAGCAAAAACTAATTATTGCCGTTTCACGCGTGGCGCGGTTGGAACGAGACGAAACAAACGCTCGGTTTTGATCGATGTTATCAACAAACGGACGAGAATACGTAAAGTTGGATAATTTATAGATGAATCAAGGATTTGCAGAACGATCATTAAAATTATACTATACAGTTATAAGTAGAAATACCTTCCACAGTCTATATTCAGTATAATTTTAATGATCGTTCTGCAAATCAATAAATTACAAAACTATTCGAGTAACTTCACTATTGTTGTCACTCTTGACCATTTGCAAGACTGATGTCGAGACTCGGTTCCAAAATAAAAGTGAAATTGCCGTTTTATAGTACTTAGGTAATATAAACTTCGAATTGACATAAAATCTTCATGGTGTGAGATTTTCGTGTGAAACTTTTTTCACGTGATACTTATGAGGTTCTTCTTTTAAAAAAATGTGCAACACATTCGATTTTCGACTTTCAATTGTTTTTTTTATTCATCTTAGACGTAAAGATGGATACTTCGAAAATCCGAGTTATTTTTGAATATACGAATTCAGACGCGGAACTAACGCAGCAGAAACGGCTTACAATATCAACGTTGCGTTTGGAGAGGAGACTGCTAATGAACGCACCGTGCGTTTTTGGTTAAAACGCTTTCGTAATGGAAACTTCGACTTGAAGAACGAACCACGTGGTAGACCGCCCACACGGTGAATAACGCTGAATTGATTGCTGATGAATTGGAATGAAGGAGATGGTAGAAGCCGAACCGAGTCAAACTACCCAGGAATTAGCGGCATGGTTTAACGTTACCCTACCTACAATATTGACTCATTTGTATCAAATCAATCTATACTAATATTATAAAGAGGTAACATTTGTTTGTAAGTTTGTAGGGGGTAATCTCCGTAAGTAATGAACCAATTTTAAAAATTGTTTCACTGGTAGAAAGTTACGTTATTCGTGAGTGTTATAGGCTATATTTTATTCCCGTACTCCCACGGGAACGGGAACTACGCGGGTGAAACCGCGGGACGTCAGCTAGTAAGATATAAAAATGCCTCATGATTTGACTGATCTGCAGAAAGAAATGCGTGTTGAAACTTGTGTTGCCTTGTTGAATCGGTACAGAAATGAAGGAATATTGGATCGAATTGTGACATGTGACGTAAAGTGGATTGTTTACGATAACCGTAAGCGAACAATGCAATGGCTGACCCCAGGTCAAACGCCGCAACAGAGGCCCTACTCTCTAACGTCCGTCCGTCCATCCGTCTCTAGCCGTCTCTCTCGTGCACGTCTGCAGATGAGTGCGAGTGAGAGGGACGGACGGACGGACGTTAGAATAGGGCCCCACTGCCAAGCAAAGCTTACCAATAAAAAGGTAATGGTAACTGTTTGGTGGTCTCTTCATGGTGTTATTCACTATAGCTTAATCAGGTCTGGTCAGGCAATAACAGCGTTTACTGTGCCGAACTTCGAACAATGATGATGAAACTGGCAGTAAAACAGCCCCGACTCGTGAATCGATCTTCACCATTACTGCTCCATGATAACGCAAGACCTCACACTGCACGAGAAACCGTTTTAAATCTACAGGAGCTGCAGTTAGAAACTATACGTTATCCTCCGTACTCGCCAGACCTTGCTCCAACGGACTACCATTTGTTTCGTAATTTGGACAATTTTCTACGTGATAAAAATTTTTCTTCCCAGGAGGCACTACAAAATGCTTTCACAGTTTGTCGAATCTAGATCCTCAGAATTCTGTCGTAAAGGCATAAATGAACTTCCGTTTAGATCGCAGCAATGTATAGATAACTAGCGGACGTCACGCGGTTTCACCCGCGTAGTTCCCGTTCCCGTTGGATTACGGGGATAAAATATAGGCTATGTTACTCAGGGTGAATGTAGCTTTCTAATGGTGAAAGAATTTTTTAAATCGGCGCAGCAGTTTTTGAGTTTATTCATTACAAACATACACACAAAAATACAAATCTTTCCTCTATATAATACTAGCTGACGTCCCGCGGTTTCACCCGTGTAGTTCCTGTTCCCATGGGAGTACGGGAAAAAATATAGCCTATAGCACTCACGAATAATGTAGCTTTCTACCAGTGAAACAATTTTAAAAATTGGTTCATTACTTCCGGAGATTAGCCCCTACATACAAACTTACAAATAAATGTTACCTCTTTATAATATTAGTATAGATTAGTGTAGATGAGGGTAAATATTTTTATTAAATAAATATGTTATAGGTATCATAGAAAAAACGAGTTACAATTTTTCAGTACAAATCGGCAATTTCATACTTTAACCCCTAATATTAGCTTCACAAAAAAAATGTCTCACAAGTTACAAATCTTTTTACCAATTCTTAGTATTCGAAAGTAACTACATATTATGTCCCCGCAACGTAATGGCGAAAAATACTAACTAGATTCCAAATTAAAAAACCTCCCAACGAAATCTAATCAGAACGATACAACACACGAACGAGCGACACGAAGTTCCTGAATTCTAAACGAATCTAGATCTAGATGCAATCAGTTCCTTCCGCGCTCGAACAGCCGGCCCGAGGCGTTGCAAAAATAAGTTCGAGTTAAGTTTGGCCCGTCTAATTCTGGGTTTAACCTTTTCGAGGTGGTTCGCGGACTAATAATAGAAGTGCGAGCGAAACGGTGAGCTTCGGAGAATGCACGCCGCATACTCGCTAAACGCTGCTCAGAAGGTGCACTTGGATTGTGCGATAAGGTACACAGACCTGGAAGGGTTGACGTTAAGCCGAACCAAAAATAGCTGATCAAGCCAAAAATTCAGGCCTTACAATGGAAAATGTCGCTTTTAAGGCCCTTCTAACCCTAAAATTAGCAACTTTATTTGTGGTGGTTCAAAGCAAACTTCGCTTGAATTATTGTTAGAACAAAGTTCTAATCAGCTTGCGCTACAAAGCGGTTGTTACGTCAGTCACTGCGGCCGAATAGTGCGAAATGAGTGTTTTCTTGCGATTTAAAAAAAATCTATTGATTGGACTAAAAAAATAAAACACATAAGACCTGCTATAGAGTTAGTTCAGTGAGTATGCAAAGTTTCATGATCTAATTTGAAGTATTTTTTGAATACCAGCGGTTTATTGTTCGATTTGGAGGTAACTTTAGATTTTTTTTCTATCGAGAAAAGTTTATGGAATCGTGTTTTCGTCACACATAGGACTTAGCATTAATCCTCAACTTTACCATATATTTATTTAAAAATTAATGCTGCAGTATTTTAGGCGTAACGGAGGATCATGCTAAGCTATTTGAGAGATATATAGCCCTTAAGTACGCTGATTAGTTAACCAGGATGCTTATGTGACAGAAGCTTATTTTTGTTTTTCCTATCGCCAATTTTCAGGGTCAACTTATTTCTTATTTAGTTCTGCAAGTTTGGAGGCTGTTACCGCATAGTGTTTCTTCTGTAGCTCTCTACTCAGTGGTTGATGCGCACAGGCGCACCTGGACCACTCCCGTTAATTGTCGGCTGTAAATCTGTCACGCTTGTGTATGCTTTAGTATTACAATAACTTTTTAGATAATCTGTTTGTTTTTCTATATGCTTTTAAATCTTAGATAATCTCGCTGTCTAGCTGTCGTAATAGCAGTTAGCCGCATAATATCATTAAAGATTGTCACCATTATTAATTTGACAACGCGGCAACGCCCTGATCTCGTCTATCTGGGTTGCAGATGTGTTCTGTATTGTTAAACCAATTATGGTCCGGGGCAACTAAACCCGATAAGCTTGTACCTTTATCGAGTCACGTATTTGTTGTTTTGCAGTCAGTTTCTGCGGGTCAAAGACAAACCGGATCCTATTGTGCGTTTACCACTACAGAGCAGTGTTGTGGGACACGCTTCATCCTTTGAAGAATCTAAAGGAAACTTGGTGAAATTCATCATCATCATCACCAGCCTATTAATGTTCCCACTGCTGGGACACAGGCCTCCTCTCTATGAGAGGGAATGGGCTATAATCCACCACGCGGGCCCAGTGGTGCGGATTGGTAGATGTCACATGTCTTCGAATTTTTGGTTCTAGGACATGGACATGCCGGTTTCCTCACGATGTTTTCCTTCACCGTTTTGAGAGCAGTGGTGATGAAATAAATTACACAAAGTAATGCGCCTGCCTGGGGGGTTCGAACCCATAACTTACTGTTCGTAAGTCGGGGCCGTCACCACTGGGCCACCGCTGCTCTCGCTGGTGAAATTACTGAGTATTAAATTTTCATTTATAAAATTAATCAACGCAATATGAATTACTTCCAACGTTAATATAAAGTTCACAGCAACACTCAACTGCGCAGTTCCGTGTTCTGTTCCGCGCATAGCAATTAACAAACGAGTCACAAAACTGTGAGTCAACCGGCGCGCGATCCTAACAGCACCCACCCTATATACGAACATGGTATTTTGTCATCGCGACTTATAGCCTTGTCTCACTCACGTCCTATGATGGCAGATATCACATCATCGTGTATAGCAGAATGATTAATTCATGAGCTGATTTCTTATGATAAGGGAAGACAAGAATTTTCCACTAAATTGCGATTCAGGATAAGTATCGTTGTTGCCGAAATATTCCTTTATTTATTGCTTTTAAGCAACATTTGGCAATGACAGAAGTTGTCAAACAAGTTACTACTCACACGGAAAAAAAAACTGAAATATTAGCAGAGCGTCCAAATTAGAGTTGTTATGTTCAAGGTCTAATTTGCAAATGAATCAACCGGCCTCTTGAATGTCTGTATACATTGTTTGTAAAGGTTTGTGTTACTAGTTAGCTACACATGTTCGAGTCTCCGAGGTCGGGCAACGCGCAGCCTGCGGTTGGCACCACGACTCCGCGAGACGACGGAAACACGATCAATATCCACCCCTGGTAAGCGCACACTTGGCATGCTTCCCCAGACGTTTGAATTCGACCAAAACCAGCAATGTAACGAATGGAAATGAGTTGCAATATAAGCTATGACTATGTTTGTTATTTCAATGTGTCGTACTCGATACAAATATTTGGACATAACTACACACGTGTAATGGAGTTTAATGGGAACAATGAGAATTTAGTTGCCTAAATATGTTTTATTTAGCTTTAGGGCCGCGTGGTTCCGGCTCAATATAATTTATGATGTGTTTATTCTATCTTTCTGTTCCATCTGCGCGCATTAATCAATGTTAGTGTCCGCATTTTCATAATTATTCTGGTTAACATCAAACAAGTCTGTCAACGTTATCTTTGTCGCAATGGATTGGTTCGGTGTCTTAGTCGTCACAAAGGCGGTGAAGCGCGGTGCAGCCGGACCAACAATCTAAAATCAATCCCGTAAACATCGGTTGTTTCGGGGAAAGTTCGATTAAGCCGTTTTAGATTGGCGTGCATAGTCCATAAACACATCGCGCCCACGCCTCCCCACGTTCATTAATTTATCACGGCTACATCGGCTGATGAACTCAACCGGCCTATTGTCTTATATCAACCGGCTTCTGGAAGAAATTTAATCACTATGCCACATGAACGTGACAATCTGCAGATTCTAATTAATTCAAGTGAGTAATTCAGCTTAATTTGATTATCCAGACAACACGAGATGTTCTAACGTATTATCTTTTAATCCAAGTTGTCGCCTGTATAATCACAATTATTGCGAAATCCCTTTTCATATCTTGCAGACTGGATTAAACACAGTAGTTAATTACTTGTGCGGTGGCGTACAGAAAGTAATCATTTTGAAAAATCACTGCGGGTGACATGTATTATTCTGCTGGTTTTGTGCGTGATAGCTGTAACAATGACAAAGCTCAATAATTTAAGCTTGAGCTGTACGTCGAGTAAAATTAGGCGTAACTAATGTGAGCAACGGTTGAGAAGCCTTACAAACGAGCCGGCAAGGACGCCTGACTCAACATGGCGTCAGCATTGAACACTCGATTAGCGAACCGCAGACACATTCCTTAAACGATACGCTATCTACGTAGGCTAGGCATCATTTATTGATAAACTTGAACAACTAAAGCAATTCGAGACTATCGCAGAGCAATCAACCGGAACATAAAATGTCAAGAAATGTAGCTCGATGGTATGTAAACGATTGTAGATTGGAGTGTAACAATAGAATTGGCTAGAGAAATATGCGGAAGGAGTTACTTCGACTGCGGTGTAGTGGCGGATGGCTCATGTAGTCATGCACGAGTTACTGCTCGCGTTATGACGAGATATTTATGAAGAGCAGGGCGGCATGCAGTCTTAAGATCAAAAACATGTAGTGATGCATCAGCGTTTGGAACTCGATAACCTTTGACGGTTTAAAATTTTAGGTTAGTCACGTATTGAAGGTTTTTTTAGTCTTCCGAATACCTCTAAAACTTCGGAAGGAGTATAGAATGGACGTAAAGAAGATAAGGATATGGTATCCGAGAAACAATACTACGGAATTGATAGTTTTGCATCTGCAATTAAGCCACGAGCCCTTCGCAACATGTTGTAAACGTTTTCTCTAATATAATAATAAACAAGGTAAACGAGAAGTAAGTTAGGGCGATGCTCCGGACCAACGCACACCGGCACACGCTCGACCACGCGAGTAAATCGCGACAAACACGCTGGCATGCCGCCAGCAGAATATGCAGATTCATTTGCAATTTCACAGCGATTCCAGACAAGTTTGAGTAGGTACGCGGGATGTCAACACGGTTTATCCTTTATTTTGTATAGAGATAGTTCAAAGCATGTTTAGAAAGTACAGTTTTTAACAGTTAATTAACGATCGAATTGTTGTAATATGTCTGGACGTTTTAATGCTACGTCTTTTTTTTCACATACTGGCCTCTCGACATCTGTTGGGTTACAGTTTGTCTCCAAAGAGTTAAATCAGCCTATGCTTCAGTATCTGAAAGGGCAGTGAGCGTGCAATTAGGACGACAGTGGGTCAGTGATGTAGACAATGTATGGGGGAGGTGTTCCTGTGAGAGTGAGGTGTATTGATCGGTACGTGGCTTGGCGCGCTACCAATGACTAAACCTCGTACTATTTCACGGTATACGTTACAACAATACAAACGGTTTTTTTTCATGTCAAAGACATTTATTGTTTATAAATATTTGAGACTAGCGAGGTGTCATGTATACATCAGCAAGATCGTAAAGTTTTGATAAAAGTCAATAGTTTTTCAGCAGGTGCTTCCGGATGTAAGCACCACCAGTAACTCAAGACATTTAAAACAAGGCTTTGTTAAAAATGTCACAATTACACAGCAGCTAAAGCAGCGAAATGCAGCTATCACTTCCGTCTAGTTATTGACACAGTAGTCTGCGGTGGCGAGTGGCGACTAACACCAGTATATTCAATACAGCTGCGGTTTGTCATGCAACACTGCCTGCTAAATACTTACAATATGTAAATTACATCAACGAATTGATAGACAACATCCCGCACATTAAATGAGATTAGATGCGCGATGCGATGCGTGGACATTGATGCATTAAATAATTACATACCCACAGTTTAAATAGCAGTGACGGTTGACTTAACTATGCGACATCCATTGTATTGTGACTATTGTGAGCCAAGGTTTTAAGATAATTACAATGAAATGTATACAAAGCTAGTACCTACATAGCGAAGGAGTGTTAGTAAAACTAGTGTTTACATCCAGAACGTTAATATTTCAATGCAGTGGAGCCAAATGTCCACGACTATGTCACCAAAAGATAACGTAACACGTCGCCGGGAATTTGTGTGTTCATCCGTTATCCGCCATCTTGGTTGATTTATATCACAGTTGCAATTACCCGACACAAACCAGAAGCTGGGCGAGAATTTCTGCGGGACAGAACATTCACACGCCGTTAGCACGAAACGTCCAATTTAAACCTTTACAGTGGTACGTGTTAGATAAAACGAGGAAACAAGCTAAATAATAACAGAGCAGTGCAAATGGGCGTGTTGAAAATTAATGTGCCAGGGGAACCGCAAAGACACGAAAAGCAAATCAAATGTTGCCGTGTGCACAACGCCCAGGAAGAACAATGGCGGAGCTGAGGCGCGAAATACATATTATAGGGACAACTAGAGAGTTCACCCGCTGACGCATTGCGTCGTCAATTTCATGTCTCCCATTCGCTTTGGTTGGGGCTTTTGTGCTACACGTTTGCTCCATTTTACATCATATCAGGTGAATAATGAGCCGGTATCGTTTGCTGGTGTGGTTGGTGATGTGAGAATTGGATGAAATTGGATGGATGGAGTTTTTTTTGCTCGTAACTGTCCTGGGCAGTTTCCAAGTTTCATTTAATTAGGTTCTGACAATACTGGCTAATTTCTTGTTCCTTGTTAAGGAAGAGATAAGACTTATTTTTATTAAAGATGAAGTTTCTCGTACCGGGCTTTAGTTGTATTTGTGTAGTCTTCCGCAAATTGTTATGATGACATCATTGCTAAATGCTAGCCAGCCTAACTAAACGCCTATTATTATACCGTCATTAGTTTTGATCAAATATAGCATTCCTGTAGAACAATTATAATGTATGTATGAACGAGCCACTATTTCAAACGGAGACAATAGGTCATTCATGTGTGACGCCCTCTTCTGCTATCAATGTCAGGGCAGAAAAACAAGATGATTATAACATCTGTAGCTACTTTAAACATGTCCAAAACTCAATCAGCATTCGTTTCACTCCTCACTGTTGTATACGTACATACGTGAGTAGTTTTCACAACATCACGTTTCGTGTTTAAAAAACTCGACCAGTCCGTAACACGAGAAAGTGTTCCGTCTGTGACGAGTCACGAGATACGATGTAAAATATTCGCAGCGACCGTTCGCAGTACAATCGATGGCAGAGTTGCTTGACCGGCCCCTAACCTATTTTTATTGTGAACTCGGATTAGATGGATAAACAGGCGCATGCGCTGTGAGCTGTCTTTTATCTTTTACGAGCCATACATCAAAGGTGGGCAGAGTGTCCGACGAGTACAGCTGATGTCATTGTCAAGTAACTCGCAAATGGGCCGTGATTGCTAATAAAATAACCATAGGGCACGACGCAGACACGGGAGCCGGTTTGATTGGAAGCGAACCGGTCGCTAACGAGCTGACGAGCGCGGTTATAAATAATGAATCAGTTCTCATGACACAGCTTTCTAGGGAACCCGTCATGTATCGAATGGTTGTAAAAAGTAATCGATTATGTGACAGATATTCAATACAATCAAAAGTGTAATGGCCGAGGCATCGGGTCAATCGAAGCCAGACGCTTCGTATGGACACAATACAATCGAGATAATTGGTCGTTCGCCTCCATGATAATGGGCTATGGAGTGGAACGCTGTGAGCTCGAGCCCACCTATGATTATATTGCAAATTAACATTTTTATTGTCTTTGCATAACGACGACGACATGATAACATTACTGAACCATGGTGGAACGAGAACCGGGTCGTAACGTAACGTTGAAAATTCAGATTGCAAACACGGACGACGATAATCCAAACATTGAGCGCAAATACGGGGGATTACCAACGAGCGACGGGATAGGCGGGCCGTGAAGCTCGCGCCGAATTAACCCCGACACGTGTGGCTATCGATCGTACCCCCCCGTCGCTCTCTCAGCTGACGACCCAAACCCTCCTACCACAGAAACATAATTTTTATATAATTATTCGGCCAGTAAGATCTATAAAACCCCATCAAGAGTATTGACCAGAGCCGACAAAATAAATTAGGTCGAATTAACATAGAGCACGAGGTCTGTACTCATTTATATTCTGCCGGACTATCGTTTGCATTTTTATTTGGAGAGGACAATCTGTTTGCATCGGTTAGTAGTGAAGCATACCCAAAACTTTCTTTAATCATGTTTGTTGCTAGCTTTAATCACAGCATGCACGCCAATTACGAGTATCGAGTTTTTCCGTAGATTATAAATCGTGCGTAGCTGAGACACAAGTCGTGGTCAGCTGTCGATGAATCGTCGGCGTCAGTTAGATTCGAGTTTGATGCTCGCTAGCATTGTTCCGCAAATAGCGTGTGCGGTGTGGAATGGAAGCGCTCGGCGGCGGCTATCTCTGTCTGACAAGTGAACGACTCCTTATCGCGACGTCCGTGACATCACCAGCAAGCTTCTTGCCAACTAGAGAACTGTTACTCCGATTTGCTGTCTTTTCGTGTACGTACTATAAATATTCATTCGGCAACGTGTGCTAGTAACGTCGTCTTACTATCGATGAAATGATGAACAGGGCACGATGTTAAGTTACGGACGTAATTTTGCATTAATTTCTGGTGCACTCGTCTTTGCAGCCTGCACTTAAAATCCTATAAAACGACTTTTCAACATTCCTAAGGCTGAGGTCGTTGAAACTTGTTGGACGACACGGCGCGCGTCTTTGTGGATATCAACGCGAACACTCACGCTGGCCGCCCACGCTTCCGCTGTGATAATACCAAGACAAAAAAAAAGTTGAAAGCCGACTGCGAATTTATACCACATTTCCGCCAGTACGAGGCGTTCCTGTTGTTAGTAACTACAAAAATAAATAATGTAACGAGTAGTTGTCGACCAGCGCCGCCGCAGCATTTTGTTTTCAGGAAGACACTGCATCCGCGCATCATGATGAATAGCGCGATACGCGTCATGTAACCAATGCAAATTATCCACTTGACATTGGTCTTCATACACTTCTATCAGACGTATATAATTCATTGTATAGTTCCAATTGATTGTTGCATAAAAGCGGTCAAGTGCAAGGTCTTTGCGATATTCCACAATTCGCAGATAAATTACACAAAATTATGTACCTACATTGTAGGTACAGTGACAGGTTTTTTTTAGTTTCATTACGGGCGAAGTCTGCTAACAAGCTAACAATTGGTATCGTGCAGGTCAAGTGGTCTAAAAATACGAATGGTTTGATCTATATGTAAGGTGTCCCCACATCGACGGACGTGTGCCCGCAATACTGTGGTAGTACGCCGGTCGATTTGCCAAGAGCCAATGCGGTGGTGTGTGATGTTGTAAACAATCGCCACTAGTACGGCGGACATTAAAATAATTATTGCAGAACGGGCAGACGACGTTCATTACGGATGGAAGTTTGCCCAAAATAATATTGATCGATCTAAATCAAATGAGACTATTTATATAGAAAATTAAGAGCTATCGAGAATAAGTCATTCATGTTACCCATCATGTCATTCCCATTATTTTTGAATTTATCTTACGAGATTTGTAGAATGGTATGATTTCAAAGTATTGTCTCGGTCTTTCGTCAAACCTCAAATCCATCAGTTCTGTGAAAGCATTAAGCTGCCATGTTACATTACAAGGTAAACCAAGAGTTCCACCCAGATTTTATTCATTCGGAATCTTTTCTTACGTCCAGCTAGCATTATGTTATGTAGCATCAATTTATAGAGTAGATTACAAGCAGAGTTGTTCCCGCTGCGGTGAGGTAAAACTGGAATCGTTCTACAACGTAAGGGATATCTCGACTACTCGAATTTATTGCCAGCCCGTCTTATATTAGTTACTTTATGGTATCGCGCGAGCTAAATCAGCGTAAACTATTTGTTTGGGGGATTTTATCGATACAAACTGTTTTTAGGATTTTAAATTTGGATGTTTCGATCTTTCGATACCAAGCTCTTCCAACCTTTATTTTCAGACTAGCGACTAGTGAATGAAACTGGTAATAATATACAAGACGTTGTAAATGCCGCATTTTTCAGTGGGTTTCGTAATTTACGCTTCATCTGGGAGTCGGAAAAAAAACATGAAACTAAATGTACCACTTGCATAATTAACTGTTGTAATTTATACATGTCCACGGGACATGTGGGTGATGTGGGTACGAGATCCGTGAGGGGGTGTTACTACAGAACAATTTGGAAGCAATTTCGATATATCATGTAAAATAGTGAAGTTCCTGTTGATACTGTACTACTCGTGTCTTTTGGCACCCATTGCAACTGTTTTAAGATCTATCGAGCATCATAAGCTCAATATAACGTTTGTATTTACTTAGCCAGCCGGTAGTCGGATGTTTAGCCTCTGGCTAACTGTTCGGGTGACTGAACGCCACAAAATAACTCGTTATTTGTCCAGTTGCCTCATCTCGGGGCACCAATGGCTCGCGTTCCATGTTGTATGTGTGATGAATAATGCTTTTATATCGCAGGAACACGCCGCGTTTATCAGGCTTCCGTTTGCTAGCGGCGAATTAATTTGCTGGGCTCCCGGATGTATCTTATTGTATTGTTGGGCTGGAAACTTTATACGGACACCGTCTACGTCAACCGGCCTGGCATATATACGTCCCTTGCATTGTTGGTAATAGAAGGGTTGTCTTGCGATAGTGATTGCATACGTCTGAATATTCTATCATTAGTGTTGCGATGTTTCAACTGCCAAGGTATCTACCTAATTGATGTATACGTGACTGGCTTTTTATGGTAAAATCCTTTTGTATTCTCTGTCTCACTTTTATATAATGTGCAGACTGCAGAGAGTAAATTGTCGGATGTATGAACTTCGACATTAAGTATTGGTCATGAAAGAACACCATTATTTATTTAATAGTTATGACAAAACATCAAAAAACCCACACAATGTAAGTAAATCATCTTGATTGTGGATAAGTCGATAAGTTTATCATTAAAGGTGAGCAGCTATCAGTTTCCTTGAAAAAATAGCATAATATCCTTGATAATGAATGAGCCTTATTATTATATCATACATAATGAAAATGATAATAATCAACAGCTATAAAATTTTATGCCTACGTGTCTGTACGATGTTTTTGTATCGGATTTAAATTGAGCCGAACACTAATTTATTTACAGTGTGTATCAAACACGTCTTTCATTTAAATGATTCGTTGGAAATGACTACTTTATTATTGCTTTGATATCAGTACATTTCCTTCAATATCGAAAACTGCCTCATAGACGGACCGATCGATATTGGAGCGATTCGGTTCCATTGTACCTAATCATCGAGCCATGTCGTGCAGCCGATGGCTCACCTTATAATTATTAGTTTATGTTCTGAGTTCTGACAGAAACAAGGGTGAGACAAGATAATATAAAATAACGATCAGAGAATACGTGCATGAAACAAGGGTTGAATTTTCTATTTTGCTGGGCTGGATAGTGAATTGTGTACATAAATCTTGGTAATAAACTAGTTGTTCATCTAAATTGGGTACATTTTATCAGCTGCAATGTCAAACAAGTCACATTGCGTAGGGTCATTTCGCCAGTTCGCGTCCATCACCCTATTCGCGTCCATTTTTCGGACCTCCCTATAAAAATTCTCGAAAATAGGTATATTAACACACTAAATCACCGAAAAGTCGTTACCGCCAATACCTCATCGTATAAGAGGCACACACACATAGACAAAAGTTCTGTGTGCCCAATCAATCATGTGTAGAAAAAATAATTAGTCTCCGTTCTTCAACAAAAAAGCGCGGACGCGCGGAATCTCGGCAAAAAAATAGTGTGCAGGGGCGCGTTCGACGGTAAGTATTTTATTGTTTTATGCGTATTTTAGAATACACAGCTGTTTCTAGACATAAAGCATGAAAAAAGGAGTAATATTAATTATGTATTTGCTTGTTTTTTTTTAAGTTAACAGTTAAAATAAGGTGGACGCGAATTACTACACCGAATTTATAAAAATAGCACTTTGCGACCACAATGGACGCGAACTCGTCTATTTATGATTTAGTTAGTGTTTATTTTTATGTGATTAAATTATGAAAGGGAATTTGTTTTTATTTTTTATTTATGTACTAATATCATGCAATCGTAAAGAGCAATTTGCGTCCACATTATTATGATTGTAGAAAAAGATACAAATATCGTTCATCACATGTGGACGCAAACTATACCTACAGGGAAATAGTATTGTACCAAATTGCGTCCATTTTTTCATTAAATACAAATAATAGCATAAATATATTTTTTAACTTATTTTGTGTATTATTTTTTTTTATTAAAACTAAGAGTTTAACATTCAATTTTTACAGTCAATAGTTTGTAAAATACTCTCCCTGCAGAAGTTTGCTTTGCAGAGATTTCTATCGAAACTGAATCTGAGAGGTCTCTTATAGAACTATCAAAAGAACAAAATAGTACTATTTTAGAATTGGATGCAACTAAAGAAATTACCATCTTTTCATTACACGTAGAAGACGAAAACATAAATGATGAAGCTAACTCCGATTCGACTGTGCAGGTTCAAACAGTAACAGCCGAAATACATTCTGCACCAAAACCATCCACCAATGCCTTGCACATCAAAAATCACCAGCAATAGAAATCTAGCTTCTTCTAAAATTGACTATAATGAAATCACACTATATCCGGATAATTCTAAAACTCTTGATACCAACAAAAACAATTCGTTCCCTGATTTGTCTCTTTCGACGTTACACCTTTCTGGCCTTGATGTTGACTCTATCTTGTCCTTAGACGACGTTCTAATTCTACCATTAGAAGATATTATATTATCAACTCCCACTCCCACTACGTCAAGTGTTGAAAAAGAAACTCCTACTAAGGAACAAACGCCAGTACCGCCTCTGACCTCTTTGATTCATACAGTATCAATTGTATCGCCATCCTTCGTTTTACCTACAGAAAACTCTCCTCTAGTACAACCATCTTCAGCAGCTCTTGGCGATTCAAGCCAAAAAAAAAACCTGTGATCCATTTAAAAACCACCTGATGCTGCCTGAAATTTCTAAAGAAGCAAGAAAACCTAATAAGCAAAGGACTCCAGCAGCCATATCTTCTGCTGCATGGAGAAAGTATTACGAAGATAAAGAGCAGATCAAGAACGAAAAACAGGAAGCAATACGAAAAAGAAAGTTAGAACGAATAGAGAAAGTAGAACAGGAGAGAGCTCGAAAGGTTCAAAAAACTGTTCCGAAACGAAAAAAGAAGATAAAAGTCACACAGGAAACGATAGAGTCGATATATGTGGAATCTGAGAAAGAAAATGTACCAGCCGTGGAGCTAATGAAATGTGCTGAATGTGACGATGTATTAATTTCTGATGTAGAAGATGACGATGAGAAAAACATTGGCTGTGACAAGTGTATTAGATGGTATCATCTGAAATGCACGCGATTACTAGGATTAAGTTATTCAGAAGTCAAAGATAATTCTTTTGACTTGTGTGATTAATTAAAATTCGAAGGCAATAGTAATCATACATTGTCTCATAACATTATGATTCAACATTTCTTTTAGTAGTAGGATTAGACAAAACTATTGTGTTGTTTTGTTGCTATAATATAGCCAACAACTTATCAATCAAGGCTGATCTTCAGTGATATTGTAATATCGAGATTTTAGAGTAAAATTAACAGAACTGATTGTTGTTGACCTGCAATCTTTAAAAGGTTGAAAATTATTAATTACCGGTTTCAGAATGTTTCGTTTTTTTATAAGTAGTTTTGTTTTAAGTTCTATCAATGTTGAGAAGAATAAATAGGTATTCTTATTTTCTTTGTGATTTATTAATGTTGATTTTCAAATAACTATATTCTAAAATAAAGAATCTGTTAAAATACAATTTTTCTTTACATTATCTTAAAAATATCACCCCTACATTCCTTTTCTTAGCTGGTGGACGCAAAATGGTCTATGGGTGGACGCAATTTAGATTTTTTGGACGCAAAGTGGGTAAAACGCGCATTTTTGAAGTTTGTCTATTTATAAAAAAAACACAAGTAGTTTCGAACAAAACTGAAATCGAACCCTATAGTAGACTATATAATGAACACATTACATAACTTTTTCATTGAAACTAGTGCTGGAACATTTTTATCTTCTCCTTCAAACTTGCCAACTGCACTAAATGGACGCGAACTGGCGAAATGACCCTATTATTGCCTACAAACTACACATACCTCTAACTCTTTGGTTGTTCAACGTCGCACTTTGTGTGAACTGTGAACAGATACACTGAACAATTACCACTCTTGTTGCAAACGAGGTATTGTGTTACAAGTGTAAAGAGATGCCAATTGTCGTGTTAATTACTGTTCGCATCTCGCCCTTTTGTCATGCTAACTGTGCCCCAGGCCCCAGCACGACGTAGTAAAAAACAGGTTCTACAAGTCTGTCCTTTGTCCGACTGTATTATTATGTAAGTTATATAAATAATTTATACAAAATCTGATGAGAGGATGTTGTGGCTGATCTTCTTGAAGCCAAATTGTTATTACGTGGCGGCATTAAATTTTTTACGAGTTTAAATATTTAAATTCAATCACGCATAAAATTATCTGTTTAGAAACGATCTGCTTCAAGAAAAAACGAGTCGTTCATCAAGTTGGAAACGTTGCTACGTATTTGCTATCATATCGTAAAGATGGGACGGTTGATCGACACACCAATAAGACATCTATAAATATTGGCGACATCGGCTTGATAAGGGAAATGTCAGGGTCGGCCGATGTGCACCGGGTTTGTAAACACACACACAATGCCCATGTGACGTGCATTGCTAGAAATAGGGTAGCCGCCCACTTTTTACATACTGCAGGTCATCCGAGCGAAGCCTACGAGGCCAGTGAGCCAAAACTGTAAACATCTCGTGCTATTGTTTGTCTAGTTACTTTTTATTTTTAGCTGTTTCATTCTGCGAGCTTGTCTGGTAACCGAACAGTTTTTTCTCCATTCTCGATATATACGTTTTGTTTGACGTTCTCGTCACAAAAACCACACCAAAGATGATCGTATGGGTTCAAATATGTAACAGTAATTCACTAACGGTTACTAAAAGTCATCGTTCCGCTGCATCCGAATTTTGCGGAATTAAACTTGCACAGCGAGAAGTTCATTTCTAGTCAGTAATGTACCGGTGAGAGTCAGTTTCCAATCGCTAAGCCGGTGACGTCACCGCATTGTACTCCGACAGCCAAATTAAGCCACCCACTAAAGAGGTTTACGACTAATGCCTTTTAAATTGTAGTTCAAATTACAGTGACGAACATTTATGGAGTTATTTCTATTTTGAGTAGCTCTAGAAATGAGCCAGATTTATTGTTTCTATGAACGTTTATACTGTAAGTTTGTTTGGATTGGTCCAAATTGTTTATTAGGTTTTCCCATGAAATATCGTTAATATTTCCCATGCATGAGAATACAGGAATCCATATGGGGCTTGAATCACAAAGGAGTTCGTCTGGCATATTAATGAGGGTTATGGCAATTCTTTTGCGCAATAGAACCCTGACAATGGGCTAAGGAATCGCTAACATGAATGGGGTAGCATGCAGTACAAAAGAGTGCATTCTCCATGGCGATTTCTCAGAATACATCCGACATCCCTGGGATGGGAACGCCATGCAGTGTTATTTCACAAATCGATATTTTATTTAAATCTATATTCATACATCCAATCCATACCGCGTGCGTTACTCCGCATTCTCAAGACAATGCTCCCGTTCTTATCTTGGGTTGTGTATGTTAGATAGCGTATTTTTCGGCTTAATTCAAATACTTTGTGTAAACTCACATGATTCGCATGCTAGTTTAATCAGGTACGTTTGTTCAGGCGTTGTCTCATGTTGAAATGTAAACATTTCTGGTTCCAACTGCTGATGGCATTATCCCCGGTTCTTTCTCAGGGTTATTTCTTATGATGACTATGTATTTTTAAGTAATACAGGGAGGGACCGACTGGTATGATTTTCCGTAGAATTTCTTAACTGATTTTACTGCCGCGTTTGCGTAGTGTAGTACAGCTCCTTTATTTTTTCCACCAGAGCCATAAGAAGCCTTTTTAATCGCTTGCTAAACTATCGATTGTACTGGGGAGTTGAAGCTTGACAATTTGACACACGGACTAATCTTATCCCGTACATCGGCAAGATAAAAAAAAAAAAAACTTAATTGAGAGAATCTAGGGTAATTTTGTTTTTCAAATTAGGCCACTCCCTTCCGTCTGATTTGTGTCGTAAGTCGATCAAGGGGGATTATATCATGCGGGGGGATTGGCAGCATCACAAACACCAGACAACATCGAATTACATTCCCTTCGTGTGCCAAGCGCCACTGCGGTTGACTTGATCATGCTATAATGAAATAATGATCCAAGGTGGGTCCTTCTACTATGCTCTGAAGTCAGAACCAATTTAGAAGGGATTCTTGATAGTACAGTTTCAAGATTGCAGAAGAGATTAGAATAGTAGGGGAAATTTGCTAATGCCATTTGGTATTTTCTCTTCCAGTCGTCCTTTACTTGAAAATATACCTACGCTTTGCAGTAGGAAGTTAAAACTAAAGGACATTCTCAATTAACATTTACATTACTGTAATGAACAATATTTTGGCGACATAATTAAACATCACGTGTTTGTTCAGAGCTATATTTATGTGTGCTAAACAGTGCTACACACATGCACACTGATAAAGTACTGTGTAAACGTAGCCTACGTAAGCACGTTGTGATAATGTTTTTACGGCGCGCACGCAGTAAGATTAACTTTTATGTGTTTTAATAATTATTGAACTGAAATGTAAACACTTGAATAGCGCGGAAGCTTGTTTTTTGAGTTCTACAGAAGTAGCTCATTAGCGTTGAAGTAGAACAGACAACGGTCCCGGGAGACTTCATTTTCAGAGGCAAAAATTTGGTATGAGATTTTATAATCAAACACCGGGTGTTGGGTGGAGACCTACGATGAATGATGATGCACCTGACTTATTGACAGTCATTACACACGAACATAATAACCTCCTCCTTTTTTGAAGTCGGTTAAAAAGAAGGCTCCACGCTCTGGGCAAATAATTTCGACTGTTTATGCAATTTTTTTCTCAATATCAGGGCTCCAAGTTCGGTCACCAATATCAACAACCTATGTGTTATCAAACCACAATTCGCCCGAAGCTTATCGTGGCAGCGAGTAAAAACATGTAGGTACTTACCTACTCCAAACTACAACCATAAACATTGTTTTCATAAACAGATCAGGCGTTAGCCGTTAGCATTTTTATGTTCATTCACTCAGTCAATTAACGTTATGAGCTCCGTTTAAGGCTTGAAATCGACAGCTAGGCACATAGCACATTCCAGAGGACTTGTAATCATAGATATTCAAGCATGGCTGTTATCGACATTATAATACCTTAGACGATAATAATAGCGATTACAACAAGTGCGATATGAAATTTATTACATTTGTAATGAATCACAATAGGTAACGGTGGCCTTAATTTAGGTACGTGGCTACATTGAATTGATAGCGAATTAATTGTATCATGCTTTTTGCTTGTATCGTTGCTACGAGAGGAAAACCGACTATTTATGGCGATATGGTAATAGTACCTATTAGTTAAAAAATATATACGCCATAATATCGTGTTAGGTACGTCAATTCCTTAAAAAAACCGGCCAAGTGCGAGTCGGACTCGCGCACGAAGGGTTCCGTACCATTATTATCAAAAAAAGGGCAAAAAAATCACGTTTGTTGTATGGGAGCCTCCCTTAAATATTAATTTTATTCTGTTTTTAGTATTTGTTGTTATAGCGGCAACAGAAATACATCATCTGTGAAAATTTCAACTGTCTAGCTGTCACGGTTCATGAGATACACAGCCTGGTGACAGACAGACGGACAGACAGCGAAGTCTTAGTAATAGGGTTCCGTTTTTACCCTTTGGGTACGGAACCCTAAAAATGATGACCTTTATCAACAACTATCAGGAAAAATTGATCAAGAAACTTCCAATATCATGGTTTAATGCACGATATTATTATTTGAGGACAAAACTGAAAAGGAAATATCGTTTCCAAACGGTTTTTAGCGATAAACAGGTGTGTTATTGCGATATAATTAGCGTATAAAATTGAAAACACGTTATTTTTAACGTGACATAGCAAACCGGCTATTGATAACTATAAACAGATTTTAGTGCAAGTGAAACGACATCATCATTCAGTTATTGTTCGAACAAAAGGTCGTAAAGATAAAATAAGGTACTGGTAATGTTATTAACTTAGTATTCATGTTCAATTATATTCTTTCCTTACTATGAAGCAGGATCTAGTCTATACTAATATTATAAAGAGGTAGGTAACATTTGTTTGTAAGTTTGTAGTTTGTATGTAGGGGGTAATCTCCGGAAGTAATGAACCAATTTTAAAAATTGTTTCACTGGTAGAAAGCTACATTATTCGTGAGTGCTATAGGCTATATTTTATTCCCGTACTCCCACGGGAACAGGAACTACGCGGGTGAAACCGCGGGACGTCAGCTAGTCATCAGTATCGCTAGACCGAAACTGCAGTTGTAATTTATGTGCCAATAAAATAAGTATTCGATAACTAATCGCCTTGTATTTATAATCTGATTACTTTCGGATGGTTATCGATATTATAATCTTGTCATCAGTAATTATGTATTTTTTCCATACCCACCTAGGTACCTACATTAAGTAATTTCCTCCACGATCATTTTGGTATTCAGTTTGTTACCTACATTATTTTTATTACGTTTTTCGGCTATCTAATCTTATCGTAATATTTTTAGGTATTTTACGTTTCAATTAAGGTAAACGGAAACGAAACTCATACTCGCTGCAATACCTAAATCACGTATTGTAATGAAATGACTCAATACTACATAATTCATAGATAATTTAGTTTTGGTAAAATACCTATGTAACTGCACCGACAAAACTCGTACTAGTTACAAGGAATTCGAAGAATTGTCGCGATTACGGTATGGCAAGATAAGGGCGTGGACTCACCGTCAGCGTCAACTTCGTTGATCATGTCTTGAAGCTCGGCTTCTGTGGGGTTCTGTCCTAAGGATCGCATCACGGTTCCCAACTCTTTGGTCGTGATGGTGCCATCGCCGTCTTTATCGAACAGTGAGAACGCCTCCTTGAACTCGGCGATCTGTTCTTCTGTCAGTTGATCCGCCTGAAACCAACAAACACGATTTCTAGAAAACCTACCTTAATTTGAAGAGAATAGAACACATTTTTGTTTGGTAAACTGGAAGAATGTTTAAATTTCGATTTTACAATAATATTTTAGTTATTTTTAAAACATTTTATTTTTATTATTTTTTTTTACAAAAAGATAACGTACAGTTTGGTTGACGACCATTGTTAATGAGTGTCAGATACGAAGAGACGGTAGACGAACGCGGGCGGTTATCGTGTGCGATAAGATTACACCGAAGATTATGTGTAATTACCGGACCGGCCTCGGCGCGTCACACTGCGGGCTTTTGCGCCACAGATACAAAATACTGCATTGCCACTTTTATCAATAAATACGATGTTATTGAGATAACATAACAACCACTTTACAAATACGATTGTTATTTGAAAAGTGGATACGCCGACGTACTTATGCTAGGCAACAAACTCATCGTAAAATTAATAAAGCCTTAAGTATTATAACCAATGAAGTAACATGTAACTTATTATCAGTATAGTATGTCAAGAATGCGTTTAGTTGATATGTCCTGTGGCTTTGGAATCTATTGACACAAACATACTAATAATATAGATACCCATACAACTTTGACCTACCTACCATGTTCAATTTAATTATAACTACACAAGTCGACCAGTCAAAACCTTTACAAAACCAAATCAATAGGTACACAGTGATTAACCTTTCTGATAAATCAAACAAAAAAGGAGGCTACATATTCATTCAAATGCCAGTACTGGCCATCAGAAAAATGTTTTCCATTCAAATTTGATCAACAACGACTTCGCCCACATAAAACCAGTAGGTTTTGAAACCTACTGGTTTTATTCATATTATTTCAACTCATTTGATTGAAACAAATAAGTTGAAAATATGGACTGGTCAATAAAACATTCCTGAACATGGACAGCAATAAGGAAATACGGATTAGATAAGTCATGCCATGCCATACATTTTCCTCAACACACAGAGGTAGTCATTAAAATATATTTTGTACTATGTATTATAATAGGCACTTGTTTTTCCTGCTGATATGCTAGTGATGTGGGCTGTAATCACTGCTAAAAATACTGCAGGCCATCTCTTATCAGTAACAATGCCTATTATTTACCACCATTGTTCTCTGGCAAAAAATATGACTGACTACTTTTTGTAATAAGGTCATTATGATATTTAAAATGATTGTACATAAGGCTAACACAAAGTGTTGTCAACTTGAACAGTGGAAGGCCAAGGAACATAGTTCTAGTTCATCATTATTCTGATTAACTAAAAAAAAAAAAACTTGAATTGAGAACCTCCTCTTTTTGGAACTAGGCTGAAAAATCAGATAAATAAATAAGATAATAAATAATGCCAAATATTTGCAAGATAAAAGAGGATTTTTTACATAACCAGTTTACTATGTAAATGTCAGAACAAAATTAAACTCGTTCAACATTTTGAGAGTACACTGATAGTTTTTTTAAACTGACTCGGTTGACTAAGCGGCTGTTTTAAAACTGGGTTTTTCTAATGATCATATTTTACCTTATTCATATTCAAATGCATGATAGCACACTAAATTTGCTATAAATCAAAGGCAGGCTAGCAATAATTATACCAACTACATACAAAAATGGTGCTTTAATAACATCATTCAGTACATTATCATGTATTTCCTTTGCATATTTGAATATGTCAGCCTTAACAGGACTTGGCTGAAGCAATTTATCAGCCAAAGACATTATTCCTACAATGTGACAGGCCTCCAAATAAGAATCAGGTTCTTATTAGCAAGTTGTGAACCTTGCTTAGGAACACTTATCGAAATAAGCGAAATATTGAGAGAAAGTAGATCACGAACACAAGACGGTTTGGAGTCAGCTGTACCAGATGTAACGATATTTACATACCATAGCGACACAATGAGAGCCACGAACTAGGTATCTGAGAGGACGGCCGGCGCGCACACTGCACACTACGTGTCGCCGCACAATGTTACTATTGTTTAGCACCGCAGCCTCCCAGACCGGCGTAGAAACGCGACCCGTTTAGCAAATTGCGTATGAAAAATATAGAAGCGCGCGTAGCGATGAGTCAACGGGCGTTTGACAGTTGCGCCCGGCCGATCGATCCACCGTCAACAGGGCGCGACTAGGCCTCCCAATATCGAAACAACGCACTAAACCACTTGTGTTCTTTATTATACTAAATCCCGAACGCCATATTAGATCGTCATTGACGGCTGGCTTCAACCAAAACTAACGTCATTTAGCCGGCACCACAAGAAACTATGGCGACGGATGTTTCTCGAGCCTTTCTAACGGTCGTTTTATAAATTTTAGAAATCTCGTAGCACTCGCGATCCTTCATAAGAACCAGTAATCATTGGTCTTGTATCCTGACCAAGACATTGGTATTGTCGCCGATCCGCAATGCGGTAAAAAACGGCCATCACAATAATATAATGGAGGCCCGTCATCACTATAAACACCGATGCACCACATCCCAGAAATATAGCCTGGAACCAATACAGGACGATCCCCTGAATGCACTTCCGACACCTTTCAGCAGAAATATCACTCACCATTGTAGATTAACTTGGATTATCAGGAGCTACACTAAAAAAATCACAGACTACGCCGCAAAAGCGACCGCACGGATCGACGGTTGAAACGATACTGCCGCCCTCACTCGCGCGAGCGGCCGCGCCGGGAAACTCGCGACCGCGATTCGCTTCGTGCTCGGTCACGAATCGTTCCGAATCGACTATTCGATACACCGTATTTTCATATCCGTTTTCCAACGCTCGGTATAGTTTTTAACACTACGCTACAATCGTTTCGTTTTAAAACTTTATCACTCGAACGTCCAAGTCCATGTCTCGGGACGCACGACACAGGATTAAATTTGATCCGCAAAGGATAGTCGGTTTTATATCGGGCTGGTGCGGCGGCGTGGACTGGCGTTCGGCGCGCGCCGATTGGCCGTCGCGCACCTGCAATGCGTCACTGCGGGCGCTAGCGGCGGCCGCGGAGCGAGTGGCGAGCGGCGAGTGGCGGCCGGCGGCGGCGTCTCACGCCTCGGGCTGCGGCGCGCGGCGGCTGCTCGGCTGCTCCCGATCACCCCGATGCCCTAGTTCGCGGTCGAGGCGAGGGCGCGCCGCAGTGGGCGCCCGCAGACGCCGGCCGAGCTAACGAGATAACGCGAGGTGACGGCTCCCGCACGGGCGCAGGCTTCCCGCCACGTCGCCCGCCCATCATACGTGCCACACGCACTTATACACAGTCCACGCCGCGTCGCATTATTGACGCAATATGTATGCTGCAATGATAGTGACAGATCTATTGACGAAACCTATCAGAAAACCAAAACGGGCACAAAATTATGTTGTGTAGTTTTTTATCTAGCTATCTTGTAAAGGTATAATCCACTAAAAGCGAAGTCTAAATACCAAATCGATGGAAAGCAAAACTTCATCAATCAAATTAAAAGTTACATGCATTACGGCACAAGAGTCATTTCCGCTCAGAGACAGTAACTGTGGGTCAAAATGTACAACCTGTGAATTCTTGATAGTGAAAGAGCATTTTGATGTTTCGTACGAGTGTGCCACAAGTGGCCACAATCACAAACAATCCCATCCTTCTGCTTAATACAATTCTAGTTTTTTTCCGGTTTTAAAAACATTACACGAAACAGACAGTTAAAAATGTTCTTAGGAATGTTAACGGATCATGCAGCCACCTTATCGATTTCAATAAAAAATCGATTTTAAAAAAAACGTAATTCACTTAAAACTGTTGTTTGCAGGGCCCACTCTTTCTTTTGACAGAAAAAAAACTATGACTTGCTTTTCATTTGTTTTTTGTTTTGATGCTGGTTATTTTAATTAGGTACCTATTATACTTCTTTGACTTTGTCTAAATATAAATGACGAGAATAAAAAATCAATGAATGGGTAAAACATACAGCGATTAAAAACGGACTTACAGCGCCATCTGTGGTCGAGTAGAAATAACTACATTTCAACACGATCTTTATTGATTCATCCTATTCATTGCTAGATGGTGGGTAATATAACAATATTTTACTGCAACAGTCGGGACCCATATTGGATGTTATGATTTTAGTCTAGTGTTGGAGAAAAACTAAAAATGCAGAGGGGCGCTTTGGTAGCTTCGACATCTGGCAAGACGGCGCAAAGGCAACACCAACGTGGCTGCATAGATAGATGCTCGGTGCCTCGGTGGTGGCTGTTCTCTTTTTGGCTCGACTCGTGCGTGGTGAGGTTGTCTGTAGTTGCGCTGTCTAGTCTGTGCTAATTTCCTTGTATTTTTGTAAATTTCTGATTAAAATATCTGTAATTGGACGTAGTATTTTAAGAAATACTATATATATATATAGTATTAATCTAAATATATAAAAGAAGAAACTGACTGACTCATCTATCAACGCACAGCCCAAACCGCTGGGTCTACAGATTCCAAATTTGGCAAGTAGGTTCCTTATGTGGTCTAGGGGTGCACGGATTTTTCGAAATTCACCCCCTACGGGGGTTAAACGGGGCTCCAAAGTTTGTATGGGGAAACAAGATTAGTTAGACTATTTTATTCGAAACTTCACAGGAGTGCTCCTATTGATAAATGAGTAGAAACGGGTTTCAGGGTTTTTCAGAATTCAACCCCTAAGAGGGGGAAATGGGGTGGCAAAGTATAAAAATCAATGAACAGCCCAAACCGCTGAGTCTAGAAATTCCAAATTTGGCACATTGGTTCCTTATGTGGTTTAGGGGTGCACCAAGAAATAATTTTTCAAAATTCACCCCCTAAGGGGGTTAAACGGGGCTCCAAAGTTTGTATGGGGAAACAAAATTAGTTACACTATTTTATTCGAAACTTCACAGGAGTGCTCCTTTTGATAAGTGAGTAGAAACGGGTCTTACGTTTTTTCAGAATTCAACCCCTAAGAGGGGGAAATGGGGTGGCAAAGTATAACAATCAATGCACAGCCCAAACCGCTGGGTCTACAGATTCCAAATTTGGCAAGTAGGTTCCTTATGTGGTCTAGGGGTGCACTAAGAATGGATTTTTCAAAACTCACCCCCTAAGGGGGTGAAACGGGGCTCTAAGGTTTGAATGGGGAAACAAGATTAGTTAGACTATTTTATTCGAAACTTCACAGGGGTACTCCTATTAAGAAATGAGTTGAAATAGGTTTTCAGGTTTTTTCAGAATTCAACCCCTAAGAGGGGAAAATGGGGTGGCAAAGTCTAAAAATCGAGGGAAAAAAGGGATTCAAAATTTGTCACATAGGTTTTTTATGAGATTTAGGGATGCATTGAGAAAGGATTTTTCAAAATTTACCCCCTAAGGGGTTGAAACGGGGCTCCAAAGATTACATAGGAAAATAAGATTGGTTAGACTATTCGAAACTTAACAGGAGTACTCCTATCGCTAAATGAGTTAACATTTGTGTTTCAGGTTTTTTCAGAATTCAACCCCTAAAGAGGGAAATGGGGTAACAAAGCCTGAAATTCAACATGGGTATTGTTTGTATGGTAAATTGGGTCAGGTGTATTACAAAAACAACGATTTTAAGATTTAATGTGGCGGACCTGAAATACCATCATTCCCTGTTGGGGTCTTGGGGTGCGATTGGGTTGAAATGTCTAAAAATCAATATGGGTGTCGATACCGAGATTATCAGGGGTGCTGATTACGACAATGGCATTTATTATGAGATCCAGAAGATGGCGGATTCGACTTCTGTACAGGGTTGCTTCTGTATTGTTGATTTATTGTGATGATTGTGATAACGATGATGATGATTGTGATAATGATGATGATGCTTGTGATGATGATGATTTTGATTACGATGATAATGATTGTGATTACGATGATAATTATTGTGATAATGATGATTGTGATAATGATAATTGAGATAACGATGATAATGATTGTGATAACGATTATGGTAATTGTGATAGTGATTTTGATGGTGATTGTGATGGTGATGGTGATTGTGATAGTGATTGTGACAGTGATTGTGATAGTGACGGTGATTGTGATGGGGATAACGATGGTGATGGTGATTGTGATTGTGACAGTGATGGTGATTGTGATAATGATGAAGATGATTGTGATTACGATGAAAATGATTGTGATAATGATGATAGTGATGGTGATTGTGGTTGTGATAGTGATTGTGATAATGATGATTGCGATTAAGATGATAATGATTGTGATTACGATGATAATGATTGTGATAACGATGATGGAGATTGTAATAGTGATTTTGATGGTGATTGTGATGGTGATTGTGATAGTGATTGTGATCGTGAGGTGATTGTGATGGTGATAGCGATGGTGATGGTGATTGTGATTATGATTGTGACAGTGATGGTGATTGTGATAATGATGACGATATTGTGATGATGATGATTGTGGTTACGATGATATTGATTGCGATTACGATGATGATGTTTGTGATAATGATGATGATGATTGTGATGATGATTATTTTGATTACGATGATAATGATTGTGATTACAATGATAATGAGTGTGATAACGATGATAGTGATTGTGATTGGGATTGTCACAGTCATGGTGATAGTGCCGGTGATTGTGATTGTGATAGCAATGGTTATGATAACGAGGATGGCGATTGTGATGATGATGATTGTGATCAAGATGATAATAATTGTGATGACGATGATAATGATTGTGATAACGATTATGGTAATTGTGATAGTGATTATGATGGTGATTGTGAAGGTGATGGTGATTGTGATAGTGATTGTGATAGTGACGGTGATTGTGATGGTGCGATAGCGATGGTGATGGTTATTGTGATTGTGACAGTGATGGTGATTGTGATAATGATGAAGAGGATTGTGATTACGATGAAAATGATTGTGATAACGAGGATAGTGATTGTGATAATGATGGTGATTGTGATGGTGATTGTGATGATGATTGTGGTTGTGATAGTGATGGCGATTGTGATCATGTTGATTGTAATAAAGATGATAATGATTGTGATTACGATGAAAATGATTGTGATAACGAGGATAGTGATTGTGATAGTGATTGTGATGGCGATTGTTATGGTGATTGTGATGGTGATTATGATGGTGATAGTGATTGTGGTAGTGACGGTATTTGTGATGGTGATAGCGATGTGATGGTGATTGTGACAGTGACGGTGATTGTGATATTGATGAAGATGATTTTGATTACGATGAAAATGATTGTGATAACGAGGATAGTGATAGTGATGTGGATTGTGATGGTGATGGTGATCGTAATGGTGATGGTGATTGTCATGGTGATTGTAGTAATGATTGTGGTTGTGATAGTGATGGCGATTGTGATCATGGTGATTGAGATTAAGATGATAATGATTATGATGATAATGATTGTGTTTGTGATGGTGATTGTGATGATGATAGTGATGGTGATTGTGATGGTGATTGTGATGGTGATTGTGATGGTGATTGTGATGGTGATTGTGATGGTGATTGTGATGGTGATTGTGATGGTAATTGTGATGGTGATTGTGATGGTGATTGTGATGGTGATTGTGATGGTGATTGTGATGGTGATTGTGATGGTGATTGTGATTGTGATGGTGATTGAGATAGTGATGGTGATTGTGATAGTGTTGGTGATTTTGATAATGACTGTGATTGCTATGATAATGATTGTGATAACGATGATGGTGATTGTGATAGTTATTTTGATGGTAATTGTGATGGTGATTGTGATTGTGTTTGTGATTGTGATAGTGACGGTGATTGTGATAGCGATAATGATGGGGATTGTGATGGTGATTGTGATTGTGATAGTAATAGTGATGGTGATTATGATGTTGATTGTGATATTGATTGTGATGGTTATTGTGAAAATGATTGTGGTAATTATGGTGATTGTGATAGTGATGGTGATTGGTGATAATGATTGTGACTGTGATAGTGATGGTAATTGTGATAGTGATGGTGGTTGTGATAGTGATGGTGATTGTGATGATAATAATTGTGATAATGATGGTGGTTGTGATAGTGATGGTGATTGTGATGATAATAATTGTGATGATTGTGAAATTTGACACATAGATAGTTTATAACCTGGATTAACATGTAGGATACTATTATCCCTTTATTATGATCCAGTGGGACAATTACCGAACTTCACGCGGGCGAAGCCGCGGGCAACAGCTAGTATATATATATTTTAGTATATAAGTATACTAAAATTCTTTCCTTATTTCTAAAACTAGATTATCTATCTATACTAATATTATAAAGAGGAAAACTTTGTTTGTTTGTTTGTTTGAACGCGCTAATCTCAGGAACTACTGGTTGGAATTGAAAAAATATTTTTGTGTTGGATAGCCCATTTATTGAGGAAGGTTATAGGCTATATAACATCACGCTACGACCAAAAGGAGCGGAGCATAAATGAAAGATGTTGCAAAAACGGGGAAAATGTATTCCTTTTGTTAGCTTTTTCTCTCTTATGTGACGCAGACGAAGTTGCGTGGGTCAGCTAGTTTAAAATAAAAACTGAAAAGAATAAATAAAACAAGTTCAGGAGACAGGAAATATTGACTGCAACAGTCGGGATCCATTGAATGTAAGATTCTAGGTCTAGATTATTTAATGGGTCCCGACCACAGAACAGTTTTCTGTGGTCCCGACTGTTGCAGTCAATATTTTCTGTCTCCTGAACTTGTTTTATTCTTTCAGTTTTTATTTTAAGTTATTGCTTATTTATTTTTATGCAGTCGGGTTTTTAATTTTTTTACAACTACAGTACTTTCTCAAGTTATTATGCCTTGTGACTGGGACTGTAGCTTTGATTTTCTTTTTTGTATTTTTGACTTTCAAAAGTGCCGTAATGGTCTAATTGAAATAAATGCTTTGAGTTTGAGTTTTTTTTTTTTTTTTACACTTTTTAGTGACATATAAACACAATTTTAAAATCCTTATGATGAGCCCTTTAACGAGCCGCTCAAACTGCAGAGCGTGCCAAACAATTATACATACATACATACACTCTAAAAACATAACCCCTCCTTCTGGTGCAGTCGGGTAAAAATGTTGTTTGATACACGTTGACATTAATTGCTATTGCAGTTCTCGGCTCAAAAACACCCTCGCCTACGGCTCGGGAGTTAATTCCGCCTCGGATGCAATAACAAACTTTCTCCACTTGTATCAAAGTGTACTATTTTTTTTCGCAACTGCTTAAAATAAAACTTATGCCCGTGACACAGTCTTAAGTTTTATTTTATAACATGGGAAACGCACGTCGCGGCTATTAGATATTGTATTCACAACGCGGGTAAGCACGCTATATTATAATGTGCTCATGTATTAGCCTTTATTGTTGTTTAGCGTAGGGCTTATTCCCCGTGGCAGGGAAGCAAATAGTTCGCTATATAAGAGGCATTTCGTGCCTATATTGAAATTCCTAGTCGTATTTACATAAGCCTGTGTATGTATTAAATTGTGAGTAAAGGTTGGTGTGTGGAATATGTTTTACTTATCTAGGTACATATTGACTGATTGTGTTGCAACATCTCGGCTGTATTCTGGAAGGGTAAGGTAGAGATGCACACGGTGCGCCCATAGTGTACCTCACGGCTATATTACATGGGAATTAAACATTTTGCTTAGCTAAGTACCTACCTAGGTAGGTATCTAGATATTTACTGTTTGTGTTGCTGCATGTAATTTTATAAGAAGTACCTATTTCATAATATGGTGGGTAAACTTAAATACCTACACCAACCTACACACATAGTGGTGGTAGCCATCATAACAACTTATAGCACGTTATTTTTCTTACGCCATATTGGAAAATGTAAAAATATTTTTTCATACACAAACCTATTTTCTTAGCTTGCCTCTCGCTTGGCAAAAGATAAACATTTTAACCTTACCTTCGCTATTTTCTCAACCCAAGATCGTTCTGCGCGCTTCTTTCTATCGCATGTAAATTCTTCGCAGTTTCACTACGAATACATCTAAAACCGTATGTTTTATTCATGGAACATTCAAAAGAGCGTAGGTACCTACTTATACTTCTTACAAAAGATAATAAAGTTACCTTGCGTCTGATTCGATAACAATCCTTATTTCCATGCTAATATTATAAATACGAAAGTAACTTCTGTTTGTCTGTCAGTCGATCTGGCTGCCTGTTTCATTACTGAAAAGATTTTGATGAAACTTGCCACTCGGCTAGACCACACTATGACCTCGGTTATGTTTAGGTTAGGTTAGGTAACATGAATACTTTTTATCCAAGTAGTACTTAGGTACCAAGTTACCAACGTTCTCGTGGGATAATTTGCTACCTCTACGAAAGCAAAAGTTAGTGAAATCTTTTTTTTTTAATTACAATATGTACCTGCTCTTGACCTCGATCACGCCTGATGGAAAGCGATGGATGAGATCTATGTTTATCTTAGTGTTCGTGAGGTTTTTTATCGGTTACATTTCGGAGAGTGTGTTTTGGAATTATCAACTGTTAGGTTTCCGGATTTTACTAGTCAATTTCCTATGTTTTCAGAAAGAATTTTGTTTATAATGTAAAATATTAAATGCTCTATATTTTATTATGTAAACTGGTAAAATTGATTCCGTAAGAATGGCAATATTTCTATCATTTGATTTGTAAAATGTTTGGCGCGAGAATGAAGCGATTCTCTGATTGGATCACGAGACTGACGTGGCGTAAAGTCGTGAGCCAATCGGGGCGCTGGATTTTCCCTCCAACGGCAGGAGTCTTGGTCAGGAGCCCGAGCGGGCAAGTAGGGCATTCTGATGCTGAACGTCGAAGACAATAAATTGACAATAAGAAGTCTTAAAACTGTACCCGAATCATTGTGCCCAGTGTTAATGTGTCAAAGTGTAATGTGAAGTAATTTGTTAGACTCAATGTATCTGTTTGAAAAGAGTAACCATGGAGTTTCTTGCCGGTTCTTCTCCATGGAAACTACCATGCCGAACCGTGCAATGTGCAATGTGAAATAAAATAGTGTATCGCATCCAGTATGTTTTCATAGCACGAAAACCCGTCTTCTGCCCACATAAGCTCGAGCCTAGCTAATAACTAAATACAGCTACACATCAGAATTGACAAGAACAATTAAAACGTAAGTACACGCCCAACATTTTATGCTTCTTTTTTTGTTCGTAATTCGGTTCGAAGCCAGTTTAGAATCTTAACGTTTTAGTTAACGATATTACCCGTGGTTTCAAGTAAATCTACCGGTTACATATCGAATTTAAAGCCGTCAATTATTTTAATTAATTCCGTTTTATTATTTAATATTGCCCTTTGTACTCATATTTTTGGTTGGAGGGTAGATCTATTTTTCCGCAAGGCTGAATAAACTCTCGTAAATTCAATTTATTTATTGGTAATGCTAGTTATGTAGTACAAGGGCCCGTTTAACACAGAAATAAAATAAATGTTTTACACAATGCTACGCGGTCATTGTTCTTAAGAATTAATATATTTTTGAAATTAAGAACTACTCAATCGTATCCTAGTCAGCGGCTGGACGGTTTGGTTGGATTAGAAATAATAAAAAGAACTGACGCATCAACAATTATGAGTTAATAACATTTTCTCAGTGCACATGCATATTGTTTCTTTGGTTTTAACTGGGAACGCATTTAAGTGTCATAACTAAATACTCTAGTATTTCTTTTCCCATTAATACCTATAAACTCCCTGAGGTTTCCTGTATATAAACCTACTTACTTACTTACTTGATACTTTTTTTTTAGTTAATTTTGTTGAGCCACGTCGGTTAAAATGAATAATATTTAAAAGGTTTACGTAATTTATATTTCATGATTATATTTTTAGGGGTGACATACCTTTTGAATGTCTTGACTTTAACATTTCAATTTCTATCGTGTTTTGTGTATTCAACTCGACTTCCCAATGCGTTAGACTTTTAAAAAAACTTAGATTCTCAAACTCGTGGACGTGAGATTTCAGACGATGTCGCAGCCTCCGGGCTGACGAAGGCTCGCAACACCGAGTCGAAGGGGTATCCACTCTGCCACCCCGAACCGAAGTCACCTTTGAAGTCGGAGCCCCAGCCGTAGTAGGCCGGAACCGGATATCGAGCTGCGACGTGAGCGACTACGGATGCTGGAGGTGGAAGTTCGGCGGGAACGTGGTCACGTGCGCGCCGCAGAAGATCTGCGCGACGCATCGCGACGCCTCAGCGAGCCACGGGCGAACAGTCGACGACAGAGCACCTCCGAGGCAGCGAGGCGTCGGGATGCTGGGCTACGGGCGGAGCGACAGGTCGAGCGTGGACAACGGCACGAACGGATTGACAGGTCACGTAGCCCTTCTTTATATAAAAGATATATATTCGATTTGTTTAAATTGAGGGATGGTCTTGCATTACCCCCGGTAAACAACGGTTGCAGAAAACTATGAGAATCGATTTTATAAATGAAGAAGCGAGCGTACATAACCCCGGAGCAAAATTTTTGAAAGAAATAAATGTCAACAATTCTGAACTCCAAGCGTTTGTAGATTTCGGAAGCGACGTTACTCTCATTAAAGAACTCTTTTAGGAATGGTGTAGTTTATTCGTTAGGCAACTTGAGTATTGACATGATCGTTGATGGGGTAGAGGCTAGAGTGACACGCAAAGTCGTAAATAATCACTTGCTAGAAGTCCCTGTGCTTATGGGGCAGACTTTCACGGAGCAGTCACATATATTGGTTTATAAGGACAAGAATAGATTGCAGTTTTTTGATATCGTGAAAGAATTGTCTAGTTCAGAACACGCCCATGATGGTGATGCCTTAGTGAAGTTTTCTCCTGCCAGATCAGTTGTAGTTTATGGTCCAGCTTCCGTTAAAGTGAAGGCTCAGTCTCCTTTCAGTGGTGATGTCCTTCTGACATCATCACCGGCGGGCTACATCACTCGATCAACGGTGAAATCAAGATGATGGTCTTGCCTTGTTCTGAATCTTGCCGCATTTCATCTAAACAGGTTCTCTGCCGTGCTGAAATAGTTGATGTGATGAATAGGATTGTTGATGAGCGATCTATAGGGATTGTAGATAGTCGGAGGTTTGATGAAACTAAGGTCCGCGTGGGTGAGGGGGTCCCTGCAGAGATCAGGAAAGACTTAATAAACATGTTGCAGAAATATCAGCATTGCTTTGCTTCTTCGTTGTGGGAGGTAGTATGTAGTGTTACAGAGATGAAGACTGATCTCAATAGTCAACGTCCAGTGGTTTATCGTCCATACAGGTTGTCGCATTACGAACGGGAGAAGTTACGTTCGATGGTCGGAGATATGTTGGATGCCGGTGTGATACGAGAATCTGTTTCAGATTACTCTAGTCCCATTTTACTCGTACGAAAGAAAGATGGTTCCTCAAGGTTGTGCGTAGACTATCGTATGCTGAATTCAATGACGATTAAGGAAAGGTATCCCATGCCTATTATCGAGGATGAAGTATCACGACTTTCTAGTCAGTCCTGTTTCATAACTCTCGATCTTGCTTCTGGCTACTACCAAGTGCTAATCTCTGAGCAAAGCAAACACTTGACATCTTTTGTTACGCAGGACGGTCAATACGAATACAACCGTATGCCGTTCGACTTAGCAAATGCGCCTGCCGTTTTTCAACGGATAATCAATAACATCACTGATGTTCTTCTTTATGGTCTACCATAAAGAAGAACATCAATGATGTACGTGGTTGCCTTATTAAATCGTGCCGATCGCAGTATGTTATTGATCATCCGTTGAAAAACGGCAGGCTCATTTGCTAAGTCGAACGGCATACGGTTGTATTCGTATTGACCGTCCTGCGTAACAAAAGATGTCAAGTGTTTGCTTTGCTCTTCAAGACGTTCAAGACACTGCCGAGGGTTTTTACCCTCGGCAGTGTCTTGAACGTCTTGAAGAGGTGTTAAAGATTCTAGAAAAGGCGAACCTTACTCAGAACCTATTAAAGTGCGAGTTCCTGCGTGATAAGGTAGACTATTTAGGCTACAAAATTAGCGCTAGTAGTATCAGGCCCGTTGCCAGGGGTATTCAGGACATATTGGGGCCTGTTGCCACTGGTATTCGGGACGTATTGGGGCCCATTGCCAGGGATATTCAGGACATATTGGGGCCTATTGCCACTGGTATTCGGGACGTATTGGGGCCCGTTGCCAGGGGTATTCAGGACATATTGGGGTCTGTTGCCACTGGTATTCGGGACGTATTGGGGCCCGTTGCCAGGGGTATTCAGAACGTATTAGAACGTGTTGTCATTGGTATTCAGGACGTATTGGGGCCTGTTGCCAGGCGTATTCAGGACATTATTTGATAAAAATGATTTATATAAAATAAATAGTATAATTTAATATGAATAATAGTATTCTGAATTAATTGATCGTTCAGAATACTCGTATGCATATTTTGTCACGACTTAATCGATGGGTTGTGACTTTGGTTTTTTTTTTGTCCCAATTAATCGATCGTTTGGGTTCACTATATTTAGTACCAGCAAATCGATTGCTGACGAATTTAACATCTTGTTACTTGTAATGTTATTAAAGTTGTTATTGTTAATTATCAAAACTATCTGATAGACAACGTTTATTACTTGTTTTTCAGTCAGAATATCGCCATTTTTTGTTAAAGTTTGTGAAGTTGTTTAGTGACGCAATTAATCGATCGTTTGTGTTCACTGTACTCAGTTCCAGTAAAGCAACTGCTGATGTTTTTAAATTATTCTGTATAAGCTAGTGCCTAGATTATTTATTATTTATTGAATAACAAATTAATTTAGTAACTAATAGTATTCAGCCGTTTAGTTCCATACTCAGCACAAATTTGTTCTTTTTCTTTCACAATCAATTGGATAATTTTAAGTTGTCATATTTTGTAATAATAAATTCATTTATTTCAGACATAGGTAGTCCATAGTTCCAGAATATAAAAAATTTAAAAACACATAAAAGTACAAATAATCAATAAAAAAAAAAAATACACATACAATTGAATTAAATTAAATATAAATTGATATTAGGTACACATTATAACAATCAATCAATAACAAAATTAAACACACACAATTTAAAATATAAAGTCACACACGCATGTCAACTAAAACGAGGAGAAGCGCTAACATGAAGCTGCATCCACCTCTGTATCAGGGACAAGTCCCACCGCTCGGACAAAACCCTCAGGAGACTGTTCGAGCTGCTTCGTAGGCGATTTAATAGTGAAGCGCTCCGCTTCCTCATGATCGCGAAAAAATCATCGGTCCGCGCCTCAGCAAACATAGTCGAAGCACTACAAAACCGCGGAAGCCCTAACAGTATCCTGAAAGCATTGTTGTACTGCACGCGCAGTGCGCTGTACGCCCGCTGCGTAAAGTTGGTCCACAGGCTGCACGTGTAGAACGACTGACAATATGCCTTAAATAAAGTCACCTTCACAGGTCTAGTACATCGCGCAAACCTGCGAGCCAACATATTACACCGGACAGACAGCGCCCTGCGCTCCCTCTCAATGTCCAGATTGTCACACAAGTCGTCAGAGACCCAGTGGCCCAGGTACTTGAAATGCTGCACTCTTTTTAAAGGAATGCCGCAAAGAGTGACAGGAGGTACAGATGAGTAACATTTGGTACCGGCTTAAAAGATCATGAATTCACTTTTTTTAGCATTGTAACTGAGCCCATGGGCCTCCGCATATGCCTCACAAGTACGCAAAAGTTTACGTAACGCGCCGATAGATGGGCTCAGCAACACCATATCATCTGCGTATTTAATGTTGTTTATACACACTCCATCTATGGAACATCCGATATTAGTGCTGCTGAGCTCACCAATCAGCCGGTTCATGTACAGGTTAAAGAGCCGAGGGGAGGATAAACCCCCTTGCCTCACCCCGCATTCCAACCTATACACGTCCGACCGCGCACCCGCCCATCTAACGGCATTCTGCTGTTTACTGTACCAGTACCGCAGCAAGGATACAATCTCATGTGGCACATCTGTTTCACATTTTAGCTTCTGCCACAGCTTGTCATAACACACCAGATCAAAAGCTTTTGAAAGATCTAAGAAACATGCATATACTGGTGTGTTTCTGTCCGTATAGTACTGAACAGTTTGCTTGAGACAGAGGATAGCACTCTCAGTTGACAAACCAGGTCTGAACCCAAACTGTGCGTCATGTAAGTGGAGGTGTTTCTCCAGCTTTTTTTTTTTTTTTTTTTTTTTTTTTTTTTTTTTTTTTTTTTTTAAGGGACAAGCCCGCCACACTGTTCCCAACCACTGTAACTCCTGAAAGCCAGAATCAACAGTGGCGACCACCAGAAAAGCGCCGAGACAATGAAGCTCGACGAAGTCCCAGAGAATGAATTTAACTGTCTTGGATCCCGCAACGAAATTAATCAGAAAAGTATAGCGGAGGAGTAGGAAAATCTGTAATTTCCACTTCCCTCCATATCAGCAGGAGACACAAAGAAACAAGGCCAATAGGCACAAAGGGACGTTCACAACTGGGATAGGCCCAGTTGCCTAGCACCACGGATAAAATATTAACATTAATGGGTCCTAAGTTGTGAGCAGTTATATTTGATTCCAATTATAGCTAGGTGTTTCTCCAGCTGTCGGTCAAGCAAACTATCCAGCACCTTGGCTATGACAGTCGCAAGCGAGATCGGTCTGCAATTAGACAGATCCGATGAGTCACCCGTCTTATCCTTAACAATTGGCACTACGACTGTGTGCATTAAATCATCGGGTAAATAACCATGACTAATACACAAGTTAAATAATAGTGCAAGGACTCTTGGCAGGTGTACGCCCGCGTACTTCAAGTGCTCGATGCTAAGATTATCGTGACCTGGGGACTTGCCTCTCACCATCTTCTTTATAATTTGGGCCACTTCCTTGGCGGAGAATCTAATGTTAACATGCCCAGTGCGATCCTCAGCATCGAGCACCTGCGACGCAGACCCGAGCGGTGATACCACACTAAAATGCCGCTGAAAGGCGCAGGCTATGTCCCGCGGCTCATGCGCACCACCAACACTCATTGTTTTTTCTGTGTTGGTGTACTCAATTGAGTTGTTGTGGTGGAGTTGGTAACTCAATGTTTTTTTCTAATACAGTCATTGTTTTTTTTTGGGACGTAACGTTATTATGCTACTGGCCAAGATTAGGTTAGGTTAGGTTAGGTTACCACCTGGTGTCGTGTGCAGGGACGCACACGATGTCAGGACGGACGATTGTTAGGTTTCCGGATTTTACTAGTCAATTTCCTATGTTTTCAGAAAGAATTTTGTTTATAATGTAAAATATTAAATGCTTTATATTTTATTATGTAAACTGGTAAAATTGATTCCGTAAGAATGGCAATATTTCTATCATTTGATTTGTAAACTGTTTGGCGCGAGAATGAAGCGGTTCTCTGATTGGATCACGAGACTGACGTGGCCTAAAGTCGTGAGCCAATCGGGGCGCTGGATTTTCCCTCCAACGGCAGGAGTCTTGGTCAGGAGCCCGAGCGGGCAAGTAGGGCATTATGATGCTGAACGTCGAAGACAATTGACAATTATTAAGAAGTCTTAAAACTGTACCCGAATCATTGTGCCCAGTGTTAATGTGTCAAAGTGTAATGTGAAGTAATTTGTTAGACTCAATGTATCTGTTTGAAAAGAGTAACCATGGAGTTTCTTGCCGGTTCTTCTCCATGGAAACTACCATGCCGAACCGTGCAATGTGCAATGTGAAATAAAATAGTGTATCGCATCCAGTATGTTTTCATAGCACGAACCCGTCTTCTGCCCACATAAGCTCGAGCCTAGCTAATAACTAAATACAGCTACACAACCTAATTCGCCCATTCCTGTTCTATCATCGGACGAGAAGAGATAGGTACCTACGGCGAAGCGCCACCGTCCACGTTTATTGTGCGAACTGCCACTCTGTGGAATCCTCTGCAGGCTTCTCTGTTCTCTGATCATTATAATCTGGATCTCAGGGCCGTCTTTACCTAGTGTGCAGGGTGTGCGTTGCACACGGGCGCAGCGGTCCTAGGAGGCGCCGAGCGCCGCTCGCTACTGAAGACTGAACCCCATTATGCGCGCGCGTTGGCCGACCGCGGAACTTTCATTGACCAACGTAAAAAGAGCTCCGCTTTGCATACGTTTTGCATAACATCTGGAAATCTTCTTATATTAATTTGTAGAATTACAGCAAAGCAAGGCATGTTAGCATGGGTACGTTTTGGCTTGTTAGGGTAAAAACCAGAACACTCTGTATAATTCTAAACACAGACAACAGCACATCATGGTATCCAAAACCGACAAATTTCTTCTTCAAATTTAATCTCCAAACAATAAGTATATTATCCATTGGGTAAATTTGTCAGTTTGTTATTTGGACTTTGTCCCCATTCCATTTAGACCGCGCGCTTACCAAACAAGTCGCAAGGGTAATGTTTGCACACGGGCGCTACATGGGGCTAGAGACGGCTCTGCTGGATCTATTCAAAGTTCGAGTGAATCGGTTACTTCTAAGCAAGCGTGCTGCGTGCTCTACCCTAGGCTACGTCATCGCTTCACATCAGGCGAGTTGCGGGCAAAAGAAACCCCTTTTTAGGGTTCCGTAGTCAACTAGGAACCCTTATAGTTTCGCCATGTCTGTCCGTCCGTCTGTCCGTCCTCGCTTAATCTCTGTGACCGTTAGCACTAGAAAGCTGAAATTTGGTACCAATATGTATATCAATCACGCCGACAAGGTGGTAAAATAAAAATTGGAAAAAAATGTTTTATTAGGATAGCCCCCCCCCATAAATGTAAAGTGGGAAGTGTTTTTTTTTTTTTAATTTCAACCCTAACGTGTGATATATTGTTGGAAAGGTATTTAAAAATGAATAAGGGTTTTCTAAAAATATTTTTGATAATGTCAATAATTTCGGAAATAATCGCTCCAAAAGTAAAAAAACAATGTGTCCCCCCCCTCTAACTTTTGAACCATAAGTTTAGAAAATATGAAAAAAATCTGAAAAGTAGAACTTTATAAGGACTTTCTAGGAAAATCATTTTGAACTTGATGGAAACAACAGTTTTTGTACAAAAAAGACAAAAAGTTGTACAAAATAATTTCTGGACTAAGTTTGTAGTATATTCGTATATGCAAGCATTTTTACATAATGGATACCTTTAAACTCATAAGTGGGAACACTTATTGTGGCGGACGGGAAACTACGGAACCCTACACTGAGCGTGGCCCGACACGCTCTTGGCCGGTTTTTTTTACAAGCACTTCAAAATACTTTGAGAATAATTCAAAAGGGTTGTCGGATTTTTTCAAGTAGATGTCTCCTGATTTCAGTATTTTCAGGAGAAAACTGTAACTTGTTTTTGATTCTGAAGGGAATACGTCCTTCACTTAACTTAGACGAGTTTCGCGACATAAAATCGAGTTTACCAGATGATGTTACTTACTGAAGTTAGAAGAAAAAGTTTTGGCTGGGTATTAGACGGTATTGTTTTCTCATTTACGTTTTATTATTTTGTAATTATTTAAATATTTTTCTAATTATTGTTTTTCAGGCAGTTTTTATCAACTTGTTATCGTCTATCGCCCAAGGCTATTTTGTAAAAGTACTACGTAATTATTTTTATTTGAAGACCGCTTATTTTCAATCAGTCTTAACTCAAATCTTCAAGAAATGAGCAGATGTTACCGAGACTAACTAAATATGAATATATCAATTAACTTTTATCTCAGATGTAGACTTTATCAGTTCAGAGATAAGGAATATTTTATTTAACTATTTTATTACCGAAACATTATCTGATAGAGTCAAGAGTGTAAATAAAAAAAAACTTTTTTGCAAAAAAATAAAACCGACTTCAAAAAAACACAAAAAAGTGAAAAATAACTTTAGCTTCAGAAGTCGGTGACCTTTATTTGATTGATTTAGTTTTTTTGTCACCGACTCGGTCGTGATTTCATAATTCTGGTATAAGTACCAGAATTATGAAATCACGACGATTAACTTTTTTAGGGTTCCGTACCTCAAAAGGGCAAAACGGAACCCTTATATAACGGTGTCCATATCTTTCTTTTTCAAGCGAATCGGGATGCGTGATTTAAATACTTCTTTCAACGACCAATATTTTCTCCATGCAATGTTTGTTCTACGATCTACTTCATTTTCTGTCGGTCTGTTGTCAGTTGTATGCGATTGAAGTGCTTTGTATCATCGTAGGTACTCTTATGCTATTGGTTAACAGGCATGTTTTTTTAGCGTTCATATGAAGACCACATTTTCGGCTTTCCTTATCTAGAGACTTTAGCATGCGCTCAAGACCTGCTGCATGTGTTTCGCTTAACAGAACAATGTCGTCTGCGAAGCGGAGATGGTTGAGAAACTCACCGTTTATTTTGATACCGACATCGCACCAGGTTAGCTGTCTGAAGACATGCTCCAAAACGGCGTTGAGTCCCTCATCATCTGCTTAGCCTTTTCCCAACTATGTCGGGGTCGGCTTCCAGTCTAACTGGATGCAGCTGAATACCTGTATTTTACATGGAGCGACTGCCTATCTGACCTCCACAACCCAGTTAGTACAGGGTAATACGATATCCCTTGGTAAGACTGGTTGTCAGACTTTTTGGGTCACTGACTACCTGTAACGACTGTCAAAGATCTACAAATGACAGCCAGGACCAACGACTTAACGTGCTTTCCGAGGCACGGAGGAAACCCGGTATGTAATGGGTGGTCACCCATCCACAGACCAACCTAGGCAAGCACGGCTTAACCTAAAGATCGTCCTGGCTGTTATTATTTTGCCACGGGCTCCCCCTATTAGGTGTATAAAAATCAAGGTCCTGAGTCAATACTATAAAAAGATATGGACAAATTTTATTTTCACGAAAATATGAAAGTAAGTACAAAAATTTACCTTAAATTCCAACTTTTTTTTACTTTTCGGATTTTTCCACTTACTTGTGCTGTAAGACCTTGCTTTAACCAAAATTGACAATTCTAGGTCAACCGGAAGTATATCCTATAGCGGTACCTTCCATATAGGTTTTCGACCCAAAGGAAAACCTATATGAAAGGTCCCGCTGACCTAGAATCACGAAATTTGGCGAGAAGCAAAAAAAGCGATTTTACTATTACAAACTTATTATTTGCGGTTGGTGCAATAGCCGTTTCAACTGATCGAACAGCAAAGTTAAGTTTGTCCTTTAAAAAGTTTGTACGGAACCCTCGGTGCGCGAGTCCGACTCGCTCTTGGCCGGTTTTTTTAATACATGTGTTAGTTATCTATTTCGATATTTATTGTTAAAAGGAGCGGATCCGTGTACTATTGTTTACATAAAGATAGATACCTCATCTACTACATACTCACCTACCCACCCAGCAAGTCAACACGGTAAACAAATGTCCACAAAAACAAGGTAAGCAAGTACGTATGGTAAGCGATAAAAGTATTAGTTTTTCAAGTAATTAGCGAGGCGCGGCCAGCCCCATTACCAGCCGGGCCCCATTGCCAGCCGAGTGCGGTCATCACCTAATTGCGTTTACGTTCTAGATTACATTGATTACGCCGATAACTGAATTGGACTTAGTCGAAAGTTTTTTTGTACATAATACGGTACTGGGAGCTTTTAGGTTGGGTATGTTGTGTTTTGTTTCGTAGGTACATTGAGGATCCCAGTCGTGATTGGAGTGTCCGTGGTTCTGTTCTATGCTGTAGAAAGTTCAATTAGTGATTGGGTTGTTTAGTATCGGCGTTGTTCTCGGCAATGCAAACCACTATTTGTCTAGCAGAGGGTGTCATAAGCAGAGCATATAGTTTATTTGCCTAAACTTCAAGAAAATAAGTTACATGTGGATCATGATCATCATCATTTCAGCCGAAAGACGTCTACTGCTGGACATAGGCCTCCCCCAAGTGTCGCCACATTGACTGGTCCCGTGCGACTCGCATCCAACGGATTCCCGCAACCTTCACCAGGTCTTCGGTCCACCTATTGGGAGGTCTTCCAACGCATCGTCTTCCGGTTCGCGGTCGCCACTCCAGAACTTTTCGGCTCCACCGGTCTTCCGTTCTGCGAGCAATGTGCCCTGTCCACAACCACTTAAGGTTGGCAATTCTTCGGGCTACGTAGGTGACCTTAGTTCTCTTGCGGATGTCTTGTGTAGGTACATAATTATGGATACTACCTCCCTATAAAATCCCGTAATGAAGCTAAAATAAAGCTGTTAAATTAGAGGTACTACCATGTTAAGTACTTACTTCGTGGAAGTTCTTTCGTTATCAGGGATTATGTTGAGGAACAGTTTTACCATTTATTGTCATAATTGATAACAATTCATAATCCATCTGTCAACCTGACGAATTTTTGCGAAACCCATTAATGCTGTTGACTTACATAAATTGATTTATAATATTTTAATTGACATAATCTCCTATATTTTTATTTTTTTGACCTCTATCATTTTTGTTATATAATACATTTTATTGTTGACATTTTGAGACAATTTATGGAACAAGTTGCTTTGACAGTATTGTTTTTATAGTATTAAGGGATAATGGACATATTCTGCACGTTTAACTTAATCTAAATTTATGATAATATTTCTATACGCCACACATAGGAGTATTGTCATGCAAAATCCGGACAAAATTATTTAATGACTTATTTAGTAATAAAACATTGTAATACGATTTAAATAATCTTTAATGATAATAAAATGTACACATATACCATAAAACACGTTTATTTAACTTAGTTTCTTAAAATGATCTTTTTTTTTTTTTTTAAACTTAAAATTTTTAAATAAACACTTTAAATCTTAATTGAGCTCTAGATTTACGAATTTTTGACTTTCTTGTTGGCGATGCCACTAATTCTTTTATCATTACCGAGGCATCAGTGTTTCCAATATTACGTTGACTGACTCCAGCTGCGTATATTAATTCTTCAGCAGGTATTTGCTTCCGTATCTCACTAGTTTTTCGTCGCTTACTACACTCACTTAAGTGTTCAAAAGATTTTGTTGCCCGACCCGGTTTATGTGTAAGCTCTGCACTAAAAATCTGGAATTTAATAGATGATTTCAGCCATTTGTCATTATTACGTAAGAAGCGCTCTTCTTTGCGACTTCCTGCTACCCATTTTTGTTTGAACTGAGTCTTAAAAAATCTCAGAGTACGATCCAAATTAGTTTTTTTATCATCAAGACATTGGTTGATTATAACTAATTTTGTTCCCAAAAACTCCAACTTTTGTTATTTTTTTTTTCCTTTACACTCACGCATGATATCGTACAAAGCTTTTCTGGTAAAACTAACTCTTGATTCTTCATTATCTGAAAATAAAAAATAAAACAATGTAAAGTCAAAAATATCCCCATTTTACACTTATAATTGAGTAATAATAATAATAATAATAATAATACTTATAATTACACTTATCTTCAAATAATTGAAATTAAAAATGGCGTGCGTAGGCGCAACATTTTTTTATAGATTTTACTAAAACATATTCTTGGCAATATATTAATAAAAAAATAAAGGTTTGACAAGCCTTGACAAGTAAACAAAAACACGATTTAATAAAATTATTTGCACAATTTATTTGAAATTTTGGGTTTATCTTTAAAAAAAAATTTAAACACATAAATGAAACATAAACTATTGAATAATTATGTTAAAATAAATTACGTACTTGTACTTCCATATTCACAATGTTTTTTCTCAATATTTATCACACCAAACATACAGTTCAAACTCTAAAGCAGTGAAAATAACAAGTGCCGAGAACAAAGACATGCGACTTAGACAACGACTGGGTTCCAACTGCATGTGCGGGGAGGATCTACCTGAGTTACAAATGTGTCTTTTTTTCAATGGACCGGTTATTGAGCTGCAAAAATGTGTGGCTATAGTAGGTTTTTATTTAACTTCGTAAATTCGACTTTTGACCGGATTTTAGATGGAAATACTCCTATGTGCGCCATCTCAAGCACACTGTAACACGGGTAACACCAAAACATGTACTTTAACAAATAAAAAATCTGATTCTGGGTTAGTGACATAAGCTTTGTTTTTGTATAAAAAAAATTTGTACGCCATATTATGGCAGGATATGCTGGAACCAATATTGTAACATCTATATGTACCATGTCCTGACAAAAAAACATTTTTGATTTGATTTGATTTGATTTGATCTCGTGAAAAATATCAAATTAATACTGCAAGAAAAATTTTGCAGCTTCTTCCTAGAATAATGTTTCATAATCTCTTCCAACTTGAGAAAATGAAATGTTAATTTTCCCATCCCACTTAATAATCAATTCATTAACTTTCTCCGCGAAATTCGTGCGTCTGTAAAAAGTTGCAAATAAACCGTAAAGTAATAACATGCTAAACTTGGGTCCGTGGAATTGATTCGGATGGGCTCTCGGCACCTTATAAAACGTTTAATAAGAAAACTTTCGCGTATAAAAGTAATGATGTAGAAAGTTTTCAAACGATTATTGTAACACGTGCGCGAGAGCCTACTTTTACGGTACTTTACTATGGCTTAGGACATAATTCTATTAATGTGGTTTTATATTCATAAGAAGCTTTTTTTATAACGTTCTTTTAATACATTAAAAGAACGTTAATAGAAAATGCTATCCTCATAAATAAACTGTAGTTCTGAGAACTTTTCAATAGGCTGAATGTGACAATAAGAGTTGGGGTAGATCAAAGAAAGTACGAATGGACTGTGTGAAAGATGAAATATCTAGAAACGGAGTGACTGCAACTGAGATGACGACAGATAGAGACATTTGGAAGAAGAAAACATGCTGCGCGGACCGCTACGGAATTGAGCGCAGAATATTTTTTTGTAAAAAACTTTTTTATTTTTAGTTGTAATAATATCCTATACAAATATTAGCTATACATTTATTTTAACATAACATAACATCACGCCTGTAATCCCCGAAGAGTTGTGCTGAGCTGTACCCATTAGTACGTACACCCACATTTCGCCAGTTATGTTTAAGAGCCTATACTACCTCAGATTAGCAACTCTATTTGTGGTGGTTCAAACTTCGTCTGTAATACTGTTAAAATAACGTCCTAATTAGCTTGCACTACAAAGCGGTTGTTACGTCAGTCACTGCGGCCGAATAGTGCGAAATGAGTGGTTTTTATTCTTTATAAAATCAAATTTTCGTCTAAATAAAAAATTAAGTCAACACTATGTTAGATAATATTGTTACCTATCTATTAGGCTAAAAATCATCATTAATTTCCGTAGGGTTTCAGAGATCCAACACAAAATAAGTGCAAAACGAGTTTTTTTTGTCTTTTTTTTCTATCGTGATTTTTTTATCCAATCGTGTTTTCGCTTCAACAGATTTAATGATTATAAGTCCAAGTTTAATGGTGTCCAAATAGCGAACTCTTAGGTCTTATAGATACCGAGATCTAGATCGCCCAATATCACCAAAACAGCAAATACAGGCTCTTAAGTCCCATGTAACAGGGGCGAGCGCCGGTGCAAATCCAAAGTCCGTGGCTGCACTGAGAAGTTCCTGATGGAAAAACCTGGGAATCGAACCTAGGACCTCATGCTGAGAAGTCGCCACCACTAGATCAAAGAGGCAGTAATTTGTTTCATATTGTTAACAATACATGTCATGGTAATAGGCTTATCCCCAATAAAACCTAACCTAACATACCTAACTGTCGAAATGTGGGTGCACTTTACACATCTGCATACCCCGTCAGAGCATACAGACAGGCGTGATGATATGTTATGATGTTGTGAAAACATCAAACATCCAAGTGATTGCAGCAATCACGATCGATTTGCTGTCTGTAATTGAAGAGTTCCATTGTATTTCTCCGAAGATCACCATCAGATCTTCACCAAATTTAAACGAGACCACCGCGAAGTAATTTTCTTCCAAAAAAAAAAGAATTATCGAAATCGGTTCACAATTGGCGAAAAAAAGGCTGAACATACACAAAAAAAAAAAAAAACTGACGATTTGATAATCTCCTCTTTTTGGAAGTCGGTTAAAAAGATGATGTTTTAAAGAATGGCTTTAGTTTGATAGCGTTGTAACGGCAATGACAAAGCAGATCAAATTAAGTAATCGTCAAACTGGGATTCGGATGGTTTGGGCACTTATTACAATAGAATTATCAAAGTTACCAACATGACAATGCATCACGTCACTACATCATTATTATAAATTAATTAGTAACCCAGTAGTGTAATATTGATTATTAAATTTGGTCAGGTTTGTCATCGTTCTGCTCTTTTGATGTGATGTTTGGTTATCAACAACCCCATCACACATCTAGTTTTGCATTTCGGATTTTGACGGACTGATGTACACAGAAAAGCGTTATTCGCTGGGCAATATGGTCGTGTTACCCACCGACGTGTTAAACAACAAAAATGATCAGCAGATCTTCTTCGTATGCCGTGGGTTAGTACATACCTACCCAAGAAATGATCCCCAAGAAAACACGCTGAATTCAGTATTTCAGCGTTTTCTCTTGGGAATCCGAAGTGTCGAAAGTAATTGGACATGGTCGTACCCAAGGAAACTGGCGTTTGACCTTTAGCGAAACTAGGTTTTCGCAGTACTAATATGTTAGATTAAGTAAGTATTTATATGACTGGCCCGTGACCTTTTATATACGGGAAACTGTAGTAACGATCGCAGGCTATGGGAGATGACAATCTTACACTCTATCCAACGATACAAGTAAAATGTTTTGACTGCTCGTTCGTGAAAGAACTTTGGTTTTGTTTATTAGTAGTCATAATATGTTTATAATCTCATGTATGTTAACAGTAGACTACGATATGCTAAGTTGAATTATTATTCGTTGATTGATTTGTTTATTTCAAATTCTCGATAAACTAACTCATCTTAAAAGGTTTATGTCGGAAAAAGTTTATTGACAATTTCTTCTCAATTCTTCTTTTTCTTCAACCTTTGGTCACCCAATGCTGAGTGTAGTTTTCTTCTAAATCTCTCCACTTTGGGCGGTTTTGCGTCATAGTTATCCAGTTTTTTCCGGCCACTTTTATAAGATGGTCTGTCCACTTCTGTCTGTCTGTCCTCGGGGGTCCATGGTCTCCACTCCATTACTTTCTTCCCTCATTTCTTATCAATTCTAAGGTATACTTATCCCACTTCCACTTTCTTTTTGCTATCTATAACAGTTTTCTTTTCTAGTATTAAACGGTGGAGGTAACCTTTCTCTGCAGTAAATAACGTTATTGATGATAGCACATTGTCCTCTTCTGTATTGTCATCAGGTTGTTATTATTATGAAACTCTTCGACTAGAAGAATTAACCGTTTCTTTATTTACAATATTTCTATGTAAAAAAACGCTTCTTCAATATTTTACTTTGTAACATTTTTGAAGAATTTTCAGAATTCTTAAGCGAGTTTTTATTAAGGTTTCTATTAAGGCATAACTTTGTGGAATTATTCTTTTGTGTTCCATTATTTGTTGCTGAAGATTCGTTAATTATTACTAGGAAGTGTTTTCTTAATTACTGAGCGGTCTCGGTTTGTTGCTCGAGGGAATTTTCTTATTTGAATTAAGAATATTTTTTCTTGAATTCACTGTGATACCTTTAGGACTGTTACTAAGAGGTATCGTTTTACACAGTTACTGGGCTGTAGAGGTCTAATAGGCAGACGTTTATGTAAAATACTGGTATAGAATAGAATAAAATTTTATTGTGCAAATATGGGTAATACACAATAGTTGTTATGAATATCAAATCTCCGACATACAGCTGCAGCCAGTAAGACTGGAACTCGACGCCAACATAATTGTTAAAAGGTAGGTAGGGGCACTCATTTAATACCATGGTATTCATGAAGTGAGCTTATTATTAATCGAAATAACGTTGAGTAGGTGAAATGACCTCACGATCCCTTAGAAAGACTAACAGATTTTTTTATCGCCAGCCTCAATGGCCCTCGGTAATGTTACTACTTTTGTCGATACCAGTACTTACAAGTTCGGCCATAAAACTGAGGACAGTCGCAGACAGCGCTGCTCAATGTGCTAATTAAACGAGGTACACGCCCCGAGCATCAATCATGTTCAGACATGTCTGTGAACAAATTAGCTGCATAGGTTTTATACTAGACTGCGTGTTACGTACAAAGAGAGGTATAGAGCTATTTTTGGTCACGTAGGTAACAGGTTTTTCTTAATTTAATATACCATAATTATATAGTGTTCGACAGAAACTGCAGATTATGATGACGAAACAAGATACATACATCTGAATAGGGTAGATGACACCATAAAACAATAATTCTAAGACACCAATCTTTAAAAAAACACTTTATTTTGGGCCTAAAAACCCGATTTATATTCAATTAATTGCCATATTCTATTTTTAGTTGCTTTTAAATCAATAAATAGTTGAGTCATTGAGTTGAAAAAACAGTGACGTCACAGTTGGCTATTGCCATACAAAATCTATGAGAGAACCGCGTTTTGACAGCTCTTAAAAAGTAACTCAATTGATTGGTGTGTCATCTACCCCATTTAATATCATCGAAAACTGTTATATTATCAGCTACATCTCTACTGACCCATTTACAAAGTGAGTTACATAATGTTCACAAACATCCCTTTTACAGCATTCGTATTCCGCTCGTAGCTGCTTGCTACAACGCTACGGCGTAGCGTCCGTAGCACCAGCTACGGCGTAGGCAATTACGAAAATAGCCGATGGACGGAAATTACGCGTCACATCCGCCTGCGCTGACCTTGTACGCGGGAGTGGGCTAAATGATCCGTATGTAAATTATATTTATGAAATCTATGTAAATAGGAACATTAATTAAAAGCTTATAGTCAACAAAGTGTAATGCAGAAAAACGCTTATATTTATTTTTTGGATTCGGATTATTTTTGTCATTCAGTTGGTAGTCAAGACGCTGAGCATAAGCCTAATCAGCCTTTAATGTCCCCACTGCTGGGACACCGGTCTAATCCGCTATAATCCAGACCACTTGACCATTGCGGGTTGGTAGATGTCACATGCCTTCAAATTTTTGGTTTTAGGCCATGACGATTCTCTCACGATGATTTCTTTCACCTTTTGGAGAGCAGTAGTGATGAAATAAATTACACAAAGTAATCTGTCTACCTGGGTTCGGACCCACAAATATCCTGACTTTACATGCTGTTAAAAAAACAAAAAAACTCCACACTGGTTTTCTCTTACTATTTTCTTGTCATCAAGTATACTCTATCTATCTCTAGTCCAAACTTAATTAATGCCCCCCCCCAATGTCCGTAAGTTAAAAATTGACACTGGCCAGTCTGGATAGAATATGTGATGTGTCTGGCAAGAGGAGCGCTTGGCACCGGCGACGGCGGAGTCGCGACGTGGCGCCATATTACTACTTTATACGAGTATATAACTTGTGGGCTTATGTATGAGGAAGAGACTTTCAATTAGTGGTTGGAGTTTTTGTGTGGACCTCATTTTGTAGTTGTTAACTAGAAGACTAGATTCAATTAATTTTTCGGCCTCTTCTGTCTGCGGCATCTATAAAACTTCTGTCTCACATATTTAGCAGAGTAACTCAATTTTAAGGTCATCCTCAAGGTTGACGTCAAAAATGCCTTCAACTCCGTGAATAGGGACACTTTGTTGGCTGAAGTCAAAAAAGTACTACCCGAAATGTATGGTTTTATGTGGCAATGTTATAGACACCCTTCTAAATTACTTTACAAGGACAATGTTTTGGAATCTGCAGTTGGTTGCCAACAAGGTGACCCTCTCGGGCCTGTCATTTTCAGTTTGGCTATTCATCCCATAATTCAACAACTAAATTCAAAATTTAATGTGTGGTATTTAGATGATGGAACGCTAGGAGGTGATGTTGACACGGTTTTGCCTGACCTACAACTCCTCAAAAATGAATTTAAATCTATTGGCCTGGACCTTAATCCCTCAAAGTGCGAAATTTACCTCTCTGACATTATCGACAGACAATCGACTATAGATAAATTTAATGCAATAGCCCCAAAAATCAAAATTTTAGAAAAAAGTTCCCTGCACCTCCTAGGTTCCTCTATTTTTGAAGAAAGTTTTTCATCTTTCATCGACGACAAAATTAAACATTTTAATGATATTTCGGATAGACTCTCCAAAATTAATTTGCATTCGGCATTCACCATTATCAGATATTGCTGTTTTGGTCCAAATTTTATGTATTTTCTCCGTTGTTCTCCTCTTTGGAAGAAACCACAACTTTTGGACAAAATTGACCAAATTATTCGCAACACATTAACATCCATTCTTAATGGGGGCCTACCACGAGCTCTTATCGCGATCCATTTTAGGACCTAAATTGAACTGTTCGTCTAATTCGTACCATGACGTCAGTTTAACGATTCAATTTAGGCCATGCCATCTGACAGCGATTGACTCCAAACTGAGTCGCAAGTTTTGTTTTCATTCAGTCAAATTTGTATTTGTTTGGTACCATGACGTCCATAGAGCAGCTCAACTGAAACGCTCAACTCAAGTCAAATTAAGCGATTCACTTTAGGTTACTATTTCTATAACGTAAACTGAAACGTTTGGTGAATTATTGACGAAAATAAAGTTTTCTTAGTTCTATTTTAGTTGAATCTTACAAAAACCAATGTAAGTGTACTTTAATCTTTCTTATAACTTTGAGGATGCCACTTGAAATAATGTTTTTTTATCGAATTCAAAACTACTCTTCACTTTAATTTTCCTACCGTAATCACAACTCCACAGACTACCTACGTATCTAGTCAGACACTAACAGTGACATGTCAACTCGCACAACTTTTTTTGCTCTGGTACGTTCGAAACAGGAACATAATTTGTTTTATTACGTTGAAATAAAAAAAAATCGTGTAATAAATAGCAGAAGGTAAATAAATATCTATTTTGCATAAGAATTATTTTAACAATAGTTACCGTATGAACGTGCCGTACCGTGGAATCTTAAAAACAACTGTTATGTGTCTTTTTTACTTTTGGTAACGTTACTGAGTTAAAAACAAAATAAAACGTTACCTGCTTCTGTCTGAGCGTGTCTGACACTAAAATGTGCGCGAAACAAAGTTATTTGATATTAATAGCGTTGTATCTTTTTCACCAAAAACGTTTCAAACGCGGTTCAGTCACAAATTGCGATCTTTCATTCACTTTTAACGATCCAAATGCCGCTGAGCGTATTGGACGTCATGGTACGAGTTTGAGCGATGCAGTTTAGGAATTTAAACTGAAATGCCTTGCAATTGAATCGTTTCTAATTAGATCATCGACCGAGCGTGGCTGCAAGCCACCCTGCCAATTCGTTTTGGTGGCCTTGGCGTCCACAAAATATCTAGTGTTAGCTTACCGGCGTTCCTGTCTTCTGTCCACAGCACTGAAAAGCTAACCGGGAACATTTTAACTCTTTCTCTGGTTAGCTCGGAAGTGCCGTGCTTGACCGACGCAGAGGACGCCTGGAAAGTGGCTTGCCCGGACACGGATCGGCCCGAGAACCCGTTTTCCCAGAGACAGTGGGATGAGCCGCTCTGCAGGTTGGTACGGAATAAACTTATTAATGCGTCTACCAATACTGCTGAGCGTGCCCGCCTGCTGGCTGTGGGTGAATGGGAGTCGGGCCTCTGGCTTCAGGCACTACCATCACCTAATATAGGCACTATGTTAGGTGACACAACCTTCCAGCTCGCTACATGTTTGCGTTTGGGCGCTCCTTGTGGGGCTCCACATCGGTGTCAATGTGGTGAAGCAGTCGACTGCCTCGGACACCATGGCCTTTCTTGCAGTAAGAGTGCAGGTCGGATAGCGCGGCACGCTAGCATTAATGATCTCATCCGTCATGCTTTTGCCACCGCCGGGGTGCCAGCTGTTTTAGAACCCACTGGCTTGGCACTCGTCGATGGCAAGAGACCAGATGGTATGACCATAATGCCATGGAAGTTGGGTAGGCCTTTGGTGTGGGACGCAACTTGCGTCGACACCCTTGCGCCATCCCATCTTCCTAACACAGTGTGCTGCGCTGGGGCGGCTGCTGTTGGTGCTGAAAACCTCAAACGGCGCAAATACAATAATTTAATTGGTAATTATTTGTTTGAGCCGTTTGGGGTTGAAACACTAGGGCCATGGGGTCCGAGTGCCCACCTAGTTTTTCGAGAAATCGCCAAACGGTTAGTCGACTCTTCACGTGACCAGAGGGCGGGCCTATTTTTTGGCCAAAGAATCAAAAGAGAGAAGAGATATTAGAGAGAGAAGAAATATAGAGTTAGTATGTAAATACTAGATAATTAACTAACATGAACTAAATAAATACCTGTAATCGATAAACAATATTTATTTTAAGGCCGTACAGTTTTCTGTAGGTTTTAGTACTTTACTAATTTGTTTGTTTTTTTTTTTTATGTTAAGCTGTTTGCACGGCAAACGTGGGCAGAGATGAAACAAGATAGAGATGTGGCATGCCCCAATGCTGCAGTTGTAGTAACTTCAAAGCTCAACTCCATGGCATATAGATATAGGCCACACAATCAGGAAGTTACATAAAATAAAAACAGTACCTATATAACTCGTCCACAATACACTCGCATCACGTTCCCCCTTTTGATGACGGCATAAAGATCAATTTATCGGCATTAGCATACACCAATAACGCTTGATTTCGCTATAAAGTATGGCTGCCGTGATCGCAATACTGAGGCGAAGGGGATTGGCAGTATATGAGGCTATACTGCCAATCCCCATCAGGCTACAAAAATGGGATGCATACTGAATATCTTTTATGGTACCGGAAAAGAAAATTTAAGCCACTTTGTGTCGTTTCTCGTTTATTATAGAGACCGATAAATTTAGCGTGCCTAGAAGTTCAAAAACGAGGGTAGGCAAGTGGCAGTCACTTTCAAAACGTTTGTTGTCGGTATTTATACAACGAGATTCAACAAGATTTGGTCACAGAGGTTTCAAATTGACGTACTCTAGGTGTGCCTTTGCTAACATTACTGTGTATTTTAGTGTATTGACACCTATGTGGTTCCTTATGTCACTGTTCTTCTTTGTCTAGCTCCCCAGTGTGTTCTAGTTAGGTTTACAGTCAACGTTACGTATCTACATTGGAGACCGCTTATATAACTTTAAAAAAAAAAAACGAAAATAGTTTCTTGTTAACTTGAAAACATGTAGTCTCAAGTCACTCTCAAGAACTAAAATAAAACAATGAAGTGAACAATATCGAATTTTATTTAATCCCTTTCTTTGTTCGTGCCTCGTTTAAACTCAGCTCCAAGTCTAGGTAAAGTCAATACTCCAGTCACAAAGACTGCAGCATCGTGTCTCAATTCCGACCAGGTCGAGTGAACGACACACACACTTACCTCCCTCCGGCTTTCGACCACTTGTGCCACTTCCAAACGCTCCCAATTTCACTTTCCTATATCTATTATAAAATCTCTGAAGGCTTGTCTCATATAAATTGTATGAAAAGGTAGAATGCGGTGAAGTACTTCGGGGTGTTTCGGAATACTTCGGAAGAGTTCGGTCGACACGGAAAGCCCGGGTTATTTCCATAATAAATGACTTATTAAAACGAAATTCATTTTGAGCGGTGCGAAAGAAAAATATGAGAGAAATACTTTGGCGTACGACCGCCCGACGATAGGATTGTATTTATGAAGTGACGAACATTAAGCTATTTGAATAGAAAGTTTTGTTGAGAAGTTAAATATGATTTTCTCATTTATTTATACACTAGCTTATGACCGCGGCTTCGCTCGCGTGGAGTTTGTTAGAGTATATGCATGATTTTTTATATCACTCTAAACAAAGCGTGAAACCAGAAATAGCAAAGTGAAATTATTTTTTTGTTATCTATAAAAAGTACTAAGTTAGAAGTATTTGAAGCTGCTGATTAGACAGAGATATCCGATACAGCGAATGACGTCATTCGCTGCGTCGACCTACAAAATCCATACTAAATTCCGTTTATCTAGAAAGAGATAGAAACAAAAGTTTGTTTGCCCGATTTATGTCCTGTTTTCCTTTTTTGTCATTATTTTTAAACTTTAACATTCCGTATCTAAATAAAAAAAAGAAAATTTAAGTATGCATTTTCCATTGTCCCACGGGATCATGTAACCGGGATAAAAAGTATTATATGTGTTAATCCAGATTATAAACTATCTGTGTGCCAAATTTCATCCAAATCCGGTTAGTAGTTGTTAGAATGGTAGTAGTTAGAATCCCTAGAGTATATAAGTTTTTGTCGGGACCGGCCGAGTTTGCGATGAAGGAGCACCGCGCAGAATGGCCGAAACCGGCGCTCTTGCTCATTACTATTCGTTATAGCTCACTACATAGCGCGGTGATTAATGCATGTGTGTATAGGATTTATCGCGGAACTGATTGATTTAAGTGAAAAAAAAAATATTTTGCTATTATTACGGCCTGCCTATCAGAACGGTCACGTGCGACTCGCATCCAGCGGATTCCCGCAGCCTTCACCAGGTCATCGGTCCACCTAGTGGGAGGCCTTCCAACGCAACATAAATATATCAGAAGCCAGTTTATCAACATTCTCGTTCCCTACCGTCGGCAACCCACCTAGCTGAATGGAGCGCAGACGCAATGCAGGCGCATTAGCAAACGGCGATAGCAAACACGAGGTTCTCGCGGTAATTACGCTAAATACTTGCTCCTCAGAACTCGCACCCACTCGTACCTACTTGTGTTAGTCGTACTCATAACTGAGCGTGAGGAACTCAACTGAACATTGAGTATACAGCACCCCTAGCCAAGTTGACAATCTACAATCGTTAACGCTAGTAGAAAACTGTTCAAATGAATGGGAATGACATCATCTCAACGTTAATTCACGTGATCAACACAAACGAATAGAAAATTCAAGTTTACATCGTTCAAAATGATAGAATAGAATGTTATCGTTTCTACAATGTTGATCGCTAAACTCTTTGGTAGAAACGCTCACCATAGACTAAAGTTTAGGTTTTTTCTACAGACACTAGAAAACGAGCGATCGACTCAGTCGTGTCAACTTGGCTACCAATTTAGCGCTTTCTACAATCGCTTACGCCGAGGCGTTTACGATTGTAGAAAGAGAATCGATACGAAACGTTTGTAACTTGGCTAGGCCTGCTGGACTCAGGACTCGCCTGTTAATGAGGATTGAGTGGTGATTAATTTAACCCTCTGTAGCGCGGTGTAACATTTCTGTCACAAACTGATTCTCAGCCTACCAAAATTCAAATATTTTTTCAATCGAATTTTGTGTCAATGTAACATATCTGTAACAAACCGATGTATTAATTTAGTTAAACGTAAAAAATGTAGATGGCGTTTATGTCGTGTACCGACTGTTGTTTGTCGACTGATCAGGTTTAACTACCTACGTGGTTTTGAAAAATCCGTAAAAAATAGATAATCGTGATAAATACTGTGTGTTTTTGGAAAATATTCAAGGTAAGTACATATAATTTATGATATAATTTGGGTTTTTATGTAATTTAATATCTTCAAGGAGTTTGACTTTCTGTAATGTTTGTACCAGAAATGTCACATTGCCTAACGTGGGTAAGTTTTTTTGTGAAGAGGCTGATAATCTGATTCAATTTGTTTTCCATTCTAGAATGACTTTTCGACCTCTTCGGGATGGTGATATAGCCGAGATGTTAAATATTTACGAAGACAGTGAAGATGGCATGGAAGATGACGATGACAGTGTTGCAGATCCAGATTATCAAGATGAGAATGATATTGCGCAAGTGCAGTTGTCTAGCGATGAAAATGAAGATGGTGAAGTAAATATTGATGAGATCATTCATAGTTTAGAAAACAGTGAACCTGATCCGTCTTCTTCTACGGCAGTGCCAACTGAACCGCAACCAACCCAATCAGCGGGACGTCCTGGAACCCAGGTGAGAAGATACGACAAGAAGACCAAGCGGTACATATCAATTGACCGTCCAAACATTGTTGGAGAATACAATCGCCACATGGGTGACGTGGATCTAATCGATAGTATCATGGGACGCTACAAAATACAGCTTCGCAGTAAAAGGTGGCAAGTACGCATGTTTTACCATTTATTGGATTTGAGCATGGCAAACGCATGGCTTCTTTACAAAAGAATTTATAAAGTAAAGGGTTTGCAGGATAAACATTTGAACTCGGCAGATTTTCGGCTTGAAGTTGCAACAACCTTATGTAAGCTTGGTGTACCATCAAATATGAAGAACCGTCGATCTATCGAAAATGAAATTCAAGCAAAACGACACAAAGGTCCAGCACAGCATGTTCCTCCAGTGGCAATCAGGCAAGATCAGACAGGACACTGGCCTGTTTGGACAGAAAAGAGGATACGCTGTAAATATCCTAAATGCTCTGGTGTTTCACAGACAATGTGCGAGAAATGTGGCGTTGCTCTTTGTGACAATATACACAACAACTGTTTTAGACTATTTCACCTAAGTTAAGTTACCCTTTGATGCAATGTGACATTTCTGTCACACTCCCTTTAATTCTGTTTTTTCACATAAATAAAAAAAAAAAAAGATTTTTCCCGAAACACGTGTATTTTTATTACTTTTGATTAACATTTTTCACTACTTATTTTTAAAATGTAAACGTGGTCGCTCACAATGGGCCTCATCAGAAAGCTTAAAGTCACCCAAAGGGCAATGGAGAGGGCTATGCTCGGAGTTTCCTTGCGCGATCGAATCAGAAATGAAGACATCCGCAAGAGAACAAAGGTTACCGACGTAGCCCGAAGAATTGCCAAACTTAAGTGGCAGTGGGCAGGGCACATTGCTCGCAGAACGGATGGCCGATGGGGCCGAAAAGTTCTGGAGTGGCGACCGCGAACCGGAAGACGTTGCGTTGGAAGGCCTCTCACTAGGTGGACCGATGACCTGGTGAAGGTTGCAGGAATCCGCTGGATGCGAGTCGCACGGGACCGGTCAATGTGGCGACACTTGGGGGAGGCCTATGTCCAGCAGTGGACGTCTTTCGGCTGAAATGATGATGATGATGATGATGATTTTTAAAATTTGATATCTTGCGCTACAGAGGGTTAATACCGAACATCAAGCGTGAACTTCTTCAAAGGGTAAGGCGTGAGCCTTCAGTACCTACACCCACACGAAAAAAAGAGGGTAAAGAAGAGAGTGATTAGTTTGGATTGAGCACAAGTATGGGAGGTATGGGTGATGGTAGTTCATGGTGAAAGAAAATCAGTTCCGTGGGTGATTGTTTTATGATATACTAGCGGACCTCCCGCGGTTTCACCCGCGTTGTTCCCGATCCCGTGGGAGTACGGGGATAAAATATAGCCTATGTTACTCGTGGATAATGTAGCTTTCGAATGGTGAAAGAATTTTTTAAATCGGTCCAGTAGTTTTTGAGCCTATTCATTACAAACAAACAAAGTTTTCCTCTTTATATTATTAGTATAGATTATCTAGATCCTTTAAGCTTTAGATAAGGAAAGTTTTGTGTTATCAACCGGATAGGCCTATCCATATGTAGAATAAAACTTTCCGTTTCACAGTATTCAGTAGTTGGCAATAATTTTTGTACTGGATTTGGTTTAGTAAAACTGTTGTTTGACATTTTCCATATGGCCGTTTGTGAATATAATGATTCAGTTAACCCATGGCGCTTGCAACAGCGTCGAAATATGGGGAGATCAAAATAAACAATAATCATGGAAGATATCATAGATATAAAATGCCGCTTACGGGATCGTAAGTGATATTTTAAGTTTATTAATGAACCGTGATAGCCTAAACAATATTTATTCAATTTACAGACCCAAAATACACGTAACACTTTCCCGAAAAAAGGGGCACCTACCTCCATTGGAAAGTGCCCAACGATCATCCAAAATTAATGCGATCTACTCGATACAGTAAGGTACGCGCCCCAGTTACTGTCCCCGACGGAACACACTGCATTAGCGAGGGCTGTAAGCCGACTGTAATGGCCAATCCCATTTTATTGCTAATGAATTGTTAAAACTACTGATTAACTGCGTACAAACATGTTAGAAGTTTGTCTGTGTAGTTATCTTGTTATGTACAACAAGGGACCTTGTGTTTTTTTCGACTAACTTTAGACAAATTATGAATAGTTTCGGGTTGATCATGACCAGCCTTCATGTGTCGGACAGAGACGTCTGTCTTCAGTCTTGTCATAACTGACTTCCAGCTTCCATTTAACTCTGGCTGGACTAGTCACTACTAACTTTGGTTTAGGCCTTCGACTTAGTCACGACTGAGCTCAGACTAGTCATGACTTATACCTTCCGACGTTTCACGAAGTCATCTAGGGTTAGTGCCTACTTATAAAGTTGCCTTTGTAATAACAGCGTGTACCTGAGCTGTGACGCTTTATGCTTTACGCTTATGTTTAAGATAAGTACTGGGGAGTTCAACTTAAGCAACGGTTGCATCAAATATCTACTGTTTCTAAAATCGAAGGTCCCTAGAACTTTTCGTATTCGATAAGCAGTAATAGAACCCCTTATAAACCCGTCATTGGTACCCGTTCGATAACAAACTACCTTCGTTGCGGTAATTTTATGCAGTCATAATTAATATGAAAATTCCCTTCTTTGTGTTAATTATATTTTAACTAGCGGTTCGCGTTTCAAGCGGTACTTTATCCGCGAACACTAGGTACCGCTAGTGCCGTGGTGCGGTGCACTAAATAGATGCACATTGCCTGCCCTTGTCTGCTGTTGTAATTAAAAACTATAAATAAGCCAGTGCGCATTATACTGAGATTAGGCTGTATTTTATGGCATATTTTCCAGGCAGGAGTATGGTATATTTTAGTACTAGTTAAGTACTTTTAATATACTGCAGTATGGTAAGAAAAGTTCGCCCCATTGTGTCTTGCAGATTACTTTGAGGTACGTATTCAAGAATTCAATTGTCACTATCGTTTTGTTATTTGTATCCATTCGGAATACAGTCTAGATAAGCACTGTATTCATTTTATTTTAGTCTTCGATTTGGAAGAAGCCTATACTCAGTATTGGGTGACCAAAGGTTGAAGAAGAAGTCTATAGTGCAGCTGTGCCAATTTACTGATCTACAAGACTAAGCTGGGAATACCATTAAAATGAATCCTTGCCTCGTAGAGCAGGTTAAGTTATGGGTCCCAGATGTAACGCGAATCATAATAGCTTAGGGAAGCCAAACATCTCATCTCATCAACTGGTCTTATCTTATAATTTTAGTGCTCCGCTTAAGTAAAGGTTTTGAAAACAACACCATATTTTCAATCCAAGGATACCTCAACAAGCGGGCCTGTGGACGGAGAGCTAAGGGCTAGGACACCGTCTGTCCGTCTCATGACGAAAGGCCGTGTCGACGGCGCCAGAGTGTTCTACGCGCGCCTCAAAGAGAGTCAGCAAAAGGAAGGGGTCCGCAAGGGCCGACGCCTGCCCGGGCTGCGGGACTGTTCGGAAGAGATACCGTGGCTCTGGAACACAAAGGGCAATGAAGGTGTTCTGTATTTCAGGGATTATAACAAAGAAACTACGCAAATCACATGAACTCGTGTAATGGCTAGCAACCAACTAACAAAACATAACTACCCACTTATAAAATAAACATCAGATATACCACATCCCTCCACCACTATTAACTAAACACATTTTAAAACTTAATAAACTAATTACTTCTTACTAAAACTTATAACGCAATTGATTCCTAGTTGACCTGACCGGATACCGGCGGACAACTTGAGGTTCCGGTTGTGCATTTTCATTACTGTGATTAGAATGGACATCACTTTGCACAATAGGAGAGCCTGCGTCTAGAAACTCATCATCTGAGTTAGCTCCAATATCCTCCTCCCTATCATCTCGCGCAGGAGACGTGGGGGAAACAGGAACTTGCTCCGGTGCTGACGGAACTGGGTCAGAAGCTAAACTAGCCGGGGGCTCGTTAGGCTGACCCGTTATTTCGGTCACACAATCACCGAACACACTGACGTCGTCATCCTGGTCAAACGATGAGTTTCCTTTGTACGCCAAAAGCTGATCAATATGCTTTTTTACATAAGAATTTTCGTGTGGAATATAAACTAAAAACATTCGCGAACCTAAACATTTGTTTACTAAACCCTGCTTCCAAATATGTTTACTACCATTATTATAATAGTGTTTAAGTAGAACCTTGTCGCCTACTGAAATACACACATTCCTTTTACCTCCAAACTGTTTACATTGGTTATTTTGCGCTTTGATTACATTGACTTTGGCTGCGGATGACGAGGACGATGGTAAAGCTTGTGAGGAGTTTAATAAATCGAGCCGGCACCGTAACGGCCGTCCAAACATCAGTTGAGCTGGAGAAAATCCAGTAGTCAAATGAATTGAATTTCTATAATCAAACAAAAATTTATTTAGCACTTTTAAACAAACCTTCGGATTAACGTTATTGTTCAATATCGCTTTTAACCCATTTTTTACCGTTTTAACACTATTCTCGGCCTGACCATTTGACATCGCATGATATGGTGCCCCCGTCAAATGTTGAATTCCGTTGAGGCGGCAAAACGTCTCGAATTCATTTGAACAAAAATTGGACGCATTATCAGTAACCAATGTACGCACCAACCCAAATCTGCTGAACATCTCGCACAATTTACTAATGATGGTTTCACTATCAGTCTTTTGCATTGCAAAACATTCTACCCACTTAGAATGAGCGTCCACCGCAATTAAAAACTGACTACCTCCCAACATAAACATATCTAAATGTACACGTTCCCATGCGCCGTCAGGGTATGGCCACGAAACTAGCGGCATTTTCGGCGGATTACTGCGGAGCGAATTACATACGCTGCACGAACCTATTTTTTCCTCAATATGTTTGTCGATGTTTGGCCACCACATACGCATCCTGGCTTCAGTCTTAGTTTTTACAACGCCAAAATGTGAGTTATGTAACTCGTCTAAAAGTCTTTCTCGGAAGCATGGTGGAATAACAATTTTGTGGCCACGTAATACACAACCGTTTTCAACCGCCAGGTCTAAGCGACACAAGAAAAATGGTCGTAACTCAGGGTTCATTTCTTTTGATGGCCAACCGTTCCTTACAAAACCTATTACCTTTTGTAACAGCGCATCACGGGTGGTTTCCTTACGGATATCGTCCATAGTTATAGGTAGAGACCGGATAATATGCAACATAAAAAGCTTGAAATATGCATGCAAATATGCATGAAAAATGCCTAAAATATGCACGAAAACTGACAGAATATGCAACATTAAATGAGTTTTTTTTGTTTTGTAAATATTATTCCTTTAGATTTAAGTATTTTGTTAGTAAATACTTGTCTTATTTATGTTTTACTTTATTATGTATGTATCTTTTTAATTTATTGTTATTTGATAAAATAAAAAAACTATTAAGTTTTATATTTTTTATTAAAAAATCAGCATACATTTATAGAAAACTATCCATTGATAGATGTTAATCGATACAGTAGACATTATTTAATATTTTTGTAAACATTAACAATCAAGTATTGTTCCAAATGTTCAGTGGTAAGATTATGTCTTCGATCATTCAAAATATTTTTATAGGTCGAAAATGATCGCTCCACATCTACTGAGGTAACTGGGCAGAATTTGAACTTGGGTGCTATGTTAGCGCTTATATTTTCTGGCAAAACTTCCGTCGGTCCATTAATAAAGCTATCAATTTGACACAGATGTTCAAAGCCTGGATTATTGTTCAAAACTACCTACTACCTACTGTAAATTATAGCAATAATATGCATCATCACTAGATATTAGTAAAAATATGCTATTAGCCTTGAAAATCGCTTAAATATGCAAATGCATATGCAAATATGCAAATGCATATTATCCGGTCTCTAGTTATAGGCAACAAAACGGACTCACCAATAAAATTGATATACCGTGAGTATTCAGTGTCTTCGATCGCATTTGACTGAGAAATCACGGACCGCGATAAAAAATCTGCTACGTTATCATCACTCTTTACGAATTCAATTTTAAAATTATATGCTGATAAAAATAACGCATACCTTTGCAATCTATTAGCTGCTAAAATAGGCACGCCTTTTTCCTTTCCAAAAATTGACAAAAGCGGTTTATGGTCAGTACGCAAAACAAAAGGTACTGTACGGCCGTATAAATAGTGATTAAACTTTTTGACTGCGAAAACAATAGAAGTAGCTTCCTTTTGAATTTGCGCATAATTAATCTCGGCCTTCGATAGAGAACGAGATGCGTATGCCAGCACCCTCTCGGAGCCGTCCGGCTGTTGCTGCGCCAGCACCGCGCCCAGACCCTCGGGCCCCGCGTCACACGTCACGATAGTGGGGTACTCCGGGTGGTAGTGTGCTAGCACGCGATCTGACGACAGCTCTTTTTTAATTCTCTCAAAAGCATCAGACTGATCTTTGCCCCAATCCCATTTTATACCTTTCTTTAATAAATTATTAAGAGAACACAGTACCGAAGACGTGTTTGGAACAAAACACCGATAATAATTTACCATCCCTAGGAAAGACTTCAATTCACTGACGTTTTTTGGGGGCTTGCAATTTACAATAGCATCGATTTTACCGTTAGATTTATGTAACCCGTCTTTGTCTATCACATAACCTAGGTACTCAACTGAACTTTTAAATAATTCGCATTTATCACGTTTTACTCTCAAACCCGCGTCTTGAAGTCTTTTCATCACAAGTTCTAATCTTTCTAAATGCAAAGCCCTGTTAGGGGCAGTGATTAAAATATCATCTAAATATATGCACACTCCATCTATGTCACCTAATAACTGTTCCATAGTTCGTTGAAAAATAAAGGGCGCGTTAGCCAAACCCAGTACTAAACGTGTATACCTATATAAGCCTCTATGAGTATTTATGCAACACCATTTCTTCGAGTCATCAAGCTCCAATTGTAGATAAGCTAATTTCAAATCTAGCTTGCTAAATTCTACCCCACCATGCAGCTTGGCAAACAAGTCTTCGATACGAGGAAGTGTATAATTGTCTAAGTATAGAACTTTATTTAAAGTTACAGAAAAATCCCCGCAAATTCGAACGTTGCCGTCGGGCCGTAGCACTGGAACAATAGGAGTAGCTACGTCAGAGTGATCAACTTTTTCTAAAATACCTGCCTCCAGCAACCTATCCAGTTCCTGCTCAATTTTAGGTTTCAAAGCCAAAGGCACGGGCCGGGCCTTGAAAAACTTCAAGTGCGCGTCGGGTTTTATTTTCAAACTTACTTTATATTTGTTAAACTTGCCTAACTCGTCAGAAAATAACTTAGCGTATTTTTCCTTTAAAAAATCACCTACGTTTTCGTTTACCGATACATTGTTCACACTACATAAATGCAAGTTGAATGACCTCATAAAATCGCGACCTAAAAGGGGCAACCGTTTTTTATCCGTTTTAATAACGAAGAAAATTAATTGTTTCGACTGGCCTTCGAAAGTTACTGGCAGTGACAAACAACCCATGGGTGTAATTTTTAACCCTGTGTAGAAGTTAAAAACCTCGTTACACGGCTGCAAGTTGTACCCTTCGAACAGCTGTTGATAGATAACAGCCGGTAACACGGAGACAGCACTGCCGCAATCAATTTCACAAATAATTTCTTGGTTATCTAACTTGACCCTTCGTGATATCGGTTCATCTTTAGATGTGTTTTTTTAAGTTAAATAAATTGTAAATACCTTCATCATCGTCATCCGTGCCCAGAAAATTGCTATCACTTATCTTAGCCTTGCACACTCGTTTTAGGTGACCTTTTTTGTTACACTTTTGGCAGACATAATCTACGAATCGACACTTTTCTTTTTGATGGTTTTTATAACCGCACACTTCACAGCACTTTGACACTCGCGACGTATTACTAGAAGATGAGCTGCTGCTGGGCCGCTGTAACGCAAACACAGGTTGTGCCCAGGTTGTGCCTGAGTCGCCGCTGCCGCGGCGCCTGCACTAGCCACGCTACCAGGCGCGGCGTTGCCAGCTCGCGCGGTCTGCAGCGCGGCGCGTGCACAGCGCACGCTCTGCGCCAACTCCAACGCTTTGTTGAATGTCAGGGTCTCGATGCTTTCCGCAAACAGCTTCTCCTTTTCTTTAGTATTTTCCAATCCCAAAACGAACTTGTCACGCAGAGCGGTTTCTAACTCCACCTTAAAGCCGCAGTATTGTGCCAAGTTACGTACTCGCGACGCCCATTCGGCTAGATCTTCACCTGGACGCTGTTCGGCCTTGTAAAAGCTGTAACGTTCGGCGAAAGTACTTTTCTTCGATTGAAAATGCACGTTCAACTTTTCTAAAAGGGCCTTGAACTCGACGCTGTCCAGATCTTCGGGAAAAACCAAATCTCTTGCGACGCGGTAGGTATCTTCCACCAACGCAGTGAGCAAAAGAGCTCGTCTTCTCATTCCAGACTTATCGGTGTCGTCTCCAATGTCGTTCGCCGTACAGTACTGAATAAAACGACTCCTAAAAATGCTCCACTCTTGCGTCCGGTGATCAAATGAGAGGTTACCACCGAATACCATCATATTTGATTTGGCGTGTTCACTTGTCATTGAAAAACACTAATAATTATGAACAGGTCCTTATTAACACACGTGAATTACGAATCGTCGCCAAATGTTCTGTATTTCAGGGATTATAACAAAGAAACTACGCAAATCACATGAACTCGTGTAATGGCTAGCAACCAACTAACAAAACATAACTACCCACTTATAAAATAAACATCAGATATACCACAGAAGGAACATGGATGGGTTTTAGTCTATACAAGTCTGACACTCCCTCCTGCTCCGCCCAGAGCGGGAGGAGTCATTAGATGATTTCCCATCCGAAAAAAACCTACCCCAACAAATACTTTGAAAAAGTCTTTTCAGACATGCATTGGACGCCTCCACTATGCAGATACTCCCCTAAATTAGTGATATCTTTAATGAAGACTGTCCGTGTTCACGTCCAGTACATGTTAACTGATATGATACGTATGCTAATACCGCAGTAATTGCAGCAGAGCGGTGAATATTAATTATTTTCGTATAACATGTAACTAGATTGTTGGAATGAGTTTTCGGGCGCGGCGGTGCGTTTTTGATTAAAGTGAATTATGCTTAAAATATGGACGTGATTCATGTTGCTGGGGGATGTTCGTTAGAGCGGCTTCAGAATTCATATTTATAATCCTTTATGTTTGTCATGAAGAGGCGTCATGTTTGGTGAGCAGTTTGACTGTAAACTCGCTGAGTCCAAAATCAAGAGTATTATAAAGAAATTGTATGCTGCTGAATAAATTATGATCATCGTCTTTCTTTACGAAATAGGTGAATATTAAAAACTAGTTCATATTCGCTCTTTTTGAGGGTTGACTTTTACAGCGGTCATAGCTACGCAAATTATACACTCAGTCTTAGGCTTCATACAAACATTCTCACGTTCACAAAGAGTTCACGTGACCCCACAGATGCGCTGCAAGCTGCAACATCAGCTGTATGTGTATCGACGCAGCATCGATGGTCCCGTGTCTAGACTCTCCCTGACACGGTCACGTGCGCGTCATGTGTCTCCATCAAATGCAGACACCTTACAGCCATACTGTACAGGTATAGAAAGATGTGTGGGATGCCTGTCATGGATAGGTTTACAATAGGTTAACAAGGTTTCTATTCACGTTCATACAGTAAAAAGCATTTCCCAGAATCCTATCCAGCTCAGTATCTGACTGGGAGAGCGTAATACGTTATATACGTTTTTATTTTGTGAGAAAGTTTTTGTATTTGCCCCGAATCTTTAGTCTGACAACCACTCTTAACTAGGGGTATCGCATTTCCCAGTAACCGGGTTATGCAGGTCAGATGGACCGTTAAACCATGTAAAATACTGGGATTTAGATTTTTGAGCTTTTTAGTTGTATCTGGTTAGACTGGAAGCCGACCCCAACATAGTTGGGAAAAAGCTATATAATCAGATGATGCCCCAAATCTCTTTACCAACCATAATATTAATAGAACCGTGAAAATATTTTAGAGAAACTTCCAAGCGTTTCTTTCGAGTAGAAACTCAAACATCCATTTCTGGCGCAATATTTCATTTTTACCCCTTACCTCCGCCGCGGAGTGCCTACTTTGAATTCCGCTCGGATCCTCAGTCAAGTAAAAGCATTAAATGCACAGATTTAGCAGTCATCTCGCTATTTACTTAGCTCCTTTAACCACGGTATCTGCAGTGCTTAAATATTGGAGATTTATAACTCAATACGGCATCCATTGGAGGCTTTGAAAGAAAATGTATTCTTATAATAAAGGCGAGAAGTAATGCATTCAAAACTGAGCGAGGCTCCGGACTCAGGGGAGTATAACGAAAGTGCGGCCTTCGATGGTAAATGGTTTGAGTTAAAAGCGTCGGGTTGTAAAGGGTTGTATTTTAGATATTAAACCTAAAATATTGTGATAATGGTTCAAGGAAAATGTTTTACGCTTTTGTAAAAACTTTTCGTCGTAATATTTCATGACAAGAGCGCTTTCAAAACCTTCTTTGAAGAATGTTTTGAGTTAGATTGGTCTTTAATATAACAGGTTTTTCTAAGGGTAACGTCTACCACGTTACCCTTAGTAAAACCTGACATGCTGCTTCGCAGAACCACACCTTTTATACAATATGGAATGCAAAATAAATGAATATGAATATGAAGAATAAAATGATATCCAAGAGTATTTAGGTTTCATTCAGTAAATGCGTCCCACCCGCCCACAATAATATGCACATGCAGAATGTGCTAGAATGTTTATGTAACGCAACCAAATCTAATGCTTCCTTGAAGAGCATAACAGCTTCCATCCTTTTCGCATCTCACACTATCCTATTGAATAAAAATTTGTATGTAATCAATATATATCTATTTGTAATCATGTACTCGAAAACAGCTCTAACAATTTCAATGATAGCTGCAATATTATAGGGATTTTGACGTTGAAAAATCGATTTAACTAGGTCTCATATCTGGGAAAATTATTTTCCTCTATTTTCATCCGAGCGGAGTTCGGTCGCCCAGGTACGAAGTAAAGCGGACTTCACCAGACAATTTAGAAGTTACATGAAAATGTTATTCAATTCAGTAGCAGCAACATCGCACTGACTCGGGAGAGCCCATTATATTCGAGAAGCCGTTTCTGATATTCCTGTAAATGATATTGTGTACCGCGCGGTCTCAGGACGACGATTGTCACGTCATATTGGAAATTGTGAGATTGTGTGCGACTGAATATTTAGGAGGTATCTGTTGCTCCGTAGTAGGAATATTTTTGTATAATATTTATATTTAGACTGGTATTTTCACACACACTCACATCTTTGGGTCCAGCTGCCGGACAATAATCTTAACTTCTCACATTCAGCTACTTTCTACCTGTTCGTTCTATCTCACTTTATCAAACCTACGAAACAACAAAACTGATTTCCATAAGCGTAGGCGTTCCTCAGAAACCAAGTTATTGAATTTTCGTACAAAACATTGCTTATTCCATTATACAGCAATAATACTACTTACCACTTCCAAAAGCTTTACAAAATTCGGGTTTGACATATTATAGTATTGAAATACAGTAAGAAAAACGGTTTTTATTTTTGTAGTGCTCATTTTGAGAAGTTTGAGAAGTGCAAGAAGTTTGAGAAGTGCACCTTTTGCGTCAAGTGCACATTTTGCTTTGTGCACATCCTGCGTCAAACCCCAAAACTCAACCATCACACTTATTTACCTGTTACCTTGGGCTGTTTCCCTCGAACAGTATATATATTGGACGGGTTTTCACCTTATTTCTGCACTTCTTAGCCAACATCAAATTAGTTTAGCGTAGTTCCTGCTAAGCCGCACTGGGCTAGGCTGTTTGCGGACTCGCTGATGCATCTATAATCTTGTTTACTTCACCAACTTTTCATTGAGTTATGTCTTTGTGAAAAACAAGGACATATACATACGATAGGCTGTTCTTGTTGTTGGTTTTTTATTATCCTTACCCTTATTGTTGGTTTGCGTGTGACTGTATAGTTGACTGATAACTTAGGTAGGTATTATGTCTCACCGGGTGAAGCTATTCTTCAATAGGGTTGTGAGAGATAGCCGAGGTCCATGTATGTAATATAGATGAAATGAAAGATGTCCATAGTTAGACTCAGGCCTCACTAAGCGTCGCTACTTCACCTGCTCCTGTGATTCTTAAGTCTAGTGCATTTTTGCGGTCGTCCCTGAGACTTTAAAGCTCAAATAAAAAAAAAAAACAAAGTAATTTTACATGATAGCAAAATTGAAAGAGACTCTTATTTCCAAATTAAATGAATTTCTAAGCTGAAATCCTGGAACTCTTTATATTGTTATGAAGCCTGTTTTAATATTCAGAGGGAGGATTCTTCGAGGCAGACCTTGAGGGCTGATATTGACTTCGTAAGAACTTTGCGAGAGAAAACATTATGTGTTTTTTTTTCTCTTTACACGTATATAAATTAATGAATTCATGTTTGTTGCTTTCCACTTACACTCAATCTTAAATATTAAATTCTGTGTAGACATTAAAACTTATACCGCACATCCCACTTCCTCAAAGATCTTGTGGGAATACTTACCAACTAACTAATTATCTAACCCCCTTGGTTAGATAATTATATTGCATATTATGTTAATGCTGTTAAATTAATACGTTATTACACATCTACATCAATGCTTGAGAAAAAATTGTTAAGCAACTTGACTATCAACAAAGGTACCAATGGCAACTGTCCCAACTATTAAACGACAAATTGACGTAGCGTGTCAGTTAAGTCAACAATTAATTTCTCCGCTTTTACCTAAACTGCTACATTTATAGGTCCCCAGCAAATACGTGAGCACAAAAAATAAAACTCGTGAAAACTCGCTAACAATGAAATGAAATTACGATCCAAAGTTGCCTGTTCCCGGTGTGAGTCGACAAGGGATGAAAGAGCTCCACGGCTCCCCACCGTCGCCATCGCAGCGAACATTCGTAATTAATGCTTCCTTTCATCGGACGCGTTACAATGCTAAATAAATTGAACCCACACAAAGGCTAAACGGGGTTAAACGTGCGGAATTTTAAAGATATTTTTTATGTTATAATTTTCGGACGGGCCGTGATTCAGATGAGCTTGCTCGGTAATTAGGTCGACGGCCTGTAATCCTGTTATTCCGGGTCGTAGGTTATGTTAAGTAGGTTTCCACAAAATAGGCACCATTTTTGTTCTAAGCCGAGTTTAGCTTGCCACGTGGGCTGATAACTCCCCGTCTTCATTCTAAAGGGGCCTCAGAGACAATGTAACGATTAAACAATGGAGCCCGGGGGTTCTCCATTGGAAGTGGGCTCAAAGCCTCGATGCCGCCTCACTATCGGCTCTGAATGTTGGAAATTACAAGATCCATGATTAGTTAGTCGTGTAGTATCTGATTCAGCGGCACGGGTGTGGCGGAGCGGGTACTAGCAGGGTGGTGGAAGGGAGCAGGGGAGCAGAGACGGAGGGGGGGACAAACCGGCACGCGGGAGGAGTGCGGCGGCGGCGACGGTGCTCCTTATTTTATTATCGCCTTCCTTCCTACCCCGTGCTCCCCCTCCCGCCACCGCACACACCCCCGGCGAGCGCCGCACCGCGCAAGCGCCCGGCCCCCGCCCGGCAACTGTAAGCAGGCATTACAGTAAATACTCCATCTACGTTTTTCTGAGTCATGTTCAGGATTATTAACTATTCATACTGTAACATAGAGCTAATGTATTCGTTTTATTCTCCCTGTTTGGGAGATCATCATCGTAATTCACTTGGTTGGAGAGACATTGGTTGCTCGCAAGTAATGTGATCCTGCAAAAGTTTGGGATAACTCAATCAGTCTGAGCGCCCTATGCTCAGTGGGTCGAGTGCTCGGTTACCAAACATATTGTGTTCACGTCCCGGCTCTTGTTTCACTCTAATTCAATTTGAACGATTTCTTTCAGAGTCATGCAATCATAGATTCGGTCCTGAAAGAGAATTGAAGAAAAACATTGTGTAAAAATGAAATTAACCCTATATTATGATTTCAGTCAAATCATGAAGTTGTCGTCTACTGTCACTGCTAAGTCGTCTTACGAATACTTATCAGATTACTTAGATACCCGCAGTTACAGACACAATTAAAATAACAATGCACCGTACCCGACCGGGCACGGCTGCGGCCTTATAACATCATGATATATTATCACGCCAGTATTTCTCCAAAGAGCCAGATAGAGGTGGTAGGACGTACCTATCCGTAAGCCCTCATCCCCAGTCATGTTAGTGCCAGATTTCAATGTCTAGGGCACACAAACCACAAGGATTAATACAGCAGTTAGTTTATCGTCGGTATTGGCAGCGAATAGCGGGCAGACGATTAAGAGTTTATTTATATCGTCGACATAAAACGCAACGTCATGACATTGACAAAAGTTGCGTCTGGCAGGACATTACGTCACCATGTCTACTTAATGTAGACTGATTATATTTTGATTAAACGTTTTGCAGCAGTTGCTAATGTTAACTGTGTTGAAGATCTAAAGTGTGTAAGTTGCCCAGATTTCTCGTACTCTTAAAAAACACACACCTAGTATATTAATCTAATATATAAAAGTAAAACTCCCCAGTCGAGACAGTAACAAGAAAAGTTGAAACTGAAATTAATTGCGAAAGCGTGGGCGCAACGTACGAGTAGGTGTAGGAACTGCCTCTCTATGTATTTTATTAAAGACAGCCCACATGAATACGTCTTCCATGTAAACTGTCAAGACAATAATATAATTGGCTTAGTTAGGTAAGTTCAAAATAATAATGAATTTGCTTGAATTATTTAAAATAATTATTTTCCAAAACAATACACTGTTAGAATAGAAGCTAAAAGGTAAAAGCGCTCTAAGTAATTTTATCTTCTAACAAAGAACTGCGCTGATCTGTATACCAAGGATTACTGCAACTTTTTTACTACACGGATTACTGCATTTTTTCTTTTGACGATTCGTCACATACGTCCCATGTGTCCCACACACTTCTTTCAAAACTCTCTGACTTGTGCAAATTTTAGCCACAAAATCAGATCGTCACACCACTTTCAGCTTCTCAATGGTGACTAGGTGGGTTTAAATGCCTTAGGCATTCCGCGGAAGGCTACGCGACACCACGCAGCGCAACATGACGCCGTCTCTTCGTGTTCAATAGTTTAATTCTCTTGGTTTAATAATATGTATTAGTATAGTATTGTTGTTAATTATTATTTTGTGTATTTTATCTATGGGCCTTAGTCGCCTTACAATAAAATGATTATTATTATTATTTACCAGTCAACAGTACAATGATGAAGAGATATCACCCCTCCATGCTCAGCAGATCTTTCGCACAGTTAACACCCTGATGATAAGGTCTCACACCAAAAAAGCTGAAAAGAAATTCACCGACACACGAAAACGCTGAGATAACCGTAGTATTTAACCGGCGATTTCCGCATCGATAGCCTACAGGGGCTACAGGAAAGGGGCCGAGTCTTACAGATACGCCAGTGTCGAAGCTAATCGTGGCTCTGTTACACAATGGTGTGCTACTGGAAAAGGGCGAGAATGTTGTAGACTGTGGTCTGGAGAAGTGCGATGGGATTTATGTGTTTCTTGGGGCAATGTCTTTCTGCGGATAGGTTATAACCGCCACGGGGTCTGTGAGTATTGCAAATGATGAGATAATTAATATACAGCAGAACTTAAAGTGGAGTTGGTATTGAGTTTTTGTCCTAGGCACATCCAGAAACGACATGTCTTTCCTGGACAAAAAAAGATCGGTCAAGGCTTTTTCTGATTAAAATAACTTACTCTTCAAGCTATTTGAGTATATAATCTCGTTTGAAACATTATTCTAAATAAAGGCAACTCGCTCGGATACATTATAAACCGCCCAGTATATGATGACAGACGGGAAAATTCGGAACTAAAAATAAATGAACCAGAATTGACATGCCATCTCGTTTTGTTTCATCAACCGGCGCCGCAATACGGGGTCAAGCTGTAATGGTACTTATTACTGAACATTCCAAAGGCTTCATGTCCTCAAACTAGGCTCACACATGCAAATTGTACAGTTATAGTACGTCGTTTTATGCCCTTTGAATATTTCACTCTTTGTTTTAACGAGGCAGCTAAATTGCCTTGCTTGGTAATTTATTTAGTCAACGTTGAAAGCTTTTATATTAAGCTATAGGGTTCTTTTTATATCGAATAAATTTGGTCTAACAGTTGCAATGCTCTCTTGAACAATAAAGCTTTTTATTATTATTAGTAAAGTTAGTGTTAGTAGTGTGTAATATGATTTTATTTCTTAGACCTTGGGTAGTCAAATAGAGCTCTACGGAACTGCTCGAAAGAGATACTGCGGCCCCAGAACACAAAGAGTTAACAACGAACATTGGATAGGTTTTAGTCAGTACAAGTCTGACGCTCCCTTCTGCTTCGCCCAGAGCGGGAGGGGTCATTTGATGATATAGGTATCATCCGACAAAAAAAGGAGTAGTATAATAAAAACAACTCGTTACATAGTTTGTCTTCATATTCACATTCATTATAGTCAATAAATACATGCCACCTGTACATTAACTAAATTAAATAAAAATAGACAAACATTTCCATACATTCACGTTAATTAATGATCTTTAATAAGAAGAAACATCAAGAAATGTCTCAGCTCTACTTATTGAAACTTATTTTTCGATTTCATTCGTGAAAAATCTTTCGGAAAAGTTCAATTGCGCAATTATTTTTAATACAGCGTTTTCGAAATATGAGCTTATATTTTAGGGTGTGGTGCAACCATAAAACTGAACCGCTTTCTCCATGAAACCATCATTGTAATCACGAAAAAATATTTAGTTATCATTGTGATTAAAACCGCATCTTTAATACGAGTGCTCACTGCTCACATAACCTATAATCTGGGGAATATCAAGCAGTAACTTTAGCCCCTAAAATGAAGCCAGAATCTGCGTGGCACTTGGCATAATAGGCCGGTTGGCGGCCGCCCCTGGCAGCCTCTGTGCGCACATTTGCCAAACAGTTTTTTTCTTAATTGCCAGGCCTTTGTCTGGCTGTAGATGTTGTTGGCACGGCGCGCGGGCTCGTGTGCACTCCGCTTTTTGTTCTGCGCTTACTAGCGCTCTTGTTGCGTACTGCTGAGATGTTTCAAACGATTCTCGTGCGTTTCGTTTTTTCGCAGTGGTTTGGATTTACTGCTAATGCTACCCTACAATAGAATTTAAACTACAATTCATGTTGTAAAGCGATGGACTATTTTTAAATAGTACATAGAAAAATGACATCACTTAGTCTTTTTTGGATACATCGTTTCCGTGCAAGGTTAGAGACATACAAGAAAGGCACAAAAAGAACATTATTCCTTCACACAAAGGGAAAAACACAAACAGCTACATGGAGATACTAAAGCAAATACTAAGGAGATGAACGATAAAAGAAGGATCCAGTACAACTCTCAAGTAACACAATTTACACCACATATCTGGTCTCTCTAACCTTGTCCTCAGTGTTACGCCTCCGACACTCCGAGACACCTGAGCAGCCGAGCTGCCGAGCACAATCGATACCATTAATTCCGGATCATCCATGAGTGATATAGTCTGTCGCGGTGATAGTGTTGTTATATGCTAAACGATACTTTGAACGGAGATATATGTTGCATGGGTGGCGGGATATCCAATTTGAGATGTGACCTTGACTTAGCGACGTTGATCTGGCGATTGAATATTGTGTTATGAGTAGGCATGATGAGAATGCAATTAATGGGAATTGAAGGGACCATTTTCCTCATAAACTTATTTTGGGACAGGGATCTAAATTAGAGGAACATGCGTGATTTTAGGTTTTTTGTTTATATTTTGGCATAAAACAATTTCCATGGTAATTTTAAGGAAAATATAGTTTCTTTTTTGCCACTCATCATGACGATGTCAAAAGACATACTAGTTTATTGAAGACTAGTAAACGTCAGTGCATTCAACATGAATAATAAAGTTGGTTAGTGACTCACACATAACTCTAGTCAGCCTCTCAGCTGGAAGCTAGCGCATCTCACAAGACATCTCGCTAACTCCGGAGTGCTCCACAGTCTCATAAAGAGTACAATGACATCTGTTATCAGATCCGCATCACACACACATACACTGACTAAGAGTGTATTTACAAATCCCTTTGTTGCGTTCCTTTGATACAAACAGATAGGGGTTTCATTAAATTAACTGCTCGCCAAGTAATTCGTCTCTCAAAGGAACGCCGCGGTATTTTGATAATACCTTCTACCTTCTTAGAGAATTTGCGTAACTACTGAGTTGCGTGTTGTGTTCTTGAAGTATTCGAGAAAATGGCGGAGTTGCGACCAAGGCCTGCGATGTACCTATATTATGATGATAGATGAATATATTGCGGATATATTGCTGCAGTGGCAGGCACAGGGAACCTGCTGGGACTTACAGGGTGTGTTTAATTGGTCCACATTAATTTACGACAAGGTTAGGCGAGTTTTGGGGAAACAATAAAACTAGTTCACATAATAACTGTCGTAACCTTGACCGAAATGTTGGTGTTATTATTATTTATTCCAGTAATTAGTTGATTTTAGTAAATTTCTTAATAACCTAATAGTCAGAATTGATAATATAAACTCTAGAAAACACGAAATAATGTCGTAGGCGGGGAAAGATATAGCTAGATAAAAAATGAACTAGGTACAAAAATTAACAAAAAAATAGATTGAAAGTGTGGGCCGTACTACCCACAGATACAACGGATGCTAAAACCACAAAGAACAATTCCGTGTTAAATCCGGGAACACAATTGAATTAGCTTCCCCAGCCGGAATTATTTCACGTGCATTTAAATTAGCTGCGTTCTATCCAACATGGCCGCGACTGAGGTTCGAACAGTCTTGAGCACTAGCGAAGTATTATATTATCTGTGGCACTAGTATGTATACACTTACCTGAATTCATGAACAACTAACTCGCGGAATAACGCTGATCACCTTATTATAAGACCTACTTCTGATATAGGTTTCAGAATACTATGTTCGTAACAACACAGAATTGTAATCAACATCAGCCTACAGCAATCCATTGCTGAACATAGGCCTCATCAATCGATTCTCAGCAACTCTCATCCAGTTGCTAACAACCACCCTGCGAAGATCGTCGCACCAACGAGTCTGAGGGCATCCCACCTTACGTTTTCGGATTCGCGGTCTCCACTCAAGAACACGTCTACCGCAACGGCCATCGGTTCTACGGACAATAACAAATTGCAATAAATAATATTCATTAATAAAAATGTCTAAATGTTTACTTGTGTGGTGACTGTACGAATAAGTCCGAGCGCACACAATCACACGCCGCGACAGTTTATTTAACGCGAGCAATTTAACTTTTGCACCAAAAGTTGTAACGTGCGGGCGAAGCGAGTCGGTTTAATTTAAATATTCAGTAAATCAGTTAGTGTGTGCCGCATGCCCGCGAGCTCAATAATACATGTAGTGCGGGAGAAAACTTCCTACAGGGAAATGGGAGCGTTAAAACACTGGTTTTAACGATCTTTGTTTAATAGGCACTTTTGTGCATGTTACCTTTTTAATTATTTATCTTTTGAAACATATAATTATAAACTCACGCCTACTTATATCCTTTGTGTTTAGGCAAACTACAAAACGCTACTTGCTTTTGATCCTTAAATCTCTACAACATATTATAAAACAAAGTCCCCCGCCGCGTCTGTCTGTCTGACTCTATGTATCCTTAGATCTTTAAAACTACTCATCGGATTTTGATGCGGGTTTTTTTAATAGACAGTGATTCAAGAGGAGGGTTTTAGTATATAATTTGCGAGCGGGCGAAGCCGCGGGCATCAGCTAGTGCTTACATATTTTGCTTCGTCAGGTTTCATACTTTGGTGATACACGTACCTGATCTCTCTGAAGAACATAACCATCATAATTTTGTGATCTTCCACAAAACCAACGCACAATTCCACAATATAATGAGGTAAAAGTACAGGAAGGATCTAATAATTTTGTGTAATTCTGCGTAAAGATTAATTCTGGCCAGCTTTAATTCCGGATATTGCAAGGATCCGCCTCGTGCCCTAACTAATATTGAAATTCGCTCGGTCTCTAACAAAAACAATAGCTTTCCAATGATAATACCCCGCATCGTTGTTTTAGGGAGCCACAAATATATTAAACTTAGTGTTTATTCTATGTGCTGACCAAAGTCCTTAAACTTTTACGAGAAGATAAAACCCAGCTCTAAATCTACAAAAGTTTTCTATAAATTGGTCAAAACAAAAGCTCAGTATGTCTACGTCAGAGTTCGGACAACGCAAGTTAAAACAAAGATGGTGGTAATGAAGATTTACTCGTAATGCCCACCAGGCGGCGCTGGACGCCTTATTTATTACCTCACATAAATATACAATGTGGTGATGGTGGGTAGTTGTGGAACATTAGATGACGTCATGGTTTCGTAAAATATGATTGGTTCGGCAAGATCACTCAGTAAGGCTTTTTGCATGTGGGAGAAAGTGTAGATATCTTCGATGTTTTTTCACGTCGTAATAAGTAAAGTCATTCTAGTATGTTTTGTGGTAACATTCGATGACATAAATGATGACATAATCTACCAACCCGCACTGGGCCCTTGTGGTGACTATACAAGTCCACTCCCTTTTATGGAGAGTCCCAGCTGTGAGAACATTATGGGCTAATAATGCCTATGGATGTGGTAAAAAGACAACTTTGCATAGCGTGAACGTTACAAACTTTTTTTATGTCAAACTGACCGTTTTTCTTGTGTCCAAAACATAGTTAATTACCACGATAATAATCACCTTGTTAAGTGTTCGTTCCCATTAAAAAGCACGGTGTGTATGCAAAGTTGATGGCGAAAACCTTTTAATATGCAGGGTGCGTGGCTGCTGCCTGTCGTTATACAATTGCTTTCAATGACTTTTAATTTATGCACAAATACCCCTTTGTTAGTCCGCCACCATTTTGCTAACGTTTTTAATTTGAAAAAGGAATTTCTTTTTACAGTAATGTTGGTATATTGAATTGGGTAGCGCTCCCTTGACGGAGTTTGCGAAACCATTTTATTCTGGAATAGATTTTTACTCAAACGTTTCGTTTAGAATTTGATGTAGAAAATATATTATTATAGAATAAAGATTTGGAAGTAAAACTTATTCTTTATGTAATTACGAGTATCATCCAAAGTACGTAAAGGAAAGGGCGATAATTATTCTATTATTTTAGTTTAATTATCATGAAAATAAAAAATAACAGTGTCTACGTAGGTACTAATTAAACGTTTACTACCACACTGTGAAATAAAACTAGACCTAATAAAAACATACTAACATAATCCAATTCCCTGAAGCAACTTTACGAAGTTTAATTAAAAGCAAGAAAACCTGGTAATTAGAGGTTTCTACCTACGTCTCCTTTACCGGCGGGTTCCACCACACTAACCGTCCGTTAGTTGCGCGGCGCGGGAGCAAGCGGCTTAATTGACCATCAAACAGTCGTTAACCGTCGCCGACGACACAGGTCCGTAATTAACGCAGTCCCACTGAACTGCCTCGATACCGCCTGGAGTTACAAAACGATAGTTGTGAGGATGGAAACGCGTGTATTGTGGTTAGGTGTTAGGATGTATTTTGTTGTTTTTGCAGCTGTTTTAAATAGAATGTGTGGAATGTGTATACCTGTTAACGCAATAGGTTCTAAACGGTTTCTTTATTCTTCTTCTTGGTCTATGGTGGCTACAAAGACAGGCGCCAGGGGAGGTTACGTGGGTAGCCTTCGAATTGCCATGATTTAAGAGTACCTACGTATATTTGAGATTTGAGTTCTTTTATGGTAGGTATACATCATATTTTTGTATCCATTTTTTATGCAGTGAGTATAAATTTTGTGGTTTTTTTTTATAACTTCATTTTACCGAGTAATATATGGGAATCATGAAGTCGAAAAGGCTAACATTTGTTTCATGAAGTGTAGAGCTGAATGTTTGTAATAGTTAAATGCGGAGCCACTATAATTCTGGAGATTCAGCTATTTGAAAAGAATCACGGCTTTTTGTGACTGTCGTCTGTCATGTAACAACAAGTTCGTCTTTGTTTCAGTGAACTTTCAAAGTCGATAATTCATTTTGCTTTTCCTTTCACTCCCTATTAGCTTGGAATTACCCTAATTTAACTCTTAACCTACTTAAAAGTTTGCTTCTTCTCGGAAATCAATATCCGTCCGGAACTAACTTTCATTTGAGGCGATTGTTCAGTAAATTATAGGCGTATTACAGTAAGTTCGTGTCCATATTTTTCTCCGTCCCGCAGCGGAACCGATAAAGTTAAGTGTTATTAATAAACGCCGGCATTATCGGAAACGGCACGTTTACTTCGAGTGCGAGGCGCCGCGCGCCGGGAGCCGGGAGCCGGTGCCGTGTCGGTGCCGTGCCGGGCGGCCGCTCCTCTATAAGGACATCATTCCGCAGTCCGCATTGTTATTCATCGGGCGACCTCCTTTGTGACGTTTTAGGAGCATGCGATGCCGCATCTTCCCTCTCTCTCACACGTGTGGCGTAACGCGGCGAGCACGTGAAACGGGTGATGTGGTGCGTGAGTTTTGCGCTATGAGCTTGTTCTGGAGTCCTTCGCTCTTTCTCGCTTTCCCACAGCTTTTCCGATGCGTGAGAGAGAGATGCGAGATTAGCGCAACAGTTGTCGCACGTAGTATCGATCGCGTTTTGGAGCCACGTGCGGTGCCCGCCTCTTCTACCACTCACTACAATTTTCATTGCAATTTTTCCTTTTGAGCGACGTCCATAGCCGCGTTTCTTTTGTGAAACCATTGATTTATTGTTGGCAGACGAGCGTTGTACGTCGTTACGGTTGAATGGATGGGTGCGTAGTAATAATTGCTTCATTTCTTTCTCGGATGTGCTCGCTCGTAAAATAAAACGGAGTGAACTACGACTGTTCTCAGCAATACACGTGTTGCAGTAATAAGAGCTCGATAAACGGTTATCATGTTCGGCTATTAGGTACGTAACTCAACGACATATCATGATGGATCCTGTATCAAGCATCACTTTCAAGCATCAATTCTATACAAAGCGAATTACTTTGTCATTGAGCATAAAAAAAAATACTTTTAAATCAAAAGATATAAGATTTTAGCCTTTGAATTTGTAAGAGTATGTAAAAATATTCATTAAAATCTACAAAGTTTGTTCTTTGATCTCGAGACTTACAGCTTCATGTAATACGATAACAGATTTTATCAGTTCATTTTCTACATTATCCTTTTAAATCATAAAAGTAACATTGAAAGGCGCCAGGTAATGGATTTAAGTAGAAATTTAACGTACGTTAAGTTAGTAATAAAACATTGTTAGGTACGGTGGAAAATATATATAGTTTATAACAATATGCTTGTAATGATTAAAGGGAGAGGCAGGCAGAGGTATACATGCAGTACATTGTACCAGTACCTAATGTTTCAGGCCCATGTAACACGTAAAAAAAACTACTTTAAAAACTATTCCAGAAAATCAACTAAATACGCCCAAATATGTTAATTAGGCGTTCTTTGTCGTTATATAACTTTACAATATTCTGGCCATATTTCTGTTCTGAATATAAATAAAAAGCATAACTTAATTCTGGTGAACTCCCTAGTAGATGCCAGTCTAGTCAATAAACTAACAATGGACATAAAGGTCCCGATGCCCCGTCCATCAAGTGGGTTGTGCAAGTTGCTAGCCACATAGAGAGAAAGTTAAAGTCCTCAGAACATTCGGACGAAGTCGGCAGCTCGTCCCAGGACGACTGTGCACTTCGGAACTCTTCGGCTGTTTCTGTCACATTTTTTGGAAACTGTTTTTATTGAAGATATTTAACTGTGGGATAGGTACCTATATGATGCAGTTATTGCATATCTCAGTCCCGCTTACACGCCAAATCACCAAAAGTATTTACAACTAAACGTATTTAAACCTCTTTCTGATTCTGTTACGTTTCATGTTTACTGTTTTTTGGTGCAAGTGAGCCTTGAAGGTGATAAGATAACTGCAAAGGACCATGGGCAATTTTATATGGAATTGAAGAGTTCTGTTGGACTTAAGCCTATTTTGACCGAGAATCTTTAAATACAACCAAAGTATACAACATGTATAAAGTATGACCCTTTTAATACATACATATTATACAGCCTGTCTGGAGTACTTAAAAGTAGGCTTTCCTATCACGTGAGTATTATTTTAGGCGGCAGAGAGATTATAGATGGCTTAATGTGTGGATTAAAGCTACTTATATCAGTCTTTAATCTGGTCACTATAAGTGTGATTTAATGACAAGATTCTGTCGTCACAAACTATAGGTAGTAAAACCCATCAATGAACTTTGATTATGGCAGTTTTTACAGACAAATAAGATTGCTAAATGCTTTTATAACAATAATTCTTGCAAGAGTAAGTAGCGTTGTTTTTAGGGTCCCGTAGTTCTGACAAGGAACCCTTATAGTTTCGTCATGTCCGTCTGTCTGTCTGTCCGAGGTTTTGCTAAAATACCGTTATTACTAGGAAGCTGTAATTTTGTAGGGGTAGTTTAAAAAGTGGTAAAATAAAATTTTGGAAAATATATTTGTTTAGGGTTCGGGGGTTAATTTTCGTCGTCTACCCCATTGTGTAGGGTATCGTTGAATAGGTATTTTAAAATGACTTAGGTGTTGCTAATACTATTATTCGATTTAATGCTCCATTTACGAAATACTAAACTTTAAAGTGAAATTTGTGCATTTTTGCATTTTATGAACTTTAAAGGAAAACTATAGCGGTTAAGATAACTTTATTAGTTTAGCAGTAATAGTCGTTGAACTTGGGTGTTGGATAATTTTGTACCAAATACAAAATTAGAATAAATCCTTTAAAAATAGTAGCTTGTTTATTTATTTATTTATAACGGGTGAAGACTTGCATTGAAAAACAAAATCTAAAATATAACGGGCTACTACGGAACTACACTGCACGTGGCCCAACACGCACTTGGCCGGTTTTTCAGGGTTCCGTAGTCAACCAGGAACCCTTTTAGTTTCGCCATGTCTGTCCGTCCGTCTGTCCGTCCTCGCTTAATCTTTGTGACCGTTAGCACTAGAAAGCTGAAATTTGGTACCAATATGTATATCAATCACGCCAACAAAATGGTAAAATAAAAATTGGAAAAAAATGTTTTATTAGGGTAGCCCCTCTATATGTAAAGTGGGAAGTGATTTTTTTTTTTAATTTCAACCCTAACGTGTGATATATTTTTGGAAAAGTATTTAAAAATGAATAGGGGTTTCCTCAAATCATTTTTTGATAATGTCAGTAATTTCGGAAATAATCGCCCCAAAAGTAAAAAAACAATGTGTCCCCCCCCCTCTAACTTTTGAACCATAACTTTAGAAAATATGAAAAAAATCTGAAAAGTAGAACTTTATAAGGACTTTCTAGGAAAATCATTTTGAACTTGATGGAAACAACAGTTTTTGTACAAAAAAGACAAAAAGTTGTACAAAATAATTTCTGGACTAAGTTTGTAGTATATTCGTACATGCAAGCATTTTTAGATAATGGATACCCACCTTTAAACTCATAAGTGGGAACACTTATTGTGACGGACGGGAAACTACGGAACCCTACACTGAGCGTGGCCCGACACGCTCTTGGCCGGTTTTTTAGATTTTAATAGAGCTAACTGTTATTACTGCTTCGAGAAATGTAGATTATTTAGAAAAAAAGAAAAACTAGTACGAAGCCAAATATTTTTTCTGACAAAAGAGATGTAAGTAAAGAAAAATACATCCGAGCCTACATTCGACGATAAAAGAACAATACCGAAAGTTTGCCAAAACGAATCTAGCGAAACAACATTCAAACAAAACTTGAAGGGGAATATTTAGGAAAAACAAATGAGCAATATAATATTTTCCTTATTGCGTGCTTTTTGGAAGACTAAAAAATGTCATTGGGTGAGTTCGAGCTAGTCCGCGGAGACGTGCGGCACGCAACCTAACACGATACGACACGGTACTACACGATGCGACACGGTGCGCCACGGTGAGACACCCAGCCACATTAGCGTGCTGCTCTCGTCGTTTGTCATCCTCTTTATGGACACTGCACAACCATTTTGGAACTAATAAAATTCATCACGAGCCAATTTAAAAACGAACTACCTACCTCACCCCCCTGAAGTATTTTTAGACCACATTCTGTTCAACTCTATAATTTTCATCGACGCGACAACCCGCATACCAAGAATTGAATTTTCATAACGGTACAAATGTTTTATGTGGTACAAAATAATGAAATGCGGCAGATAGCTGACGGAATCTAGGCTACATTGTTCACGAGATAGATACAACACAAATCTGTGAATTATGAAAAGCGAATTCATGAACAGGTACAGCTGGTACACCCGGTAAACCTTATTAAAATTCAAGTTTTCTTGCATATTTTCTCTCCGGTTTCTGTTTAATAAACTACAACAGCAAGCGGGTCTAGCCAAGCTAAACCCCGGGAGGTTTTCTTAGTTACAAATTCCATTAAAATCAGTTATACTTCCGAAGTAATAAAACTTAAAGTTACGAAGTTGGCGGGGACACTGTTGAACAAGTACACGACATAAATAATTGAATGTGCTATGCTCATTAAAAGAATCAAGTATTGTACACAATGTTAAGCTTTGTTGCATGTTGGGGAGAATTAGCGTGTACAGCACGCGACGTATGTCCGCCTAGTACGACGTGGAGTTTAAAGCCCGACCCGCTGGATTTTTCAATAGATTTCCAATTAGCGGCACGGCACCTGTGCTGTCATTGCCGGCAGGTCGTGCTGCATGCTGATGTATTATTCAGGCGCATTACGATTGAATGTCAATCGATTCAGTGGATGAAGTGATTCAGTGAGTGATAAATGATTCAATCTGTACAATGTGGAGTTTCTCGGCGTTGTTACATATATTGTAGAATGAGTTATGACTAACGATAGCTATTGTTCTATCTTCCTGGTTATTAAGTTGTCTTGTCTGCTAGGTTTGGGAGGTTGGTTCGTTATTTGAAAATGTGCGCTAGGTAATATTCAGAGTAAGTACACTAACTAGTGAAATTATACTATTTGAATGCGGATCATCTGCAACGATTATTTTCCCAGCTACGTAGGTACCTGTGTATTGGATAGCTAATAAACATAAATAACGCAACAGCTATTGACGTCATCCAGCAATTGTTTGCATGTACGCAATTTACGAGCGCCGTATTTGCGTTCCCAGATATCAGCCATTTAATATTAAAGCAGCAGCAAGCAAAACAACAGGCTTGTTTACCGTGTAAAAGGAATTTATTTCTTGCTTTCTAAATAAGGGAGAATCGACGTTCATAAAATCTAAGTGTGCCTATAACTCTGTAATGTTTTCACGAATACTGCGCGGGTCTGTGAGGGTCGCTGTGGCTCTGCACGGGTCTGCGCGGCTTGCACGAAGTTCGCGTGTTGATCGAGCGCACGGTTATGCCCCCCGACACGACACTACTCCAAGCAAAACGATTTGCGGGAAAAGAAAAAGTCACAGGCGGGACTCGACAAACTTTTGTCTTATCTAGAGGTTAAATCTGTAAAACTAACGTTATAATTTCTTTTGTAAAGTTAGGGGAGCCGAGCGACGCACGACGCGCGGCGGTAGCGACAAGACATTTGATTTATTGTGTAAGTACCTACATTGTTTTATAAAGTTGCGGTAGAATGTTGAAAATGTCGAGTGCTTTTAAAATGTTAGGTAGTTCCTTTCAGCTCAAACTTCCTACAGTTTAGATACAAAATTAAATCTATTTAAATCATTTTCTGATTTGCGTCATGAAAGTGTGTAGTCAGATTGGACGCATGTTGTTGCAGTGCACATAAGTAGGTATTATGTGCACTGCAACAACATGTGTATTACTCTATTAATGTAATCATAAAGGTACCTTATACTCAAAAATTTTAAAAAAACCTTGCCACAGGCATTCTATTATTTTCCCTTGAAGCAATTACTTTTAGTATTCGTTAATATTTCCCCAACGAACTAATAATACCACAACGTGACATGCAAGTCACTATTACTGGAATGTAGCTTCCCTTGAGACGTGGAGGATCGAAACACACACACACACACTATGCACGTACGAAAGTCACACGCACACATACGGACGTAAGTTTGCGAGGCCCAAAAAGGGACGTTCCTTGATCACAGTTTCCGGGATTTGCGCGATGGCCCGCGATTGTCGGCGTCCCCCCGGGAAATGTGCCCGCATTAAATATTTACCCTGCACATTATAATAAGGGAAAGTTTGCCTGTGTTGTTATTTGTGGAATAAAGTTGGGACTTAAAAGTGCTCATATTTCCAGCGTATTTAATTTTATGTTTGTTTAATTTAAATAAGCGTCTTCATTGACTGACTTTAAAAGTACTTAAGTAAGTACTCAAGTTTGAAGTACCCAAAGTCATGTGAAAGAAATGTTTCTATTTTAAAAAGCTATAAGAGAGACATAAACTTGTTCGAACTTTGTTATTTTATTAAAATAAAAATTCAGTCTGCATACTTTATTCAGACTAATAAAGTCACATTTTTAGAACCGAACGGAATATTTATGAGAACGATATTTCTGTCTCCGCAAGAATAAAGTGGGATCTTCGGAAACCCGTCCCTGCAATTTATTCTCTTTAAAAAATGTTCTTACTATATTTGTTTTCTTTTTATGTACTCGTAGTTTGATTAATCCGCGAGCAAGCGACATAAATGCGAGCGATTCATCACTTGGTACCAACTCATTTACATCGCGGTAAGCATGCGTGTCGGCAACACATCTAAACAAAGCGATCTATGTCACTATTTGTAGTTTTCAGGCTTTGATGTCATGTATCGTAATTTTATAAACATAGTAGGATTTTGCAGTAGCTTACTTTCTTATGCAAATGACATTATTTTTTATTCGTTTGCCAAGGCTATCGGTTTAGTAACGATCCCTTGCGAAATTTATTTTGCAAAAAAGCCAATGTTTGGCTTTGGATCTATTAAGATGCTGGACTGTTGCTTGCACTGACTGGACAGGTTCACTCAAATCTGTGTGGTTCTTTCTTCAAAAGACCATCTCAGACACTAATCTGCATAGTCCTCATGTGAATTGAGCAAGATTATGTCTGGACTTCAAAAGAGACTATGACCTCTGAGTTCGTTTTGGCTGTTTCTTCTAAGAGTAATCAGCTACGAAACACCGGCCCCATCTAGTATTTAAAAAATCGCGTGTAAAAGTGTTTATAAAACCTACTGGCAAAAATAAACATCATTTCATTTCATTTGTATAAGTTTTCTGATTAATCTTGTTATTACAGAAGTTGGCTCTATCATCATAGTGTGACCCGACACTTTCCTGAAACCGCATGAAAATGGAATCTTGTGAAATCACGCCACTCCGTGTGCGTCCCCGCTTACGACGTGCATCAAACTGTCACGCTGTGTCTATCTACTTCATTATTCACGCAAAGTACACAGAGTGGTGTTACTACATGTGGGGACACGTGTCCCCAAGGGGAGTGATGGTGCGTGCTAGACTGAAGAATGGTACCATCAAAATTATAAGTACTAGTCCAACCTAAGGATCTGTGATTTTTCCGAATAAGCAATTGAGAGTGTCCAAAATGACTTTAGGATACACAGCCCGAAAGCGGACCTGTGATTTTTCCAAATGAGCAAATGAGAGTGTCCAAAATGATGTTTGCCCAAAAGCACACCCTTTTCAGATCTAAAGGTGCCTCAGTCTATTAAATAACCAGTCATTGTCTTCAAAGTAGGCAGAAAGAAAAGATAAACTCTTCTTGATGTACATTGTACAGTGCTACTAATTGTGTCTACTTTAAGTTCCTTTCTTAAATCTATTACATTACGTACTTGAGTATTGCACAAAAATTAAACAAAGGCACTTTTAATGCAAATCTGTCTGACCGCTCCAATCATCAAAACTGAGATTGGATTTCGGTGCGGTTGTCACTAAGGGTGAAAAGTGTGGTGTTTATGAGTATAACACGTAATATTCATCTTTGACAACTCACAGAAATCTTAATAATGGAACCTGTCACCACGTCCCCCGCGTTTAGCAAGGACGGGTGACCTACGCATTTTTACGTTTAGGTAAAAAATACGAGGGGTACCCCACCTCACTGTTCTCCCTGCGAACATGCACAACTTATCGTCAGGAGTGCATTACGTGTACGCGTACGCCGTGTGTCTTCCTGTGTGCCTGTCATTTTATTTAGCTGGAAATACTTTCATTTGTTGCGTATTTTAATGTACGAGGGTGTGCCGTGTGGCAGTATTTATCGCTGCTTTGCAAACCCCTTGAGGATATTAATTACGTCAGTAAAAATAATAAAGTTCTTCCTTTTACGTGTTGTTGTTGTATTATACTTTTGTTTTTCATAAAATAACATTGCCTGTAATCCCCGAAGGGTAAGGAGGAAGCGTATCTATGGTTCACAGTAAGAAACTACACATCTCGACAATAGGGTAGATGACACCATGAAACAATAATTCCAAGACACCTATCTCTAAAAATAAAACAATTTATTTTTTGCCTGAAAACCCGATTTATTTTCAATCAATTGACAAATTCGATTTTCATTTGCTTTGAAATCAATAAATAGTTGAGTCATTGAGTTGAATAAACAGTGACATCACAGTTGGCCATTGCCGTACAAAATCTATGTCTCTCATAGATCACCGCGTTTTGACAGCTCTTAAAAAGTATCTCAATTGATTGGTGTGTCATCTACCCCATAACCCCATTATGTTAAGTTCCATGTAATACGGGGTGAGTCTATTGTTAATAAGCCAGCACAGATACCGACTACGGGCTGCTACATATAAAATCCAGATAAACTCAAAAACACTTTGTCGGATCTGGGATTCGAAGTCAAGACCACACGCTCAGCAGTAGCTCTTGCGACCAGTAGATCAACGAGCCAGTTTACTTATTTAACTTTAGTTTCCCTTTTCAATATTTATTCAAACTTTCTGAACAAGTAAAAATAGCCGTACAGAGACCTTGAGCAATTATGTCTTTTATTCCTAATTATCATGAACAAACTAATCCGTGTAAATTAAATGAAATGTCCCAACAGAACTCTACACATTTTCACATAAAATATGAACGTTATCGTGTCTGTCTGGTTATTGTTCGCCGTGTTGAATGTTAGTGTCTATTTTTGTTAAAATGATAAATGACGAGGTGGCACATCATTTCGGGAGTTAGTATTCACGCGGTGACGGTGATGTATGAGCACGTCGTGTAACATACCAGTTGATGTACCTGCGCGCCTGGTACATTATCATTATTAATCGATCGAGACGATACAATGTCACAATGATTGTTGATAGTTGAAACTTTGATACAAAAATACGTTACAGAGTTTTTTTTAATCTTTTTAAAATATCTGTAGATAGCAAGGTTAGTTGACGACTTGAATGGCGCAGCGGTAGTGAGGCTGCCTTGCGTTCTTAGGGTCCCGGGTTCGAACCCCCGTCGGAGCAAATGTTTGTGTGATGAACATGGACATTTTGTTTCCGAGTCATGGATGTTTATATCTATACATATAATAAATCTGTAGAAAAGTAATTTTTGTACATTGAAGAAATTGAAACAAAAAATAGCCAGCGTGTGAAAAGATAAGTAACAGAACCCATTTCCATCATTTTTGAAATTTTTGTCTGTTTGTATGTTTGTCTGTTTGTTTGTGCGCACATCACGTAAAATCTACGAATTCAATGCTGACAATGTTTATACATAAAAATTGTGTGTAACTTGGGGTATGATTTAGTGTTTGTTTCATTGAAATCGGTTAATTCTATCAAAAGATATATGAACTTAAAGTTTTCAAGAAGAACTAATCATCAAATGTAAGATACATACATGCAGCGACATCTGTTGAACTAAAATGATACCAATGACTAAAAATGTGCTCACCACAGTCATAACTTTTAAATCGACTGACCAGCTTTAAAAAAAATATATAGCATAGGTAATATACTTTAGCAGTTTAACATTTTGGTCGATAGACGGCGTTGTTTATTTCACTCCATTTTCTGAATTGAATGACCCTCGCCCGTGTCAGTTGCCTATTTTTTGTTTTTTTTTTTCGGATGGGAAATCATCAAATGACTCCTCCTGCTCTGGGCGGAGCAGGAGGGAGTGTCAGACTTTTACTGACTAAAACCCAGCCATGTTCCTTCATCGCCATTTTGTTCCGGGGCCACGGTATCTCTTTCGAACAGTCCCGCAACCCCGGCAGACATCGGTCCTTGCGGATCGGCCCTTCCTTTTTGCTGACTCTCTTTTAGGCGCGCGTGGAACACGAACGCGCCGTCGACACGGCCTGTCATCATGAGACGGACGGACGCGGCGAGCTAGCCCATAGCCCACCGTCCACAGGCCCGCCCCTACGGTGGCCGGGGGCCACGTGGTTGCCCCGGAAGCCCGGGGCGTCTGCCGCGGCGGCCGGGACGTTGAGAGGTTCTCTCCCTCTCACGTTCCGCCACCTCCTTCTCTAGCATTACTGCTTCGCAGAAGGAGGTGACGGCGTCCCATTCCGTCTCGCTCCGGACCATGGGTGCACCAGGGCCGGACGCGAGAGGTCGCCGCCGCAAACGTGTAAATTGCCTCAAGATTGGTTTTTTAACCGACGAAACAAAAAGAAGGCAGTTCTCAATTTGACGCGTATTTTTTTTATATATGACCACGGATAACTTTTACAGAGAAGTCCGTACATGGTCCTTTTGTTTGTAAAAAGCGTAGGTACATCTCAAAGTTGGTCCCATTTATAATTGAAAAATCGTATTTGGGCTAATTTCTTGCACCTTTGATGAGAACTTTCGACCTAGCTGGAGTATGACTGTCATCGAGTGACTAAGGATGAAGGAGGTGGCGGAACGTGAGAGGGAGAGAACCTCTAAACGTCCCGGCCGCCGCGGGAGACGCCCCGGGCGTCCGGGGCCACCACGTGGCCCCCGGCCACCGTACGCGCGGGCCTGTGGACGGTGGGCTATGGGCTAGCTCGCCGTCCGTCTGTCTCATGACGACAGGCCGTGTCGACGGCACGTTCGTGTTCGACGCGCGCCTCAAAGAGAGTCAGCAATAGGAAGGGGTCCGCAAGGGCCGATGCCTGCCGGGGTTGCGGGACTGTTCTAAAGAGATAGCGTGGCCCTGGAACGCAAAGGGCGGTGAAGGAACATGGATGAGTTTAGTCAATAAATGTATGACACTGCCTCCTGGTCCGCCCAGAGCGGGAGGAGTCATTTGATGATTTCCCATCCGAAAAAAAAAGGCTATCGAGGTAAGCCCTTTTTTGGAAAAAACATAAGTAGATTATTTTAGCGATTAATGCAAATATATCGAAGAAATTAAATTGTTACCCACTTGGATCTACGTAGGTATATATCTACTAATATTATAAAGCTAAAGAGATTTTGGTTGGTTGAACGCGCTAATTACAGGAAAACTTTTAGTGTTGAATAGTTATCGAGGATGGCTATAGGTTATCTAACATCACGCTATAATTAAAAGGAGCGGAGCATCAATGATAAATGTTGCAAAAACAAGGAAAATTTATTTCTTTCGAGAGCTTCCTTTGCGGGCGCTGCATAAACGGTTAAAGTTGCGCAACAATCATGTATTAGAGAATTGTTCGTTTTAAAGCGTTCTAAAAAAAACCGCGATAGCATTATGTCTATCTTTCAAGGTTGACTCCACTCTCTCTAACCCTCTCTCTCTCACGTGACGCAGACGAAGTTGCGCGGGTCAGCTAGTGTATAATAAGTATGTATTTACAAACAAAAAGTATCTATGTAGTATATCAACTATCCGGTGTCCACGACACAAGCCTCGTTGCTTAATGTGGCACTAGATGGCGCTATGTGTAATGTCCAGCGATATTTATTTATTTAGTTAAGCCCTAACATTGTTGTGTCAGTTGATGAAGCAAAATAACAATATCGAAATAATAACAATATTAACAACTCAGTCTTAAACTAACTTCGAAGGTACTCTCAATTGATTAAACAACAAAAAATCTTTGACTTTGCACAGCCTTCGTCTATCGCAATAGGCATTTAAATATGACAGAACAATAAAAAAAGACTAACCACTTTCTAACACGCAATACAGCACTAGTTTTTCGCCTTATAAAACGTCAACAATGTACCACAGCACTAAACACTAAATCACTCAATATTCTAGACTAAATGAGGCACTTAAACATACATAACAATATAAACATACATACAGAATGTCTGCATCGAATTTATTTAGAAGCAATAATACACCGTATTGACGTAGCATAAACTCGTAGAGGCCTCGTAGCAACTCGTAGCACGTCTACGAAATCGTAGACGCGAATATAAAACGGGTTTCGAATACGAAATTAGGTATTCTTGGTTGAGTCATTATTTTATGGGACGTGTACACAATGGGCTTATATCATATCGTTGTTCAGCAGCTTTTATTGTTAGTAATTTGGGAGAACTTGTGATTTATAAGATTGTTTTCAGTTGGGTGATTGATTTCACAAAAAATTTGGACTGATTTTTCGAACGTTCGATAGGGATAAAAATACGTATAAAATTAACAGTCTTTCAGCTCAAAATAATCTAAATTATTCGTCGAAAACACCGGACGTTCGAAAAAACGTATAAAAATAATTCCCATATCAAGATTACTTCTACCACCATTCCAAAAATATGTTCTGTCAAGGACCAAAAACAAGAACTTTGATCTTCATTATAACATGACGTTTCTCTATATCCCAAGCGGGATACAAGCACGTAATCACAATCATGTTACTCAGTCTTCTCACGGTCACATCAGAACACGTATGATTGAATCAAACATTCACTCAGGAGCTTCAGGAGCGAACACGTCTCGGAGGACCAAAGACAAAGTGGACATAATTACTGGTATTGACAAACATTATTTTATAATTACAACATGCCTGTAATCCTCGAAGGATTAGGCAGAGGAGTATCCAATAATTTAAAGTAAACTATCGAAAAATTGCATGCAAGTCTTCTCAATTCTGTTGGTTTACCATGAACAAATTATAGACTACTGGAAATTAATAGGTTATATTGTAACAGTTCACAAGTTTTCGACGATTTATAATGCGAATTTCGATGTTCACAATCATACGATGTTGAGCGTAGAGCAAAGAGGCTCACTGGTGAAGATAAGCTGGTGGTAACCAAGTTTCATAGCATAGCCCACCGCCGCAAAGTTGCATGTTTGTCGGTCTTTTAGAGCTCCACGAGCTCATTCCACCTCTCCCTTTTTCCATCGGGAGTTCAGACGTAATGCAGGTTATCACCCATACCTTGTCGATGTTCAACACATTCACACGAAGCGCTTTGCTGCATCTTTTATTATGCGCACCAAAGAGTGGAATTCCCTGCCTGCGTCGCTGTTCCCAAGTTCGTATGGACCCAATCTATTTCAGTCGCGATTTAATAGGCTTCTTTTGGGTAAGATTGAGGCCAAGAGTAGGCCCATGTAATATAAAAAAGATGCCATACATAACCCTTTATTGATGTTTGTTCTCCCAGGACTAGGGATTCTGATGTTGTTGTTAGGAAACAATGGAAAATATTCCTTTTAAAGGGATAGTGCTTCAAGGATGGGGATCTTGTTGAACAAGTATATTATTTGGGTGCTTCGAAGGTTTTAAGGTCCTAATGTAATTTTACTTTATCTTTGCCATGTTTTGTTAGGTTACAAATTTATTTGCGTCTAATATGTCGCAATTTTTAGGTTTTTCCGTCACGAATTTGCCAGGCGCAGCCCAGCTAGTAGTATAATAAAGTTCAAAGCAGAAGAAACAAATAAACTTGCAGTCCTATTACTGAACCTATTACTGAAACTGTGTAGTATTGTGAAACCTATTCGTTTAGAGAAGTTATTTAAAGCTTGTTCAGTTCATTCTGTGAAGGAAGGAAGTGTGGACTCCCAGTTTTGCTGTCGGTTCCGTACTAATCGCATGTTTGCCGACCTTGCCACAAAGAGGGGTTCTATTTACTACTGTTTGTTAAAGTTTGCTGTGTAAACAGCTGTCCATGTATTATGCTTATTAGTATTACAAGTAGGTACAATGTTACTTGTGTATTTGTTGAATCGTGTGCGGTTTTACTCTGGTTTGCTTAGGATTTCTTGGAGAATACTCGTATAAGTTGGTTGCTACTCGTACACACGTTTACAGTCGCTGCAAAATTTATGTTTAGAAGTTAAATAATAACATCAAAGTTGACAGGGGTGCAAACTGTAGATCATCTGCCAAGCCTTTACCCAACCATGTTGTGGTCGGCTTCCAGTTTAGAGTGGATGCAGCTGAATACAAGTATTGTAGATGCAGCGACTGTCTATCTGACCACTACAATACAGTTACTGGTCGGAACGATTGCTGTGAAACTGAAATTAAAACATCAGGGAAACGATGGTGTTTCAAAATCAAAATCAAAATCAAAATCAAAATCAAAGGATTTATTTCAAGTAAGCCAGTTACAGGCACTTTTGAATTGTCGAAACAAAGATGAAAATTAAATGTAGCTACAGTCCCAGTCACAAGACATAAAAACTGTGAAAGTACTGTAGTTGCCCATTCCCTAGCGTAGATCTCTATGGAGAAGAACGGGCAAGAAACTCCATGGACACTCTTTTAAATCAGAATATTGTTACAAAATCTTGGTTACATCATTCACGTTGAGATGGTATATTATGTGAGAACAATGTAGCAAGATGTGCACGGTAAAAGTGTCCACAGCAAAAAAACACAAACAAAAAAAAAAAAATACAATTCAAAATAATTCCTTCAAATAAGCCATGGCAACCAAGAGATGACCAGTCACAACTGACAGCGCCCGTTCACGGACATGACGCATGGATCAGCACCATTCAACTCAACCATTTTGAAGGGAACTAAATGATCCGACACATGCGCCACCATCAGCGAGACAATAGAGTGAGCATGACATACTCCAAACCGCCAGGGCACATTCAAGTCAAAAAAAAGACGTAGGTTTCCAGTGAATGATAGCTTTCTAGTACATAGTACTCACACAATATGGGCTATGCATTTATATAATACTAAAGAGATTGATTCTATACAATGCAAAGATAGTTGTACAATCTTCAGCAGCTCCAACAATACAATTCAATGCTATCAATTTATGCGCCCCTGTCCATGTGGAGCAGGAAGCAACAGACCTAAATGACTATAACAAGAAGTAATCATACAGATCTTAGGCTCGAAACGTAATAAAATGTAATGGAAATTATCCCTAAGTGCAACAAAAGCTTAAAATATTGTACTTTTATTGCACGCCACTTGCAATGTTAGACAGAATATATTTTATGTAAAATAAGCATACACAGCACAGTAGCTTGTTCAGAGAATGTCGTCACGATGTTTCGACGAGATCGTCGAACTGAGCTGATCTCATTAGCCAGCGCTCTCGGCCTCGGCTTTCGGCCTCATCCGCTATGCAGATGATAGCTTTGATCCTCACTCGGGGATGGGGGTCGATCCCACCCCCCGCGGGGTCAATGTAACGAACTTTAATGGCGCTTACAAAGGGGCGATTAGGTTATAATAGGCAATGTCATTTCATTATAGTGCTAATTAATTAAGGATTCGTTTTAGTGGTGATTATAATCACCATTATTGTTGTTAATAATGGTGCTTGGGTGTAATAAATCTTATAATAGTGATGTCATTGGTTTTTGGTTCGTGTTTTATTACAAGTCCTTAAGTTAAAAGTACGTTCACGTTCCAAACATATAAAATCTTTTAAATACAAACCCGTTCATAAATCACATACTTTTCAATCTCCTTAAGCAAAGACGCTCGAGCCGTCGATTTGTCGATAAGCGATTGCGCGGATCCCGGGGGATTAGTCCCGCATCCCGCAGGTCCCGGGATCCCGGGTCCTCGTCCCGTGTTCGGGAAGTCAGCACATTAGGTTGCGCTTATCGCCGGTGGATCGCCCTGTACGTGTGCCGGGAGATAGTGGTTATGTCTTAATACTTCGGTTCCCTATGTGAATGGTAAGCCCGAATCTTTAGTTTTGTTGAGTTTAGTTAATGTTCGGAGGTTCATGAGAATTCTCTACTACGGTATTATATACTATTGGCTCTTTTCTGTCTCCTGCTTGATATTGAAGAAAGGGGAAATTACGACTTTTATTAGTAATAAAAAGTCTGACAACCAGTCTTACCAAGGGGTATCGTATTACCCGGTACTAACTGGGTTGTGGAGGTCAGATAGGCAGTCACTCCATGTAAAATACTGGTATTCAGCTGCATCCGGTAAAACAGGAAGCCGACCCCAACATAGTTGGGAAAAGGCTAGGCAGATGATGATTAGTAATAAAAATATATTTAACCTCCGCTGTTCTTTTCTGATTAATTTCGTTGCGAGATCAGTTGCCCAAAAGTCTGACAACCAAGGGGACCGTCAGTACTAACTGGGGAAAAGCTAGGCAAATGATGATGATCGCCTCGGGATCCAAGACAATGGCGTTGTTTTTCCAGGACTCGTCTCGCTTTCTTCATATGGTATTGGCCACAGTTGATTCCGGCTGTCAAGAGTGGCTGGTTCGAAAAAGAGTGCAGGGTTTTCTTTTTTTTCTCAAGAGAAAAGAAACAGGAAAAACTTGAAACTTGGATAGGAACAAACGCAAAAGAAACTCGGTTATTTCTTGCCAAGCGAGGCGTAGCTTGTTAAAGAGACTAAAGGAACGTTGTCAGCTTGTTCTCAATTTGTAGCTAGTCAGCTTTACTAAACGGATTAGTTCGGCGCTCATTAGTTCAAGTAAAGAAAGAGTGAATTGTCTAGAAAAACAGGCTAAAGTTATTTCTAAGGTATTGATTTTTTTTTGAGAAATTTGTTTAGAATCAAGATGGCCGGTTTATTGTTAATGTCCAAGCAGCAAATACAAATGACTTTGTTTTATTCACGCGATGTCCTTTTTTTTTTTTTTCGGATGGGAAATCATCAAATAACCCCTCCCGCTCTGGGCGGAGCAGGAGGGAGTGTCAGACTTTTACTGACTAAAACCCATCCATGTTCCTTCATCGCCCTTTGTGTTCCGGGGCCACGGTATCTCTTTCGAATAGTCCCGCAACCCCGGCAGGCATCGGTCCTTACGGACCCCTTCCTTTTTGCTGACTCTCTTTGAGGCGCGCGTGGAACACGAACGCGCCGTCGACACGGCCTGTCGTCATGAGACGGACGGACGGCGAGCTAGCCCATAGCCCACCGTCCACAGGCCCGCGCCTACGGTGGCCGGGGGCCACGTGGTGGTGGCCCCCGACGCCCGGGGCGTCTCCCGCGGCGGCCGGGACGTTGAGAGGTTCGCTCCCTCTCACGTTCCGCCACCTCCTTCTCTAGCATTACTGCTTCGCAGAAGGAGGTGACGGCGTCCCATTCCGTCTCGCTCCGGACCATGGCTTGCACCAGGGCCGGACGCGAGAGGTCGCCGCCGCCAATCGCCGCTTCGAGGACACGGCGGTGCTCTGCCCACGCGGGGCACACCTCCACCGTATGCTGCACCGTGTCCTCCGGTCGATCCTCACAGTGGAAGCACCCGGACGTTTCCTCCCGCCCGATTCGGTGCAGGAACCTCCCGAACACACCGTGTCCGGTGAGGACCTGCGTCAGGCAGAAGGTGAGGACGCCGTGGCGTCGCTCAAGCCACTCTTTAAAGAGGGGACTTATCGCCACTATCGTGGCGTGCCCTGCACGGGGTTGCGACAGTCGCTCTCTCCATGTCGCCATGAGATCCCGCCGGAAGTCTGTCCACTGAGTGACAATTTGCCGCGGCAGCGGAGTTTCCCCCCGGCGTAGCGCCTCCGCGCGCCATTCATGTAGGCGCGCGAGGACTATTGCCTCCAGATCCCATGGCGGCAATCCGGCAAGGAGGCTCGCTGCCTCGCGGGAGATTGTGCGGTACGCCCGGGCCAGCCTTACGGCTACCACCTTTTGGGGCGCGTTCAGGTAGTGGGCGGCACGCCGCCTCAAAGAACGCGCCCACACCGGGGCCCCGTAAAGGGCCATGGACCGCACGACTCCCGCGTAGAGCCTCCGGCAGGAGGCGTTCGGCCCCCCCAGGTTGGGCAGGAGCCGCCTGAAGGCAGCCCCAGTCCGTTCCAGTTTGGGGGCCAAACGTCGGAAGTGCTCCACGAAGTTCCACCGGCTGTCGAGGACGAGTCCTAGGTACTTCAAAGTCGACTCGACACCGATGGATACCCCTCCTACCGTGAGTAAGGATCCCGGAGGTGGCGCATTCCGAGGCCCATGAAAGCACATGGCCTCGGACTTGTGCAATGCCACTTCGAGACCCAGTTGCCGGATCCTCTCAACGACTGTCGCAACCCCGCGTGTCATCGCTTCGGCCGCCGCCTCGTGCGACCTCCCCTGGGCCAGCACCAGCGTGTCGTCGGCGTAGCAAACTACGCTGACACCACTAGGGAGGTCGGCGCGCAGCACCCAGTCGTAACCGATGTTCCACAAGGACGGCCCTAGGACCGAACCCTGCGGAACACCGCACGACATCTCTCGCCGGTTCCATTCTCCGCTGCGACCGGGGTAGATGACGGCTCTGTCCGTCAGATAGTCCCCGACCACTCGACGGAGGTAGGTCGGCACCCGGTGATACCGGAGTGCCTCCCTAATGCAGCTCCAGGGCATGGAGTTGAAGGCGTTGGCGATGTCGAGAGACACCGCCAAGACAACCCCCCCCCCTAGACACCGCATCCCCCGTCGTGAAGGCTCTCACGCGCATGATGGCATCCACCGTAGAGCGCCCCTTGCGGAAACCATACTGGTGTTCCGCAAGGTCCGGCCCAGTCCCCGCAAGGTGCTCGGCGAGGCGGTTTGCAATGATTCTTTCAAAGAGCTTGCCCACCTCGTCGAGCAGCACCACGGGCCGGTATGCGGACGGAGAGTCCGCAGGGCGCCCCGGCTTCCGGATGAGGACCAGCTTCCCCGTCTCCCAACGAAGCGGGAACTGGCCTCTCTCCAAGCATGCGCTAAGGAGCCCCTCCAGTCGGGGCCCGAGAGCCTCCAAAGCCAGGACCCAGGCTTTGCCAGGCAAGCCGTCGGGTCCCGGGGCGGTATTTTTGGCACTGAGCCTGCGTACCGCCACTCTCAGGTCTACCCCAGTCACTTCTGAAGCGTTGTCGTCGTCGTCCTGTTGGTCCGCTTCCAGCATCGCAGGTGGTGGAGCCATAGGCGGGGGTGGATGTTCCCCTCGCGAAGGGAACAGAGTGCTCACCACGTCCTCCACGAGCTCAGGCCGGAGACTCTGCGTCAGTGGGGGGGCCCAGGGGCGGAGTTTATCCCGCACCATTTTGTAAGGGCGCCCCCACGGATCTCTGTCGAGAGTCCCCAGCATCTCCTCGCGGGCCAGGTCTCTGGCCCGCAGGACAGCCTCACGGAGGGTGGTCTTCGCCGCTCTGTACCCCTCATAAAGCTCCGCCTCAATGGCTGCCGCATCGGGTGGGCGGATGCGGAGCCTGCGATGCCTGGCGTACAGGTGTCGCGCAGCTACGCACGCCTCGCGCAGAGATGTCAGCTCACGCCACCACCAGTACACCTGACGCCGGGCGCTTCTTGGCCGAACACGGGGCATTGCCACGTCGCAAATGTCAGACATGGCCTCCTGGAACCACCCTGCCTCGTTGTTAACGTCGGCAGGCCTGTCCGGTGATGTCACCCAGGCCTGCACGATCGAGGCTTCCAGGAAGAGCTCCCGGTCCAGCTGCTTCAGCGCCCAACGGGACCACTCGGGGCCTGTTGGACCGGCGCGCTTGTGGTCTGGGTGGAGACGTCGAACCGGATGTACCGGTGGTCGGAATAGGTCTCCACCCCCTCCATAACACGCCAGTCAATGACACGCGGCGACAGAGCGGGGCTAGCGAACGAGATGTCCACTACCGACTCGCCCCGCATCCGCACACACGTGGGGACAGAACCCCGATTTAGGACGACCAGGCCCTTCTCCAGGGCCCAGTCTTCCACCATCCTTCCCCGCACGTCTGTGCAACGAGAACCCCAAGCCAAGTTTTTGGCTTTGAAGTCCCCGAGGACAAGCACGGGGAGGGAATGGTTTCCGACGACAACACTCAACTCTGCGAGAGAGTTGTGGAACTCGGCGAGAGTTCGGCTCGGGGAGAAGTAGACACCCACCACTACGATCTCCCCGAACCGGGCTGCTACGCACCCCCGACCCCTCCTGACATTTTCAAGGGTCGGAGTACCGGCGGCGGCCGACGACACTATGGTCACTGAGCCGCTAAGGTCCACCACCCAGTCTTCCCTGGGCAGGACGAAATACGGCTCAGCGACCACAGCAATGTTGATCAACCACTGCGCCATGCTCTGGAGCAACAGATCCTGAGCGCAGGCGCAGTGGTTGATGTTCGCTTGGAGGAAGCGTAGTGGGGCCGTTATTGGCACTCCATTACCGTTTGGGGGTATGAAGAACAGGGTGTAAAGCTCTTCATCCCCCGTAGAAAAGGGAGGATCCTCCGACCAGACGGATGTTATGTCTGGTGGGCCACTGCCCGACAGTTGTTGTCGGGTTCTCGTATATAGTCTCAAGTCGCGGATAAAGTTGTTTGCGCGATGTAGGATTCTGACGTGTTTCGCGGTTAGTTCATCATCTGTGTCATAGATGGCGCTGTAGTACTTTTTGTCCAATGTAGCTGTAGTACTTTTTGTAGTGTCGCTACATCACTCCCCCTCGGAGACCAGAGTCAATTGTAGACAGATGTGCCATAGAGAGGTGCCGTAGAGATGCGCCGTAGAGTAGCGCCGTAGAGTGGCGCCGTAGAGTGGCGCCGTAGTGTAGCGCCGTAGAGTAGCGCCGTAGAGTGGCGCCGTAGAGTAGCGCTGTAGAAAATGGCGCTGCGATGTGGCTGACTGCTGGCGCTGACCGGGAGGATCAGCACTCGACCGGCCGTAGGTGCAGTGCCAAGGTCGCTAGGTTGAGGGTGCTGACCAGGTATGCGCGTCCGCTGCATGCTGGTGGTCAGGAATACCCGTTTGAAGCTGGCTGGCTAAGTCTCGCTGCTCGAAAGCTTGAGGAAGTGATCTTGATGATGATGATGATGATGACGTCACGTTGCTCGAAGGCTGCGCTGACGTCCATTTCGGGGTCACCAATTTGGGGGTATGAAGAACAGGGTGTAAAGCTCTTCATCCCCCATAGAAAAGGGAGGATCCTCCGACCAGACGGATGTTATGTCTGGTGGGCCACTGCCCGACAGTTGTTGTCGGGTTCTCGTATATAGTCTCAAGTCGCGGATAAAGTTGTTTGCGCGATGTAGGATTCTGACGTGTTTCGCGGTTAGTTCATCATCTGTGTCATAGATGGCGCTGTAGTACTTTTTGTCCAATGTAGCTGTAGTACTTTTTGTAGTGTCGCTACAACCGCTTCCTCCCTGGCCCCCTGCGAGGGCCCCTCTGCAGCGGCGACAGCGGCAGTGGCGGCAGCGGTGGCAGTTGCGGCTGGCGGTGGCGACGGTGGTGGTGGCGGTGGAGGGCCTTCCCTTGCCTCTGGTGGCCTTGGTGGGCGGAGCGCAGGCCTTGCTCCCAGCCCGGTGATCGGCCGGCTTGCCGGCCGCCGCACATGCACCGCAGTGCGGCGTGGCGCAGCAAGCTGCGGACACATGACCGGGCTGACTGCAGCGGAAACAGAGTCCGCTGCGGTCAACCTCCGAGGCGCACTGTACTGACACGTGGTGTCCCACGTGGCAGCGGTAGCACCTCAGAGGTCTGGGCTCCAGCAGCTTTACCTGCGCTGAGACCCAGCCCACCAGTAGCCTTCGGCCCTCCACAATTGTTTTGGCTGCCGTCACGGGGCAGCATACCGTAACAGTATGCATACCCGTGAGGTCCGGTCGTAGGGCGCCTGCCCTGACCTGCTCAGTAGGGCACCCACCGGACCTGGCGACGGCGGCCACCACCTCCTCTTTTGTCACCGAGTCGTCCAGACCCAGGATGCGCAAGTCTGCGCATCTGACGGGCCTGGACACTCGGGCGTCGTCCGCTTTCAGGGACGCTCTTAGCTTTTCAGCTAGAGCGTCAGCGGACGACCCGCTGGTTTCACCGGGGATCTCCAGCATACGAGCCCCTGTCGCGGTGTCACGCGATGTCCTCTGTTACAAACATTAGCTTTGGAACTAAAACTAAGGTTAGGCAGAGGCTAGAGGCTGTAAAAGTATATGTTCAGTTCTAATTCAGCTCCTATGGATTAGGGGACGAGCCTATTGCCATTCACCAGGCTCAGATCCAGTCCGGGCAAAAAATTAAGCAGGAATACTTCAAAAACAGTCTAAGCCTTTATTTCATCGCCACAGAACCCAACAATATATTTATATAAAGCCTTGTAACACAACTGTGAAATACCTCAGCTATGTAAATTGAAGCGCGTGACTTTTACAGATTTCAGCACATATGTACCTCAGCGCGGCGCCTCCACAACTTACACGACTACTTATGTACATTATAACATGACAGGGTATTTGTAGAACAGTGAACACTTGTACATTCTACTTACGAATCTGCTTCAAATAGACGCAGGTTATTTGAATAAGTAAAACATTGAAATGAACATAACATCACGCCTGTAATTACCAAACGGTTAGGCACAGGGACTCAGTCTATGTTAGAGTCGCTATTTGAAGAGAGCAAAAAAGTGGGCTTAGAAGTAAACCAAACAAAAACAAAACTTATGACAAACAGACACAAAACACCAATAATAATTTCATCTACCAACTTAGAATACGTTGAAGAGTACATCTACCTAGGACATCTAATTACTTTTAAAAACTGCACAGAAAAAGAAATAGAAAGAAGAATCAAATCTACCTGGAATAAATACTGGACTCTAAAAGAAATATTCAAGAGTAAGATGCCAACCAAAATAAAAACAAAAACCATGGAAACATGCCTACTTCCCACACTCACATATGCCTGTCAAACATGGCCCCTGACGAAACGAAACTTAGAAAAAATCAAAGTGTGCCAAAGAGGAATAGAAAGGAGCTACTTGAACCACAGACTTAAAGACAAAGTAAAGAACACAACAATTAGAAGTAAAACCAAGGCAAAGGACGTGGCTATAAAGGTACTTAGATTGAAATGGAAATGGGCTGGACATTTCCAAAGAGTGCCAGATGAAAGGTGGACGAAAATCACCACCAACTGGTACCCACTGAACAAAAAGCGCAGACAAGGTCGACCACAAATGAGATGGAGCGACGATATCATAAAAATAGTAGGAAAAATTTGGAGTAGAGTAGCTAGAGACAGAATAGCATGGAAACGAATGGAGGAGGCTTTCACCGCTATTGCTAGCGGTCCTTGTACATAATAATTAAATAACGTTAGGTACATAAAAATCAAGAAAAATATTATTACTAACAGTCAAATTTGTAACACTAATCCTTAGTTAAGTCAACAAAATTGTAGAAGGAAAATAAAGCTCTTTTTATTTTTATTTTTATTATTTATTTATTAGGCACAGGGACAGGTGTACCCAATAGTGAACCCACACTTTACCAGTTATGTTTAAGTTCCAAAAGGCTAGACAGACAGATGGTAAGATGACACAATATCACCTGTAGGCGTCCACTACAGGCGTGAGAGTATGTCATCTTTAAAAAATGAATTATTTGTATTAGTAATAATATTGATTTTTATGTAAAACACAAAATGAATAAATACGGGATCTCTACAAAACATACATAGATCTCTAAGAGTTTTCTCTAAACACATCTCTGATTAAAGAACACAATCCACTTTATCCCGGTACCTCGGAGGTAGATGTGAACGTGTCCCGGCACCACTCAGGAGTCTCATCACGTAGACTCGAGGAGGGAAACCTCCTTATTTTCAGCTAATTTGTCCCTCTGGAAGCTGCTTTAGAAAAACGTGGAGCACTTCAGTTGAGGGCTTCGGAAACAAGAAATGCTAATGATTTGTCTTTTCAGAATTACTTTCAGCAGAGAAGGTATCTACTGAACTGGGTGAGTTTGGTGATGCCTGAAACGTAGCGTTGTTACAAGTAAAAGCGGTTTTTTCATTTAAGATTTTCTACTCTTCGGTCTAAACGAGGCCACATGTGCTTTTGGCATTCTCAAAATCAACGATGTTGGTAAGACATTAATATGTACTGTGAATGTGTTCATTTTCTGAAAATATTTACAGAAAACTCATTTCGGACCAACCAACAGAACATAACCTAGAATTACAGACTCGAACATTCTCGAAGAACGGAATAAATAAAGTAATAAAATTTCAAGACCGACATGAGTAAAGAATAAACAACACAATTCGCTTACATTTTAAAATAAACCCGTCTGAATGAAGTTGCAGCCATCAAATGAACAGTACTGTCACAGTATCAAGGTAACCAGAAAACCAACTACGCTTTTTTTGTAAAATCAAACGCATGTGTTAGGGTAATCAACTAAACTTTTTGTTATTTGCACTACACACATAAAACGTGACTTATTCACAAGTAACGAGTTACCAGAAGTATGCATATAATTCTTGTAAACGCTGTATATTGTGTATAAGCTGATTCTGGTGTTTTTTTCGCAGTTGAAATACTGTATTCGAGTACTGTATTTGTGCTGAAGGTTGCCCGGCTGCCGGCTGCGGCTGCTAGGACACGTTTACGAGGACCGTCGCACATTATCGTGAGTTTTGTGGCGCATAAAAGCGTCCTTTAAACATAAACATTAGGTCGACAGTTACCTCGAGCTGTGACCTTCCATATTTATCACGAGCGCCCGAACTGCCCGATGTAACCCAACGAATATGTTTTTTAGGGATACGAGCCTTTTATGAGATACGGCCTTCATAGTTGTAAATGTGTTCTTTTTACGTTGAGCTATAGTAATATAGTTGTGTTACACAGTTTGTTTTATTGAAGGTTCCATCATAGGATGGATGTCGCAATCATTCGCTGAAAGGGTATAGGTTCCACTGCAATGTACAAAATAGGGTATATTTGTAGATATTTTAGGAATAATAATATCTACTTGAATCAATAATTAATTAGGAATAATTTAGCTAGAGAAACCGAACGCAATCAGTACATACCTGTCACTGTTATCATTGATATGGCATATTTGGCAGTGAGTTTTGATATGTGTTTTGAGTGCGGTTTTTTTAGCACACATAAACCGCTTTGCCTACTCATGCGCTGTAACCGCACTCAAAAGTCACTGATCACATTTAGTTTTATTGTTGAAATTGGACTATAATGGTGCTAGACTTAAGGCGCTTGTGGAATGGATTGGTTGGCGTGTTCAATGTCCAAATGGCAACTATCTAAAACCCTCTCAAGTTAATCTCTTAGACACTTTTTACGAGACCTATAAAACAGTTAGCCTACACATATATAACACAGCGGTGATATAATACGGACTTAATATAATAAATTCAGCCTTGGCTTAAGCATAGCAGAGCCGGTGCCAAGAAGAAATACAAGTCGAGCTAAAAGTAGGGTTGTCACGTTTTAAAGTTCCTTTGTCTAAATTAAGAAAGCAGTCTTTGTTCACACTGTTTCTGGGATCTTGCAAACTGGAACGTGAATGCACTGGTTTTAGTGGAGGGGGGCTCCCTGGGTATGCGGGGAAGCTCGCTGCCTCGACTACATTTATGCATTACCTGTTATAGTGAGGCAACTGTAAACTTAAAGGTTTACAGTTGCCTCACTATAAAAAATCAGAATCAGAATGGTTATTTGTAAACATAGGTAGTTACAGTGGGTTAGTATCATTTCGTCTAAAAAAGCTGTGTGAGGTATTACATTTTCTTAAGTGCTCTATGTTTTGCCATTTGGCGTACAAATATTATCATCAATTTAAATTAAATTCAGTTAATTACTTGCAACAAATACCAAAACCTTACAAAAACCTTGTGAGATTTTGTTTTTTTTTTCAGGGTGTTTTTTTAAACAAGCTGGTGAAACGAATCATGTTGCTTACGTTCCAAATTACTGCAAAGACTGTGCACGGTTATAGAGGAAATTGAATAAACATACGTCCAAATGTAATACTGTCAAATGAGGAATAGTCTTATCTGGCAGCATTTCTCATGACTTTATTCCAACACGAGGATTGCAGGAGATTCATGTTTTATAGTCTTGCTATACCTAGTTTCAGTTGCATTTTCAGGATTTGTCACGCGCTATGTGTTTCAGTGATGTTGAATATATGCTCCAAAGTGTGGCTTGACCTTTTTATTTTCTCTATTAATTCAATCTGTAGTTTTATTTCTCTTTCAATATTTTTTGTGTTTGTTCGTAGATTTCCTGCAGTTTGCTAGGTTTTATGTAAGTCCTTGAATGTAGTGTAAAATATGAATATGCGCTACGCGCTATGCCTAGTCGAATATAACTAACAGTTGAAGAAATAGAACAACTTGGTAGGAACTTTTTCTTTTTTTCTAAGTTACATTTATTCTAACAATTTATTCTACAAGGCGCAGCGTAGTTTATTTTGCAAAAAGATTACAAAAGCAAGGGGGAGGCTCTACATAATCCAATATTTACTGTCGGTACAGGCAGAACAATCCGTACATAACTAGGCTTAAAGGCTCACAGCCACCGCGGCACCGCGGATATTCTCGAACACTTGTTCCTATAAGTTTCCTTGTAACAAGTCGCGAGTCGCGAGGCGAGGGAACTTAGATTAGGTAGTCAGATGTTGAATTGATGTAGTTCTGTATACAGTCGATTTTGTGTTTTGGCCGTTGTATTCATGTGTTTTCTTGTGTTTTATGAACTACGTGATTTGAACATCGTAGTAATTCTTAGGGAATATAAATTCACGTTGATATCTGACAGGGGAGAAAACGTGATGCGCCGACCCAGAAGATGATAATGATGCCAACCATGCCATTCACGTTGATCAAATATTTTGAACGACTAGTTTTAGGCCCAGAATCGCGGATGAACTAGACTCAAGTTTAAAGATCGAGAAGTGAAAAGATGAGGAAGAGAAGTGGAAATAGAGAAGGAAAGCTTTTGCACTGCAGTGGACCACACAGGACAAATAAACATGAGGAAACCGGCATGTCCTAGAACCAAAAATTCGAAGACATATGACATCTACCAATCTGCACGGGGCCCGCGTGAGTATAGCCCATTCCCTCTCATAGAGAGGAGGCCTGTGTCCCAGCAGTGGGAACATTAATAGGCTGGTGATGATGATGATGAACAAAAACTCTTCAGATAAAAACAAAACGCTATAAAAGCAACCCAATTCTAATCTGAACAAAATTAAATAAAAAAACTCCATAGACCAAACAACACAATATAACGGTATCAAATATCGCCCCAACCGCACCAAGCCAACGACCTGACTCCCGAACATTAACAAAAAAGAAATAAACACGATGGAGAACGTAACAAAGGAGGGAAAATAAACATTAACACGATAAGGGGTCAGCGGTCAGCCATTGTTGGTGTCGTGCGATTTGGGACATGATGAAGTGTGTGACCGACGGTTTATGCGTGGTTTCAGGGATGTCGGGGTGACAAGGGGCAAGCGATTATGGTTCTATGGTTAGAAAGAAAAAGAAAAACAAGAAATTTCTGCTCGAACTAAATTCTAGTTATGAAGTCAATTTTACTCATGGTTTTTTGAACTGTTAAGCGCACACCGCAGATTCGTGGTCATATTTAAGGACTGGCCATAAAAAAGAAAAATCAGTTGTCCCATACTAAATTAAAATGTATACTTTGAACTAAATGCTAAATCCATGGAGAAAGTGGATCAATTTGATGGTGTGTACCATTAAATATGACCACAGATTTTCTTGGGGTGTATACTCATTATATCTTTTTACACTTGACAGACATTTGGGGGATTTCTACTTTTACATAAAAAAAAACTACAACACAACACAAACTACTAACATACTACTAATAATAACATTGAAATAAAAAGTAACAAATTGTAACAGAACAGTGTTTTTGGTGAATACCTAACCAAAACTACCTACTAGGCTTGCATCAATTCAAGGTGGTATTACATTACACTCACCCTATAATTATTACATGCTTGTTACTCTTGTTAGAATCACGTCTTACATAAAGTACCACGATCTTATTCCAGACATGTAAAACACCTGTGAAGTGTGAAAAAACACGTGAAAAAATAAAACCAATCACTTATGCTACCTAGGACCGGAAAATGAAAAAGATATCTAAAGGTCGCACAGAACGCTATCTTGTACCCATACCTCGTACCCATCCGCCTGTGCCTCGGTAAGTATTCATAAGCAGATTTATGTTGCCAAATGAAAAAAATAAACAAGGAACGCCTCACAAAAAAAGGAGTTTCATTTTCTTTTCGATGGAGGGAGAGGACGACATGACAAATGTGTGTGTTTGGATGTTTCATGAGAAAGGCTTCGCACGTTTTTTACCCTCCCGGTCACCTTGCGAAAATATGGCGGAAAAAGGTTCCATCCATAGGTTTTTTTCTCCAAGTATTTGAACGTGTTGAATATGTTACACTCTGCAAATACTATTTTATCTTTACAATAGTGTCAGTAATGATGTTGCTGTGTTTATTTATTTAACAGATAGGTGCGTCGGCATCGTCTGTGATCTAAAGAAAATAAGGTTTAATTTAGCACGATATCAATTAAGTACTTATCTGCTGCATCCATTGCATTACTGAAGCTAACTACTGCACTGACAAAGTAACTAACTCCAAGCTGCAGCAAACTCGTTTGATGAAGTCTAGGCTCCCAAACTATGTTTGGATTTGAATAGTTCCAGTTAGACCTGGAGAACCGATTCCCTATTCCCTGCGGCCAAAAGTCCTCTTCTACGTTGAAAAAACGTAAATATTCTTACTATAAACGCTTTAAAAATAAGTACCAGGGTACTATAAGTAACTAAGATATACTTCAAACAAGATAGAACAAGGGATTTGAGAAGTGTGTAACATGTAAGAAACCTCGCGAAAAACTACTGCATTATATTAACCTTTCCAACCCCTCATCTCCCAATCTTCCTCTCAAGTGAAGGTGGATCGGATCTGGAGTGCATCACGTGAGGCATGGATGAGGCGACGAGGCGATGACGTCAGCCGCCTCTCGAAGCAACCGGGTCAAGAGGCACAACTGATGTGAGAGGCATCGATCTGAGGTGAAGCCCGTTTAGCTAGTTTCAGAGATTCACGATAGATAGATAATATAGAGTGTTATGTATCTAGATTGATTACGGTGAAACAGCAATCAGCCATCAAGATATTTGTTTAGAATAATTAAGTGCCGATCTGCTAGTATTTCATTAGTGATCAACGACATCTCTATATTACTTTTATTAAATGAGCTTTTTTTTGTTGCCTTCATTTGTCGCCGCCGTCTTCTGTCGACGTTGTGCACTTATACGCCAGCAAGAAGAATTTGGTTTTATTTATTTTGTAAGATTGTATTTTTGTAAAATCTTACCCCACTTCACCTTTTTTAGGAATATGTTGAGAATGTAAATAAGACGCATCAATTTGCACTCTGTTGCGACACAATCGCCACTTAGCGTCGACACACGACACACACGCGGTGAGCCATACATCACTCATCTGCAGGAACATTAATCTTCAACAAAAATGTCAAAGAAATGTCTTTTTTTTATAAAAACAACAAATTTTATCATCCATATACTAAATAAACAGCTGCAGACAATAACACTTCGGATGAAAGAATGTAATTTAACTTTTATAGTATTATTTTCTTTTATAAAAACCCGTCTATCAGTGAGGGGGGTTTTAATAAGATCCTAAAATTCCGGCGATGGGTTGCTCAGGGGGTGGGGTGTTCGGGGAGGGGAGTGGATCGTGGATCGATGAATATAAAGTTTGGCAATAAACCGGCGGAGACAGCGGCGGCCGCGGAATATGTGACCGATGTGCCAAACAAACACAATTACATTGTTTTTATATAAGCCTAGAGAAATACGCGGCTTCGTTTGCATGCTATGTGTATTTTGTAAATTATATTCGTACAATTTTTCTCAAATTATAATGCTTCAAAGCGTGCTTGCGTAGGTCTACAAAACAAGACTTCTTCTTTCAAGTCATCATCATATCTGTAAACATATAATAAATCTGTAGAAAAATCGTTATTGTACATCGAAAATATTTCGAAAAAAAAAATACCAGGGTGTGAAAGGATAACCAACAGAACTCATTTCCAGCATTTTTGGAATTTTTGTCTGTTTATCTGTTTGTCTGTTTCGATGATCAAGCATCACTTAAAATTTACGCAACCAATGTAAATAACTTTTATGCATAAATAATGTGCGTTTCTTGAGGTATTATTTAGTTTTTGTTTCATCGTAATCGGTTAATTTTATCAAAAGATATATGAATTTAAAGTGTCCAAGAAGAACTAATCATCGAATGTAAGATGCAGCGACACCTATTGTACTACAATGGTACTAATGACTAAAAATGTGCTTACAATTTACATAGCATGATTTCTATGCATTATATTTTAGCAGTTTTACATCTTGGTCGGTAGTTGTTTATTATACTCCATTTTCTGAATCGCGGTGATAAGATTTTCCGACCCCTCGCATGTGTCAGTTGCCTCAAGTTTAGTTTCAACAGGAGGAAGTTCACAATTCGATGCGTATTTTTTTTTCTTTGACCACGAGAGAGAGAAGTCCGATATACACTAATGTAGGAGCGGAGTGTCAATGATAAATGTATCAAAAACAGGGAAAATTAATTTCTTTTGAGAGCTGCCGTTGCGAGCGCTGCATAAACGGTTAAAGTTACGCAACAATCATGTTTGAGGGAATATTGTTCCTCACAAAACGTTTAAAAAAAAAAATTCGCGATAGCAGAATGTCTATCTTTTAAGGTTCACACTCTCTGTAACCGTCTCTCTCTCATGTGACGCAGACGAAGTTGCGCGGGTCAGCTAGTACTAATTAAGACGATAGTTGTAATATGATGGAAGCACATTAATCCAGCAGGCAGTCTCACTCGCCTCCGTACCTAGTGGGAACTTTATAGGTTCATTCGACGTCATTGACAGCTGTCTGATGACAAGACCCCACGGACCCAACATAAATGTATTCTTTTAGACATGCTTGCTCAATTTTGTACAAAGCAGATTCACGTCGTACGTTAGCTCAGTTGAGCGTGATCTAATTAAGATGCAATGAAATTCACTGAACTGAACACGAGCTTATAAAGAACTACTGCAGTACTTATAACGAGAAGTTTAATAAGTGAAGGTACAGACAACCACACAGATTGAAAGACAACATCATATAATCCAATTCATTTTACGTAGATTTACTTTGTAATCCTCTTTGAGTGACTTTCTAAAAGGATCTCTTTATCATACCAAACTTTTTACTTTTACTTGAATATTTCATCAGAGCTTCGGGTATGTTCAATATTTTCGGTGTAGAGATAATCTGAGCGGTTCGCTGGATGATCGTATAGAACCGCAGAGAATATTAATTAAAACTTGTGGTCAAATGTGATTGTGCCATTGTTTTCTGGCTGGTTGGCGCAAAAATTATGTATTGGTTTTGACTTCAATGTAGTGCAAAATTATTATGTTTTGGAGTTTCGTTTCGGTTCGTATTTTTCTAGATTTTACGGATTTTCAACAACTCACCTCATTTGTACTATGTAGATCATCGCATTAACGTGATGCCGTTATAATGCTCATAAGTGGACGTTGCGTTATGAAGTGTAATAATATGTGATCGAGTTGAGGTGATGAGATTCGGTAGTGTTTATTCGTTTGCGATCCTTCGCGAGCTTTAATCCACCTAATCGTTTTTAATGTTCATGTTTTTCAATCGTAAGGAGTACCCTAAACAACGTGTAACGTTAAATGTGCAAAACCTGAAAATAGTTTGATTAGAATAACGAGCAGAATCAATTGAACCACTTTTTAATATAGGTCACACTTTTTAAAAATCTTTATTAATTATTTTGCCCTGTCTATTTGTTAATAGTTCAACCCATCATGTGCGGAAACCCACCAAAATAGGTAAACAAACACAAATGGTTGTCGTTCAATATACCTACCGACTCCTCCCTCGACAGAGCGTCGACGCAGACGCAACATCAGAATTGCCAGTAAAACTAAAACAGCCCATAAAACCTTTAATTTTTTTTTAATAATTTGTTTTCTCTCAGAATTAGGTCCATTAAATTAAAAATCATTTGGGGTGTCTGAGGTTTTGCACATTTAACGTTACACGTTGTATTCATAAACCTGTACGCAAATTACGTGCTTTGGTACGTCCAAAGCACGTAGTTTTGGCGTCGTGGCGTGACGTGGCTTTGGAGTTGCAGACACCAGCCCGTTATACAATACAATAATCATAAACCTTTATAATACCGACACTTAACATTTAGCTTCAAACAAAACTGTTTCGTGTTGCCACCATTTCGTGTCAGCTACTCAGCCCTAAATTATAATAATCTATTAGTGGCTAAGTCTAACGCCTGGCACTGACAGGCGTGACTTGAACCTGGGTACTTCAACTGTCAGGCATTACACGTTATATTTCAGCATTCTGATAAGAATGGCTGATCTTTTAAAATTCGTAGAGCTTGCATTCAAAAACTCGTGTAATGTAAACTTCAAATAGATTATAAAAAGATCACATTAGAAAAAATATTTTGGAAATCATACCACCAAGTGAGAACGACAATGAGTAAGCGTGGAGGAAGAAGACAGATGGCGATGTACATGCGTTGCTGTACCATAACGTTAGAAGATAGTTAGACGATTTAAAATTAAATAAGAGGATAATGATGAATTGTTTTCTGTCCCCCTAGTTTGATTACCCACATTATCTTGCCATAGTTACCGTCCACAGTGGGACTGTAACAACTCTGTCTTTATTGTAGAGTTTGATTACCCACATTATGTTGACATAGTTACCATCCACAGTGGGGTTGTAACAACTGTGTCTTTGTTGCAGAATTTAATTACCCACATTATCTTGACATAGTTTGACGACCCGAATGGCGCAGCGGTGGCGAGGCTGCCTTACGTTCTTAGGGTTCCGGGTTCGAATCCCGGTTGGAGCAAATGTCTGTGTGATGAGCATGGACATTTGTTTCCTAGTCATGGATGTTTATATGTATAATACGTATGTATTTACAAAAAAAAGTATCTACGTAGTATATCAACTATCTGGTGTCCACGACACAAGCCTCGTTGCTTAGTGTGGCACTAGATGGCGCTATGTGTTAATGTCTTGTGATATTTATTTATTTACCGTCCACAGTGGGGCTGTAACAACTCTGTATTGCAGAATTTGATTACCCACATTATTTTGACATAGTTACCGTCCACAGTGGGGCTGTAACAACTCTTCTCATGCAGATTGCACGAGCATTGAGCACCATTCATATTAATTAACTTGCGATGTGGCAATGTCTAGGCATGCTCAAGATCATTTTCGTCACATATAGACAAACATTTTCTATTACACAGGACTTAACATAACTGTCGGAATGCGGGTGTACTATTAGGTACAACTCTGCTTAACCCTTCCGGGATTACAGGCGTGATGTTATGTTATGTGTTATTAAAAGCCATCTTAGAATCTAGACATGTGTTGGACGAGGCGCAATGAGTATGTAAGGATGGTGGCGTGCTGTAGTTTTGCGTGTTCATGTGCGTGCGTGTATAGATAAATAGAAACTGGCTGTCTGTAAAGTCGGTTTACGGACGATTATTTTACGTGATAACGTAATTTTTCATGAAATTAGTGATTTTAATTTAAAAAAACAAAGTTTCATCCCCCTTTTCACCCCCTTAAGGATTGAAATTCTAACAATACTGTTGCATTAGCTTCCTACCCTACGCCTAGATAATACATTTTGTAATTTTTACTTCGAAAATTAAGGACTTTCCATTCTCATCTTTATCCCCTTTTTTAACTTTTTAGGGGTGGGATTGTCGAAAACGCTGAGACACGTATAAATTAATTTTCAATCGTCCACCTAAACACAATATTTTAAGATCCTAACTTTAAAACTGACGGACTTTCATACAAACTTTCATCCCCTATTTAACTCTCTTAGGGGTTGAATTTTGAAAAATCCTTCTTTACTCCTTGTCTACATTATATAGGAAACCACTGTGCAATATTTCAGTTTTCTAGGTCCAAGGGTTTGGGCTGGGCGCTGATCGCGGCGCGCGTTACGGTGTGACACTTTTTCGTGCGTGCAGATGGTGTTCATCGATTTATAAGACGTTATCACGTCAAAAAACATATATTCACTTGTGTTTAAGATAGGACAGATCCATTGATTATTATTTCTTCTCCCTTCCTTAATTCTTTTTTAAAAGTAAGCTCTTATAGCTCTGGGCCATTGCGACATTACTTTTGCGCTTCATGTACCATTTGAGACACATTGTTATGTGTTACATTTGAGATTTTGTCCCTCATTTTGTCCCAAAAGAAATTAAACTAACTGCTACAAACTAATGAGAAATGGCTAACCGTCTTCCCTAAATGGAGTGTGACGGTTATTCGGCCACTGAAAAAAAAATAACATCTAAAAACGTTTTCCATCGATGCAGCCTACACGCCCGCCATTAAGGCCTCCTAACTCAGGACTATCATTATGCTGCCTTACCAGCAATCCGGAGGTTTATACACTCTTCGAGTGTTAATCCTACAGCAACAAGTAAACCAACAACAATTTTTAAACAATCGTCTATTGCTACTCTAAAAGTAGTTCACAAATGTGTACACAGTAGGAACCTGTGTAACAACTACGAACCGCAAAAACAGTGTAAAATATATTTAATTGACATGGTTCTAACATCGTGGCATATACAGCCACCAATGCTACAAGTAAACCAGTAGTCCCTAGGCATATACAGCCCTCAAAGGTCACCGCGACCATCTATAAAATAAAATAAAAAAGTTAATCCTCGCCATATGGTGATTTAAAATCCTTGATATGCCATGTACCAAGGTTTTTACCGGAACTACAGCCTTCCAATTCATACACTAAGGGTGAAAGTTTTTTTCTAATTATACATCTTTCATATTTAGGAGCTAATTTGGCCATAAAGAATTTTGAGGCGTCACTCTGAGGATATGTCCTCTTCCAAACAGTGTCGCCTACCTTAAACTCCGCGTGCCTCCTACTACTATTATAATAACGAGCACTACGTTTATGCGATTTGACGAGCGCGTCCTTTACTTTATTGAAGATCTCACCCAAACCCCGTAACTGATTGGCATATGAACTGCGGGAAGCGCAAGCTAGAGTGGGCTGTGCAACGGTATCATTGCCGAAGACATCTCCACTACTAACTGCCTCTCTGCCATGTACTAGGAAGAACGGGGTAAAACGAGTAACCTCGTTTGTGGAGGTGTTCATAGCGAACTGGATCTTTGAGATGTTAACATCCCAAGATCGATGGTCATCCTCCACGAGAATTGATACCGCGGTCATAATGGTACGGTTATAGCGTTCTACGGTGTTCACGCTTGGGCAGTAACGAGGTGTGAAGTGAACTTGAGGTATTTTGTACCTCCCCAATAGTGAACGTAACTCATTACCCGTGAATTGCGTCCCGTTGTCTGCTATAACCGTACGGGGTATACCATGTACCAGGAAAACGCCGTCTTCTAGTTTCTGTGCTATAGCCTTACCAACAGCTCTACGTAAAGGAAATAGTAAACAGTATTTCGTAAAACAGCACACGACCACTAAGAGATATGTGAATCCCGTTCTGGACCGTGGCAACGGACCTACCAAGTCCATGCTTATGGTTTCAAACGGCTTGGAGCACTCTTTCGCATCACCCAAGAGTCCGGGAGGAGGTAATTGTGAGTGTTTATATGCTGCGCACGTATCACATTTACCAACGTAGCTAATCACGTCCTTATACATATTAGGCCAGTAGTATCGGAGTGCAAGTCTTTTATAGGTTTTAAATACTCCGAAATGTGGAGATAATTCGCCACTATGGTGACTCTTTAACAACTCTAGTCGATTGCCCTCCGGTACTACCTGCTTCCAGTCATAGTCACTAGCCACTCCGAATTTATTTTTAGAGTAACGGTAGAGTTTATCCTCCTTAATTATAAAGTTTGGGCACGACCTAGGCGTACTGACACATTTATCCCACAATGCTTTAAACCATGTGTCATTAACGGGCACTTTAATTTCCAACACCGGAACGCCACGAGATAGGGCATCCGGAACCACATTGTCCCTGCCTTTGCGATGTTCGATTGTGAAGTTGTAAGGTGATAACCGACAACCCCAACGGGCTAATCGACCAGAGGGATTGGTTAAGTTAAAGAACCATTTTAAGCTTGAGTGGTCGGTTATCACTTTAAACGCTGGACCGCCTTCCACGTAAGGACGAAAGTGTTCGACTGCGAAGACCACAGCGAGGGCCTCACGCTCCGTTGCGGAATAGTTGCGCTCCGCCGGATTGAGCGAACGACTGCAATAGGCTATTGGGTGCTCCTCCCCATTTGTAACCTGAGTCAAAGTGCCCGCTATCCCAAAACTAGATGCGTCACAATGAATCTCAAAAGGTTGAGAGAAATCTGGACAAGCCAATACCGGAGCAGACACCAACGCCTCTTTTAAGGTTGAGAACGCGGTTTCAGTCTCAGCCGTCCACTGAAAAGGCGGCGCTTTTTTGCTCGTACTGGTTAGTGCGTTTAAAGGGGCCGCTATCGTGCTAAAGTTTTTAATAAAACGTCTATAGTATGAGGCCGTTCCAAGAAACATTTTCACTTCCTTACGGGTTGTAGGGGTTGGGAAGTCAACAATTGACTGAACTTTCGACGGGTCAGTGTGTAAGCCATGCTCGTCCACTCTGTAACCCAGATATTTTAATTCTCGTCGAAAGAAACAAGACTTTGGCAAATTAATTGTCAGATTGGCCTGCCTTAATTTGTCTAAAACCCGTTTAAGAAGCGAAATGTGTTCTTCGAAGGTTGGTGAGCAAATAATAATGTCATCTAAATAAACGAACACCTTATTACCAAACTCTGGGCCGAAAAGTCTGTCCATTAATCGCTGTTGGGTTGCTGGGGCTCCCGTCAACCCAAAGCACATAACTTTAAAATGGAACAAACCTCGACCCGGAACCGTGAATGCGGTTTTTTCTTTGGAAGAAACGGAGTCCAATTCGATTTGCCAAAATGCGGATTTCAAATCAATCGACGAAAGGTATCGCGCGTCTCGCAACTGGTCTAAGATGTGAGAGACGTAGGGTAGTGGATACGCATCTTGCTTGCTGACCGCGTTCAGCTTTCGACTGTCCAGGCAAAATCGCCATTCCCCATTTGGTTTTGGAGTCAGTAGAACCGGGTTATTCCACGCGCTATTGCTGGGTTCCACCACTCCCATCTCCAACATCTCATCCAGCTGACGGTTAAGTTCCTTGAGGCGTTCAGGTGATAAAGGATAATAACGCTGTTTAATAGGAGGAACATCCCCGGTGTCTATTTTATGACGCAACAGATGGGTACGACCTAGTCCCTTGGCCTCAAAGGAAACGTTTTCGAAATCCTTAATTAATGACTCCGCTTTATTCTTTTGATCAGGTGTTAATTCGTCAAAAGGTTGTAGGTGCCTAACCTCCGAAACACATGAATGGCCTCTATTGTTTTTTAAATAGTGTAAAGGTAATTTATTAAAAATTTTTGGGGCCAAATTAAAGGCCTTCCAAAAATCAACGCCAAAAATCAACGGTGTGGTAATGTCTGGAATAACATAGAATTTAATAATCTTAGTCACTCCCATGAGAGTCACTGGTAAAAATAAATAACCCTCCACGGATGCCCGCGAATCATTGGCAGTTACGATGCTGCCCAACTCCGTATCGGCGTGTAAACTCGCACCAGCCTTTATGAATTGTTGGCCAACATCGGTACCCAATACCGAGATGCAGGAACCCGAGTCGAGTAAACCATAATAATACTCATCGTATATGGAAACTGTTAAATGTGGACGACTATCATCCGTAGTTTTATATCTTACTGTATCTACCCTTAGTGTTTGAAAAAATAATTTTAAAGATTTTAAATAATCATCCCAATCTGACTGATCGAAATGTTGGCTGTAGTTCCGGAAATTTAGTTTTTTGAATTACAGGTTGGACAAGACTGAGCCTCCTTCTTCTTCTTACTGCACGTAGGGCACGACGGTGCACGTACGCCCTTCTTGCCGCAACGGTAACACACAATTTCCGTGGATTTGCATTGTGATAATGAATGCCCTTTAACCCTACAACGAACACAGAACAACGAACCAGAATCAGTTTGCACGGTTTCAACTCGTTGTGAACCTTTTGGTGGTTGGTATGCCAAGTCTGCTGCAACAAAAGAAGACGTTGGTTTGGGTGGTTCATGAAACTGAGCCCTGCTATGGAAACCTAGCTCCAGTTGTCTACACTTCTCTTTTAAGTCGTCCAGCGTGTTGACAGTCATTATTGACAACCCCGTCGTGTATTCCGGTCTCATGTTGAATTTGATCCGTGCCAAACGGTCGCGTTCTGGAACCTTATAAGATAGCCTATTGTACAGATTCTCCATGACTGCTATATATATACAAGACAGCTCAGTTGACCCTTGCGTTCTGTTTGTTATTTCCGAAATTAGACGCATGTCGTAATCTGGTGGAGCGAAAGCTGTGAGCAACTGCTTCTTTAGATCCGCCCAATCATAAACCGACGCTTTAATTCCACGGTACCACAATAAGGCTCCGTCCGAGAAAAGATCCAGCGCTGACGTATGTAAGGAGGCTTCGTTAATATCTCTGGCCTCACAAAGCTCCTCAAGGCGCTCAATAAACGCTTTTACGCAGGCTGTACCATCGAATTTTATACCCAGGGTCTTAACCGTCTCTCTCTTGCAGGAAATGACTAAGTCCCTTGGCTGCAAATCTGACGTTGCTTTCGGTGTCTCCTCGGCGGAAGTAAATGATTGATGGAAGCTTGCGTTAGCCGAATCAATTCTAGACAAGTAACCCTTAAGCTGCTTGTCAATGGTTGCATAGTCGGTACTATGATCAGTTGGAGGGGTAATCCTACTCAAGCGATGATACAGGTGGTAACATAAAGCCTTAACGCGGTTAAATTTTTTGAAATTGGAAGGATATTTATCAAGTACTTCACTAATTTCTGGGAGTTTGGCCTTGATTGTTTGTAATTCGCTTTTCGGATCTATGTTTGTCTCCTCAATTTCGTCTGAACTTACTAATTTATTTAGTTCCCTAATCTGAACACGTAGTTCCTCTACGGTTGAGGCAGGTTTCGCATCTCGAACCAGTACTTCATAAATGAGCTCATCCTTGCGAAGTAAATTAAATGAAATGGGACGTTCCATATTGTTAAATAAAAAAATTGCAGTGTACTGAACTGAAAGCTGGCTGTCACAAAGTACAATCTCAAACAATGTGTAAATATTATCTGCAGTAAAGGCAGTTACACAATAGGCAGTCTTATGGAGTAAGTATAGTTAAGTAAAAGTAAACAAAAGTGTATAAAACAATAGAAACATATAAACTAGAACTCGTTAACAAAGGATTCCGCGCGACGGTTTTTTTTTAAGTTAAAATAACTGGAAGGTTTAAGAAACAGTACTCTGGCTTATAAGGTACAGCAATAGACGTAACCTCTATCTCCAACCAATACACACGTTGGTCGCCACTGTTACATTTGAGATTTTGTCCCTCTAGTGGTAATGGAACAAAAGCCCAGATGCTAGGTGGGTTGGTATTAAAATGCAAAGAAACAACAAATTATCTCAAACAATATAAGTTTATTGTTTTAAACTATATAAACTTAACTATTAAAAAAAGGTAACGCCAGCCAGCCTTAAATTCGGTCGGTTTCGAACTATGGTCATGGGGGGTTGGAGATAAACCCAGTATTGTTCCTTCTTCAAAAGTTTAAATCAAATTAAAGTAAATAAAGTATAATTAAATTAAATTAGTTCTTGCTAAAATATCAAGATACAACCTTCCAGTTTAGTGAATACTAATAAATATTATATGGGCGCCAGGGACTTGAACAGTCCCGGACCACGGAGCCGACGAAGATGTCCAATATAATTCCAGTTAAGCGTAGGTGTCGAACCCGGGGTCCTTTAATTTAATTAAGTTGAAGACCGGCTTCTAATTTGGAAAACCGGGCAGGTGATACACGGGTTCTTATATGAACCAGTGGAAAATAAATTTAAAAGGTGTCAATTTAGATTTAAAAAAAAAACCGTCCCGCCTGCAATAAATCGCTAGGCGGACTCTGCTACTGCACGACCGTCTCCACTGGAGGCCTTGAGTGGACTCGAGGAACGGGTCTCGCGTCCAGGTCCCAGAGGCTCGTCTAGATCCTGGCGGCGAGACGAATCGCTCGAGTTGCCTCACCTGGAATTGACAATACGGGGACCCTATTATATAAGGGAAAACCATGGTACTTTCCTTGAGAATGAATAGAGGGGAGGAGCTAGGAGATCTAAAGACTAAACCATTAGCCAGTCCACGTGGCCTACGAGGCCCTTAGAAAACACAATTGAATGAGCTACGACTTCTGTTTGCCTAACCCTGCGTGGTGGGACAGCAATGGTAATACTCACAGTTGGGTAATGATGAAAACAATTGACTGCTTGATGCGACCGGCTGTAGAACAGGTCCGCCTAGTTCATCTGCGAATCCTCAACGCATGGAATCCTGTAATAAATATCCAGGGATCACGTCAATATCCTTTTAACGACCTGGGAAGGACTCAGAGATCACTTCCAAACACTAATTCACCAAAATCCTTACCTTATAAAACACGAGATAAAGTTTGTAACTTTGCCTCAGGCTTGATCAATAGCAAAATGACGCCCGTGACCTTCCATTGTCTTGTTATGCCTCCCAACCGGAAACAGGCGGAGCACCTAGAAAATCTCCCCTGTTTCAGGTAAAACTTACAAGAGCACTGATGACCGAAGCACTACCTCAAGATATTTAATTCTTGAAAATCCCTAACAACTGTCCAACATGACGTTTATACTCTGAAACAATAACAATTTTCAGGATCCAAGCTGACAAACTAATTATTTCTTAGTTCTAACATTAAAATTTGTCCTAAGTGGAGCAACCTTTTCCCTCACTCTTTCGGCGAATTGAGAATGAATCACCTGGCAACACTAAGCCATAGACATGCCACAGATTAAATATGGATTGTGAGGTCCGCGATGCTTCTAGAAAAAACTCCAGAAAAAAATAATTTCACTTCCGTTTACGGTTAAAAAAAACAATTAAGTATTTCAACCAAAAGCTGGAAATTATTAAGGATTTGTCTTTATGATATTAGTTCGATGATTTCCAATGAAAATGTTAAAATGTATCGATTAGAACTACAACTGCATATCGCAGCCGCTAGATGTCGCCTCCAACTGTCAGAAAGAAACTGACGTTTAACCGAATGACATTTGGAATGTAAACACAATCGCAGCTTAAATAAGATATTATGAATCTAATTTATTATGAACACCAGTTTATTATGGTTCCGAACAGTGATTTATCGTCAGGAAGTGTTACTAAATAGTCCGGTGATGAAGTACGGATGCAAAGATGACTCCTTCTTCAAATCGCAACCCAAAGTCATTTGCATAAACCACAATGAACATTTCACTTGGAAATCATGGAGAGAATCATATTGGAAACCTCTCAATTTACAACGCATGCTCACAGGTAAATGTTAGGTACCAAAAAAACAACGTAACAGTCATTCTTTCATACAAACTTTCATCCCCTATTTAACTCTCTTAGGGGTTGAATTTTGAAAAATCCTTCTTTACTCCTTGTCTACATTATATAGGAAACCACTGTGCAATATTTCAGTTTTCTAGGTCCAAGGGTTTGGGCTGGGCGCTGATCGCGGCGCGCGTTACGGTGTGACACTTTTTCGTGCGTGCAGATGGTGTTCATCGATTTATAAGACGTTATCACGTCAAAAAACATATATTCACTTGTGTTTAAGATAGGACAGATCCATTGATTATTATTTCTTCTCCCTTCCTTAATTCTTTTTTAAAAGTAAGCTCTTATAGCTCTGGGCCATTGCGACATTACTTTTGCGCTTCATGTACCTTCTAAAATAAAAACCGTGTTTTAATTTGAGCTACTTGTTTCTACGAACACAAACGAAATAATAATGCCCCGAAGAGATTGCCTAAAATAATAAATTATATTTACATTTTTCGTAAGAAGGTAGTTTCTTTGAACACGTAATTTTCTTTACTTACTGAATATTGTGAGAGACAATTTCTGAAAAAGATCTTATGTAGGTAATGTGATGAAAAAAAAACTCACGTTGAAAGAATATAATAGTGGATATAACTTTGATATAGTGTTAAGTAACTCTCGTTTTTTGGAAAATAATATACCTACATACTCGATACTCACGACTTTTTCACAAGGCGGGGATGCAGCTACAGAATCGACTATCCTTTACTTGAAGATAACCTGTTTAATGTAGAATCGACATGCGTCAATAACTTCAGCGAAATCGCAGTCCCTTAGACATAAGCATCTTCCAAACCTACACCAGAGCCCTCGTTCCCTTCTAGATAATAACAATATCATAATGAAGGCATAATAATTAGGGAACATAATAACGATATGCACGTGCTAACACGGTGATGACGTCACGGGAAGGCTGCGGGTAATCACCGTGAGCCACTGTCCCACCGCCGGCGGTTAGCGAGAAGCGAGGACAGCTAGCAACTAGAAACAAGCGAGCAACGAGTAGCGAGTGGGTAGTTTTGTCGCTGGGTTATGAGAGAGTGCGTGACAATGACGGGCAATTAGGAAAGGTTTTGCTGTTATTCTGTTACGCCCTGTATTTACAAAAAACTCTTTAGGAAGTGTTCTGTCCGCCAAGTGAGAGTTTCGGAGCAAGTACTATTTTTGATAGCTTTTGACCCAGTGACGAAGAAGTACTTGCTGATGATGTAAAAAGACACATTTGTCAATGACACTGTAGCGCATCAGCAGGCTTAGCCAAGTTGTCAATCTATAATCGTTAACGCTAGTAGAAAACTAATCAAATGTATGGGAATGACATCATCTCAACGTTAAATCTCGTGACCAACACAAACGAATAGAAAATTCGTAGACAAGTTTACATAGTTCAAAATGATAGAATAGAATGTTATCGTTTCTACAATGTTGATCGCTATACTCTTTGGTCGGAACGCTCACCATAGACTAAAGTGTAGGTTTTTTCTACAGACATTAGAGAACGAGCTATCGACTCAGTCGTGTCAACTTGGCTACCAATTTAGCGCTTTCTACAATCGCTTACGCCGAGGCGTTTACGATTGTAGAAAGAGAATCGATACGAAACGTTTGTAATTTGGCTAGGCCTGCTGGGATGTTCGCAGAGGCACGTATATACGATTTTTATGCAATCATGCGAAAGCGTGTCGCCTCCTTGATGCGGCGGGTGAGGGGCAGCGCCAACAGCCTCTTGGTCACTGGGGCCAATAGAGCGGAAGGTCTAATACTCAGGCACTGGACCACAACACAAGTATTACAAAGGCGTATTTAATTATTGTCCTTTATTTATAAGGAACATGCCTCTCTTTTACTGATACGGGATAATCTTTTGTACGTAAGTTTGTTGAGCGAGAAAGTAGTCGATAGCAAGTCGCTTCCTCGCCTGCGGAGGAACAGGCACCTTAGTACCGTGATTATCCGGAGCGCGGCTATTTCACGGAGTTCGGCACGACGTGATGTCACGGAGGAATTCGACGTTGTCGCACGTTGATCTATTAATTGTAACTGATGACGAGTTGAGATGCGTAGAGGTTGAGAGGTAAGCTTCTGTGATTTGCGTTATGGGCTGATTTTAGAATAAGACAGATACAATATTATGATTAGTGTAGAGGTGTCACATACATACTTACATGGGAAAGAAATACTACGTGGTTGGCAGAAACTACTTAATGCCGTGCTTCAATTATTTCGGTTCGTCGGTGTTCATACATGTTCGCCGGTTGCAAGTATTACGCACCGATCGATCGAAATAATAGCCAACTCAATGCAATGGTTATACGAGATGATGATATTAATAAATAAACAGGTAATAAGATACTAATGTTTGAGTTACTGATGTTATCCTGATCAAATAAAATAACTTAGTTATTACTAAACAAGGTAGCTGGTCTGTTTGCCAAGTTTCAGCAAAGTAAGGAATGAAATAGGCAGTTACTCAAATTGTTTGAACCTTCAAAGCACCAGAGCATACAGCAAGCTACAATTAAAATGTTGCGTGAAAAATAGGTACATAACATATTTGATAAAGCTGCGGAACAAGGTCACACTCAGCACGTGTAAAGTGTAGTTCGACGCACCGACAGCATCGCTTGTGATACACGCCTATTTCAGCTCGCACATACATGCGATACCTTCAGCAAAGAGTTGAGATAAAACAACGAACAGTAAAGAATTTCCGCCCATGTTTTACTATTTTATCGATATATTTAAACTTTACGGAATAGTGCAGAAAAAAAGTAATAATGCGCGATGGTAATAATCTTGCCGTAGCCGAAAAATTAGTATTCAGCAATTTCTGCAGTGGGTATGACTAGCCAGAACGCACTGGTCGTAATTTATGGACAAGACTTTAAAAACAAAATCATATTTCGAAGTTCTTTATTACTGAACGAATCACAAACTCTTTGTTCCAGACCTTGTCTTCTTCATACTCTAAACCTAAACCTTTTAAGTGGAGCCCGAGGCGTGATTCCCGTGATTTGGCGGGAATAAGCTCGAGATGCGAGATACGAGTCTGAATACACGGGTATACGCAGCCGGGTATAACCGTCCGGGTATATGCGCCTCGCAATAGCATACTACGCTTTATTTACGAGACACGCCTCGGGAAGGGCCCTCTCTAAACTTGATAACACATATCCTTTTAGGGAATGCCTTGAGATCTTTTGCCTTGGAAAAGCGAATTGCTTCGAGGACCTTCCAATCTTCCTTATAGCACATCAGACGATCGGCCATGTAAGCCGTTGAGGTAATGAGATGGGGCCATATTATGGGACACTTGCGCAGAGCGCACTTGCCGTATACCTGCACGTTACAGGAGCTGATAGGTGCTACTGATCGGTTGCGGGATCCAAGACAGTTAAATTGTTTCTCTGGGACTTCGTCAAGCTTTATTGTCTCGGCACTTTTTTGATGGAATTTTGAGCTGGCATAATCTAGATTTCCGTCAACACTTTGTGACAAATGAGTGAGGATGAACATTTCTTTTTCTTATCTTAAATGTTGTAGTGGACAGGAAGTACGTAATCTAATAAACAAGGTTGAATAATTAGTTTATGATTAAATAATACCCGTAACGACTGTCAAAACTATAAACAAGGTGTGATAAAATACGATTGACTGAATTGACAAACATTATGGTCATCCATGACCGTTCACATCGTCACATCGTAAGCTTTTGTCTCTAAATCTTCAGATGGCTATATAATAGTCGTGAAGCCTTTGTTCTTTCTTCTATTTGATTTACACATTTGCCGCAACGTTTCGTTTCTTCTCTGCAGTGCGGTGACGCATGCATTCCCCAGTTATTTATATTTTCACTGCATTAGTATTTAACGCTGCGAGTCACACAACGCTATAACGCTTGCGTGTAAGGGTGGTAGCTATAACCGTGAGCCTTTGTACGTGTAATTGTGTACTTTATTTATTACTTAAGGAAAAAATGTTGAACAATAAACTGGCCACAATTTATAAATGAATTTCTTTGTTGTGAGGTATAAATTATATGAAACACAAAGCAATAAATTGTAAAACGTGTACAGTTTTGTTGACATAAAACAAAACTCACCTTTACCTACCTTACCTCATTACCTTTTATGTGATACTGTAAAATAATTATTGAACATGAAGATTTCGATATGAAAATGTATTTTTAATAGCTTTGCAATTATTGTTTGGTCTTGGTGTCTAATGGCCCACTTCTTTCAGGCCTGTGCTAGCAATGGGAACGTAATGAGCTGATTATGTTAAGTCGTTGAAATGGCACTTTGGAAATAAGTACGTTGTTATCCATGCACTCTAGCATAGTAGGCCCGTCATAGTCCCACATGGGACACAGGCCTCCTCTTTCTCAAAGGACTACGCATGCACTATGCGTAGTCTAAATCCATTGATCCTGGCTAAGATTGGGGTTAGAAAGTAGCCACTTTCTTAGTAAATATCCTTCACTTCTCTTCTATTATCATAATTTGCTCCCAAACCACGACAGTACAATAAACTCGACCGTGCTATGAGGCCATCCTGACCACGCTACCAACACGCATGGTATTTATGACGATGTCTTCCTCGCTATATTTTTAATCAAGAGGTTATGATACCGCACGCTGCGCGCTGACCTTGTAGTGCGGGCTCGGGGCAGGCTAGACATGAGAATATGTAATGTTATTACAGTGCTTGTACTGGGGTAGAATTCATTATAGATGTGGTGAATAGAATTAAGATAAGTTTGGAAGATTAAATCATTTGTAAGAGCACAATTCTTTTGTAAACTTAGGTACTGTTCTAAATGGGCTTCTCAATGCTCTCTTTTTGCAATTTAGGAATAAGCTGTCCTAAGTTCCACGTTTAACGTAACTTACGATAGTTATTTGTAGTTGTTAACACACAAAGATGCCACTGCTTTTCTTGTTCTTATTTTGAAATTATAACGTCTATATTGAATGATATTGTAAATATAACTTTTTATAGCTTGCGGTTCTCTGTTCCAGACCGCTACGTGTGGAGGCGGCGGCGCCCGCCACTGCTGGCTGTACCAACTGCCAGAACAAACCTGCTGGCTAAAGCACCTCTCACGCGAGCAATTCGTACTGTTAACGAAATTCAGAATAGGTTGGACATATTTTCGTGTTACTTTAGTGAACTTGCAAAAGTAACTTTAAATATAATATGTTACGAAAGCATTAATTAGTGTTATTTTAGGTTTATTGTTTATTGTATGTTAATTGTTTCTTTTATTGTTTTACTTTTTAATTTTTGACTGTAAAACATATTTAAGTTTATTTTGTATAAGGTTAGGTTGTATCGTTTTAGTATTAATGTACCTATTGTGTAATTGTTAGTAATGTAAGGTTATTTTAAATAGTTATTAATTTGATTACAAGTAGTCTTAGCTATCGCATTAGGTTTGTAACCTGTAATGATAGTTTATGAGTTTTAAATAAATAAATAAATATTTCTCTAGGCTCTATTAACCTAAAATAAATGAATAAAAGTAGTCACCATTCGTGGCCCTTAGTTGCCATTTATGAGATCTATTAGGATCCATGTCTGTTTTTCTCACTTACCACAACTGATCACAAGCTGCAAGCTGAGTCATTCCTGATTATTTGGTTCCTTCTTGGAAAGATCAACACATTTCATGACGTCACTTGCCGACAGTTGAAACACCTTGTATGCGCCTGCACTGAGCGTAAAGCCGCAATCAGCATGCGTGTGCGACACAAGTGTACGACACAAGTGTCCGACACTTCTCGTGGATTACCCTGTGTGAAGTGCGCTTCTGTAGGTGAGTAGATATAGATGTGGTATGAAACTGGGCTGCTAAGTAACAATAGGAAGGATGTACGACCGCTTTGAATTTTGGAGCTTTGATTAACTAGTATGAGATACATTTGAAGGTAGCTAGTTTTCTAAGCAATGCTTACATATCAGTGCTTATGAGTAGAAAATGTAGTCATCAGTTTGATACTCATTTTGTTGTCCCACTTTGTTATAAGGAGGGAAAAAGATGTATTTTATATATATGTTACGGTTAATACCCGAAGTGTGGCTACAACTAGTTTTAGCCGGCTACAACAAGGTGCAGCCAGCCACATGCGGTTAATCTTAGATGTATCCCCTTATCTTCGGTTAGAATTAGCTTTAACCTTTATCAAAGCGGCTAGAACTAGGTTCAATCACACGCCGGTGGTTAAACTTAGGTGTACCTATCCCATTTTGTTTTGAGATCCTTATTTTCCGTTTTCCGATTGATTCGACTATATTGAAAAAATAAAAGAGCAGGGATGTTGAAGTGACATTTATAATGGCGGGCGGCGGACTGCGCGCGTGCCTGTCGGCCGCCTCGCCAACCCCTTTCCCGCATCCATACCCAGCTGCTAACTTGACAAACTCTTTTGGATTCCTACTTACTGTAGCCTGCATTTAGTTTTTACCACAGAGGGACTCCACATTAAAAGATATTTCATTAAGTACACAATTTCATTAAGTACGCAATTTCATTTCAGTGCTTAATATCGTTCAACACGATAGGCTTGTCACTTTTTCGACGTCCTGTAACCCTTTTTGATACTTGTAAATATTTTTATTTCTATTATAGAATTAGTATGTAAATAATGTAAATAATATCTATCTATACATATCATAAAACAGTAATGATAGAAAAACTGTACATTGAGAATTTTCGAGAAAAAATAAGTGGCTTTTGTTAGAAAAACGTAACTGATGACAAAAAGTGACTTTTTAGAATTTTGTCTGTTTGTCCGTTTGTCTGTGTGTATGTTACGGCTTCACGCCAAAACTACTGGATAGATTGAATTGAAATTCAGACAAAATGTTCTTTGTAAACCAAGGAAGGCTTTAGGCTACATATTATCACGCCGTATGTTATGGGAGGTAAGTAAAATTGATTTTAAAAGGTTTTTGTTCGTAATTGAATGCACAAAATGACATGTTATAGGCTATATTATATGACGCAGACGGTGAACGAATTTCGTTCACCGGACGCAGACGAAGTTGCGAAGTTGTCAGCTAGTATAAAATAAATTATTTGCGCACAATGAAACAGACAAAACTTGTCAACTGAAAAAACAACATACCTAACATCACGCCTGTAGTCCCCGAAGGGTTCGACAGAGGTGTACCTAATAGTACAGCCACATTCGGCCAGCTATGTTTAAGTCCCATGTAATACGAGGAGCATATTGCCATCAACTACAACTACAACTACATCAGCTACTAAGAAATTCTTGGTAGAAAAACCCATTAACACTTTGCCTGGCTCGGAAATCGAACCCAGGACCTTTTGCTCAAAAGTCGCAATTGCGACCACTAGATCAACGAGGCAGTCGAGGCAGATATCTTATATATTATGTATACTATACAACATCTTGTAATCTGTTTATTTTTGTTATGTCACTGTGTTCGTCTAGGCTCAATCTTATCCCATATTTAATTGTTCTTGTACGGTAATGAATAAATCAATCATATATCTACCTATAATCATCTTCATACAGGAAACACAGGAATTAGTCCATCAATTATTACAATCACAAACATACGAGGTAAGCCATGTAACTCGTCAGTCTTCACACTACATACATTGTGCTCAAATCTCCAATCAGTATGCATCCCAATGGCCGGGAGATGTACCTGCGCCCTCCTGGCGCACTTTGTACAAGTGTCGCTACGAGCTCTATGTGTGAACAGCTTTATACAACTCTGAGATGCTTTTAGACTTAGACATCCATTGTGTGTGAAAATGTGGTATGTTGGGGAATAATAATCTTTAGAAATGTTGATATAGCAAAGGCCTTGGGATTAAGCCCTGGCAATCATTTGAATTTCCCGTGATGCAGGATTATCCTATTACAGATGTCTAACATTGTAAGACACATATTGTTTAGTTAAGATTATTTTTTACTAGCGGACGTCCCGCGGTTTCACCCGCGTATTTCCCGTTTCCGTGGGAGTACAGGGATAAAATATAGCCTATGTTACTCAAGGTGAATGAAGCTTTGTAATGGTGAAAGAATTTTTGAAATCGGTTCATTACTTCCGGAGATTACCCCCTACATACAAACTTACACACAAATGTTACCTCTATATAATATTAGTATAGATTTTTTATCCCGTTTTGGTTCTGAAAAGATTTATTTATTCAGCTTCTCAATTATACTGGAACCGTTGCTCAACTATGTTGGGATTAGCTTTCAAATAACCAGATTCACCGTGTGTGTGATTCAGTGTTTTAAATGGAGCAACTGCTAGATCTTAAGTATAACTTACTAGACTATGCACCAGGATAACAAACACGTGTCTTAAGTAGTGCTTATTCGACAGTAGGATGTAACTGTTTGAAAATTAAAAGGCGCACTACACACCGCAATTTCCACCCACACACCGATTCAAATTAATCGCCACAGACCCCCAGTAACTGGGTAATACGATAGGTAGATACCCTTTGGTAAGACTGGTTGTTAGACTTTCGGGATGTGAAGTGATAGTCAGATTGGCAGTCGTTTCATGTAAAATATGTTTTTCACTTGCACCCGGTTGGACTGGAAACCGACTTCAAGAAAGTTGGGAAAACCCTAGCCAAATAACGATGAAGTCCAAATCCCTGCACTTCATAACAATTCATTTTCGTATTATATCAAAATACAACCCAAACTAAAAGATAGATGCTACAGTAACATTCAATCAATTACCATATGTACATATACAGCATACCCCTACATAAACAGCTATTACGTGTAACAACATCGTCAATGTGTTCACTTAACATAACATTATCATAACGCGCTTCAATCGTGTGCCTGTGAACAGCCTGTAGATGTAGTAATAGGTTGTACGGCCATTTGTAATGGAAATATTTATTTAGGTCTAGTACCTTGATGAGTGAGTAATTATAAATAACTTTATACCATTCCAGTGTCTTGCAGATTTTGTTGACATTATAATAATTAACATTCAATTAATATTTGTTTATTATTATTTGTCAATCAAATATGACAACAAAAGACAATGACAAACAGAAAGAAAAAAATGACAAAACACCAAAGACTATTTATATTTAGCCTTATTTGTAAATATTACTTCTTCTGTTACTAAATTACATTCTGAAAACCTCGTTGAAAATTATAGTTAATTACGAAAATAAATGTTCAAACTTCGCTGGTACATTCAGACATTACCATAAATATACTTACCTGCAGCCAAACTATTTGCTTACCTTACTCTCAATTTACCAATAAACTTGAAATATGGCCGGCGGTACACGGACGCGGACGTGACGCCTACGCCGTAGTGCCGTAGCTCGTAGCGGCGTAGCCCGTAGCACGCGCTACACATTAGAGTGGAGCCACACGGGCATTGCTGGTGCGTTGCGTCGTTGCAACGTTATGATCCAAAGCAGTAAACGCCACAGCCACACGTTCGTGTGGCTGTGGCGCTTACTGCTTTGAAACAACCTCATTAGGTTGCTAGGTCTAGCAACCTAATGAGGACGCTACTACGTCCCACGTTTTAAAATAACTTTGATATAACAAACAATCGCTTCGACTATCTGGCCCCTTGTCCGATGTCATGCGTCGCGTTGTCGCACACCGTTTCAACGCACCGTGTGGCATCTGATTTATTCAGAAAATAAAATGACGCAGCGTCACCGCTCAGGCGCAGCAGCGTACCGACAACGCATCGTATCGTATGGCATCTCTCTTATAACACATCGTTCCCCGGGGGACGAAAGCTATGTCTATCTTATTATTTTAATTAAGTGAATGTATTCAGTACTGTGTTTAATTTAAACGTGAATATTGTTTTATTATGGTGATGTTTCTATGTTTCACAGGGAAATGTGTTATTTTTGTTAATTAAATTCATTTATTCCAAGGGAACTGTTATTTTTTTTTCTAGTGGAGTAAATTAACTACTTTAATTTAAATCTGACGATCTAAAAAGAGACAATATTTTGAGAAACAATTTTTGGGATGGCAATAAAGTATAATTTTATTTCTGGACCATTTTCGAATTTCGAGGTTTGAGTTTTAAGCACGAGCTTTATCAAAATGTATGGAAGGCATTAATTCCCTTATACCTTTAAAAAATAAATGACTACATTTAATCTGCGCTACGAACATAAATACAAATAAGACAAACCCAATCATGACTAACACGAATTATACATTTCGTACTACGGCGTAGCGCTACGAGCTACGAGGCCGGAGCTACAGTGATTGCGTAGCAGCGGGGGTCACAATAGACCGCTTACTGGTAACCGGGGGTCGCTTCAGTTCCCAGGGGGTCCCAGTGGGGGGGATATTCACTGAGAAAGGATAATGACCTGGTAAATGGTGACTTGGCTTTGATAAATTGGATCCGTTGTTCGGAAATACGATTTTTGTGATGTGGGTAGATTAGTTGGGATATTATCGTGGTTTGAGTCATGTGGAGGTACAATTTTAGTGTGTGTATTTGTATGCTCTTGTGTGTAGTAAACGCACGAACACACACTGTTTGAAATAATGTTTTAGTAAAGTTAACTGACTCAATTAATATCGTAAAGGGTTTAGAGTCACTCTCGAAACAATTAGTCTATGATAAGTTTGTGTAATTTATTGCATCACGAATGCTTTCAAAACGGTGAACGAAAACATTGTGAGGAAATTGGCCTGTCTTAAAACTAACAATGTCAAGACATGTGACAACCACCAGCAACACGTACTGAACCCTCGTGTTGTACGACGGTCCACTCGAGAGGACCCTCAGCAGCTGTGTCCCAGGCAGCAGTGGAAACGTTATGGTTGATTAGGATAATATTCTTTAAACAGTGCAAATTATGTTTTTCCTACACCTCCGCTATTATTTTCTGATTAATTTCGTTGAGCTTCATTGTCTCGTCTCTTTTACTGTTGATTCCGGCTTTCAGGAGTTGCAGTGGTTTGGGAATAGAGTGGCGGGGATGTCTTAAAAAAAAGCTTTATTGTACTTAAGAGGATGTTGTGTACACCTGTAATTAGTACCTACATAAGAACCCTTACCTAATTTTTTATTGTAAAATGTGTGTACTGTGAACCTATTTTAAATAACGAAATAAATTACTTTGCTTCTGTTTTTAATAACACAACACCTCCTTTCACCTTCGAACTCCATTTATATAGTGTTTCATAAACATAACAATAAAGATGACGTCATCAGTTTGTGTTCACTTCCTAATCCATAAGCGCACTATCACATAAACTGCGGAATTTAAATATGTCATCAATGTGCGGTAAACTACGGAGAGGTTATAGAGACGAAACATGCGACGCGTTTGTAGACGCCGGGGAACGAGGGAACCGTGAGCGGGTAGTGGCAGATGTACGAAAATATTATATGATATGGTACTCGGTTAAGGTACCTTAGACATGACATCACCGAAAAGTACGGCAGAGGTGTAATCACTACAGTCATCACTACATTATAAAACAAAGTCCCCTGCCGCGTCTGTCTGTCCCTATGTATGCTTAGATCTTTAAAACTACGCAACGGATTTTGATGCGGGTTTTTTTAGTAGATAGAGTGATTCAAGAGGAAGGTTTTAGTGTACCTATAATTTGTCAAGCGGGCGAAGCCGCGGGCATCAGCTAGTTATTAATACACCAAAATTTTGCCAGTTATGTTCAAGTCCCATGTCATAGGCGGCGAACCTATTGCCATCTACTGGGCGCAAAGCCAACCTCCGTGACTACTACTGACAAACTTTTATATTAATTGCATAATGAAAAAACTGATGGGTTTAGGTTAAATATACTTTATTTTCAAAATCACAAAAGAGCCAAAGACTGATATGAGAACTCATGATAATAATGTAATAAACTTATTCTAGGTAACAGTCACCGATAAAAAAAAATTCTAAGTTTTAAAATTATATAATTTTTAAATTGGTTAAGAAACACGTTCAACGGCTCTATTCTTAACTGGTAGGCTAGTAACGTTATTTGTGAGAGCTTTCAATAATATAATTTGATAGTTTTGATTTAATTTAAAGTTTATTTTCTTCTTTTTATATAAAATCTGGTTTTAAAAAAACATTGTTTTACTATTTATTTATTTCTTAGTTGTTGCAATGGTTTCGTGTTTTTCTTGGTAAACCCTTTAAATTGATACACATTTATGTGAGTGCATAAAAAATAACTAGTTCGCCATCTTTGGGAGTCCACCCCATTAGATTTAAAATAACGCCACTCAGCTGCCCTTCCACTGTCATCACTATTTGATTTAAAATGCAGTTGCAAGATTTGACCTAAACAAACATGAATACAAACATTGCGAGTTAAATAAGCTTGTTAAGGCCGTTTAGGCTGCCACGCCTAACACATTATTATTATTATTCCGTTTATTTATTTACATCCTTATCTATTTACATTTTTAAGTATTTCTCAAAATAAAACGATACAAAAAAAAACACTTAAAAATATAAAAAAATAGTAGTCCGCCGGTGTCGGGAGCAGGGTCCAAGCCACCGGTGGTTAGGGCTGCAGAGACAGGAACCTCCTCACAATGCGAGCCGTATCAAGGAGTACTGCCTTCTGAATCAGGCCCCTGATCCAACCGCCTAAAGAGAGCTTCGATACATGGTCATCGAAGCTCTTGGCTATAAGGCCATTGGCCGTCACGACAATCGGCACAATGATAACCAAGTTCATATTCCACATGCCGCGAACCTCGTGTGCCAAGTCGAGATATTTTATTTGTTTCTCTTTCTCAGCTTTCACGAGGTTCTCGTCATGCGGAATGGTAACATCGATTATCATTACGCGGCGCGCTGATCGGTCCATCATCACTATGTCAGGCTTATTGGCGACAATAGTCCTGTCAGTAATGATGGACCGATCCCAGTACAGCGTGACATGGTCATTTTCGAGAACTGGGTCGGGCACATACTTGTAGTACGGTACCTCAGATTCCACAAGTTTATATTTCAAGGCAAGTTGCTGGTGTATAATCCTGGCTACTTGGTTATGCCTGTGCAAGTACTCGCCGTTAGCCAGACGAGAACAACCAGAAATAATATGTCTGATGGACTCACCCGGAAGGTGGCATGCCCGACACACGTCAACCGTCCCGTCCTTCATAATATATTTCCGGTAGTTGTTCGTCAACATAACTTCGTCCATAATCGCACAAACAAAACCTTCAGTTTCCCCAAAGAGGTCACCGAAACGTAACCAGGACACGGACGCTAGAAAATCTACATCGGGCCCATGAAGAGCCCGGTAGAAGCGCCCGTGAAGCTCTTTGCTTTGCCATACTTCCTTGCGGTCATCGGTGGTAAGTACCTCAGGTCTGTGCCAGTTCTCTTTAGCCATGGACAGCGGGGTGAGTCCCTTGTCCACTGCGACCACATCTCGGTGCATACCCACCTCGGCTTTTAAAAAATATTCTCTGAGACTGCACACCTCGCGGTTGTGGAGGGTCTTCGCGTTTAAAAAGCCTCGACCTCCGCACTTCCGCGGGATGTACAGTCTCATAACCGATGATCGTGGTTGATGCATCCGGCTTTCGGTCAGCAGTGTACGAACTCTTCTATCCAGGGCGTCGAGTTCGGTCTGAGTCCATTTGAGTATGCCGAAAGAGTACATTAAAACCGGCAACCTAACCTAACCTAACCCAACCATTGAAGGCGCGCACCTTGTTCCCACCTGAAAGAAGGCTATTTAATACCTTTCTCAGGCGACCGAAGAAGCGCTCCCTCAATGATTGCTTCATGATTATTATTATTATCAGCCATTTGTGTCCCACTGCAGGGCAAAGGCCTCCCTTCCTTCCTTCCACTTATCCCTATCTAGTGCTGTTATGCGCCAATCCTTGTGATAAGAGTCGAGTTCGTCCCGCCATCTCCTTCGGGGCCTGCCACGTTGCCGTTTGCTGCTGTTTGGGACCCATTTTGTGGTAGCATTAGCCCATAGCTCCTCCGGCATGCGACAGATGTGGCCAGCCTAGTTCCATTTGAGCTTGGCAGCCGTGTGACCTACATCGGCAATTTGAGTTATGATAACACATTATGATACTGAAAAATGCACTGTCGATGAAAAACTACTAAAATATGTAATAACGCTGTAAATTGCGTTTTTAGCATTTGCATGCATATAATCCGATGTCTACTGAGTTATCTGTGTTCACACAATTAATAAGTTATGTCTTATGATTTATAAAGACAAACACACTCTCTATTACTGTACTGTTTTAGTTTATAAGCGTGGCTAGCCTTTCTGAAGACACGTGTAAGCGAGGAAGGTATAATAAATCAATTTGACATAATACCAGCAAGATGTCACCTGAACTATCATTCACAATGTTTACTACCCCTGAATTAATTAGGAAACATCAACCTACAATCGATGACAGGAGTTCTCAACCAAGGCCCTATACAATGAGCGAATAGAAACTAGTTGGCGAGTATCTCTGCGAGTGATCTGGTAGTTTTGTCGCTGGGCCATGAGCGAGTGTGCGACGGCGACGGTCGATTACTTACTTGGACCAAGCGAGAGACTCTGCCCTCCAAGCGGTATTTCTTTTAATGTTAATAATGTATCTTTTTTACTTGTCTCGAGACCAACAATGTTTTGGACGTATCTTGAGCGAGAAAATAGTCGAGAACTAGTCGATTGCTCGACGGCGGTGGAACAGGTCACTCTCCGTTTCAAAATCAGTCAGTCGGGTCACTCAGTGTACGACGTGGAGTCGTGGACGTACACTGTGGGGCAAGCGAGCAGGCCACCGAGTAAACTAATTAATGCTGCCCTCTATGGCATGTTATTAAATCTCTTTGTTACTTCCCTTTGTTCATTATAAAGGGTGTGCTGTAGCGCTTGCACGCGTGTGTACCTGATACAATTCAATTGAAGAACGTGAATGGGATTGTATGATTAATTGTGTTAGAGTCACGGGACTGAGCTTGATTTTATTTGTTGAAGTGTTGTGTTGTTGTTATTTAGATTCAAGGTAATCCAAGGTGTCATTTGGTGTGTAAAAACACACATAGCTGTAGTACATTGTATCGATCGAGTAATGCGTGGACGTTATGACAAGCGGCGTGACAGGAGGTCACCTTGTAATTATGTAAATAGTTTCACAATTACGACATTTACATAATTGAAACTACGAGTGCTGATCTGTTTTACAGGTAGCGAATTGTTGAAATACGGTTGTCCGTTTACAGCTCGTTTATTTTCTCCATGTAACTTTGTCCATCAAAGAAAATACATTTCTTGTTGTTTTATGTTATTTTAAGCCTATTATTTCCACATAAGGTTTAAACTCAAGCGTTTGTTCCGTTGAGGGTAGGAAGAAACTACAGTATGCCACTTATTACGATCTTACTTTCGCTTACTTACACATCTGCCCTATTTTGTAATTAGCCCAGTTTCTGAATTTCCTCAATAGTGTTTCGTCCAATCCTCCAGTGATATTAATTTAGAGTTCCAGTATGAATGGGTGGCGAAACGCTGCGGCTAACTAATGGAGCCACTCTCTAAAATGTGTAGCCATGTGGGTCAAAGCGTGACCCGCATCCGGCGTGGACTCACTGCGAGCAAGTTTTAGGAATAAAAAAGTATAAATACAAGAAGAATAAAGACAAGACGTTATTCTATAGTTTATGTAAGTGACAAAAGACAGCATCAAATAATAAAAAAATAGCACATTGGATGATTTAAATTAAATAAACCATGGTACTCTCAAGAGCCTTACTTACGACCCGCATTTTGTATGATCAATTTTGTGGGAATCCACTGGATGTTATTGCCTGAGGGAGAACTACACCAACCTGCACTCATTAGGGGTCGTTTTCATAACACGATGATACCTATATACGTAATATGGTACAACCAGTACCTAGTGCCAACAATAATGAAATCTTTATTTGAAAATGAATATGAAATCTTTATTTGTATATATTGTATTATATTATATTGTAATACAATGAGCTTGCAAGCAGACTCTTCAGAAACCCGAACATCTTGAAAAGTAGTAGGTTATAAGGGCAAGCCAAGCTTGTAGCTTCTATGAAAGTACCGCCACTACTTACAACCTGCCCCCGCTACAACTAGCCCCGCGCACCCCAGAGCGCGCTAACGACCAGTATAATGATGAAACACGCGCCGGCTAATGCTTCGCGAATGGCGCACTACAGTTATTGCACTTGTTGTTATAACACACTCTGTATATCTCTCTCTCTCGCCAACAACTGATTCATGACATAAGATATTACTTTGAAACTACAGTTACCTGGTGCCCAATGGTCGACTCTTTATCAAAGTCAGCCATCCCGATCTCTTTGTAAACAAAGAATTTCTATAATATTCCGCAGTGTAGTATGTGTTAGTATTGTATTGTACTTAAAACGGGCTGGTGTCCGCATCTCCACGTCAAAGCGCGTATTTTGCGTGCGCAAAATGTGTTAGTATCATCATCTACTACTACTACTACATCAGCCCATAACGTCCACTGCTGGACATAAGCCTCTCCCACGATGGGAGGAATTTGCCGTAATCTCCACGCTTGGCAGGCGGATTGGAGATCGCAGTGTATATGTTGAAGCAAAGAGGTTTTGCTGAAATAATCTCAGGCAGGTTATAATTTTATGTTTTTAATATTGTTGTCTGAGATATGTCACTTCTGAATAAAATGTTTTTTTCGGTTGTCAATGATTTTTTTTCAATGTATTTTATTTTAACCGTTTCATTATATTTTGATAATCACGATCTACAGTTATTAGAGAAACCTCAAGTAACAGGGAACCTCTAACAGGTTACGGGCCCAGAACATGCCCAGAACTGAAACACCAAATAACAAAAATATTTTTTGAAAAAGTCGGTGGAACTTTGAGAAGAAAGTTCTAGAAAAATCTCTAAAAAAATGTCTGCAGCAGGAGATAGCGCGCAGCAATCGACTAGTTCGGGTGGATTACCGTCGATTGAGCGACTCGATGGTAGTTCAAACTATTCAAACTGGAAGTTTGACATGGAGTGTGTGTTGGTTCATGACGAGCTATGGAACTACATCATTGCCGAACCAGACGTAGCAGACGCGAACGCTGTAAAGAGGGATCAAAAGGCAAGAGCGAAAATATGTCTTATGATCAACAAAAGTTGCAAGGTGCACGTGAAAAGTGCGAAAACGGCAAAGCAAGCATGGGATGCCCTGAGGTCAGCGTATGAAGACAAGGGAATAAATAACAAATGCAGGTTATTATCTCGCCTTGTGAGCATAAAACTGGAACAGTTTACCTCAGTACCGGAGTATGTGACGGAGGTCATGAAGGTATCCCAACAGCTTAACGACCTTGGCAAGGAGATTGATGACGAGTTGTTAGCCACCTTAATGCTACAGGGACTAACGGAAGAGTTTATGCCCATGAGACTAGCCCTGGAGAACACAACAACTACACTTACCACAGACTATGTCAAGACGAAGCTGCTTCAATTGACGTCATACCGGAGTGAGTCAAATCAGAGTGAAGCAGCCCTTACCTCCAGATCCAAGAGAAGACCAAATACAACACAGAAGAAGTGTATACCACCGTCACAGAAGACCACAAAATGCTTCATTTGTGATTCTGCGCAGCATAAAGCACGAGACTGCCCTGATAATCCCCGGAAGAAGGTGACGGCGCACGCTACGATGCACACAGCGGTGCATGCAGCGGCGGACACTGTAGACGACGGAGCGCTCCACAGTGCCATGGCGACGTCTACCTCTTCAAGCAGATACGAGTTCATCGTGGATACGGGAGCATCAGAACACATGACGTATAATAGGGAGTGGTTGAGAAATTATGTTAAGCATAATAAGATAGAGATTTCATGTGCGGATGGCGGTAAAGTATATGGTATAGGAAAAGGAGATGTGATAAGTAAAGATGGAAGGAATGTGTGTGTAACAGGAGCTATGTATGTACCTGACCTAGCAGTGAACTTACTGAGCGTGAGTACACTGGTAAAGAGAGGAAGGGTAGTAGTATTTTCTAAGGCTGGATGCGAGATTTATGACTCGAATGATTGCGTAGTGAAAGGAAAAGTGACTGTAAAGTGTATGGAAGAGAGAGGTGTTTACAAACTTAAACATTATCCACAGTGCACGGCACCGAAGGCGGCGCTAGCGACTGACGTACACAACGGTGAGTCACTGGAGTTATGGCATCGGAGGATGGGCCACCTTGGAGTACGCAATCTAAAGCTAATGAGAGATAAGTTAGCAAACGGGGTAAGTTTTCAAGATTCTAATAATAGGTTAGAATGCATTGCTTGTCTGTTAGGAAAACAGACAAGGCAGCCCTTTTCAAAGCAGAAGGCTTCTAGAGCCAAGGATGTACTGGAGCTTGTACATTCTGACATCTGTGGGCCTATGAGTGTTGAATCGTTTACAGGTTTTAAATATTTCATGACATTCATAGATGATAAAACGCGGAAAACTTTCATGTATGCACTCAGGAGAAAGAGTGAGGCCGTAGAGAAACTTAAAGAGTTTAAGGTTCTTGTAGAGACACAGACCGGCAAGAAACTGAAAGCAATCCGGACAGATAACGGGAAAGAGTACGTCAACAAGGAGATGGAACAATTTACCAAAGAGAATGGTATTGTTCACCAGCTAACCGTCGAGTATACTCCTCAGATGAACCCATGCGCGGAGAGAGCGAACAGGACAATTTGCGAGAAAAGCAGGAGTATGTTGCAGGAAGCAGGCTTGGATGAGCGCTTCTGGGCGGAGGCCGTCAGACATGCAGTTTATCTGAAGAACCGCTCACCAACGATCGCTGTCCACAACATGACGCCAGAAGAAGCCTGGACTGGCAAGAAAACTGACGTAAGCCACATTAAAGTGTTTGGATGTAAAGCGTACATGCATATTCCTGACCAGAAACGCAAGAAATGGGATCCTAAGAGTAAAGAGCTTATTCATGTAGGATATGAAGAGAACACGAAGGCGTATAGGTTAGTTGACCCCGTTACACACAACGTGCACAAAGCGCGCGACGTTGTATTTTTTGAAAATACTCCAGCTGGCAACCAAGCCTTTGCTTTTATCAGTGATACCAATAACGGACGTGCTCAGTGATGAGGCACCATCTATACAGCCAAGTACTAGTGTAGAACCTATTGCTGCTACTGGAGTAGAACCGCCGCTTCAAGGACAAGGTGGTGATGGAGAGAGAGGCTCTCCCCAGTCTGAGGACGAAGAGTGGGCTACATCCGATGAAAGAGGACAATCAGATGTTGAAGAAACCTCTCGTAATGATGAGATATCAGGCAGGAGATACCCACTACGAGTAAGGAAACCAAAACAATTTCCAGATTTTGTAGCCTATCAAGCGGCTAATGTACTTCAAGATCCTTTAACTGTCCAGGATGCGTTATCGAGAGAGGATAAAGCAAAGTGGAAAGTTGCAATTGAGGAGGAGTTAGAGGCTCTCAAGAAAAATAAAACGTGGACGCTAGTGAAGCCACCGAGGTCGTGTAACATCGTTGATTCGAAATGGATTTTTCGAATCAAAGAAGAGGTGGGGGGAAAGATCCGTTACAAGGCACGACTCGTTGCGAGAGGCTTCAGTCAACGCAGAGGCGTTGATTATTTCGAAACGTTTGCGCCTGTGGTAAGGCACAGTTCGTTAAGAGTTCTGATAGCTTTAGCAGCTAAAATGGATTTAAAAATAGACCAAATGGATGTGAAAACAGCATTCCTAAATGGGAACTTGAGTGAAGTCGTTTACATGAAACAACCGGAGGGTTTTCAAGTAAGAGGCAAAGAAGATCATGTGTGTCTTTTACAAAAGGCTTTATATGGTCTTAAGCAGGCTCCACGGGCGTGGAACACAAGACTTCATTCTGAGCTTCTGAGGTTGAAGTTCAAGAGATCAGAGAATGAACCGTGTGTCTACATGAGAGCACAGGATGGTAAATTGATCATCGTTGCAATTTATGTAGATGACCTGTTAATATTTTGGAATAATGAGCAGGAGATGCTCTCACTCAAGAAAGAGTTAAAATTGATCTTTGAGATGAAAGATCTAGGCAGAGCTGAACTGATGCTAGGAATTCATATAGATCAGGGTCTTAATGGCATTAAGCTACATCAAGAGAAATATGTAGATAAGCTTTTAAAAGCATTTAATATGGAAAACTGCAAACCGGTGATGACACCAGCTGTACCAGGACAGAGGCTAGAAAAAGTTCCAAGTGATAAGAAGTTGGATGAGAAAATCCCTTATAGATCTTTAATAGGCTCACTTATGTATTTAGCAGTCTGTACGAGACCTGATATAGCTCACGTGGTCAATTATTTGAGTCAGTTCAATGAATGCTACAGCGAGCAACATTGGATTGCGGCTAAAAGAGTGCTTCGATACCTGAAGGGTACAAAGAAGCTAGGAGTGATGTACTCAAGAGAGAAACGCCAAGAAATGGTAGAAGGCTATGCTGATGCCTATTATGCTGGTGATAGCGATCGACGTTCATATTCAGGCATAGTATTCTTAATTCAAGGAGGAGCAGTTTCGTGGTCAAGTACTAAACAGCGCACTGTGGCACTTAGCACTGCAGAGGCAGAGTATGTCTCAATGTCAGAGGCAGCTAAGGAAGCCGTGTTCCTAAGGCGATTTGTTTTGGAACTGACTGGAAAAGAATACCAACGAGCTTTAACGGTATTTTCAGATAGTCAGTCTGCAATTGCCATTGCATATAATCCAGTTCACCACCAACGCACGAAGCATGTTGATGTGAGATATCACTTTGTGCGAAATGCAGTTGAAGCAGAGGATATAAGGTTAGAGTATCGCGAAACTGAGAGGATGGTTGCGGATATTCTTACCAAGCCTCTCCCCAGAGGCAAGTTTGAGTGGTGTGTTAAGAGTATGGGTTTGTGTGTATGAGAACGCAGTGTATTGAGAGTAGTGTGTGTTGTGTGTTGTTTGTATGTATGCATGAGATTAAGGAGGAGTGTTGAAGCAAAGAGGTTTTGCTGAAATAATCTCAGGCAGGTTATAATTTTATGTTTTTAATATTGTTGTCTGAGATATGTCACTTCTGAATAAAATGTTTTTTCGGTTGTCAATGATTTTTTTCAATGTATTTTATTTTAACCGTTTCATTATGTTTTGATAATCACGATCTACAGTTATTAGAGAAACCTCAAGTAACAGGGAACCTCTAACAGTATAGTATTATGCTATACTTACGCTTCATATTCACCATTCATAATACTATTTATCATGCATTTTATTTGTTTATATATCTACACTCAGCAAATCGATTTCAATACGATTCTTTAACTTGGAAATAGCTGAAATAAAATATTATTATAATTTTCATGTTGTGATATTTACGTCAAGCGTCAAATTGTCAAACTGTCAGTTAGTTTTTTTAATTCTATTTCTGCTCAGTCTATGGTCTAGCTCTATGATTTCTCTTTTTGGTTTGTATAATTTAAATTATTTTTATCAAATATGCTTAGCCAATGTATTTTATAAATTATTACGATTGTTTAAGAACTTAATATTAAATTATTATATTTATAAAATTCTTTACGCACTCATGTATATGTCCTGGCCGACTACACTTGTCAGTTGAGATGATGGCCACACTAAGAAAACTAAGATTTGAAAGAAGAAGACTACTTTGGAAAAAACGAGCTGACGGACGGCTGAAAAGGTACTCTGGAATCTGATTTGAGGAGTATCAGAGAGTAGCTTGGTTTTGGCGGTGAGATTCTTAAACTGCCCAGGGGATCCAACGAAAGTTTCTCCTGGGACTTCTACTCCCGATGTTCGGAGGCTAACTACGTGCCTGTCCGTCTACTGGTCTCGCAGGGCTGTCCTACGTCTGGCCCTGAGTTCTGCACTGTCTTGCTGCTGAGCTGACCTGGTGAACTCTGAGATCTGCGCTGCCGCCGTTTCTACTGCTTCAGAGCTCAACTTCAAGGTTACTCCGGTATCGACCTGCTACCCTGCCGCCTGTTCCCGTTGTTACAGTGTGGTAAACTCATTATTGTCCATCTAAGTGCATAAACTTTAAAACTGAGTGCGTGCTAGGTAGTTTTTTATAACTAGCTGTATTTTTTATCTTTCCCCTTTATTAAAATTTAATTGAACAAGTCTGCTTATCCATTTATTTTAAATAGGAGCAAGTAGATCTGTTACAAGTGATGAAAGACTAACAGAAAACGCTGCTGCCCATTCTCTGGTCTACGGAGGCGCAAAGTGTTCTGCCTCAAACATAAGTCGCCTTATACGACGCCCGTGAGTGTAATGGGTTGGTTCTATTCTACTCTGCCGGATACCACACGGCTAAGTATCATCATCATCAGCCTATTAAAATTCCCACTGCTGGGACGCAGGCCACCTCTCTATGAGAGGGAATAGGCTATAACCCACCACGCGGTCACAATGCGAGTTGGTAGATGTCACATGTCATCGATTTTTTTTGGTTCTAGGACATGCTGGTTTCCTCACGATGTTTGCCTTCAGTGTTTTGAAAGCAGCGGTGATAAAATAAATTACACAAAGTAATGCGCCTGCCTGGGTTCGAACCCACGACTTACTGTTCGTAAGTCGGGGCTGCCAGTTCTGGGCCACCCTGCTCTTCCACTGGGCCACCGCTGCTCTTGTGTTAGTATAATCAAGACCTAATTTAGTCAATTCTAACTTCGCATAATTTCAAAATAAAGCAAACATAATAATAGTGGGTATTATTTTAAGACACTCACTCTATAATTGTTATTTTATGCACATACATTCTATACAGGGGATATCCAGTAGGATATCTTTGTCAGGGCTGGCTACTTACCCCTAAACATTCTCTGCCATTTTATCATTGTAAACGCTTGTAGTTCTGCATTATGACCAATGTAAAGAAACTACAAACAATATCTTGACTGCAGTGAACTATTGATCGCCGCGTTGCTACCAACTGTCCATGTTCTCACACGATTACACCACCTGGGTGTATTTGCCAGCAATTGACACGTAGTAAGTTTCCCACAATCACCTGCCGGATGCAATTTAATGTCCCATCGATCGTGTTCAACGGCAAGGGCGCTCAATCGTTACAAATCCATTAATTGTTACCCGTTTCATAAACTTTAAATGACTGCGCAGCGCAGCAGCCAAACTCTCAATCACTGCGCCAACCTTGCCATCAACATATATCGCCTGTAGAATAAATAGTATGTCTGTTCTAAATATTTTAATTGCTTTTTTGATCATTACAAAACCACGAAAAATCATCACACGATTAGCCTTTTCTCATCTATGTTGGGGTCGTATTAGACAGACTGCCGAAAACCACGCAAACTAAAATAAATATAATCAAGATCAAATATTGTATGTAACTATGTAGTTTGAATTAACAAAGCTACTCTATCTTTACCCAAATTGTAGCATAGCTAGTTTGCGTAGCTTTCGTTAGATTTTGTTTTTTTTTTTGGTCATAAAGAATCAAGCAAGAGTCAACAAAATCGTCCCAAAAAACCTTGTACACAAAAAGCCTAACCTATTTTTAACAGTAAAAGCCGTAGCCCTATATTAAAAATAATAGCTCATATATATAGGCAATTTACTTACAAACAACTGCCTGTAGCTGTACATTCGGCACAAAGACAGGTAATTGGCTCAGTAATTAAATTAACTTCATGACTCGGTACTTCCTGCCCTTTCACGAAGCTTTCAATGTAATTAGTATATTTGTATTGTTGTTGCGCGCTCAAAGTGTTTGATCATCTATTCATAATTTATTTCTTATTGAATTCTTGCCGACTGGGCTTACAGAGAGATTTTCTCGACGTTTCGACGTAAATTACTGAATGAATGTTAAAATTTCGCGCTTTTCGTTTCACACCGTTTTGCGCAGGGTTATTTTATTAAAAATTTGTGCCAGCCGTCATTTTATGTTGGAAATCTTGCTACCTTTCAGATTGAATTAGGTTGTATTTTGTTGAATGCTGCAAATGTATAATATCCAAAATGATCCTTTGAAAATGTGTTCTGTATTTAACAATTGTTGAAACCAACTTATGGATATTTTATTGTATTACGGCCTGGTGGCAGCAACTCGACGACCAGAACGTATATTTTGCGTACGGGTGGGAAAATCGATCATTCGCTCCACCCCGGCTCCCCGAGAAAGGCAGCAACGTCTTGATGTTGCTGGGGATCTCGCGGATAGTACCTGGGTTACTAAAGTACTTTGCTCTATATGAGGCAACCTCCAGGCAATGTAGAAGCACGTGGACTGCTGTCTCGTCTTCCTCCATGCAGTAAAACTTATAGGTACCGTGCACATTATACATGGCGTAACGTTTATAAGCCAAAGGAAGGATTCAAGTAGGTTTCTACACTTATTTTTGTTCCCTCCCAGTGAAAATTCATTGGAATTTTAATTAGAAAAACTTTATCACGTTATCTCTTACACCGCACAGTCTTAACTAAATCACCACCACTCAAGAACATCCACTTTACGCCCACATCAAAGAACTTCAATTTTCAAAGACTTTCTTCTATCACAGTTCTGCTTATGCCGTCACTCACCATACGTCAGCAGTGACGTCACGGCTGAATGCCTCTCCTACATGAATACTTAAGCAAAGTCTAATTGTCAGCTGAAGCTTTCAGTAAGTAATTAGAGACAGTTTCCTCAAGTTCTCATTGTTTATTCATTAACTGTTTATACATTAAGTACCTCAGTAATACAACCTGTCTGTAGTTTGAGTATAGCAGTATTGTAGCTGGATTTTTGTAGCACATTTGTGTCGATTGAGAAGTATAAATAAATAAATATCGCTGGACATTACACACAGCGAGTGCCACACTAAGCAACGAGGCTTGTGTCGTGGACACCAGATAGTTGATATACTAGATAGATACTTTTTGTTTGTAAATACATACTTATTATACATGTCGGATCAGGTCATGAGTACGGACGGGCGAATGTATCGAAAGCGCGCCAGTAGTGACATCACGCGACCTACTTACCAGTCTACCCCACCATGGCGGCTTCTACAGAGTCCTGATGTTAACAACACGCGGCGAGGCGGACATTCTATGTCTGATCGCAGCGGAGTTAAGAAGTCTCTGAAACTGTACCCGAATCATTGTGCCCAGTGTTATTGTGTCAAAGTGTAATGTCAAGTAATTTGTTAGACTCAGTGTATCTGTTTGAAAAGAGTAACCATGGAGTTTCTTGCCGGTTCTTCTCCATGAAAACTACCATGCCGAACCGTGCAATGTGAAATAAAATAGTGTATCGCATCCAGTGTGTTTTCATAGCACGAAATCCGTCGTCTGCCCACATAAGCTCGAGCCTCGCGAAATAAATTCCTGACAACCCGAAATACATATAAACATCCATGACTAGGAAACAAATGTCCATGCTCATCACACAAACATTTGCTCCAACCGGCGGGATTCGTAGTATTCAAGTATGGAACACATGCTGCGCCGACCACAAATAAATTGGGATTAGGGAGAATGATGATGATGATGATTGTGTGGATTGCTTTTCTACCCGCTTAGCATGAACGCCGTAGACACGAAAGAGAAACGACAAATCTTTTGTTCATTTGTCATTGAATCGACAAAATGTCAGATGAACAAAAGATTTGTCGATTTGTGCGATTAGGTTTGTAAGTTTGTTGACTTTTACAGTATCAACGGGAAATTGGACAATTGGCTCGGTCAAACTGCGTCGGTAAAATTAGTAACAGTTTTACAAATTAAATACGATATAGTTGGTTTTGCTGTAACTAACCAAGGCATATTTATTGGAGCATGATTTATTTGTATTATGGAAAGTTACTTATTTTATGGAACCTAGATTCTACGCTACAATAGTTTTACGGTTTTTGTTTACAGGTCCATAAAAAAAAGTGCTAATATACGAGGACGGAAGGCCCAGTCATATAAATTAGCATAACAATGTTACCTGAACAAAATGGCCGCCACATTTCATCCTAATAGCTTTCACAATAGTCGTATAAAACGCGGCCCATTCTACTTTTCCTTTTCTCCGTTCATTATTCAAAGTTGATGAATTTTAAAAACTCGACAAAGCAAAGGTAATAACGGGGAGGTTGTAAGGGCGGCGCGCGGCGGCCGCGATCGAGCTGGAGTGCCGCGGAGAAGGCCGATACCGCGCGGTGACGTTATACACGATTTATTAGTAACTGATTTTGTTTATCTTACAAATATCCATTCCTCGACTGCCTCGTTGGTCTAGTGGTCACAAGCGAGTGACTGCTGAGCCTGAAGTTCTGTGTTCGATTTCCAGGTCGGGTGAAGTTTTATTTGGTTTTTCAATTAGGATTTTTAGTAGCACCCACGGAGTCTGGATTTGCGCCTGGTTGATGGCAATAGGGTATCCCCCTATTACATGGGACTTAAACATAACTGGCAAAATATCCATTAAATTTCTCTTCTATTCTCTGAATAATGAAAACTGAAATCCGACAGCTGAATAACAAAAGAATTCGGGCGAACATTGCGGACGCTAACTCTCTCCTGATTCTTCCCTTATTCGGCCCCTTCGACAATCACAGATGGTGAAGCTATAAAGAATGACAATCTTAAGCTTTTTTAATTAAGCTCCTTGAGTTATACTTCACGATAACTGACAAATGCTTTAACTGACTGGACAGGTCCACTCAAATCTGTGTGGTCCTTTCTTCAAAAGACCTTCTCAAACACTACTACTACTTGCATAGTCGTCATGTGAGTTGACCAAGATTATGTCTATAGATTATGACTATTGACTCTGAGTTTGTTACAGCTGTCTCTTCTCAGAGTAGTCAGGTAGGAAACACAGGCCTCATCTAGTTTAAAAATATGTGTAATAGTTATTTATGCAACTGTTGTATAACTGTTGTGTAACTATTACACATATTTTTCATTATAATGAGGGGTATTAAAACACGAGTGTGGGTTTATCACACGAGGCGAAGCCGAGTGTGATAATGTATCACATGAGTGATTTAATACCTAATTATGTACAGTTGCATACAAGACTTTATCTACATCCATGATATGAATCCTCCATATAAAAATGTTCTGAAACCATAGGGTGGTGTAGTGTTGTAAGAAGTCTATGTAAATGCTGAGTATTAATACAAACAAACCATGTATAGGTAATAATATAATTATTTACATTTTGATTTTACAATCATTAAAATGCACAAACCTTGTATCACTCATTTTTGTAAACAACAAAGTACATAATGCAATACTAATATCGAACAAAAATGGCGGGATACGACGTGAATTCGAATTAACCTATAAGTTTTTTTTAAATTACGGCGCTGTGGTAGTGAATCGCACGTGCTAGACAATGTTCTTTTTTTAAAACGAGTTGCATAATGAAATTCAGTACAACATTATAACACCCGTTTGGGTGTTATAATAGTTATTATGACACTGGCTGTTTTAATGTTGGCCATAAGCTAACTGTTTAAAATACTTTTATAGAGGATTTATAGCATGGGTGTAGATAAAAGAGTATCTAGAAATCCATTTGCAAAATAACATCATTTATCATATCACACACATGTTTTGCTTTCACTTGCGGTTACACCGTATAAATGCGTGGTCTTGCGAATAAGCTGAAACGTGACACCGTGCGGTGAGATACGGCGAAGTGCGGTTAGTTGCTGTGACGTGCGGTAGCTAGCAACGACTGCGCGTCGCGGCTCGAATCAATTTGGTACTTCTTATTTACGCGGCGATGAAACTGCATGCTGCGTGCATGTAGCCACCTGCATGCATAGCTCTATGTTGCTACTATTGGTTATGAGAGAATTGAAACGTCACTGCCGAGCATGAGGTTATTGGGTTTTTTATTAATAATTAGTTAATAAGAGCCTGGATTCGGGTCTATAAGAGCTCGATTTTTGGTAAAAGGCTGGCTCCCTGTTACATATGAGTTATGGGACTTAAATATAGCTAGCGCAATGTGGGTGTACAGTCGTGGTCTTTACCGCCTGATCAGTTAAAAATGTTTTCGCTTAAATCATGCGGAGGCGCCTAGCCACGTTAGAAAGTTTAGGCCTATAGGAAAGCGTCAACTTTTGTGCGCAAAATAACAATAACTCTCGTTTGGCGTGCGTCGTCAGTGCGCTCGGCCGATCGGTATCTTTTCATTCATTATTTCTATACAAAGTCAACGGGGTGGGGCTGGAGAGCGTTTCTATGCTGTAAGTGCGAGCAAAAATTAGCTTAGTAGGGATCAGACGGGAGTGTCCTCGATAGTGCATACTAGCTTTACCTCTGCGTAACCGTTCAGAGATTACAGGCATGATATTATTATACAAACCTAATCAAGATAAGTTATAACGATAAACATTTATTATGTTCAGTGCAGACAAGTTCATGGTCTGGTCCTAACGGACGAGTTTCGTGAAACTGCGCACGACGATAGCCGTAACTGTTTATGTGCCGTTATGCGGCGAATTGCCGTTTTATTATATCTGTACTAACTCTGAAATAGGGGAAGAAAATAATGCTCTAGAATACAGGGCAGTAGGTATTTGGAAATACTAAGGGTGTATTGAAGATATTGTAAATCCACTCCTTCATTAACTTGATTTTTATAGTTTTTTTAACAAAAAAGATCTGAGTTGTTAGTAGAATAACATTAAGATTATAATGTATTAGTTTTTACCCTAAAAAACTTAATACATTCTAACACGCACGTAGCTACACACGACGACGGCTGCAGTAAGCCGTAGGTTCGAACCCATACAGGCACATTACTTTGTGTAATTTATTTTCATCACCACTGCTCTCAAAACGGTGAAGGAAAACATCGTGAGGAAACCGGCATGTCCTAGAACCAAAAATTTGAAGACATTGATGTCCACCAAACCGCACTGTGCCCCCTCCCTCTCAAAGAGAGGAGGCCGTGTCCCAGCAGTGAAAACATTACAGGCAGATTATGCTATAATACCCTAATAATAACGATAGCGTAGATAACGATTACGTAGTAGTATAACGTAGCTTCCCGTAAGTGAAAGATTTCTTTTTTTTTTCAGAATCAATAATTCCGTAGAATATTACAGGTGGATTATGCTATAATACTCTAATAATAACGATAACGTAGTAGGATAACGTAGCTTCCCGTAAGTGAAATAATTTTCGGTTTTTTTTTCGGAATCAGTAGTTCCGATGATTATCCCCTACATACAAACTTTTTTTTTTATGTCAGCTCATTCTGTCCCACTGCTGGGCAAAGGCATCCCCCATCGCTTTCCAATCCTGTTTACAAATTTGCCCTCTCCGACCAATCCCTCAAGAACGAGTCCAGATCGTCACGCCAGCGGTTCTTGGGCCTACACTTACCTCTTTATTTTATTAGTATAGATAGAAATCTATCGATAGACCAATGAAAGTCAATACTTAGCTCATTAACAAAATGATCATATCACCCGCTCCCATACACCGTTTCCATAACCGCTGTTATCTGACGCATGCGCGCGCCGCCGCCAATATAAATTAATTAGCAGTAATGAGCGCGCCATATTCGCGCTTTATGGCGAATAAATTCTTGTTTAGAGCCTCCTCCTTATATTAATGTGGTTCATTGTTTTCTGACAGGCTTTTATAGCGTGTTCGCTTTATTGTGGGATTTTGTTTTTATGTTATTAGGTGTTAGAACGCGCTTTTTGATCGTGGAATAAACTTTGGTCTTATTAACACCTGCTTTTTAGATTGTTGATCTTACAATGTTACCTGTGCTGCATAGACATTAAATACGTTATTTTATATACTACTAGTACGCCTTGTCCACGCACTAGCAATATATCAAGCGATGCGACTCCCGTTGAACGCTACGCAAAGTCTCCTATTTCCGTAATGTTTTTTGACTCATCGTTTTCAATTCGAAAAGCGATAGATTCGATTAATCTAATTGCAAAAATCCCAAAGTTTTTTGTAATAAAGTGATGAAACCTATGTACATTTTTAAAATGAGGCATTTTCTCTCTTTTTTTTTAGGAGTTCGTGGCTAAATAATAACAGCCACTCGGATCGATCTTTAGGTTAAGCCGTGCTTGCCTAGGTTGGTCTGTGGATGGGTAACCACCCTTACATACATAGTTTCCTTCGTGACGGAAAGTACGTTAAGCTGTTGGTCCCGCTGTCGTTTGTAGATCTTTGACTGTTGTTACAGGTAGTCAGTGGCCCAAAAAGTCCGACAACCAGTCATACCAAGTATCTTACTAGTATTAACCAGTACTTACTGGGTTGTGGAAGTAAAATAGGCAGTCGCTCCTGTAAAATACTGGTATTCAGTTGCATCCGGTTAGACTGGAAGTCGCCCTCAACATAGTTGGGAAAAGGCTAGGCAGATGATGATGATGATTTTGTTATTATTATTTTGTTGTTCTTCATGTTTCTTCTCATTTAAGAGAGCCTAAGAAACCAAGTGAAATTTAAATAGAGAAAGTGGATGATAGTGTGAAGTCAGAAACTTTCGGGTGATTCGACAGGTGTTGAGAATGGTGGCTTTTTGCAGCATGTAAAGTGTGATTAGGCATCTGTAGAGTGTTGAGGCTTTGTGTAAGAGATTTTGGTATAATACCGGTAGATGAGAGAACTATGGGGACTATATGAACAGTTTGTACTTTCCATTGGGTTTTAATTTCAATGGCAAGATCTTGGTATTTACTGAGTTTTTCGGATATTGTAGCTTGAATATTATTATTTTCTGACTTTTTTTTACTTAGGTAGCAGAAATGCCCCATCCCATAAAACATAACGTACCCGATATGCATTGCGCAATTATATTCGTAATCGTAGTGTTATTTTATTGTCTCTCATTTAATATGGGTAGACTACCAATTGCGTATCACTATTCTGTGAGCTCAAGCTGGGTAGCTTAAAGTAGGAATCGGGATGTCCATTCAGGGTAAACATAGATAATGCTGTGATGTTCAGAAAATAGATACATTCAATGTGTAATACTGCTAGTATCGCATTAAGGAAAGGTTGAACGCACAAGTGTACAAGGATAAAGCGTTATTCTATCTCTCCCAGATGGATCTCTAAGCATTTTTTCGCGACAAACGCGCCTTTGAAGCGGTCCCTCAGCGCATAACTTGGAGTCGAAGGCCCCATTTACGTGCAAATCGTCACTTTGTTCGCTCGTTCGACGGAGAAATGGCGTCATCTTTTAACACATACACTTTCTTCACATAGGTGTACGTACCTATGTGTTCTGTGTTAAAAGATAAGCATAGTAAAGGCATAGAGGTTCGAGAAAGCTTGCTTACTAATTACAACGAGTAATATATTAAGAACTCATGTCCAAAAAAAGCGGTCAAGTTGCGGGCCGGCTGCGGGCACAGGCCACTTGGTTTGCATGAGATCTGCTATGGCAATCTTAGATTTGCATAAATTATGCAGTCAAAATTATAATTATAAACATAAACCAACGTTTCACATGTAAATTATAAAAACAAAGAAACTAACTCAACAATTAACAAAAAAAAATGGCGTCAAAGAACTCCTCAACTGCTTACGTCCCGAAGAGGCTGGCAACACTTTGCCTTTGGCCAAGGTCAAAAGCCAGCCCTTGGGTCACGAGAAAAGTCTAAAAACTTGAAACTAAGCGTTTTGAAATCTCCTTAAAAAGGCTGTGAGCACATGGACCATGGTGTCATTGTCTCAAAGTTTTAAGAGCGGGCCGAGCTTCTGGCGCTAATAGATTTTAGGTATTCTATGTGCTCCACGTATGTGTGCGTAAGGCACACCCGCAAAAGCACTGTACGCTAGTGATTGACTAAATCGGAAAGATATCGAATCTTCCATTTATTATTGCACATTTTTTTTTTTGGGATCCTGAAAATAATTAAATAAAAAATAATGTCCGGAATATAATATTATAATAAAAATAAACTATATCTAGCTAAAGAATATATTAATAAGTAAATTAAAACAATAAAATATCCGGTTACGTTGGTTTAAGCCAGCGGTCGGCAACCCGCGGCCGTCTCACTTGCGGCCCGTAAAAGTTTTGTAAAAAGTTATAATTAATAAAGTTATATTAGTTATTATTGTAGTATAATTATCAAAATAAAATAAATGCATGAACAAACCACAATAGACCGTATAGTGTGAATCCAGCCTTAAGGTAGTCGATATTTTTATTATTTTTTCCATAGAAATTTCGGGAGGGAATTACTCCACTGTTGGACACTGTACATACAAACTCCAAAGTTATACATGATATCGTTTTGTCTCAATAATAATTTTACACACACACAACACAGAACAGCACAACAGGAAACAGAATAGTAAAATAAAAAGCCATTAAGGCTGATGTTCCAGGGTAGCCCGCGAAATTTTAAATTTTCTTACGTTTTTTGCAATTCGCAGGCCAGTGCTAGGTTGTATGTTGATTAAAATTGTTTGTTTGCGACTGTAAGACGTATGTAGTTACAGAATTATAATCATCAAAATCATCAATACAACTCTCCAAGTTCATAAAGGTGCAAGAATGATTTTGACCTTGGAAAAGTAATTTTTCCACCTTTATGAACTTTGAGGGTTGTATTGATGATTTTGATGAATATAATTCTGTAACTACATACGTCTTACAACCGCGAATAATATTTTAATCAACATACAACCTAGCGCTGGCCTGCAAATTGCAAAAAACGTAAGAAAATTTGAATTTCGCGGGCTACCCTGAAGCATTCGCCTTAAAGAGTTACGAGCTACCAAAGATTCGTTTTACTTTTTATTGCCAATTTTAACGCAACTTTGGGCGTAAATTAGTAATAAAAGATGTGTCAAATTTCCAAAACAAGTCGGTACTGACAAAGCACAATTATCGAAGAATTCAATAAATTTGATTTGAACTTGATTTATGCGCTGGTTTTTTTTATAAAACTCGATTTTCCAAAGTTCTTTTCGTATTTTTTTAGGCACCTTTTACTATGAATTATCTTGCATCTCACTGAGCTCATTCTGTCGGGCACGATGCCAGGTGAGACAGCGTGCTTTTTGGGCACGCACAACAGTGAGTTCGAGCCCGCGACAAGTGCAACCTCAACAAGTGCTTTTCATTTTTTCTATGGGATATGATACGTAGGTATATTGGGCTTCTAGAGTTAATATCACAAGTGCGGCCCGCCTTTAGTTTATTTTGCCACCTTGTGACCCTTGCCTGCCAAAAGGTTGCCGACCGCTGGTTTAGGCTGTCATGGCCTATTGAAACAGTAGTTAGTAGCACGAGGATAAGGCATAATATACGATAATTCAAAGCCAAAAACACTCCACCGATTTAACCTCAAATTTAATTAACTTACTTTACGAAAGTAGGTTACGCGTTTCTCTACTATGCTGTAAAATAATCAAAATTCGTAAAAACATTACTACAAATCGATATTCCAACCGGGTTAAAACGGTTGACAAATTAAAAAATCGACTATAATAGCAATATTTCATTCGTCAGTCGATATTGTCGACAGCCTACGTCAGTGGATCTCCACACGCACATCCCTAACTAGTCGCAAGAAGAAGCGGCTGTACTACGCGAAGTATCCGCTTAATGAAGTATCGTTTTGTGATTTTTACATTGCTTGTCCAGTGACTTAGCGACAAACTTACGTAGTGGTCAAAGAGCAATGTATTTATTGCAAAAATAGTACAGTCGTCACGTTGTTATTGTTACGATCGCGGTCCGAAAGTCGAAATTTAATAAATTATATTTCTATGGCGCGCCGCAAAAATCAACAAGCGACACAAGCTCCCCGTCCAACAGCCGAAGCAGGACTAAAGCGGATAGGGGGGAAGCGTGGCGGCTCTGGTTAGAACGGGCGGAACGCACACTAATTTAGGTATTTCCTTCATAATTTTCAAACAAAGACACATTTCGAAAATGTAAAACGTATACGTTATAGAAAACATGTAGTTTTGTTATTATTCAAAATCTGATGATCTTCCGTGAAGTATTTACGCCGTACTTAGGGTTTATTTTGTTTTTTAGAGATTACTTTGGATTTTTTTTCTATCGAGAAAACTAAAAGTAATCGTGTTTCTAAAGCGTACGATGTATTGAGTGAATCCTTAAATATCTTACATATTAATTGCATAACTGAAGGATAAGTAATAACGATGCAGTAAGGGATCAAGCGAATGCAATTATTTTGGAATTACGTATCGTTTGCTCGGTAGCGCCTTAAACCCAAATGGTTAAAAAATATAGCTTGTCTTTATAATCATCATGACTTAAACATTCACATCGCTTAACTAAAGTTTGTGCCAAATCATGATAATTATGATTGTCCTATATTTTAATAATATTATGAAGGCCTAATTCAATGATACTAACAGCAGAAGACATTATGACAAAACAAACTTAACCTTTAGCACAAATCTTTGGCCACAGTAAGTAGCTCAAATAAAACATAATAACTCGTACAACAAACATCTCTTTGTTACTAAGACTTCATAAAGAGCCGGAGTTGGTAAGCAAAGTTTTTGTAAATAAGCTGAAACAAAGGCAGCCCCGCCGGGCCAGCCGCCCGCGCCCCCGGAGGACGGCACGAAATGTAATAACGAATTCTGATTATTATAATAAGTTGCTACGAAAAAAGTCCAGGTAATGGATGATTTATTCGATTTATAACATTCTATTATAGAGAAAAGAGCTGTCTTTTCTTTACTTAAACTTTTAGGCCTTACATTAGCTACGCCTTGGACTTACGGCCATTTTCAATAACTTACTCACAGGTATCGGTAGGTTGCTATCTCTGTTTGAAATTTAGCTTACGGACCGAAATTTTATTGAGCCCAAAAAAGAGGTTAACATCTCGTGACTTCATTTAATTTCGTCGAGCTTTTTCCTTGAAACTGCACTAAAGTTTGCAAGGTTCACACCCCGGGGAGAGCCGTAGTTACATAACAGCTTAAATATTACACAGCTATACATGTAACTATCGTGATTTTGTCCGCAGTACCTCGTTGCGGGATTCCTGAACTTTCTCAACACGCTGAATCTAATACGTGCTGACTTTATGTTTGCAGACAATTGTTGTGTGGGAAGATTATCTTTCGCCAAATTGTAAAACTTTAAATAATTTCCTAAATTACTTTCTTTATTCACTTTTCTTACATACTATTTACAAATATTCCAAAAAAGAAAATTAATATTATTTAAAAAAATCGGCCAAGCGCGAGTTGGACTCGCGCACCGAGTGTTCCGTATAAACTTGTATGTATTTTGTTATTAAACATTTTACGGTTTACAGTCAAGGGCGGATCCAGCTTTGGCGCCAGGGGACGGTCACATTGTCGTGGTCAAGTCACAAGAAGTTACTATTTAATTTTGATAATAATAGATCCAAGTTAAAAGTAGGTATTTTATAAGTCCAATAGGGAAACGTCAAAAAGGTAGACCGCAAACAAGATGGGAAGACGATATAAGAGAAACGGCCGGCCCACATTGGATGCAGAAAGCTAAAGACAGAACCAAATGGAATTCTTTGGAGGAGGCCTTCACCTAAAAAAGGGGTTCTTGCAATTGGCAACATTAAAATAAAATAATACTTTGAAGCACCTACTTTTTTTAACAAAATATAATGTATGTTTATAATAGAAAATAGTTTATTTTAAGTGAAATGCAAGAAATAAAAGGCTTTTTTTTTTATTTTTTTTTATTTTATTATTTTATAAGTAAGTACTGCACTTAAAAATACCTACCTTTATTTAAATAACAAAATCAAATTCTCCCGAAACGTGCTATTACTTCACTACTTCAGAAATGAAGACATCCGCAAGAGAACAAAGGTTACCGACGTAGCCCGAAGAATTGCCAAACTTAAGTGGCAGTGGGCAGGGCACATTGCTCGCAGAACGGATGGCCGATGGGGCCGAAATATAATATATATATATATATATATATATATATATATATAGAGATACCATCACGGTATTGATATTGTCAAATGTGGCTCCAATATACAAATCCGCTCCGATAAATGTTGATCCGATTCAAACGGACCAATCACAATGAAGCACTTTCTTACTTCCTCCGTGATTGGCCGACGGTGGTCACTCCAACGTTGCCGTTCCGCTTACTACAAATCTTCGTGAATTTTAGTACAAAGATTGCTAGCACGCCGGAGACGGACATAGGCTACTTTTTATCAGCTATCGAGGCTCTGCAGTACCTGACGTGGAACATCAAGAGTCCAGTTAAACTGTACGAGATACGGAAATTATGCCTTTGTAAAAGTTGTTCATCGTGATGGGCCGCTTCTGCTGGCACTTAGAAATTGAGGACCTGGAGTACCTGATGTGGAATATCAAGAGCCCCATTGAGCTAGTACATTAACAACTCACAGTATTAGAGCTAATAAGGAAGTCGGTTAAAAAAAAAAAAAAAATTAAAAAACCTGACTGCGTAAAAAATAACTAATAACTTTAAATAAAAAACTGAAAAGAATAAAACAATTCAGGAGACCGGACATATTGACTGCAACAGTCGGGACCCATATTGGATGTAATGTCTAGATTATTTAATGGGTCCCGACTGTTGCAGTCAATATGTCCTCTTTTCAGTTTTTTATTTAAAGTTATTAGTTATTTTTTACGCAGTCAGGTTTTTTAATATTTAAATTATTTTTTTTTATTTTACACTTTTTAGTTACATCATATCAAACCATTTCAAAATCCTCATGATGAGCCCTTTATCGAGCCGTCTAGGCTGCAGAGCGCGCCAAAAATTTGAATTTGGCGCTAAAAAACCGCCATTTTGTGTCTTGATTTTTTTGATATACCCAGTGTCACTTTCACAGTAAATACGAATCTAACGACACCTCTCAAGCTAAAATCCATCTAGTCGTACAGGCTGCAGAGCGTGCCAAATATTTGAATTTTATTTAGGTACTTTTATTATACTACTTGCTGTTGCCCGTGGCTTCGCCCGCTTGAAGTTCGGTAACTGTCCCCTGGGATCATACTAAAGGGATAAATAGTTACTTGTTAATTCAGGTTATAAATATGATTCAGGTTATAATTATGGTTATAAAATTATGTGCCAAATTTCATAATCATCACAATAATTATAATCTATTTATTTATTTAATCATCACAATCACCATCACAATCACCATCACTGTCACATTCACCATCACAGTCACCATCACCATCACTATCAAAATCACCATCACCATCACTATCACAATCACAATCACCATCACCATCACTATCACAATCACTGTCACTATCACCATCACAATCACTATCGCTATAACAATCACCATCACTATCACAATCACCATCACTGTCACATTCACCATCACAGTCACCATCACCTTCACCATCACTATCACAATCACTATCGTCATCACTATCACAATCACCATCAATATCACTATCGCAACCACCATCACTGTCACATTCACCATCACAATCATCATCATTATCACTGTCACTATCACAATTACTATCACCATCACTATCACAATCACCATCACCATCATTATCACCATCATTATCACCATCACTGTCACATTCACCATCACAATCACCATTATTATCACTGTCACTATCACAATTACTATCACCATTACTATCACAATCACTATCGCAGTCACTATCACAATCACCATCACAATCACTATCGCAATCGCCATCACAATCACAATCACCATCATCGTTATCACAATCACCATCATCGTTATCACAATCATTATCATCGTTATCACAATCATCATCATCATTATCACAATCATCATCATCGTTATCACAATTATCATCATCGTTATCACAATTATCATCATTATCACAATCATCACAATAAATCAACAATAACCCTGTAATGAAGTCGAATCCGCCATCTTTTGGATCTCAAAATAAATGCCATATTCGTAATCAGCACCCCTGATAATCTCGAAATCGACACACATATTGATTTTTAGACATTTTAACCCCATCGCACCCCAACGTTACAGGGGATGAGAGTATTTCAGGTCCACCACATTAAATCTTAAAATCGTTTATTTTGTAATACACCCGACCCAATACACCATACAAACAATAACCATGTTGATTTTCAGACTTTTTCGCCCCATTTCCCCCTTTAGGGGTTGAATTCTGAAAAAACCTAAAACACAAAATAATGTTAACAACTCATATATCAATAGGAGTATTCTTGTGGAGTTTCGAACAAAACACACAGTACAGCTAACAGCTAACAGTCTAACTAATTTTGTTTCCCCATACAAACTTTCGACTCCCGTTTCACCCCCTTAGGGGGTAACATCTTAGGGGTGAATTTTGAAAAAACCTTTCTTAGTGTACCCCTAAATCTCATTAGGAACCTATGGGCCTAATTTGGAATATCTAGACTCAGTGGTTTGGGCTGTGCATTGATTTTTAGAGTTTGTCACCCCAATACCCCTCTTAGGGGCTGAATTCTGAGAAAACCTGAAACCTGTTTCTACTCATTTATCAATAAGAGCACTCCTGTGAAGTTTCGAATAAAATAGTCTAACTAATCTTGTTTCCCCATACAAACTTTGGAGCCCCGTTTAATATAATAAAGAATTTTTCTTTTAAGGGGGCTTAAGGGATAAATTTTGAAAAATTCTTTGTTATTGCACTCCTAGACCACATAAGGGACCTACGAATCAGTAGACCCAGTGGTTTGGGCTGTGCGTTGGTATATCACCCAGTCAGTCGGTCAGTTTACCATTTTATAATTATATGGATTTGTAATTTCAAATTACTTTCAAACATATAAGTTGTATATAGTTTTGTAATCACCTTTTAAAACCCTTCAGTTTGATACCCCACTCGATGGTATTAGAAGAAGAAAAAAAATCGAACTCCACAATATGGCACCCCAAATTTACGATATTTAATTGCTTTTTAATTATAGTGTAGCCAGTGACACTCGCGCCATCAAGACGAATCTAACGACATTTATTCTATCCAAATCCTTCCATCCGTTGAGGAATTACGAGGGAACAAAGAAACGGACATACACATAACCCTCCTTTTGGGCTTCGCCGCAGTCGGGTAAAAAACGTGGATTCTCATAGATTTTTATAGGCAATATCTGTAGTCTAGACGTTGAAGTAACAAGTAAAATCATGTATGAAAAAAAACTAGATCTAAAGTGTCACCAGTGCATAGCTGAAGCCTTAGATTAGCGAAAATAATTATAAAATTCTATGTTTGAATCTTAAAGTCCAAAATAAATTATTCATAGTATTCTGGACAGACAGCTCTCCAGTTTTAAATACAATAATAACAGGGCTATAAAAAATCACGGCAAGAATACTCAGAATTTATACAAAAGTATCAGCAGAGCATGGTTGAAGATAAAGATTAGCAAAAAAATATGAAAATTACTGTCAACAGAAAGTGTGTTCGCAAAAAAAAATCTATAATTAATTATGAGTGGTATAGAGGACCTAGAACTCCTCGGTTTCAGATACAATAAAAGTAGTGCTAAAAAATTACTTGGAAAGTAGACCTAGAACTCACACTCAGATATCAGCAGATCACGGTTGAAAATGAAGAATTGCAGAAATCATGAACAGATGTCGTGTTCTTATTATAAAATCAATAATCAATTATGAGTAGTATTGAGGACCTAGAATTCCTTGAATTTACATACCGCAATAGTAGTGCCAAAAAAAAACATGGAAAGCAAACCTAGAACTCACACTCAGATATCAGCAGATCATGCCTGAATATTAAGAAATACAGAAATCATGAACAGATTTCGTGTTCGCATTATAAAATCAATAATTAATTATGAATAGTATTAAGGACCTAGAACTCCTCGGTTTTGCATACCTCAATAAAAGTGCTAAAGAAAAACATGAAAATCAAACCTAGAATTCAGACTCAGATATCAGCAGATCATGCCTGAATATTTATGATTGCAGAAATTATAAACAGATTTCGTGTTCGCATTATAAAATCAATAATTAATTATGAGTAGTATTGAGGACCTAGTACTTCTCGGTTTTGCATACCTCAATAAAAGTGCAAAAGAAAAACATGAAAATCAAACCTAGAATTCAGACTCAGATATCAGCAGATCATGCCTGAATATTTAGAATTGCAGAAATTATGAACAGATTTCGTCTTCGCATTATGAAATCAATAATTAATTATGAGTAGTATTGAGGACCTAGAACTCCTCGGTTTCAGATATACCAAAAAAAGTTCTGTAGAAAAACATGAAAAGTAAACCTAGCACTCACACTCAGATATCAGCAGATCACGGTTGAAAATTAAGAATTGCAGAAATTATAAACAGATTTCGTGTTTGCATTAAAAAATCTAAAATTTATTATAAGTAGTATTAAGGACCTAGAACTCCTCGGTTTAAGATACCTCAATAGTAGTGCTAAAGAAAGACATGAAAATCAAACCTAGAACTCACACTCAGATATCAGCAGATCACGGTTGAAAATTAAGAATTGCAGAAATCATGAACAGATTTGGTGTTTGCATTAAAAAATCTAAAATTAATTATACGTAGTATTACGGACGTAAAACTCCTCGGTTTTAGATACCACAATAGCAGTGCTAATAAAAAACATGAAAATCAAACCTAGAACACACTCAGATATCAGCAGATCATGCCTGAATATTTAGAATTCAAGAAATCATGAACAGATTTCGTCTTCGCTTTAAAAATCAAGAATTAATTATGAATAGTATTGAGGACCTAGAACTCCTCGGTTTTAGATACACCAATAATAGTGCTACAGAAAAACACGGAAAACAAATCTAGAACTTACACTCAGATATCAGCAGATCATGCCTGAATATTTACAGTTGCAGAAATCATGAACAGATTTCGTGTTTGCATTATAAAATCAATAATTAATTATGAAAAGTATAAAGGACATAAACTTCCATGGGTTTACATACCTCAATAGTAGTGCCAAAGAAAAACATGGAAAACAAACCAAGAACTCACACTCAGATATCAGCAGATCACGGTTGAAAATTAAGAATTGCAGAAATCATGAACAGATTTCGTGTTTGCATTAAAAAATCTAAAATTAATTATACGTAGTATAACGGACGTAAAACTCCTCGGTTTTAGATACCTCAATAGTAGTGCTAATAAAAAACATAAAAATCAAACCTAGAACTCACACTCAGATATCAGCAGATCATGCCTGAATATTTAGAATTCAAGAAATCATGAACAGATTTCGTGTTCGCATTATAAAATCAATAATTAATTATGAAAAGTATTGAGGACCTCAATTTTTTTGGTTTTACATACCTCAATAGTAGTGCCAAAGAAAAACATGGAAAACAAACCAAGAACTCACACTCAGATATCAGCAGATCACGGTTGAAAATTTAGAATTGCAGAAATCATGAACAGATTTCGTGTTTGCATTATAAAATCAATAATTAATTATGAGTGGTATTGAGGACCTAGAACTTCTCGGTTTCAGATAAACCAAAAGAAGTTCTGTAGAAAAACATGAAAAGTAAACCAAGCACTGACACTCAGATATCAGCAGATCACGGTTGAAAATGAAGAATTGCAGAAATCATTAACAGATTTCGTGTTTGCATTAAAAATCTAAAATTAATTATCAGTAGTATTTAGGACCTAGAACTCCAGAGTTTTAGATACACCAATAGTATTCCTAAATAAAACCATGAAAATTAAACCTAGAACTCACCCTCAGATATCAGCAGATCATACTTGAATATTAAGAATTGCAGAAATCATGAACAGATTTCGTCTTCGCATTAAAAAACCAAGAATTAATTATGAGTAGTATTGAGGACCTAGAACTCGTTGGTTTTACATACTTCAATAAAAGTGCTAAAGAAAAACATGAAAATCAAACCTAGAACTCAGACTCAGATATCAGCAGATCATGCCTGAATATTTATGATTGCAGAAATTATAAACAGATTTCGTGTTCGCATTATAAAATCAATAATTAATTATGAGTAGTATTGAGGACCTAGAACTCCTCGGTTTTAGATATCTCAATAATAGTGCTAAAGAAAGACATCAAAATCAAACCTAGAACTCACACTCAGATATCAGCAGATCACGGTTGAAAATTAAGAATTGCAGAAATCCTGAACAGACTTCGTCTTCGCATTCTGAAATCAATATGTAATTATGAGTAGTATTAAGGACCTAGAACTCGTCGGTTTTCACACTCAGATATCAGCAGATCATGGTTGAAAATTGAGAAATGCAGAAATCATTAACAGATTTCGTCTTCGCATTAATAAATCAAGAATTAATTATGAGTAGTATTGAGGACCTAGAACTAGATATCTGAGTGTGAGTTCTAGGTTTGATTTTCATGTCTTTCTTTAGCAGTATTATTGGTGTATCTAAAACTCCGGAATTCTAGGTCTTTAATACTACTCATAATTAATTATTGATTTTATAATGCGAACACGAAATCTGTTCATGATTTCTGCAACTGTAAATATTCAGGCATGATCTGCTGATATCTGAGTGTGAGTTCTAGGTTTGCCTTCCATGTTTTTCTTTAGCACTACTATTGGTGTATCTAAAACTGAGGAGTTCTAGGTCCTCAATACTACTCATAATTAATTATTGATTTTATAATGCGAACACGAAATCTGTTCATGATTTCTGCAATTCTAAATTTTCAACCGTGATCTGCTGATATCTGAGTGTGAGTTCTAGGTTTGATTTTCATGTTTTCTTTAGCACTACTATTGAGGTATCTAAAACCGAGGAGTTCTAGGTCCCTTAATATTACTGATAATTAATTTTAGATTTTTTAATGCAAACACGAAATCTGTTAATGATTTCTGCAATTCTTAATTTTCAACCGTGATCTGCTGATATCTGAGTGTGAGTGCTAGGTTTACTTTTCATGTTTTTCTACAGAACTTCTATTGGTTTATCTGAAACCGAGAAGTTCTAAGTCCTCAATACCACTCATAATTAATTATAGATTTTTTTTACGAACACGAAATTTGTTCATGATTTCTGTATTTCTAAATATTCAGGCATAATCTGCTGATATCTGAGTGTGAGTTCTAGGTTTGCTTTCCATTTTTTTCTTTGGCACTACTATTGCGATATGTAAATTCAAGGAATTCTAGGTCCTTAATACTACTCATAATTGATTATTGATTTTATAATAAGAACACGACATCTGTTCATAATTTCTGCAGTTCTAAATATTCAGGCATGATTTGCTGATATCTGAGTGTGAGTTCTAGGTTTGCTTTCCATGTTTTTCTGTAGCACTACTATTGTTGTATCTAAAACCGAGGAGTTCTAGGCCCTTAATACTACTTATAATTAATTATTGATTTTATAATGCGAATACAAAATCTGTTCATGATTTCTGCAATTCTTAATTTTCAACCGTGATCTGCTGATATCTGAGTGTGAGTTCTAGGTTTGTTTTCCATGTTTCTCTTTAGCAATATTATTGAGGTATCTGAAACCGAGGAGTTCTAGGTCCTCAATACCACTCATAATTAATTATAGATTTTTCTTACGAACACGAAATCTGTTCATGATTTCTGCAATTCTTAATATTCGAGTATGATCTGCTGATATCTGAGTGTGAGTTCTAGATTTAATTTTCATGATTTTCTTTATCAATACTATTGGTGTATCTAAAACCGAAGAGTTCTATAATGCGAACACGAAATCTGTTCATGATTTCTGCAATTCTAAATTTTCAACCGTGATCTGCTGATATCTGAGTGTGAGTTCTTGGTTTATTTTTCATGTTTTTCTTTAGCAATACTATTGACGTATCTGAAACCGAGGAGTTCTAGGTCCTCAATACTACTCATAATTAATTATTGATTTTTAAATGCGAAGACGAAATCTGTTTATGATTTCTTGAATTCTAAATATTCAGGCATGATCTGCTGATATTTGAGTGTAAGTTCTAGGGTAGATTTTCATGTCTTTCTTTAGCACTACTATTGAGGTATCTAAAACCGAGGAGTTTTTGGTCCTAAATACTACTGATAATTAATTTTAGATTTTTTTAATGCAAACACGAATTCTGTTAATGATTTCTGCAATTCTTAATTTTCAACCGTGATCTGCTGATATCTGAGTGTGAGTTCTAGGTTTGATTTTCTTGTTTTCTTTAGCACTACTATTGAGGTATCTAAAACCGAGGAGATCTAGGTCCCTTAATATTACTGATAATTAATTTTAGATTTTTTAATGCAAACACGAAATCTGTTAATGATTTCTGCAATTCTTAATTTTCAACCGTGATCTGCTGATATCTGAGTGTGAGTGCTAGGTTTACTTTTCATGTTTTTCTACAGAACTTCTATTGGTTTATCTGAAACCGAGAAGTTCTGAGTCCTCAATATCACTCATAATTAATTATAGATTTTTTTTACGAACACGAAATCTGTTCATGATTTCTGCAATACTTAATATTCAAGTGTGATCTGCTGATATCTGAGTATGAGTTCTAGGTTTAATTTTCATGGTTTTCTTTAGCAATACTATTGGTGTATCTAAAACCGAGGAGTTCTAGGTCCTTAATACTACTCATAATTAATTATAGATTTTATAATGCGAACACGAAATCTGTTCATGATTTCTGCAATTCTTAATATTCAACCGTGATCTGCTGATATCTGAGTGTGAGTTCTAGGTCTACTTTCCAAGTAATTTTTTAGCACTACTTTTATTGTATCTGAAACCGAGGAGTTCTACGTCCTCTATACCACTCATAATTAATTATAGATTTTTTTTTGCGAACACGAAATCTGTTGACAGTAATTTTCATATTTTTTGCTAATCTTTATCTTCAACCATGCTCTGCTGATACTTTTGTATGAATTCTGAGTGTTCTTGCCGTGATTTTTTATAGCCCTGTTATTGTTGTATTTAAAACTGGAGAGTTGTCTGTGCAGAATACTATACATAATTTATTTTGGACTTTATGATTCAAACATAGAATTTTATAATTATTTTCGCTAATCTAAGGCTTCAGCTATGCACTGGTGACACTTTAGATCTAGTTTTTTTTCATACATGATTTTACTTGTTACTTCAACGTCTAGACTACAGATATCTAAATATATAAAAGAAGAAACTGACTGACTGACTGACTGATTGACTGACTGACTGACTGACTCATCTATCAACGCACAGCCCAAACCGCTGGGTCTACAGATTCCAAATTTGGCAAGTAGGTTCCTTATGTGGTCTAGGGGTGCACTAAGAAAGGATTTTTCAAAATTCATCCCCTAAGGGGGTTAAACGGGGCTCCAAAGTTTGTATGGGGAAACAAGATTAGTTAGACTATTTTATTCGAAACTTCACAGGAGTGCTCCTATTGATAAATGAGTAGAAACGGGTTTCAGGTTTTTTCAGAACTCAACCCCTAGGAGGGGGAAATGGGGTGGCAAAGTATAAAAATCTATGCACAGCCCAAACCGATGAGTCTAGAGATTACAAATTTGGCAAGTAAGTTCCTTATGTAGTTTAGGGGTGCACTGAGAAAGAATTTTTCAAAATTCAACCCTTAAGGGGGTTAAACGGGGCTCCAAAGTTTGTATGGGTAAAACAAGATTAGTTAGACTATTTTATTCGAAACTTCACAGGAGTGCTCCTATTGATAAATGAGTACAAACAAGTTTCAAGTTTTTTCAGAATTCAACCCCTAAGAGGGGGAAATGGGGTGGCAAAGTATAAAAATCAATGCACAGCCCAAACCGCTGAGTCTAGAGATTCCAAATTTGGCAAGTAGGTTCCTTATGTGGTCTAGGGGTGCACTAATAAGGATTTTTCAAAATTCAACCCCTAAGGGGGTTAAACGGGAATCCAAAGTTTGTATGGGTAAAACAAGATTAGTTAGACTATTTTATTCGAAACTTCACAGGAGTGCTCCTATTGATAAATGAGTACAAACAAGTTTCAAGTTTTTTCAGAATTCAACCCCTAAGAGGGGGAAATGGGATGGCAAAGTATAAAAATCAATGCACAGCCCAAACCGCTGAGTCTAGAGATTCCAAATTTGGCACAAAGGTTCTTTATGAGGTTTAGGGGTGCATTAAGAAAGGAATTTTCAAAATTCACCCCCTTAGGGGTTGGAACGGGAGTCCAAAGATTACGTGGGGAAATAAGATTAGTTAGACTATTTTATTCGAAACTTAACAGGAGTACTCCTATCGATAAATGAGTTAACGTTTGTGTTTCAGTTTTTTTTCAGAATTCAACCCCTAAAGGGGGAAATGGGGTAACAAAGTCTGAAATTCAGCATAAGTATTGTTTTTATGGTGAATTGGGTCGGGTGTATTACAAAAACAACGATTTTAATATTTAATGTGGCAGACCTGAAATACTACCATTCCCTGTTGGGGTGCGATGGGGTTGAAATGTCTAAAAATCAATATGGGTGTCGATACCGAGATTATCAGGGGTGCTGATTACAAAAATGGCATTTATTTTGAGATCCAGATGATAATGATTGTGATTACGATGATGATAATTGTGATAATGATGACGATGATTGTGATAATGATGACGATGATTGTGATGATGATGATTTTGATTACGATGATAATGATTGTGATTACGATGATTGTGATTGTGATTGTGATGGTGTTTCTGATGGTGATGGTGATTGTGATTGTGATGGTGATTGTGATGGTGATTGTGATGGTGATGGTGATTGTGATGGTGTCGGTGATTGTCATGGTGACAGCGATGGTTGTGATAACGAGGACGGAGATTGTGATGATGATGATTGTGATTAAGATGATAATGATTGTGATTACGATTATAATGATTGTGATAACGATGATGGTGATTGTGATAGTGATTTTGATGGTGATTGTGATGGTGATTGTGAAAGTGGCAGTGATTGTGATGGTGATGGTGATTGTGATTGTGACAGTGATGGTGATTGTAATAATGATGTAGATTATTGTGATAACTATGATAATGATTGTGATAACGAGGGTAGTGATTGTGATGGTGATGGTGATGGTGATTGTGATAGTGATGGTGATTGTGATGGTGATGGTGATTGTGATGGTGATGGTGATTGTGATTTTGATTGTGATAGTGTTGGTGATTGTGATAATGATTGTGGTTGAGATAGTGATGGCGATTGTGATCATGATGATTGTGATTAAGATGATAGTGATTGTGATTAGGATGATAATGATTGTGATTACGATTATAATGATTGTGATGACGAGGATGGAGATTGTGATGATGATGATTGTGAATACGATGATAATGGTTGTGATTACGATGATAGTGATTGTGATAATGATGATAACGATTGTGATTACGATGATAATGATTGTGATAACGATGATGGTGATTGTGATACTGATTTTGATGGTGATTGTGATGGTGATGATGATTGTGATAGTTATTCTGAGAGTGGTGGTGATTGTGATGGTGATAGCGATGGTGATTGTGATGGTGATTGTGATGGTAATTGTGATGGTGATTGTGATGGTGATGGTGATTGTGATGGTGATTGTGATGGTGATTGTGATGGTGATTGTGATGGTGATTGTGATGGTGATTGTGATGTTGATTGTGATGGTGATTGTGATGGTGATTGTGATGGTGATTGTGATGGTGATTGTGATGGTGATTGTGTTGGTGATTGTGTTGGTGATTGTGTTGGTGATTGTGATGGTGATTGTGATGGTGATTGTGATGGTGATTGTGATGGTGATTGTGGTGGTGATTGTGATGGTGCTTGTGATGGTGATTGTGATGGTGATTGTGATGGTGATTGTGATTGTGATAGCGATAGTGATGGGGATTGTGATGGTGATTGTGATGGTGATTGTGATGGTGTTTATGATGGTGATTGAGATAGTGATGGTGATAGTGAGTGTGATAATGACTGTGATTACGATGATAATTATTGTGATAACGATGATGGTGATTGTGATAGTTATTTTGATGGTGATTGTGATGGTGATGGTGATTGTGATAGTGATTGTGATAGCGATAGTGATGGGGATTGTGATGGTGATTGTGATTGTGATAGTGATGGTGATTGTGATTGTTATGGGGATTGTGATGGTGATTGTGATTGTGATAGTGATAGTGATGGTGATTGTGATAATGATGGCGGTTGTGATAGTGATGGTGATTGTGATAATAATAATTGTGATGATTATGAAATGTGGCACATAGATAGTTTATAACCTGGATTAACATGGAAGACACTATTATCCCTTTAGTATGATCCAGTGGGACAGTTACCGAACTTCACGCGAGCGAAGCCGCGGGCAACAGCTAGTTGCTTATAAAAATCGGTGAGAATCCACGTTTTATGTAATTATTGGCATTTGTATGTATAGTATCGACTTTTTTCTGGTTTGAAGTCACTGTTTCTTTTTATTTTTTTCTTTTTTATGGTCACAGAACTATATCAAAAATGTATTAAGAACTATAGAACTCATCATTGTGCGCCTAAAACACTTTGAAAAATTTAGTTTTAGAAAAAATGATCTGCTACCGGAAGTTAGCAGATCATATTTTCGTTTGACTGTTTTTCCTGAAAAAGGGCAGAACTATTTCTGAAAAGTATCAGGAACTCCAGAACTATGCTAATGCGAATTGAAACAAAAAGAGAGATAAGAGCGTATGTTTCGCGTACGGTTTTGAATTCATGATCTTACACAGCACCAGACATTAAAAAGTCGTATAAACACGATTTAAATCGTACGGTTGGCAACACTGCCTTTGACTCGTATCGCTCCTGACGCGAGCGCCGCGAGTCGCGAGACGAGGCACGAGCGTCTGTTCACACTCTCACCTCGGGCCTCGTCTCGCGACTCGTACGCGAGTGTAAATACCGTATAAAATAAAGCTGTCCACACACAGAGTAGGAGGCGGTTTTTTCGGTGTTATTCGAATTAGTATGAAATCCGGAGAGTAGGCATGGCTAGCTTTTCGTCGCACCGCGCAACGTCTACGTGTGGACACCTCCGCTCCGCGCTCTGTGCCTGCACAGCACATCGATAAACAACTTAATCATGCCTTCTGGAGCAAGGATCATCTGATTCTGTCTTTTCAATTTGCTTCCTTCGGGAATGTAACCTACGATCTGATCGAAAAACCAACACCCTAACCACTAGACCACGGAGGCAGTTTAAGAAGAGCGCCAATGAATTGTGGTGAACGTGAGGGAGTGAGACCTAGGTTCTACAGTGGTCAACTAACATGTGGTCAATCTAAAGCTACGTTCGTGTGACCAAGCGTCACACGAACTTTTTTAATTTCGAAAATGTGGAAATCTTCTTAGTTTGCGAGCACTAATCACTACACCACTTGAAAAACTACTGGTGCATTGCTGCTGCCACAAAGTAGGTAAGTAGGTACCTACCTAAGTATGGAGCGGCGGCAGCTGCTATTGCTAGCTAGTAGGTACCTACCTACCTAGATCTGTAATTTTACTTCAACGTGAAGAGACTCTGGTGTTGAAACTAGAATGAGTAGGTACCTACATCAGCTGTAAGTAGGTAATTAGTAAATGGCCTTGGGTCAACTTTTATTGCAGACGTTAGAAATAATCTTAATTAAGGCGACGTATCACTGTGCACTTGCTGCTGCCACAAAGTAGGTAAGTAGGTACCTACCAAGTATGGCGCGGCGGCGGCTGCTACTGCTAGCTAATACCTACCTAGATCTGTAATTTTAGTTCAACATGAAGAGACTCTGGTGTTGAAACTAGAATGAGTAGGTACCTACATCAGCTGTAAGTAGGTAATTAGCAGTGTAAAAAGCCTAGGGTCAATTTTAATTGCAGACGTAAGAAAAAAATCTTAACTAAGGTGACGTATGTATCACTGTGCACCTGCTGCTGCCACAAAGTAGATGACGCGACAAACGACGAAGAAATGCGCGACAGCATCTTGTCTCACTTTAACTTGAAGTAGGAACTTATGTTTATTTCATTCGCACGCTAGTGCGATGTTGCCGTTCTGTTTTTTAGTACGTACCCTTCATATTCAGCTCCGGAGCAACATTTACCACTAACAGTCAGATATAAACCGGAGCAGCATTATACGCTTCAGTATCATTTTTTTGACCGTTATTGGATCAACTAAAACCGTAAAATTTTATGACGAGTAATTTAAAAACAGGCAAATGCACATCCACTGACGTCACACGCTGAATTCATATATTCGATAAATAGAGCTCTATCTCACTCCGGAGCCAAATGTACACACGAAATAGGCGGATCAACATTTGTTCTAAATCTAAACTGGATCAACATTTACCGTGATGGGTTGATTATATATATATATATATATATAATATATAATATATATATATATATGAATAGCACATCATCATCATCATCATCATTTCAGCCGAAAGACGTCCACTGCTGGACATAGGCCTCCCCCAAGTGTCGCCACATTGAACGGTCACGTGCGACTCGCATCCAGCGGATTCCCGCAGCCTTCACCAGGTCATCGGTCCACCTAGTGGGAGGCCTTCCAACGCAACGTCTTCCGGTTCGCGGTCGCCACTCCAGAACTTTTCGGCCCCATCGGCCATCCGTTCTGCGAGCAATGTGCCCTGCCCACTGCCACTTAAGTTTGGCAATTCTTCGGGCTACGTCGGTAACCTTGGTTCTCTTGCGGATGTCTTCATTTCTGATTCAATCGCGCAAGGAAACTCCGAGCATAGCCCTCTCCATTGCCCTTTGGGTGACTTTAAGCCTTCTGATGAGGCCCATTGTAAGCGACCACGTTTCGGTCCCGTATGTAATCACTGGCAACACACACTGGTCATAGACTTTCGTCTTGAGACACTGCGGTAGGTTGGACGAGAAGATACCGCGCAACTTCCCGAACGCTGCCCAGCCGAGTCGGATTCGACGATTGACCTCTTTCTCGAAGTTAGACCTACCTAACTGGACCGTTTGTCCCAGGTACACATAATCGTCTACAACTTCGAGTGTAGAGTCTCCGATCTTGATAGGAGTGGGTGTGACATGGGCATTCAACATGACCTTGGTTTTGTCCATGTTCATTTTAAGACCCACTCTTCCGGAAGCTCTACTGAGGTCATCGAGCATTGTACTGAGGTCCTCCATGGTCTCAGCCATGACCACTATGTCGTCGGCAAACCGAAGGTGAGTGATGTACTCGCCATTGACGTTGATGCCTAGCCCTCTCCAGTCCAGAACCTTGAAGACATCCTCCAGTGCAGCAGTAAACAGTTTCGGAGATATGACGTCTCCCTGTCTCACACCTCGCTGCAGGAGGATAGGTTCTGAGACTTGGTCTTGAAGTCGGACTGACATGGTGGCGTTTTTGTACAAACACTTCAACACCTCGATGTACCGATAGTCGATTTGGCACCGTTGGAGAGACTGCAGTACAGCCCAGGTCTCGATCGAATCGAAGGCTTTCTCGTAGTCCACAAACGCTAAACAGAGAGGCAGGTTATACTCTTCGGTCTTCTGTATAACTTGCCGCAGCGTATGTATGTGGTCTACGGTGCTATAGCCTTTTCGGAAACCGGCTTGTTCGGGTGGCTGGAAATCGTCAAACCTGCGCGCGAGACGATTCGTGATGACTCTAGAAAACAACTTGTAGACATGGCTTAGAAGTGAGATGGGCCTATAATTCTTCAACCGGGCATTGTCACCCTTTTTGAAGAAGAGCACCACCACACCCCTGCACCATGCCTGTGGCGTTTTTCCCTCAAGTATGACGGAATTAAACAGCTTCTGAAGGGCCTTAAGTACCGGTTTTCCACCCGCCTTCAGGAGTTCAGCCGTAATTCCGTCATCACCCGGTGCCTTGTTGTTTTTGAGCTGCTTCAGAGCCATCCTAATCTCGTACAGGCTGACGTCCGGGATGTCTTCAGTATAGTGTCGGGTCAGTCTAGCTCTTGGGTCGTTTGCTAGATCTACGACGGGTTTACTAGTTGACGTGTACAACTGTCCATAGAAGCTCTCGATCTCCCTCAGAAGCTCCGGTTTGGCGGATAAGATCCTACCATCGTCGGTCTTCAGTTTCGTGAGCTGGCCCTGCCCAATAGCCAGATCTCTTGCAAATACCTTGGAGCCTTTATTCCGCTCAATCGCGTCTTTAATACGCTCGGTATTAAAGCGGCGGAGGTCGCTTTTCAAGGATTTAGAGATCCGTCTATTGAGCTGCCGATATTTACACGCCTCGTCTGAAGACTGCAGGATCATCTCACGCCGCTCCTTCATGAGCTTGAGAGTGTGATCGGAGAGCCTCTTGTTCTGATCTGTACGACGCGCCTTGAAGAACTTAGACCCGGTCGTATGGACAGTTTCCAAGAACCCATCGTTGTACTCGTCCACTGAGCTTCCTAGGCACTCGAAACGGTTGTGGAGTTCAAGCTGAAAGCTCTCGGGGTTTTGGATTTGGATCTGTGCTGGACGGAGCGTAGACTTCATCAGTCGATACCTTTCAAGCTTGATATTGATGTTCAATGTGCCTCTTACCATGCGGTGATCGCTCCCGGTTTTCACCGAATTGATCACAGAGACATCATTGAACATTTGCTTCTTGGTTGACATAATGAAGTCGATCTCATGTCTTGTTGCACCATCGGGGCTCTGCCAGGTCCACTTCCTGTGCTCACGCTTTTTGAAGAAGGAGTTCATCATATGGCCCTCCTTCTCCATAAAACTAGCCAGTTGGTGACCCCGGCGATTCCGACGTCCAACTCCAAATTGCCCCACCTGCAGCTCATCGCCGTCTCGTTTGCCCAGTTTCGCGTTGAAGTCCCCCATGACAACTGTGAAGTGAGTTTTGGTTGATGTGCTATTACTTCATCTAATTTAATTGGTACGTTTTTATGGACGTGGAAAAGTGTCAATCCGGTTATGATGTTCTTCAACCATTGAAGCTTTTTCGTAGCCACGATTTGATTTTTTGAAGGCTCCAAGAACGAGCGAAACGTGCTCAAAATTTTTAACACTCTACCTTGGGCAAGACCCTTCATGAAGGAGTTACTAGATCGACCCTTAGACAAGAGCGAGCGTAGCGAGCTCGAAATTTTTATGACACTTTGCCTTGGACAGGTTAGAATGGTTTCGATCCTTCATATAGGAGTTACTTGGTCGACTTTTTGATAAATTCAAGAGAAAGTAGTCTAGTAGTAGCGAGCTCGAAAATTTTAACACATTACCTACCTCTTGAACAGGTTAGAATTGTTTCGACCTACTGGAGTTACTTGGGCCTATTATAGACAAAGTTAAGACTCAAGAAAAACTAGGCAATAAGAGCGAGCGAAGCGAGCTAGCAATTTTTTACATCATTGCCTAAGATAATTATGCTATAATTGCATATAAGGCTTCGGGGCAAGGGGCTCTTATAGGTTACATCTCAATATCGCAATTTAGAATATGAACAGAAATCGACTGCGATATATCCTGACTCCGCTGCCACTTCACCATCCACAGCCGATATTCGTTTACAACGACAGAAACTGGAGTATTATCTAGTAACAATGTATAATCGGTTGCTTGTCGTTTCAAAGTTTTCAATGTCTTGATTACTGTATTCGCTTTTTGGCATAAAAATGCTTAGCTAAAACAAAACAAGTATTTCAGGATTCGGTCCTGTAGGTCACTTATTATTCAATCCAGAAGAGGGATGTACATGGCTCTGCGGAAATATTCTTCAGCAGATTGAGCAGGTTGGTTATTGGCCCTAAGTATTTGTCTAAACACTATTCTGGTACATTATGTTTAACAATTTTAATTAGTGGTCCACCTAGGTCCTGAACCCAGCCCAGGGGGGGGGTCATGGGGGTCATGACCCCCCCCCCCTGGATCCGCCCTTGTTTACAGTTTGCTGTAAGATATTGCTAAAACATGATTCTTGGTCACAGGACCCTCTACATTTTGATTCCCTTGAGAGTGTCGACTTTTTATGTTTTTGCGGCATAAACGGCCGTATCTTTTTTTTACGTCAACTTAGAAGTTTGATTTTTTCAGTGCCAACATTTATTTATTAAAATCTCCCTTACAACTATTATTACAGGTATGTCCCTACTGCGATAGCTTGCTCTCAAAACTAACTTAAGTATTTACAATATAAAACTATGTATGAACAACGTAAAAAAACCGACTTCAAAAAATACGAAAAAGTGAAAAATAACTTTAGCTTCAGAAGTCGGTGACCTTTGTTTGATTGATTTAGTTTTTTTGTCATTTCATGAATATACTAACACAGAAACACCAATTCTTATCCTACAAACACAATATCTTTTACATACCTTTATTTTTAAAACACTTATACAAAAAACATCACGGTATCGAAACCTTTTAATTCGATTTTTTTAAATTTAACAAACAAAAATCTAACGGTCTTGTTTTCTACTTGGAGCAAACAGGTTGACAAGTGCTCGTAAGTGTTGTCTGCATAAATAAATTTAATAGTTTGGTAGAAATTACGATGGTCCGTCTCACCCGCTGGTCCATCTCTCCTGGTTTTACCCTATCTCCGAAGATCAGCATCAGATGTTCACAAAATTTAAATGAGACCACACGGGAAGCACTAGCTTTCAAATAAAAAAAGAATCATCAAAATCGGTTCACCCAGTCGAAAGTTCTGAGGTAACAAACACAAAAAAAAAAAGACAGTCGAATTGAGAACCTCCTCTTTTTGGAAGTCGGTTGAAAATAAAATAGTACTACTTATAGCATTTGTACGTTTCAGCCATAAAAAAACACAATATTTAATTATAAAACACAACATTGTAATATATGCTATGTTTTTATTATTTATTTTACTTTCCAAGCGGTGGTTTTTATCGATTTTAGTTTTAATTACCTTAATAATGCTGTCAACTGCGTAGTACAGACGCCAGCACATCAAGCTACTACAATCTGTCAAATTTCTTAAATAGATTTTCAACATTATCGCGAAAACACTAAATTCAAGGTTGACTGGGAAAATTTGACTGTTTCGAGTAGCTTGATGTACTGGCATTATACCTAGATTGTTTCAACAGCTATTACCAAATAAGCTTTGTAAATATAGTTCACTATGTACATTATTATTAACGTTAAAACGTCTAATAAAGATCGTAAAAGTCCAGTGCTAAACAGGCCGCGCAACATTTTATTAGTTCAAAGGAAAGATGTTACCTATCCTCTTAAATTAATACCTCGTCTTTTACGACCCCTACTGGTCGGCTAAGGTACCCGTTTTATGTACACTTTCATATTTATTATTTGAAAGTAAGTATATTGAATTTAACTGAAAAGTTTTGGCTGACGACTTACACTGGAATCACGATTCATTGGCCATAATCAACTAATAAGGAGAATTGGGAAATTAAGTGTTAAGAAGTGTTTTCCCAGAAAAAAAAATCCTTCATGGGCTTATAAAGGTTGTAAAACACCTCTTAACGAAGCCGAAAGGCACTTGTTCTCCTCGTCATTGCGATCATTTTTTTGTTCTACACCATACCTGGGAACCTTCTAGTTACGGAGACATAACACAACTTGACTTGACCCCCAGTCAAGTCAAGTTCCAAATTTTTGACAAGTTTTTTTAAAATACAAGTTTTTAATGTAAGATTATTATTTTAAACACCTCCACGACCCCCGTACTATTCAATCCATCCATCAGCACAATGTTTTGAGTGCGTTACATTGAGTTCTACCACAAAACATGATTTTTCACCCAAAAAAAAAATAAAACCGACTTCAAAAAACTGAGAAATAACTTTAGCTTCAGAAGTCGGTGACTCTTGTTTGATTGATTTCGTTTTTTTGTTACCGACTTCTGAAGCTAAAGTTATTTTTCAGTTTTTTGTGTTATTTGAAGTCGGTTTTATTTTTTGCAAAAAAGTTTTTTATTTTTCCATTTTTAGTTGTTCCCAAATATTTGCCATGAATTTATTTGGCATTGTTAACAATACATGTCATGGTAATAGGCGTATCCCCAATATATGGAACTTAACATACCTTTTTTTTTCGGATGGGAAATCATCAAATTATCGCTCTGGGCGGAGCGGAAGGGAGTGTCAAACTTTTACTGACTAAAACCCATCCATGTTCTTTCTTAGCCATTTGTGTTCCAGGGCCGCGGTATCTCTTTAGAACAGTCCCTTTTGCTGACATCTCTTTGAGGCGTGCACGGAACACGAACGAACTGTCGAAATCTGGGTGTATTGTACACATCTGCGTACCCCCTCAGACCATACAGGCGTGACGTTAAGTTATTTGAGTCAAGCGCTGAACACGATCGCGCCAACTTAGTATACCTAACTGTCAAAATCTCGGTGTATTGTATACATCTGCGGGGTATGTAGATACCTCAGAGCATACAGGCGTGATGTTACGTCATGATGTTGTATAAACAATAAACATCCAAGCGATTGCAACATTCACGGCACATTTGCCGTCTATTTTTGAAGAGTTCCAGTGTATATCTCCGAAGATCAGCATCAGATGTACACAAAATTGTTAAATGTGACCACACGGGAAGCACCAGCTTTCAAATAAAAAAAGGATTGTCAAAATCGGTTCACCCAGTCGAAAGTTCTGAGGTAACAAACACAAAAAAAAAAAAAAAAAAACAGTCGAATTGAGAACCTCCTTTTTTTGGAAGTCGGCTGAAAAAAAGTAGTTTCCCAGCAATAATTTTTGCGTAAAGATACCTTCTTAGTTTGATGTACAGAATGCTTGGTTGACGGCTTCGTGATGAGGTCTTTTACACCCTGTATACATCATGATCATGACACAACTTACGTTCTATGGATTTAGAGATAATGTTTGTTTAGTGCTGAGAGGTTTGGATTCTTGTTACTTTTACCAAGG